>OZ037941.1:31747465-32347465 GCA_964035585.1 Polytrichum formosum | reverse complement strand
GAAATGGGAATTATGTAGGCAACCTATTGACCTTCAAAAAGACAAGAAAAATCATTTAAAAAGGGAGTTGCCATGCCAACCTTTGAATTCATGATGTATTGTTTTTTTCCCTTGCTCCAAGACACCTCAAGTTCCACTATGACCATACCAATCGTAAGTGGGTAGATGAAGATTCAATTATGTCAAATGTGACAATGGAGTATTTTCCAGTTAGGAAGAATCATTTGCTTGATCCCATAGATGCTAGGAGATTAGATGAATTTGTGGGAAAATTATAGTTGTAAGAATCACATTGCTGATGACCAAACTTGAACATTTGTCCCTTGTAGAAAATTTTGTTGGGCATTTGATTCTTTGCATATAATAAATGTTGGATATTTGACTCATGTTGTAGGTTCATTTGGTTGCATTTTTTTAACACATTACTTGAATGTGAGAACCATAGGGTCTTGAAAAATACCTAAAAGCACCATTTTGTCTACTCATAGGGTGCCAATTATTCAAGAAATTCAAATAAATAACCTAACTTTAAATAACCCCCAACTGCACATGGTTTACAAAAGTATACAGCTAGTGACCTCTTTGTGGATGTACTCTGAATACAATTCCATGGGAAAGGTAGATTTTAGATTCAATCTAACCAATTGTTCACGAGAATAATAAACAATGGAGGACACAAAATAAAAAAAATGTAGAGTGATGTGTCCATTTCACCTAATGAAAAGTATTGATGGACATTGGGTACACCTCGTGGGCGTCTCAATCTTTTGTCCTTTTGGCATTTGGGATGGAGTTTGCACTCACTTTCTTGCACGTGTTATTGCTTGACTCGGATAATGTCCACGTCATGCCCTTTTCCATGAGGGCTAATGAAACCAAGACACTTGTCACACGGACATGGTACCATGTCCTTGATAACCACCCATATATGACCCTACGGAAGAGTCTCAAACATACAAGTTATACTCCAAAGACAAGAAACACACCTTTATTTCGTTAACATATCTAAATGGTACCGTCTAGTCCATATACGGAACGGTAAAAATCTCAAACCTATAGAGCTTGCAAATGACTATATGATTCTCTCCTCGACATATAAAAAACTACCATCTCTAAATTTGGTGAGACTCATAGAAATTATATACATGGTTGTGAACTGAGCCCTTGGTCTTCTAAGTCGTGGACATTCTCATAATCAATATGCATTCAATGTGCAAGATTATAGGGTGTTGGTTTGTACATGGCATTGACTTTGGAACATCTACCTCAAAGATTATGAATATTTGATCACTACAAGGAAGAAAGTATGTAACAAAATGTAGCATAAGAGGGTGATGAAACCAACACTTCAGTTGATTTGGCCTATTTCTGGAGTCCAAATGGATTTGTGGTATGCATGATTGGCTTAGCAAATTGGCTTAGACATGGTAGAAACAAAAATAAATGGCACATTATATGAGTATACTACAAATGTTTGAAGTCATTTAGGACTGGTTTACATCAATGACTTAGTGGCCATGATCACTGCTTATTAAAAGCTCTCATTGATTGAGAAATGAGTGGGTGGTTCCACTACGATTTACACAATGTCACTGGAAATAGAAGTGACCATGGGTGAGCATGTCAAAATATGGATGAGAAAGTGACATGGAACCTTACATGTCCATAAATGAATTATGTTTGATGGTCACCTGAATTTTATAGCAAGATAACTTAAAATAGGTTACCTCATATGAAAATAAAGTGACCATCTCAAACAAAGATTTTTTTGGTAATTTCTAATTTAGAAACAAGAAAGTTTAGAAATATTCTATTTAAGCCAATGTGTGATTTTGTGAAAAATAAGGTTCTAGTTGCATAAAAACCACATCCATAAACAACTAGTTTTTGGTGGTCTCCTGGATTTTGCGGCAAGACAACTAATGTTAGGTTGCCTTAATTGAAAATAAGGTGACCATTTCAAATGAAGAATTTTTGGTAACTTCTATTTTAGAAATGAGAAGTTTTTGACATATCCTATTGGAGCCAATGTGCATTTTTAATGAGAAGTTTTTTTTTAATTTTTTATCTTCATAAAAAACACTACGTCCCGGTCTAAGTCTATTTTACACTACTTCTCGTGACCAAGGCTTTATAAAGTGATGTGGATATCTCCTGGTCATGGTCTATGGACTGTTGACCTTGAGAAATCCTACATCAATTTTTCTCATAGCCCTTGGTCACATGCGTAAAACAACTCTTCCCCTAGCTACTTAAATCCCTCACTAGCACCGCATTTATTTCCCAAGGGAATGGCTCCTTAAAACCATCCCCAACACCACCCAATAATAAATATTGAACCTTCAAATATTTTGCATGTGGGACTACAAGTTGTACACATTAGTAACCAAGCCTACCTATTTCTCAACCCTCTCTCAAAACAAACCCCACTCTTCCTCAAAAGCCGCCCCCGTTATGCACCGTGCTTCGACATAAAGACGGTTGTAGGTTTCCTCCGACCAGAGTCGAACCACTTGTTCCCGATCAAGACCCCATTGGGAATTTATAGGGTACTGGAATTTCAATCAATTTGGGATTGATTTCAATAATTTCTTTTCGTGGGTGGTTTAAATAAGGTTCCACGTTTCACATCTTGGGCATTTGCGCATAGCATGACATGATTGTCAATTGTCATGTTAATTAGAGCATGGGTTAGTGAGAATGTCGAAGTTTTTCAAAACTGATTAGAAGAAAATATTTTTAGAAAGCAAGAGTTTGTAGGTCATAATCTAAACCCCAAGAAGGTATTTACTTTCACTTCTACCTACGAAGGCTTTAATATATGCTTACAATCTAAAAGCAACTCCAAACAAGTGTTTAGAACTTAGAACTCCTTGTAGGCTTAGCTCCAAAATTCCAAATAGTTGTGGGTGCTACGAAGAGGAAGAAGGATTGCATGCAATTTTCAAGGTTGAAGAAGAAAGCTCACAATCCGGTGACAATGGAAGAAGTTTTTGATGATGGTCGACAACAATGCGCACCCTTCTTGCCAACTTGTACACCAACAATTCTTGGTTTCTAAGTCTCCAACTTGGTTATGGTATCACCAAGGAATCGATAGTGCTAGGACAAATGTCATGGTTTTGAGTGCTACAGTGAGGAGGGATTTGTCTCAAAGTGAATGGTTATGGTAGATTCTAGACATTGGTAATATGTTCGGGTTTCACAATAATTCAATTAAGGAATGAAATTATTCAAAAAATTTAGCCTCCTGATTTCTATCTTCTTGCACATGAAAAAATTGCATTGCCTTATACTTCTCCAAATTTGGCACAAAATCTCTTAAGTGATTGGTTATGGGCATCGCAACTCTACATTAACCATTGCATGCAAGACTCCACATGAAACATATAAGTTACCCCACCCTAGCTATGTTCCAACACTCACTCAATATTAATCCCCACTTTCTCCCAAAACCACCCCTGCCCGCTATGCATTGTAGACATAAAAGACTTGGACAATTCTAGGTGTAAGGTAACCTTGCCCTATTATAGAGTTGTACATCTTGAGCATTTATTTATTTATTTATTATGTACATTGGCATTTGGCATGAATTGTTTTTCTCATGTGTAGATCAAGTGAACAAAAATATGCCATAATATTTTTGAATTTGATTTATAATTTCTGGACTAGGTATGAATTTTCAAAGTTTTTTGCTTAAGTATACTATAATAGATTTCAAAAGGTTTCATTTTAGACTTGAATAACTCCTATCATATAACCAAATCTTTCCGTCTATTACCTCTTAGTTTATCTTTGCACACTCATCATGTGTCTTGGCACCGACACCTAGAGTAGAGGCGCCCATAACCGATCACATGAGATTATGTGCTATATCTTTAGAAGTATAAGGTGGTGCAAATTTTTCCCATGTAGGAAGATAGAAATCAGGAGGACTACACTTTTTTTTGGGTAACTTTATTCCTAATATTGACATTATTGTGAATTTTTGAAGCCAAAAAGTTGGCCCAAACATATTACCAATGTCTAGAGTATGCCATAAGCGCTCATTTCAACCGCTCATTCCTCCTCACTTTAGCACTCAAAACCAAGACATGTGTGATGGCATTATTGGTTTCGGCCTGATCGAAGTTCAATCCAGCTTGTTTGTAATTTAGCCCCAACCTTATCAAAATTCCAACACTTTTTAGATTGCTGATGGGGTCCTGATAAAAAATATTCACCTCTACTGTAATGAGCTAATTACACACTGACTTGGCTCTAAGTATCCTCACCAAGTGTCTTGTATCTAACACCCTAACCCAGTCATAGCAAAAGGAACAGAGAGGAGTTGCAATATATTGTCTTTGAAATCATGTTCTGTATTTTGGTTACTTGCCTCTCCCATGTAAGCGTTTCTAAATTTACTTCATGGAGATGGCCTTCCCTCATTAGTTTAATGCATTGGGAACTTTGGGAACTTTGGGAACCATAGGACCCTATTTTTTTGAATACGTTCCCTAGAGCTCCAGAAAGGGCACTCTCTCGGAAATACCGTACTCCGTGTTACGATCGAATCGAGGTCCCACCCTGTAAGGAGCCGTGCAAAGGGCGGGAACTGATTGGCACCTCGATGATACTTTAGACGTTATTTCTTTGAAGTGTCATCCTTCGGAGAGTTTACACCTTGAGAGGAGTTCTTGTCTTCCGTGCGCACTGGTGACACTGCAGTATTCTGAGCAGGACGAAATTTCCTTAGCGGTGGTAGTAAATTTGAGGAAAGAGATGAAGTAAGAGATAATTTAGAATCTAAGAAGCATGATGAGAAGCTCTTGGCGCTCGTTTTAAAGCGCTAGCCGCAATCCTCTCCGAAAAGACAGAGTGGAAGCCCAGGACCTGATTGGTAGGCATCATCCAGCTTCAAGATTCCTTGCTTTGTCACCTTGCGGTTGACGGCCAAGAATGTCGTGTGTGTGAGGAAGGAAATTCTGTTTCAGTGTGGAAGTTGCTTAGAGACAGCATGAATTCTGTTGTTGTGGTGGAATGCTGTTGAAATTTCGAAAATGCTGTGGTTGTAGATATATAAGCGCGGGTGTTGTTTTCAGTGGGAACGTCGAACACTGAAGCTTGCTGTGAGTGGAACTGCTGCGAGGGTGTGAGTAATTAGCAAGACCTCTGGAGTTTAATTAGGAGTTAAGTATGTTCTAGCGATAACGTTTGTCACAAGAACCACTGCTTTTGTGTACGTTATTTGAGGCTGTCCCTGGGTGCTGTGGAGTTGCCGGAATAATCAGAAAGATTTGAGCGGAAAAGCGAGAGCCGGAGGTTACGAAGAGATAGTCATTTCACTTAGGAGGTCGCAACCTCGACTTACGCTGAAGTATTCTATGCGAATACAAACGAAGCAAGAAGACATCTCCTCGTCTCGTCTCCGGTTCCCAATTTACATCGAGAACTCGTAGCTCCGTGCTCCTGAGATATCGCTGGGTTCCCTCTCCCTTTGCTGCGGTGGTTGTAATTCTATCGCCTTCACAACGAGTGCTTATTATTCAGTAAAAAAAACATAACACAAAATAAAATAAAATAAATATTGCTGAGGGGACGCCGCGGTCGTCTTGGCTCCGGCCCGTGAGGAACGCCTGCCTTCTTTCCTGTTGCAAGATTTGTAGAGGTTGCCGGGAAATAGCCACTGATGACATTCCCTAGAGTTTCTCCCATCGAAGGCTTGGCTTACAAGCACATGACGAGTGAAGGTTGGCCATTGAAGTGCTCATCAGTCGTTCTTGGGGCACGGGACCGCAAAAGTGGCTTCTGAATTCCTTCTCTCAGGCACGTACACTTACTATGATACTATGAATGCACTATGATCAGTGAGTCATTGCTGCTGGTCCATAAGTTTTGGTCAGGCTCACGTCTCACGTCCTTAAGTTACATTCTATCAAATCCTTTTTAAATGAAGGGGAACTGAGTTGCCTGTTCTTGATGTCGTATTTAGTCAGTTCAGTGTGAAGTAGCTTGGTAATGAACAAGAAATCTGCAGTAAGGTAGACGGGGTGTTGAATGGTTGCTTTTCCTGTTCGTTATGAAATACAACTCCTATTCGCGAACACTATATTTTGGCTGATCCACGTCGATGGAGAAGCCATGTTCAATTGTAGACAGTTTTAGAGCCCACCCCGAACAGATATGAAATTCCAAAGGTGACGAATAGGGAATTATAAATCGATCATATAGCCCCCCGCTTTGAACCAGTCACTTTACTCTAAGAGGTACTACTCTTCTATAGAGTTTTTTTTATTAAATTTCTTTTTTGAGAGAGAAGGCCGACAGGCCTGCGCCAAAGCACAGGAGGCAGTTGATCACCTGGCAAGATTTCCGTCAAGTAGAGAGGAGATTTCACAGCCGGGAATCGAACCGCCAACCTCTTCCTTAAGATTTGGGTATCTCTCCACCATCATCCGGTAGTTTAGGGTCAACTCGGACCCTTCTATAGAGTTATAATGGAATTGTTGCAAGTTTTGCGACGGATCGTACTATTGTCCAAAAGGGATTTTGCAGGGCTGGATACTGGGACTGTAGTCAACGTGGCACAAATTTCAGAGATACAACTGTAACAGCCCCTTCATTTGGGTGTTTCACACTAATTTGGGAGGCATATCCGGGCATATTCATCCTTATCTCACATCGTACCTGGTTTAAGAAGAATACGTTGATCAGTCAATAAATAGTCACCTTGTGCACTGCAAGGGAAGTTTGAAGCTCTTTATTCTATTGTAATTTGCAAGGGTTTTGTGCTTTGCAGTGCTCCTCGATTCCTCGACCTTCGCCATTGTGCCTCTGTATGACCCTGTGATACTTCATGTGAGTCTTGCCAAACATTGTTCATATTCTAATTTTGCACATAACTTGGTGGTAAGTACATAAATTGTACCCGTCATTGGTAATCGTGTAAGAACAAACTACTTATTTATTAGGAACTATTTTACTACTTAAAAATTGTCGGTATGAAGTACCAGCAAGTGGGAATTGTCGCATATGAGCTACCTCTCATCTGTGCAACATAAATTCTCAACCCCTAATGGGATTGTGGCTAATTCATTTCAAATAACACCAACTATATTAAATTGGGGTCTTTGAAGATAATTTTGGTGTCATCAACTAAAAATTGCAACCTCTGGAAGGCATCCTATTTCAAGGTTTTTAGGTTGGATGAATGAGAGGTATGTCATATGTGATAATTCCTTCTTATTTGAAGTACCTACAAGTAATCGTATAAGAAATGTATTACTTATTTATCAAAATCATGTGGTCATGGTTTGGATTTTGGTTCATGAAACCGACCATGGAAGATGCAGTAAAAACATGCCCTCTCAAGTTTGTTGTTAATTCATTCCAATCGGATTCCACTGGATAGACTAAATTGGGGTCTATGACCTTGTGATAGGGGTGGATTCAACATACATTAAAAAACCAAAACTATGTTTCCATGCGATTCCCCTTCCTTGTGGTAGGTGTCACTGAACTTAGATGATCTTGGATGCTGAAAGCTCAAGAAATTCACTTTGTACATATTAGTCAAGAACGAACTTGAGAGCTGAGAGGCCGAGAGCTTGAAGAAATGAGCCTTCTCATTGGTGGGGATTCTTTTCCACATGCTTGTTCACTCATGTCCACTGTACACTGAAGCTTTCAACTTTAGAGCTTAAACTTTTTACCGGACTTGCACTTAGACGGTGTTGATAGATCCCATGTGGGAAGTCCATAACAAGGTCCCGATTTTTTGTTTGAAGTTGTCGGTCAAGTTGTTCAACTACCTCGTAGAAGTCACTTTCGAATGTCGAGAGTGCGAGAGTACAAGCTCTCATATTGTGGGTCCCAAGCCAATGGGCTTTGGAATTTTCTTTTGCTTGTTACGAATGCTCCGTCGTTTAGTATCAGTCCCCTTCGATATCTCACTTTGAACATGGCCAGGTTACACTTGCTCAAACTATTGAGAGCTGGAAGATTGGTGAAGCTCTCAATAGTTGAGCTTTGAATGAAAGTTTGTCAACTCCAAGTATCAAACTCCTGCATATTGCAAGTTCGAGTTTGTAAAGGGGGCCTGTTGGATCTAGGTGTTGAATGAATGCAGAGCTCCAGAGATGTCTTAAATGCATGCTGATGAGTCCAGTATTTTGCGTGTGGTAGCCAAAAGTTTGTGAGAGGTTTTTGGGGCAAGTAATTTTGCAAAACTTGCCAGATTCAGACGATATTGTCACTAGCTCGTGCAACAAATGCAAATGGAATGTGGGAAGCTAACCTTGAGTACAGAGGAAGAGTTTCCTTTGGACATTTCTGAACACTCCTGTTTCACATATGGTACATTAAAGCATGTATCTGCAGAGAGTCTCATATCCTCCACAATGGGTTAGTAATTAGAGTCTTGAGAACGGCAGAGTTCTTTATCGTTTCTGGGAACCCCTTTTTCTAGTGCCATTAAAGGTTTCCTTGCGGTCAGACTTGTTGGACCTTGCAACATTTCAGCTCAGGTAACCGTGCCTTAAACGAACATTTTTAGCTCCGGTTCCACTTCTGGTAGGTTATGAAACACTCAATTAGGGCCAAGTCACTTGAGGTCAATCTGTGCAATCTCAGCCGTT
The DNA here is from genome assembly GCA_964035585.1 of Polytrichum formosum. Lineage (NCBI taxonomy): Eukaryota > Viridiplantae > Streptophyta > Polytrichopsida > Polytrichales > Polytrichaceae > Polytrichum > Polytrichum formosum. Next base: position 32,338,847 of record OZ037941.1, on the reverse strand, counting down.
GAGAGCATGGAAGTTGGGACTTACCACTTCATACGGGGTTCCAAGTCTTAAGTTCCAAGTATGGCATGGATGCCTATATGGCAACACTTTTTGGAGGTGAGGCTTGGGACTTGTGTTGAGAGTTGGGTCGAGCAAAAGGCTAGACCCAACTCTCAACCCAAGTTCCACGAATATTTTTTGCATAAAATAATCAAGATCCGGCTTTACTGATAATTAACCATATTTTAATGGCTCCTTGAGAGTCAAAAGTTAGGACTTTGCCTTTGTATTGGGACTTGGGACTCTATGTGAACTGGCCCTTAGTGCGAGATGATTAGCCAAATTGTGCGGGTAGTCATTTTCGTTATAGTTTTCGGAGCTCATATGTATATCTTATTATTTTTAGAGGGAATATTAATTTTCTTATTAGATTATTATATAGGTTCTTCTCAATTATGTTGAGTATTGAGCTTAGAATGACTAACAAATTTTCAGCACCCTCTTGCATCAATCTTCTGTGATTGACTCTCTTCCACTACCCGATAATCGACTTGCTGGGGAGCTCGTGGACATGGTCGTGACCGTTGTGGTTGCGGTTATCGGTAGTTTGTGTGGTCGACTCCCTTGGGGTGGTATTTTAGGCCTGTGTTTTTTCCGCCCCTCCGTCCCCAAGCCCAGGTCTCTGGTGGTTGTGTGGTGGACTTTTACTCTTCAATGTAATCACCCTCCGTCTTCAATCGGAATGAAATGAAATAAAATTTCGAGCACGTAATTTAATCTCTTTTAAACACAATTCTTTTTGTGTCCGTTCTTAGATCCACATCTAACGCCGCACCACTCAACTATAGGTGTCCACTATAGGCCACAGGTGCCCATTTGATGTTATCGGACCCGCTTACCTTAAGTGAGCGGAGATGAATGTACTACAACTTAAGTTTTGTGTCGGTGAGCAGTATACTCGAGTAATTTTCTCCTTCACATTCTGTTTTGATCGATTCCTGGAAAATAAGTTGTGTGAGCGCGCAACATTTACTTCTAAAACCAACATCTCATGTAGATACGGAGTTGTGGCTGTGGCGCGATTGACTGGAAGAACAGCTGTTGCAAGTTGAATCACTGGAAGTGATTACTTCAACACCGTTGGTGGATATCTATTGACATAGCGACTATCAGAGTTTGTCCAACTACCTGTAGTGCATTATCACAAGAGTCTTTCATAAGAAGCAGAAGCATAACCTGTGCATACTTGTAGACACTTGACGTGGTCACAGAAGATTTTTGAATATTCTTACACGGAAGTCTAATTGATATGATCAGGGGCAATGCAGCGAGTGATAGAATATGTCGGCGATTTTCAGACTTCTTGAAGCTACGGATGGTGAGAAATACAGCTCAGCTTCTCACATTGAAGCAAGAACACAAAATACCGAGTTAGGATTGCATCAATACCCTATCGATTTCTAGATTGTGGCTGACTGATCTACCTTCAATTGATCTACTTGCTGCACCTGTTCGTTGCATTTGAGGCGATCTTTCTACTGATTTCGTTGCATCTGCAACCCGTAGACTCATCTCTGCCAGGATTCAATGCTGAGAACAAGCAGCAACTGTCCATGGTGCTGCAGTTCCCACTAAGCAGCTGTGGATTGATTTTCGAAGTTTAGCAGCTAGCCCGTGACGGCCGGGTTTTTGATAGATGCCCCTAACGGCCCCTGACACCGCTCCCGACGGTCACGTGATCATTGCAGTGACCGTAGGAGGTGGTTTACCTGATACCTGACTCAAAACACTGTGACCCATCGTGGGTGAGCTGTCTTGTCAGAGCCCTTCGTCATTATTCTGACTGTGTCATTGATGGACAGGCTTTGGAGGTGAGAGGTAAAAAGGACGCCGTTCAGCATGGTCCTCTCCGGAAGTTGCTCTTGTGCTTGGAGCTGGGAACAAGTACTTGAGATGAGTGACACTGCATTTGATCTGGCTGCATGACGAAGAACGACTTGCATTTACTCTGGGGAAGTTTTTGGGTCGAAGCCATTGCTAAGTCATTTGGCTTTCCTACGAAGCCGGTTCTCCACATGAGCGCTGTCGAAGTTAGAAGTGTTGAGGAGCGCCATGTGGGGCAATAAGGTCAGAAAGCATTCCAATGTCAACAATGTAGGTCCTCTTTCGTTCTTGGTAGCACTGTCCTTCCTCAAGATCAACTGAGGTTTGGCTATTGACAAGCTCCTCACGGCATTCACGAATGAATCACAATAAGTAGAGTGTTTTCAAGTGTTTTGTGTGCGGGCTTCTGCCCGTGGGAGCTATTGTTGTGGTGGCATTTTGTTGAACTTTGAACGTAAAGTGTTCAACGATAGGGATATAAGAAATCTCAGTGTGATAACACTGTCATGAAAGAGAGTTTGTTCACCGCCTATGAAGTGTTTAATTTGTCAAAAGAGAAACTCAGAAGTACATTCCTTTGTATTAGGGTATGTCTCAATAACCATTTCGTTGGTTGTACCTTGGTCTTTACCCCTTCATGAGTTTCATTGTATAATGAACTGCTAGGTGTTTGTGCCTTGAGCAAGGCTGATGCTAGCTAAACCATAGTGAGTTGCATTTTCATTCTATGTCATGAGCCATAGGCTTATCATTCCTTTGAGCCTTTACAATCTCAAGGCTATCTTGAGCACTAGGCACATTTGAACTTATAATCCTAAGCTTCAAGGCTTTGTCATTGCATCCACTTTTATAGTTGTTCCCTGGCCCTGAGCCTTAGTTAGTTGATTGCATAATGACTAACTACATTGATTGTGGTTAATAATGTGGGCATGTGTATAGTATGGCAATTCCTATAGTGTGGCCCAAAATATGCACTGTCGTGGATGAAATAGCGAAGCTAAAGCGTAGCCCCAGTATTGTACATCGATAATGCTTTACTGTTTACTGAAGTGTTCCTCTCATGCCCTATTAAAATGGCTTTGCCATCCTTTGTGGTTTTTCTTTTCCTTGATGTACACTGCTTTGAGGGTGTAATTAGCAGCACTTTATTTCTGCAGGTCTGTTGGTGGAGGGCCAGCATAGAATCAGTTGTCACCGATTGGAGAAAATAACAGTCTTCTAAATTGTCGATGGCAGTCAAAATGCAAGGATTCAGAGATGTTCACTTCGGTAATGGAATTTAACGAGACGGATCCTAGTGATTATGACCACTTCGAGCTAATACGACACATATTCAAATGGCGTGGGCGTCGAAGAGGATAGTGATTCCCGGATGCATAGCCTTTGCAATATGGTGGGTGTTAGCAGTATTTCCAAGGGTGAGATTTCTACCGATTGGCCGGACTGCAGGTTCGTTGGTTGGGGCTGTCCTTATGGTCGTTTCTCAAGTAATTTCACCGACTGCTGCATTTGCAGCAGTGGATCTATCTATCCTCGGTCTTCTTTTTGGGACGATGGTTATCAGCATTTACCTTGAAAGGGCGGATCTATTCAAGTATTTGGGACATGCCCTCGAGTGGAGAACTCGGGGTGGAAAGGACTTACTCTGCAGGGTTTGCCTCCTTGCAGCCATTTCGAGTGCTCTGTTTACAAACGACACTACTTGCGTTTTGCTCACTGGATTTGTGCTTAAAATATGCAGAGAAAAACGACTTTCTCCCCACCCCTTTCTTATGGCCCTGGCCACTAGTTCCAACATTGGTTCTTCTGCTACCTCGATCGGGAATCCTCAGAATCTTGTTATTGCAGTGCAAGGAAACATCAATTTTGGAACCTTCTTAAAAGGGATATTGCCTGCTATGCTCGTAGGGATGATTGTGAACACGATATTGTTATTGGTGTTTTATTGGAAGAAACTGGAATCTAAAGTTCCTGAGCCATCTAACACAGTTGCGAATTCCGAAATTGGCGTGGACTCAACATTGCCCCAAGCAGTGACATGGAATGGATTAACCGGCAGTCCTAGGCAATTATCTGGTTCTGCAAGGAGAAGCCATGAATTGGAGGACATGGAGCACGGCCGCCCTTTACATATTGAACTGCCAAATCAAGGTCCAGCGGAACCACAGGCTGAATCTGATTTGCCACGTCAATCCTCACGAAGTGAGCGACGTGATACAAACAGAGGAGAACCATATGCAAGCGGCTCTAGTCCTGCTCGACCGGATGATATGGCTACGAGCAATTCGACACCTGCAAGTGGAGATATTAGGATTCCCTTTACGCACAAGATTATCCAGAGAAGGCCGGTCTGGAAATTTTCTGTGTATCTTGTAGCACTTGGGATGCTTGCTGCCCTTTTGGCTGGACTAAACCTGGCATGGACTGCAATTACAGCTGCCATTGTGCTCACGGTTCTTGATTTTCGAGATGCCAGTCCAAGCCTCGATAAGGTGCTTACGTATTTCATAACAGTGGACCAAGAATCTGTTGCTCATATGTCTATGTAATATGCCATTTCTCTAGAGAATGCCTGCTTAGGGTTGTTACTTTAACCCATATTCGAACCCCCAAAAGATTAATGACAGCAGGCACATAGCGTGTCATATGCGATACAATATCTCTCATAACAACAACGTTACTAATTATGCAAGGTGGTGCCACTAATTATGTGAGATTTTTGAGTATAATGTATAATTTGGTGTGTTGCTGGATCCTTCAAATAGGAGGAACCAATCATATAAGATAACCATTCAGAATTCATATGTCTGTATGTCAAAAGGTGACGCTGCATTTAACAATCATAGCCTCCAGTATGTGTTTCAGGGAAGCGCCCCTCGAAGTGAATGTTCGAATGTCTCTTCTTTCTGACTAACATTGAATAAGACTGGATTGTTGGATTCTAACGTTTTGAGATGGATTGTTACTCTCAGGTGTCGTATGCTCTACTAGTGTTTTTCTCCGGCATGTTCATAACTGTCCAAGGATTCAACCTGACGGGGGCACCAGAAGTGCTGTGGACTGCCGTGGAACCACATGCTCAGATAAATACCACGAGTGGTGTGGCAGTCCTATCTCTGATTGTAACTTTATTGTCAAATGTCGCATCTAATGTCCCAACTGGTAATTGTTCTCTGCACTCGCTCGTTTTGGTTGAACATCATGACTCTTAGTAAAGTTGGTAGTGATAGCAGTGAGGAGGATTGCAGGAAGGACGTCACTGTTGAGACGTAATGCTGCGGTTCTTCGACGAGGAACTTGAGCATAGTGCTGAACGAACGAAGTATCTTCTGCCAACCACACAAAAGCCTTCACAGTACAATGGATATCTTATCAATGTGGGACTCGCTTTAAAATCAAGAAATGTGCACCATCAATGTCAGCATGATGTATTTGTGCACTTTTACATATTGCTATTGTAATTAGATGATTCTGTGGTAAGGGTGCATGGCTTCCTATGGTCCTTTGGGCTACCATGTCGTTGAATAACCATGTACTCATCCAAATTATCGACCTCTGTAACTATACCAGATGAACCCTAAACTATTTTCCCCTGTTTCAATCTTGGGTAATGAATATATGAATAAGCTTATTTCCTTGGTTACTACAAGGTTTATATGGTGAAAGATCTAAAATCTGTACTGACTACAGTCTGGATGTTCTTCGTTGTACAGTATTACTTCTCGGTCCAAGACTTGCTATTTCTTCAGCGGCCACAGCCGGAGTAAGTGTCACGAAGGCATGGTTGATCTTAGCATGGGTAAGCACAGTTGCAGGGAACTTGACACTCATAGGCTCAGCAGCAAATGTCATTGTTGCTGAACAAGCTAGGCGCACACAAGTAACGGCTGGCTTTAACCTCTCTTTCTGGAATCACTTATGGTTTGGATTTCCATCAACACTCGTAGTGATTGCAGTTGGACTTCCCCTCATTCAAGGCTGAGAAGAAGGCATTGGTGGTCGAATTTGTATAAGTTCACATTAGAACTATACGCTCTCAAGCTCACTATGGACTAGGTAGTAGGTCGAGGAGCTCTGATAACCGGAAATAGCCGGTGGGCATCTTGTGGCAAGGCACTCTGCGCCTCACCACAAGATGACCACATGCTATTTCCGGTTATCAGAGCTCCTCGAACCGAACTACCGGGCTTAGCTGCCATGAGCCGCTTTACAATACCGGTGTGGCCGGTTACTCCCTGGGAAGACTCTAGAGACAGTCACTCACGATGCTCTATTTCATCCACGTTCTACTAGGGCCGGTTTCTGTAGGCTGATCACAGGAATGCTACGATGTGAGCGGTGAGCAGATCTCGTGAGCAGAAAATCAAAATTTAAAACTCCATTTAACGAAAGTTAGGACCCCTATGACTGTGGATTTTGCACATATTTCAAGTTTAATTTTGGAATTATGAGGCCGATATTTATGGAGTGCCTAATTTTTAGGACCAAAAGTTTCCTAAAATTACCAACGAGTCCCTATGGCCGTGGGAAAATTCAGTGTGGTTGAGAAGATGGTGGACCTATGGGAAGAGGCCTCGGATCCGAGGCCTCTTAGTTGTGGGTAGCTTATGCTTGAAAATCAAAATGTTATGTATATTTGAGTTGGCTACTTGTCTTTGCATTTGGCCATTTCTTGTATGTTCTAGCACGAGGAGGAGGTTTGGAAAGAGGCCTCGGATCCGAGGCCTCTTTTTTGTGGGTAGGATATGCTTGAGAAATCAAAATGTTTTGTATATTTGAGTTGGCTACTTGTTTTTGCATTTGGCCATTTCTTGTATGTTCTAGCATGAGGAGGTTTGGAAAGAGGCCTCGGATCCAAGGCCTCTTTCTTGTGGGTAGGATATGCTTGAGAAATCAAAATGTTAGGTGTATTTGGTTTGGCTACTTGTCTTTAGATTGTCTACTAGTTGACGACCACAAAAGTGTAGTGTTATTTGAGAACAACGACAAGATGCATTCAACAAGACAATTGGAATATTAAAAACCACACCACACTTTATAAATCCAAATACCAATCAATCAAACCAAAAATCAATCAACAATGAGGTTGTCACTACTAGATTCCCTACTTCCAAAGATACTCCCCTCATGGCCGCCCTCATCTGAAGTGGAATCTAAGGTATGGCATTCATTATCCACCTCTGTAAGAAGCTCGAAGAAGTCTAAGGCACGGGGGTCATAACGTGGAGACGGGGTACTAGCTTTGCTAGGAGAAGGTTGTGCCGCTAGTACCATCGCCATATCATGGGCATAGATTGGCAAAGTGAATCCCTTGGTAGGCGTACCAAACACATCTGCTCCAAGGCCAAGTCTGAAAACAAGCATGAAAATTGTAAGAAAGAGGATGGAAAGTGTAAAAGCTGAGTGGACAAGGAAAAGAAGCAACTTAGAAGGTCATCATACTCATTTACTGCGAGGACTCTGGCCTCGATCGCTTCAAGGCCGGCGGCCTCTTCTGCGTGCCTTGTGAAGCCTGCGTGGAAGCAACAACAATGGATGGAGCCTTCACCGGATGCTTAACACTCTGAAGTGGCTTAAGGACACGGTTGAAGATGTCCTCGTCCTCCTCGAGAGCAACGATATGGCGCCCAAGTTGCCTGCATGCATGGACAGAAGTCCCTGTTGCAGAGGAATGGTTAGCAAACATAAATAAAAGCAAAGGTAGAAAATGAAAACCAAGATATGATGGCAAGTGAAGTAGGACATACCAATGCCTGCATTAACGTCAACCACGACCTGCCCAATGTCAGTAGTTGCCATGATCAAGGAGGACATGAAAGAAATATCTTTCTCACGGGGACCACGCCAAGCTTTGGAGCCATCCATGAGAGGGGTTGTGGTATAATTCATAATGGCATCATCCATGTCCAGCTCAATGCCAAGAGCCTTGAGCTCATTGGCATCGCGAAGGCGAAATGACGAGTGCCGGGGCCGCTTATCAAGGTCGGATCCAATTGTTTTCGTGGCACGAACAAGTAGCACAACTTGGAACAGGTTAGTGGTCTTGTCCACATGTTTAGCTGAATGAAGGCGAAGACGGTTGACTCCCAACCACTCCTTAAAGATGGTGAAGCCAAAAGCAGCGAAGTGGTCTTGAATGCTCTCCTTGAAGTCACCATTGTCATCTGGATGAAAGAGGAGGAGAGCTCCATCGTCATGCAGGATCTCATCCGCAAAATCGAAGAGCTCACCTAGAAAATCGGTATCCAATGCATTCCAGGAAGGTACACTAAAGGAAGGATCGGAGACATTGGGTACAGGCAGGTTCTCAGGGATGTCGGCAATGACAAGATCAGCCATGCCCACATCTGACCTCGCAACGCCTAGAGCTCTCCGCGGATAGGAGGGTGGAAGAGAAAGAATGAAGTTGGAAACCTCCTGAAAATGACGACGTTGATGAAGGATAGAGGCATTCAAGATGCATTCTAAAACAACGGGAGGACGCCTAGCAGATGAAAGAATGGGCGGAGGAGGCGGCCTGGATAGAGTAGGAACTTGACTAAGAGATGGAGTAGATGCCACAGCCGCCTCAGGTGAAGCAGGGGGAGGGGGATCATCCTCCACAGTCTTCAGCTTCCTCGCGCGTTTCTTCAGTGATGACTCGTCTTGGGTTGCACGCTTCCTCCTCTTGGACTTCTGTGTGTTGGCCTCATCGATAGTCGCAACTACCTCATCCGCCTCCGGAAGTTGACTGTCAAGGACAACAAATTCATCGCTTTGAGAAGGAGGCAATGGAGGCTCTCCACCGGAGAGTCGAATCTTCAACTCCGCCTCCTCATCCGGTTGCCACGTCCTCTTACATTCCAAGTACCAGCAATACTCGCGGAGATGCGGGAGGGAGAAGTTGCACTTTTGAGCCGGGGAAAAAATGAAAGTGGGCGAAGAGGAATCAGACCATGCGTCTAGAAATGGAGGGAGCTTCTTCAAAGCCTTCTTCTTGAAAAGCTCGTGCTTGATGTACCTTGACAACAAAGGAGTGAGGCCATTGAGCAACTTAGAAATAAAATGGTTTGAAATAAATGAAGACAAAAGATGTCCCAAGTAACTTACCGAAAAATTAAGCGCTTGACAATGTTGTCAGCGCCTTTGACATCCTTCCACCACGTCCCCTTTCCGTAGATATCTGACCCATAGAAGTGAGCAATGAACGCCTTATCCCAAAGGCAGATTCGCCACTTCTCCAAGTAATCCGGCAACGAATCAACTTCCACGTCTCCATCAAGCCCACCCAATGCAGTAAGTATATCGGGTAACTCCTTGACCGCAGCATCCTCTAGCTGTGAACAAATTCGAGGCCAAATCAGATTTCACAAAAATTGAAGCTATATGGCCTCTTTTCAGACCCCTTACAGGCACGCTCAAACATATGTGAGGACCCGAGTACTGAAACTAAGGTCCTGTCGGATCCGACATACCCCCCCCCCCCTTGCCTAAAATCACAAATCACGCCCCTTACAAGCCTCACCCTTCAAAGAATTCCCAAATATTAAAGATATATGGCCTCAAATCAGACCACTTATAACCCTGCCCCAATCTTAGAAAACAAAAAATAAAGCTATGTGGCCTCTTTTCAGACCCCTTACAATCATGCCATTTCAAAGAATTCCCAAATATTAAAGCTATGTGGCCTCTTTTCAGACCCCTCACAAGCATGCCATTTCAGAGAATTCTCCAATATTAAAGCTATATGGCCTCAAATCAGACCACTTACAAGCCTGACCTCATCTTAGAAATCCAAAAATAAAGCTATATGGTCTCTTTTCAGACCCCTTACAAGCATGGCAGAATCCAACAAATTACAAAATTTAAACATATGTGAGGTCCCGAGTTTTGAATCCAATGGCCTATCGGAACCGACATACCCCCCTTTGCCTCAAATGAGACCTAAATCAAGGCCAAGATAAGTAATGAAGAGTTGAAAGGTAAGTAAGGATAAGGAGGATAAACGTACCCCTGCCCAGAAAGCTGCTTTATTGAGCCAAGGTTTCAAGCTGTCCTCGCTTGCAGGACTTTTGGGAAACCGGATAGCTTCACGATTGAATCTTCCACTGTTCCACCACTTTAGCCAACGAACTTTATACTCTGGCTCCACAGCAGCCGTGGCAATGAGTTGCAATTTCTCCAATGTCATCTCAATCTTTTGAGAATGGTGGGCGCTATAATGCCTAGTAACCTGAAACAAATGACATCAAAATAGAAGGCGGAGTAAATTTGATAATTACTCATGCAATGAATGCGAGCAATACCGAAGGTATAATTTCGAAGGTGGTGACAAGGAAATTACCTCCTCCAGGAACTCTTTTCCAAGGGCCGGGTTTAGGGTCGATTGTTGCTTGTTAAACTTCTGCCCAAGTTCCTCAGTCGTCTTCTTTATCACAACGTCCAATACTTCACTCAACCCCTTCCCTGACTGCTCCTCTGGAGGCACTTCCTCCTTGTAGATTTGGGCTGCCTCATCTACCGCATCGGCTATCTCTTGCTGAACATATATTCTCAATTGTTAGATCATGACTAAGAGTAATGAATGCGAAGTAGGAGGTTGAGGAATTTGGAGTGACTTACATTGAAAATGAAGGATACCATAAGATCCTGGGTCAGCGGGTACCAAGGGCACTTGGGGCCTCTGCTCTTGCACGCTTGGTATTGCTCCTCGGTCAATAATGGCTGGTAGTAGCTAAGATCATACGAACCGTATTTTTGAATGCGGTGTAGAGTGTGTACGAGGCTAGTTTTAACGTGCGCGGTCTGGTTAGCCTTGTTCCGGTTGAGACAAATGCCATTAGATGGAAATCAAAAAATGAAGGAAAAAACGATTTGAAAAAATATCATACTTACTTGTTGATGTCGTGCATTGCGTTAAAGACGTCCCCACGTCCACCCGTTGTGTCGAGGACGACACATTCTAGGCAACCATGCTTCTCGTACCATAGTGCATCGTCCTTGTGATTTGATTCGATACACTCTTTCCACGCAAGCAATCAGTGGTTACCATCGTACACGAAGAACATACATCCACTGAGGCTCATCAAGTCCTTATCCGCGCGCAAAAGAGACTCAAACTTATCATTTTCTGCATTCCATAGCTCTCCCCATTCACGCCTGTCTTTCGCAGAAATGAATCGATTCTCTCCAGACTCATTTGTAGTAGACACATACAAAGTGGCAGACCCAGCTCGGTATCCAAATTGAAATGCCGCCATGAGCTTTGTAACGTCGCTGCGGAGGGTTGGGCGAACCAATGGCATGTGAATCAACCTACAGAGGGGGATTCTCATAGAGGACTTTTCGACCGGTTGTATCCTCATGCCCTCAACAATTAAAAACCTATCTTTCTTTAAATTATGGTGAATCCGATACTCCATTGCACGAACACCCACATCCGACTCTTCAGGTGAGCCGCAAAGTGCCATCCCGGGTGTCTGCGGTTCGTTACGACCTGGTGTAAGCCCAATATTTTCAGCACATGACAAAGGAAACCCTTGATCCCTATGCTCCTCAACACGAAGGGATGACCCAGCGCCAAGGAGAACCCCAACTTCCAATGACTCTCCATCCGCAACCATCTCAACGATCTCCTGAGAATCAATTACTTGCAAACATAAGAACCAGATAGATGAACAAAATATGCAACATAATGAAAACTTTAGAAGATTCTGAAGTTGGCTCCCTGTGCACACACCTTTCCAAAGCGCAACCACTGCACCTTGATACGAGGTGAATATGGCAACTAAGTTTCTAAACCAACCACAAAACAAATCAATCACGAGGTTCACATTTGTGCCCCCCTAGCTCTAACCTCGAACCTCACTAAGATAGCATCAAGGCACCCCTAAAAAGGCAACCAAAATTCAGATGATCACATCTCATTTGTGCCCCCTAGCTCTCAACTAAAATCTCACTAAGAGAGCATCTACTCACACCTAAACAAGCCCCCCCTATATGCACATGATCACATCTCATATCTCCCCCTCAAAACCTCATTCACGAGCATCCAGCCACCAAAATAACCTCACTAAATGAGCATCCAACCCATAAAAATAAAAAACAGGCCATCGGAAATCAAAAGCGAAGTTCAGAAATGTGCCCAAAGGGGTCTGTCGGATCCGACAGTGCCCCCAGCTGTGGCCTCTAACCTGAACGCGAAGCATGCAGCCACCCCACAAAGCCACAAAAAATCAGGTTATAACCTCACAAGTCTGCTCACAAGTCTGCCCAAATGCCTAACCCTGGATCTCCGAAATCAAAAGCGAGGTTCAGAAATGTGCCCAAAGGGGTCTGTCGGATCCGACAGTGCCCCCAGCTGTGGCCTCTAACCTGAACGCGAAGCATGCAGCCACCCCACAAAGCCACAAAAAATCAGGTTATAACCTCACAAGTCTGCTCACAAGTCTGCCCAAATGCCTAACCCTGGATCTCCGAAATCAAAAGCGAGGTTCAGAAATGTGCCCAAAGGGGTCTGTCGGATCCGACAGTGCCCCCAGCTCTGGACGCGACCACCCATTTCCACCACCCATTGGGCACTGAAAACCAGATTCAAAGCCCGAGGCCTCACTGCGGGAAAAAAAAACCTAAAAAACAGGGCAACCACAAAAAAAAATCCAGAACCCTTAGGGTGCTGGAAATGTGCGTCGGACCCACGAAGTCCGCACTCAGTATCCCTTCGTTGGCTGCCAACTCTCTTGCCTCTTGTGGCACTCTTTGCTTTTACCCAATCCTTTACGAAGCTGTAACCCTTATTATTTCTCGTCATCCTTGCAGTCCAGCCGAGCAGCGCATACGAATTCGAAGGTTTGGTCCTCATGTGTGAACGTCCCATTCGAGGTTGTTCCTAACCTTGCACCAAATGGCAATTCATAATATCAAAAACAACACTAATTAATGAGTGGGTTATCAAATACCTGACTCTCTTCGACAATACTGAAGTCCACCGATAGTTGGAGCTCGGTCTCACACTTTGAGTGTGAGACCAAAGTAAGTTCTTCTTCGACAAGTTGATTTTGTACAATCTTGTACAAGTCGACTGGAAGCTTTGCAAACTGGTTCGTTAACGACTTGACAGTACCATCCAAGTTTGCAAGCCGCATTCTCTTAATCTCTGCATTTCTCATCCTAGCACGCCTAATCTGCTTTGAACTAGAGAATAAGGGCTTTCTCCTTCTCCTTCGCTTTGCAATCGAAGGTGTCACTCCGTCTAATGGATACACAGCATGCATCTGAGATACTACCTCATTACCAAACTCAGCTCATCTTTCTGCAATCTGAGAGGACTTTTATGGTGTTTTGCATCTTGTTTAAATCTCCACTACATTCCAATTTAATGGACCCTTTTAATGATTTACTTATAATAACGCATAATTGTTATTTTCATCCTTCAAATTGCGGCCGAGGGCAATCGACTTTGCACCTAAACCTCTGATTCTATTTTGGATAGATATTTAATCGATCGAATAAATGACGTCGGTTGTGCCTAAATTCGGTTGCCACACATTCCACACAACTACTTATGCACTGACATACCTTTGATCACCCTTGCCCATGAATTTTACAGCTGCTATAATAATTTTAGCAAACAGCCAATTATCCTACAATCCTCTTTCCTACAATCCTCCATGTCTTTTCCCCTTTGGAACCTCTACATGTTCCCCTAGAAGAATTAACCCCTTGTCTACCCATTGTTTTCCGCAAGTTGTACGCCGTCCCTGAGCTCTCTCTTGATTCTAACCTTTGCCTTCTCTCTATACGCCTCTGTTTTTCAATAGTCCTCCTCAATTCTCGATCTCTCTCGCTCTCGTCCGAGTGTTCATCTCTAACCATATTGAAGCAAACAAATGTTATATATCATTGTCAAGTCTGTCATAATTAACATCTATGCGCCATCATTATGTTCCTATTATCTTGTATTTAGATAATTAACCTGCAGTTTCTTTAATTATTCCTCGGTTTGTATAGCCATAACTTGACGAGACTCTTCCAAATAAACTTTCCTATTCTCGCTTCGCCATAAAGGTTAATGCTCTACCCTTGCCCTTTTCAAGCCTCGACTAAAAAAGAAACACTTTCCTTTAGGGTGCCCCTTACATCCACTAAATGGTTCACGTGGTCTTGTGTATTTATAAGTTCGTCAGTCGACATCCAGCCTCATTGTTTGGTATTGATATATCTAGTTTGGATTGGCATATGATCATGACTAACTTAAGTAAATGCTGCAGTGCATTTCAATTTTTATTCACATTTCTATAATAAATCGGCTTATTATTCCACTACTAATCCAAGTCTCCGCCCTCATTCATAGATTCCATCTTGCCATGCCTTCTAATCACAACACTATATACACCTCCCCACTTTGTGGTTTCTTTAAGTCCATTGCCCATTTGGCCACTACCTGCTGTGAACTCGCATTCACAATCCTTCTACAATGGCCACCATCCGAGCACTGCACCATTCCATCCCGCTTATGATCCCTCTAGGAGATGATGGTCTAGCCAAAGTCACAGAGTCCTTCCTTAGTTTGAGGTTTAGATTCCACCCAGCCTCAATTCATGTCGAAGAAGAGGTCTTTGATGCTAACGGTGACTTGAGTCACACTGTCCTTCAGATATCGTTTCGCAATGACGATGGTAGAGTTTGGTTCTTGATCCCTGGAACGTACAAGGCCATAGGCGTCACCGAGTCGGATATGGCCACCACAACTGTGTTGCTAACACCAGGTGTGTCCCTCACGTCCACCACGCAGGTTCCTCTTCTGGCGACGGTCAAGAAGGAGCCCGGCATCGAAGAGGTTACCTTGCTCAGTGACTCTGATGATGATATGCCACCTGCCTCTGACATTACCCCACCTCCATCGCATGATCAGCCCTTCATCAATCCTCTCAGGATTCCACACTCGCCTACTGTAAGTCGACCATCTACTTCCAGACCCCCAGTTCACCCAGGTGTGTCTATAGATCGTCCCAGTGTTGTCCACCACTTGAAGTTGCTTGCAACCCGACCAGGGTCCAAGAACATCCTCAAGAGTATTGATTATGAAGCTGTTAGGCATGAGTAGGTTGAGTTCCTCCCTTCTATTTTTGACGGCGACGTCATCTTTGAGTTCCCTCCTCTGGGAGCTGATGCTCCCCATTCCCATGCTAGACTCATGTTCGGAATGGACAAGCGTTTCGACGGTCATGCTTGGTGCAGGACAAAGACGTCTAATATTACCAATGATCTTGGCTTGACCTTCCGGTTCTCATGTTGTGTTGGCCATCTCCGTTGTATTAACGAGGGCTGTGATTACCTCAACCGCCCCAATCGGGCCACTGACGTCAACGAGACCGAATGGGAAGGTTGTACCGCCTCACCCTTCTCCGCAGGAGCTGATCCCCCAGTTGGGTCTTCT
Source organism: Polytrichum formosum (assembly GCA_964035585.1). NCBI lineage: Eukaryota > Viridiplantae > Streptophyta > Polytrichopsida > Polytrichales > Polytrichaceae > Polytrichum > Polytrichum formosum. The sequence continues at coordinate 32,323,567 of OZ037941.1, read as the reverse complement.
CTCGTTTGTAAGGTCTGTAAGACACCACCCTACTATCTTGATACTTGCCAAGCTAAGATGTACTATGTTCTTGGCAAAGGTGTCATGACCCGTGCATGCATCCATATGGGTCATCACCATCACCCCGTTTCGCAAGGTGTCTGTAGAGAGTCTAAGGTCGAAATTCATGATCTCATTGGTAGAGAAGTTGAGAGGACTCCCACCGCCACCAACTCTGCGATTGCCTTGGCTGCAAGTAAAGAGTTCATGGCCAAGTATCTTCTACGCACGGGATCTGATCCCAATAAAGTTATGGACCTGGAGTCCATGAAGTTTGTCATGGACAGGTACCAACACCTCAGCACCCCGAGTATTCGAAACACAGTCACTTCCTTCAAGCGCATTGGGCGAGGGGGGATCATTGATAGCATCACCGGACTGAGAGGTCATAGCAGTTGGCCCTATGTGCAAGAAAACAAATTCCCAGGCCAGGGAAAGCTGTTGGAGAAAGTCTATGTGTTCAAGATGTCCGAGGTGGGCCCTGGCTCTGGAGTTGACCTTGTCAAGAGAATGCAACCACACGGTGATTTGCAGGATGCTTGGGTCATGTTTGACCATGTCAAGCGTGTCAAGGGGTGGACAACCATGGCTTGCCATGTCTATGACTCGGCCTACTGCCGGGTTATGACTATTGCAGTATGTGATATGCAGTCTGAGGATGTCACGGCGCAAAGCCTTCTTTGGCATGGGCTCAATGAAGTTATGCACAGACATGGCATTGCTAAAGTTAACTTCAAAGGGTTCATGGCGGACAGTGCACAAGCAAATTGGAATGCAGTTAGGATTATCTATGGCAGTGGTGATCCCAAGGTTCCTATGGAGTCTCGCGAGAGGACATGTCTATTGCATTGGACAATGTCTATGGAGCGCCACACCGCCGCCCACATCAAGCCCGACCTCCAACAGCAACACAAGTTGTTATGCAAGCAGTACAAGGATGCCAAGACTCCCGAGCAATCCGAGTCCCGTTATCTTGCCATCCGGGCTTGGTGGCTTTCCTCTGGAGCTGCATCCGAGGAAGGAATCAAGGACCTTGATATATGGCTTGTATTCTGGCATTTTCGTTACCGTCAATGGGGTGGTTTCATGCAACTAGTAAGTACCCACCCACTTTCTATTTCGCTTTTTGGTGTCAACTTATTTCTTGGATTTTTTTTGGTTTTTTTGGTTTTTTTTTGGTTTTTGGTGTCAGTTTAGGCTTTTAGCCTGTTTTTGTGCAAAGCGTACTCACTACATTTCATTGACTTCTCTCAGAATTTCACAGATTCTGAGTTGGCAGAGATGCCATCTTGCAACCTCTCTGAGACAGTCCATAACAAATGGCTTCAGCAGTCTGGAAACCGTGGCTCTGATCTATATGTTGCGACCGTGGATGATTTCGTGAGGGCGTTCATGCAATGTACGAACTACTACGCCTACTTGAAGGGTGATCGCTCTGGTACTGGCCCAGGAAAAGAAGAACTCCGCCTTCGTGCTGCACAACGATCCGGTGACGCCAAAAGAATTGTTGCAGCACTCGAGCACATGCCTGGAGCAGAGCATTGGTGCACCCGCAAACCCCAACTCGAAGGAGAGGAGGTCTTTGGCACCACAAAGCGCAAACTTGATATGCCCCCTGGTTCTGATCAGGATTCACATAGACCCGACAAGGTCAGCTTCTCTCATCCACGAGTGAGCACTAGGTCAACCAAGGCCCGTACTGATTCCGCCACACCATCAACCCTGCCCCTAACACAATCCCCCGAGAAATCGATTCCACAACGGGTCACCCACGTCAATAACATTCAAGAGACCCACTGCGATGTCTCCAAGTGGCACATTTCTAGACTATCCAAGACTTCCGCCAAGGCCTGCTTCGCCATGCAAGCTCGCACAAAGACCAAGTGCACCCAGAAGATCGTTCGGCATGATAAAAATACTCCAGCTCCTACGTACACCGGCTACATGCGCGACTACAAGAAGAACGAGGAATTCTTGACACAGTTCTTCTTCTGCAACGACGACATTGAGAGATGTGTCAAAGGCACTAGGAGGAAGTGGGTGCAGCACCGTCCGGATGTCCCGGACGTCTGGCATGTCCTCACTGGGACAAACCTCACTCTCCAAGAGGTTTTGGCCCTTGAAGAAGGGGGATTCCAACTTCAGCAGCGTTAAGATGTGTCACCCAGAAGACTCTTCGGCGACTCCTCCAATGTTGCCTCATCCATGGCCGAACTCCCTACCCCGGCCCAAGCCGATCAATACCCTACGCTCAGGTTTGGAAAGAAGATCCGACGCAGTAACAACGGACCATGCGTCCAACAACGCAACAAGTGGGAGTCAGTCCTCAACGTCGACGGACAAATTACCTCCGTCACAATGATACCTCACCCAGGGATCGGGTGCATCATTCTCTTCCAGTCCCGAAAGAAGGCTAAGGTTGAAGAGTACCGTATCACTATCAGCACCTTCCCGTCGTGCACATGCCCGGATTTCGTGGAGATGTCAGCAAGAGCACTTGGGAAGCGGCGCACTTGGGTAAACTGCAAGCACTTGTACTTCATCTTCCGTGTCACCTGCAACTTGGATCAATACCAAAAAACTTTCATCCATGCTCCGAGCCTTAGTTTCAATGAAGTCAAGCACCTCCTCGAAAGTGGCATCATGAAGCATGTGGGACCTTAGCGTGGATACCTATAGGAGCTAGGCTGCCCCCCCTTATTTATAAGTTCTCGCTAAGTATTTCCTATTGCGTTGAGTATACCATAGTATGAGTGCACGTTTTCCGAAAATATCGCTGATATATCACACCTATCTTTATCTACATGATGTGAATTGTATTCGTTTTTACATATCTATAAAGGTTTCTAAATATTTATGGGTCTCTTCTTCCAACGGTAGTTTTAGATGTTATTGAACAGTACGAGTTTTGCTACTTTGCTTGAATGCTTGAATTTTTTGACTTAGAATTTTCTCTTACGTTGTGACCATAGCCTATGATTAAGCGGCTCTCACCATAATGTGGACAGTCAAAAGTTCCCTGGTTTATTTAGATCATGTCAACTAGTCTCTCTGAAAGGTACCCTAAAACCAAGTCTCTGTCCTTAAAGCCCTCAAAATTTGCACGGAAATAGGTCCAACGTTTTTACTTTAAAAAGAGGTCCCACGATTTTTCTATTTTTATTATCTAAATTTAGAAATTTTATTACTATAATTGGAAAGCGTTGACTTTTTTCTGCTCACCGCTCACCGCTCGCGTCCCACCGCTCACACGGTAGCGTCGTTGAGGCTGATCATGGCAACTTTGTTCTTGCAACTCATCCATGATCGCTGTGGATTTGTGAACGTTTGAGGACAAATGTCTTCAAGAAGTTGTTGAAATGTAAGTTTACTGAGGTTGCAGGATGTAGAATCATTCCCATTGAGAATCGAATTAGTGTAATTGTGATTGTGATTGCATGGCAGTTTCTTGGTGCTGGTTTCTAGTTCCTGCTGGATATAGGGCAAGTAATATTAAAACTGGATTTTCACATGTTCACAACACTATTTAGACTTCGGATAGTCAGCTAGCTTATATATCTGTTGTGATGTATAATTTTTGTGAAAACGAAATTAATGATAAAATTGCGTACCAGGTTGACAGTGTAAAAATCGGCACTAGACTGGCCTCCACTCTCTTTGCTATTATTCTTGCTGTCCATATTGTAAGCGGGACCTCTTTCACAAGAAACCAATGAACTCAGGAATACGTCTACTTAATTAGGTGCAAAGCCACAAAGCAAGAGTCTGGGTTCGTATATCCTAAAATATATCAATAAGAATATTACTATAGATCTAGAGACAAAGACAGATCATAAGGTGTTTAAAGTATAGCATGTAATTGATTTTTCACCTGAGAAAAGCTTTGAGGAAGGTCATTTTTGGGATCAACAATACAATCGGGGTCCTAAGTTGGATTCAAGGAACTATGATACTCATTCTTTGAATTCAACAACAATCTTGGAGAATTTGGTGAATGTAGTATTTTATAATAAGAAACTTTAGAAGTCCAACCTTGTTGTTGACATGGTTAAAGTTTATGTTCCTCTGGTGATTCCAATTTCTGCAAGTTCATTTGTGGGGATAATTTTACAACCAGCGGTTCTGAGTCGAGCTCAACCATCAACGACGGGATTTGTAAATCATGTTCCTTTTCAGGCCATGAATTGCTTCAATGCCCAAGTGCTAGGTGGAGTGCCTACTTCTACATGGCCTCAATTTTGTGTTAAATAGCACGATTCATTTTACTCTTTGCGATCCCAATATGATGCGGCAAATGATGGGCCTTTAGTAGGTAATTCATTCAAATTTAAGCAACAAATCTACAAAATCAGAAGGTCATCTATGCAATACGAAAATAATTGGATGTTTATTTGGTAATGAATGAGATAAATGATGCTTTATTTGTCATATCATTATTCAGATCCATAATAATGTTCTGTGGGACTGACAATATTATGCAAAATACTCCACCATTTAGGTTGAATGTGCAGAATATTCCACAAAATATTGTCAGTCCCACAGAACACTGTTATGGATCTGAATAATGTTATGGTCTATTGAGGTGGGAAACCTTCAATCATCCACGCAATATGATAGGTGGGGTGTTGGGGCATTGGGTAGATGTAAGGAAGGTTGATAATCCTGGATATATCAGGGCTATCACTCAAATCGTCTCAAAACACTCTTGGAAGGTAGGAAACACTCAAGTCACCACCTAAATGGTCGGATTAGATACCAAATCACTCAAAGACACTCCAAAGAGCAAATCTAAGCCCTTTTGCACTCAAATCGTCTCAAAACACTCTTGGAAGGTAGCAAACACTCAAGTCAGCACCTAAATGGTCGGATTAGATGCCAAATCACTCAAAGACACTCCAAAGAGCAAATCTAAGCCCTTTTGCAGCCGATGGGAAGGTTGGATTGCAGTGAGTGGCATGTTAGTGCTAGCTATGGGTTTTCAACAATGGTTTTCCCACCCCACTATTGGTTAGTCAATAAAGCAACCTCACTTTCCTGACATCTTGCCGAACATGAATTTAACAATTGGCACAAATTGACAACTATGTGGAAGACATCATGGGGTTTATCTCATTGGGAAACCCATGACAACCCAACCACATCAAAAATCTCATATGATGATATCAAGGAGGCATTTCTTGCTAAAGAGTGGAACTCTTTCCATCTCTCAGGAAAGAAGTTAGATTACCTCCACCTCAAGAATTTCTCAAATACGAATGTGAATTGTACTTGAAGCAACTGTTGACACCACCACAATGCAAGATCATTGTTGCCTACCGCACCTCGAATCATAGACTTGTCATTGAAATTGGATGTGGACAACTATCCCTATCTCTAGAGATGATAGATAGTGCCACTTTTGCTCCTACGATGCAGTTGAAAATGAGACACATTTTGTGTTGGAAGGTCCCCTATATAACCCCATTAAAAATAAGTTTCCATCACTATTTGAGAATGTAGTTCTAGGGAGCCTCAAGTCTTTCTTTCAATTGGACTATCAAGCTGACATTAGCCTCGATCTAACTGAGGTTATTGCACTCTGCCACTCTAGAGATCATCCTTTCCATTGACAGAGATCCCTCCAGCTTAAAGATCAACTTAAAGTAATGTTGTCAATCTACCTGAAACCAATCAATCTAGGTGGGCTGTCATAAATTATAGGTAGCATTCGACTAAGCATTCGACTACTATTGAATCTATGATCTATCTATGCAAAATGCATGGTCTTGCAAGTTCTTGGCATGTTTTTATGGTGAGCATTTGTGAAATTGGCTCTTTCTCATTTTTTTTCTCATTCACACGGTAGAGTCCATCACATTTTCATGTAACTTTTGTGTAAGTTTGACAATGTTGGTGGCATGGTGCAAGGACCTCACATTTTGGGAGCTATCCAAGGAGGCTCCAGAGGGGCGGGAAAGCTTTAAGGCTTTGAACCTTTAATGAGCCATTATGAGCACGTCCTCAACCATGACATGAAATGAATATTTTGGACCATGTTCACCTTCAATCTGTCATCTAGTTCCCATGGTGTATATGGTTTAATTCCTTTCTTTCGGAAGGTGGACTCTGAAAGGAAGGAATTAGGGTGAGTTTCCATGTAGGCCGCTCGTCCACTAGATTCTAGAAAATAGTGGGTTGGAGGCATTTGCATGTACTTAAAGTGCAAGCTACCATCCAACCACATTCTGGTGGTCCGCTAGAATGTGGAGGACCATTGACACAGGCCGCTAAACTTCCATGCGTTCATTAAAGAATCTTCAACCTACAAGTGTCGGTCACCAAAGGTTTTGAAGACCGGTTTTAGAAGGAGGAGGTTAATAGGTGGGCTCGGATTTGAGAAGATGGGAGTAGCTAGCTAGTTGGCACATACGAACACTGCCCCACCAAATTCCCTCTACATTTGGGTGGGTTTGTCCTTATTCACACTAGAATATGATGGGCGAGCAGCCTACATGGATTTGAGAAGATGGGAGTAGCTAGCTAGTTGGCACATACGAACACTGCCCCACCAAATTCCCTCTACATTTGGGTGGGTTTGTCCTTATTCACACTAGAATATGATGGGCGAGCAGCCTACATGGAAACTCACCCTTACTCACAGACAACTCTTATCATGATACTTTAATCCATAAAGAATTTCCCACATATCCTTTGGATTAATGTGGGGAACAAATGTAGTTTGACCCCTAAACGCTCAAGCCTTCAAATTTTATTTTCGGGCATTTCCAGCACCAGTGCTAAAAATTTCTATTATGTAGCATTATAGAGTCTGTTTTCTTGAAATCCAACTGTACGGATGTGAACTAGACTACCATATATTCTAGTTGTGAAAATTGAAGTCAATCGGACCACGTTTGCTAGGTCAGATTGATATATGAACATGGCCTTCATCCGGGGGGCAACTAGAGAAAACTTTGAATTTTTTTCGTTTCATGACCATTTTAGTCATGCCACAAATTTTAGAAAGTTGGCAACTTTGCCATAATATGTTATGTGGATGACAAATGAGCTCCTCTCCAAAATGTGGGTTATTTTTAAGCAAATTTAGATGAAGTCTGTCACCCTTAAAGTTGGAGGGCCACATGAGGTCATTTTTGGGAGATTTCCAATTTTTCATGGAGCAAGCAACATGTGGTAGTAATTTTCAACCTTTTTGGTTCAATTCTGGATTAAGTGTGATTAGAGCCTTTACTTATCTTGTTGTTATTTAAATGGATAAGTGAGAAGAGGCAATGGACTCGGAGAATTAGAAACAGTAACTAGTTGGGACAATGGTCTATGGCGGTTACGGAAGTTACCGGGCCTCGGCCGGCTCGTGTGGAAGATACAAGGGAGATGAAGACTCATAACTCTCTCTCGAACTTAGAGCAAGAAGGCTGGGAGAGCCGAGTCGCATAAATTGTCTTTGATTCATAACTTTTGGTCCTACCACTTAGTCAATTGTCTTTGAATAGTTATGTGGAAATTAAGTACGATCTGTAGCGATTCCAGAGTGTATGTGCTGGATTACTTTAACTTTTGAATTATCTTTGTGCTCTGCCTCGGGTGTTGACATCCTCGCACGAGGTAATCTAATTGTGTGGCATAATTTTCTGTAATTACAATATACCTTTGAGTTGAATGATAAGTCTATAGTCTGTGGTATGCTCTGTTATTGATTTACCTACAGGGGTGAACTCGTACGGGAGTATATATATATATATATATATATGCCTGATATTCATTTGTGAACATTTTCTTACTATGAATGATTATATGAGGCAGTCGGCATTAAGGTGGTAAGATATATTTCATTCGCAGTTTCTCTTTACTTCGGGCCAATGTCTTGTAGTTGCAAGTATAGAGGAATTATGATATTATGTTATAGTTACCACACAAAGTGAGTCTGCAGACTGCTTGATTATACTCGCATAGTTCTGCCAGGAGAGAATCTTGGAGTAAGAGTATCTTAGCACTCTGTAATTGACTCAATTATTCAATTGTTGGTAACTATGCATGCCTGTATTAATGAGAATCACGGCTCGACTTGAGATTGCGTTAATCACTATATTCATTGATTTGAGACGTTCTCTCGTCTCAAATTAATATATGGACCGCAACAACATGGTCTAATGTTTGGGTCGTCCTACCTCAACTATCCTGATATGAGTTCTTAATTGGGTTCTTGATATGAATACCCCTTCAAAGTATTTGCACCTTACAACATTTTCCAATATCTGTGTGATTTAATCCGTGTTCTTATATTTGTAACTGTCTCAAAATGCCGAAAAAGTCCCAAATTAACGAATTTAGTGATGTTAGCCAGATGGTAGAAGGAATGTCCAATTAATGGTCTAAATCGATAGCCTGTGTCAAAGAGAAGTTGATTAATTCAACTGGCACAAAGCTGGAATATGAGATTCCCTAGTTATTGATCGTCCTCGAGTGAGGGAAATTCTGTAACCCGGCCTTCGTCCTGGCTGGTAGTAAGTACAATCTGAAGCAAGACTATGGTCTAGTCGGATTAATTCCCTACTATTTCTGTGATACGTTCAAACTCGAGACTATAGTCGTTGAGTAGTATTAGAATATAATTGAATATAACGTTCACGCAACCTTACGCTGCAAAACTGGTTTGTTCTCAACCATAATTGGATGGACTTAGTGGATAAGCATTGTGTTGACAATCAAGAATTTAATTTCCGAGTTCTGATTTACGTAATGACTATGGTCCCCGTAAACTAATCCCTGATGTACGTTGCTTCATCAATAGTCTTCAGTATTTTACGAGAATATAAGAGGAGTGACGTTTTGATTTATAAACTGTGATTAATGGAAGAGTAAACTTATGATTATGTTTGAGATGACAATATACAATTATTGTAATGTTTCATCCTTTTGCTTGAATGTATGATTTAGTTAAGAGACTATGGACGTCTTACAGCTGCACAACTGTCCTTCTACCTTACCTCTACGTTTAATCACACATTCAAGTTGTTTGTCTTTAATGTGATTACATTGGTTAAGTCCACTTGGGTAAGGAATTTTGTGTCGTTGTAATATGTGAAAGGATATAGGAATTGTAGCACTGGATTTCCGGGTACAATCAAAGTTGTCAAGTAACGAGTCTATTATCTTCTTTGTGTAAATGGAGAAACTGTTTCCTTAAAGTTATAAGGGATGTTGAAAGGGCAACATATTGAGACTATTGACTTTGAAAGGTGAACTCGATGTGGAGGAACCGAATGGACGTGCTGTTTACGTGGTAAGTAAATTTGGTTTACTCATTGATTTCGTAAGAAAATGAATACTAATGTAGAGTTTTACTATTTCTTTGGGAATTGAATTATTCCTTGACATAATAATCATCATTGACATATCTTGAGGATTAAAATGTATAAGATTTAAGGATGTGCATTTGGAACATTAATGGAAATCTATGAGCTTAAGAGTGTTGTGAGCATGTGTTAACCGCATATGTGGTTTGGACTTATTGTCTTGAGGAACGAGATGTTGATTACTTTGGCCGATATCAGGTAAAAGACCATTGTAGGACTGCATAATTAAAAAGTGAATTTAATCAAAAGCGACTGTCTATCCTAAAAGGATTACGGCACTGACCTTTTCAAGTTACATTAAATGAGATTAATAAAGGAAAGACAATTGACTACTCCGAAGTGCCCTTGGCTCGGTAAAGAGACAAAAATGGGTTACTATTGCAAGATTATTGACTATGGCTGTGCCTATGCTTGTGCACCGCACTTGGTCCAATTAAAATGAACTCACTGCCAGACAATTGCCTGGGAAATTAGTGTGAGGTGTGAGACTGTCACATTTGCATGTACTGACATGGAGTGGTTTTTAGAAGTTTTTATCCCTTACCCATGAGCCAATTGTCAGTCCTTATCCAAATTAAAGTGAAATAACCTTGTGTTTTCCCTAATAAATCTTATCTAAGACACCTAGATATTATATGAATCACCTTTTGAGTCTTCCCTGATTGTTTCCCTGGGTTTGTTTGTTAACCAAAAACCTTACTACACAACACGTGCATTAATATTTTCCAAATCCATCCGGTCAAGTTGTGCACAACCGTCACCTTGTCCTAAGAAAAAACCCCACCCAAATTGGGCATTGTATGTGAAAGATATTGGCACCTTAATCTGGCACCTTAATTTGGCTCCTAAATTTAGTTCCTAAATTTGGGCAACTCATGGGACCACCTCCCAAAACAAGCAATGCCAACCTAACAAAAATCCTACATGCTTGAAGTATGAGGTTTTTATATGTTATTTTGGCCCATGGTAGTGGGCACCACCCTACACTAGTAGATACCTGCTATCCACGTAGATTGCCACCTAGTGGACCGCGAACCCCATCAGAATATTAGGTGGCGACCCATTTCATGTTGCATGAGCGCTTAAGGGTTAACATTTATGAATAAATGACAATTTCACATTCCAATAGATGCAATTTTGCTGCACCAACCTTAGCATGTGTGTTGATGACCACAGTTTGTTATGAATCACACTCGTTCTATCATTGCATGATAATTGCGAGTGTCACGCATGGAAGAAATTTGACTAGAGTTGAGTTGTAAGGTTCATACATAGAGATAAGAGAACAATGATGTGGCTTCCATGATTCTTAGAAGATGTGGAAAAGAATTTTTTTCTTCATCAAGCTTTGATCCTACACTACTTTAGAGTACACTTTGGCTCGTCAACATAGGAATGCAGATGATATGAATATTTCTTTATTCATCGGATTGTCAAGGCTTGACTGCTCAAGAACTGGTAAGGATGTCTTCACAGAGTTTTTCAGTTCCACTGACAAATCAAAACATATCTTGTCAGAAATGTGCCTCAATTTACACACACTGCTTCAATGAGCAATGCAAATCAATGCAAGCAATAAGAAAAAGCTGCTAATGTCGAACTTCATCTCTGCAGAATCATGGCATATTAATACATTGGATAAAAAGGGACGAATAAAAAGGGATTTTTGTTGCAGCCAGTCACAACATCAACCATTATGCAAGTTAATGTCACCATGCTTATAGAAACTAGAAACGTGGTCTTCAATGAGCAGGGAAAACTGACCACTAGTTACAGATGAACCGGTTGAGTTTGAGAAATAACCGGTTGAAGCTCAAAACTTTAGGAAAATTGCCAATCATTTTAGAGGAATCTATGAATACGCCTCAAATTAATAATAATTTAAAAAAAATGCAAAGATCACAACATGTGATCGGTTGGACTTGGAAACACTAGGATTTTGACCGATTATACCCAAAATTTCGACCGATTGATCGATTGACCGATTTTGCAACATCATCCCTTCACCATGGTTTTTTGGGGGTGATGTGTCATGGGTGGAGCCGAGACGGGCTAAGGTAGAAATACCCAAACCGGTTAACCACCCTCTACCCGTGCACTAGACCGCTGTCATAATAGTGAAGTGCCATTTTTGAAACCGATCATGGCGAGGCGGCAACTTCAATGCGTGTACACTTAGTGTAGCCAATGGGAGTCAAGTTTAATGTACTCATGAGTTAACCGGTTTAGGTGATGTTCTGTATGGAAATGTGGATTACCGTGTTCGGTGTAGGGAGAATCTAGTGAATGAGTAGGGGGTTGACAACTTTCCACTTTAAAAAATTGTAGAATTTTTTGTATAGGATGAAACAACTTGCATTCTTCATGAATCCTTCTTGTCTATCTTGGAGAATTATCTCATGATTGTAAGACCATATCTTCAATGCGAATCACCTTATTTTCATGGGTTATGGTATTTCTACCTTAGGACAATCCTTTTGAGCACTCCAACCAGGCAATTCCCTGGTTGGAGTGTGCTTCTTGGCCCGTTTTTCTTCAGTCTCGATTCTTGGAAGCTTGTCTTCGTGATGTTTGTGGTGACTAAGAAACAATTTGAGTCGGTCATGTTTGGTAGGAGGAATGTAAGAGGGAATCTGAGGTAACAAGGCTCCGTTTTTTTTGGTTGAACCAGGAGCAAAAGACAAGAGTTCAAGAGGTTGTTGCAGAAGATAAACAGTTCAAAGAAGTTTCAAGTAACATCAATTGTGGAGCATAATATGTAATTATACACATTCATTGAGGTCTGAAGTTGCATCTCACAATTAAATTGGGTTGTCCTCCTGCATTCATTTGTAAATTGTGAAATCACACAGGATTATCCCAAACCACATTCTTCCAATCACCTGAAGTTGGAAATCAAACACACCATGAAACCCCCATCAGTAAAACATGCAGATGATCGAACAACATTTCTATCATTCAAAACTATACTCAAATTCAAACATCTTCCCTTCTCGATGATCATGATTGACATAACATCATGTGGTTTCAGAACCCTTCATGAAATCTCCCTCGCATTGCAATCTGAAAAATCTTATGGATTAGAATGTGAGTAAGGTAAGGTTAGCGAGCATTGAAACATGCACTTCTAACAATGTACTCACTTCTCGCAGGATGTGAAACACACAATTAGTGTGAGATGATGTGCAAATCCAAAATTTGACTCCAGCCATTCTCCTCACTCATATGAATGTCTCATTATTTGTTACAATGGAGGTTATCTTTCTCATTTAATGATCATAAAGCCCCCCCTCCCAACTATGTTGCTTATCTAGCCTATAATGGTTATCAAATAATGAGCACTTAGTCCAATCTCTACGAAACACATGTCTTTTTGGTGTCCATTTTTAGATCCACACCTAACCACACAATACTCAAATATAGGTGAGCAATTAAGAGAAGTAATTGAACCATGTCCACATCATGTCTCATGTGGCCTTATTGTGGGCACTTTTAACTCCAAACTTTTTTTTCTCTGTTGGATTGGCTATGGAATTATCTCATTTGGTTAGCAATTGCAATTGACAAATATTAGCATTTTTAGTCTCAAATTGGAGTTTAGAAGCAGAAAACTCAAGTGGACTTAATTATATTGACACCTATATTTGACTGATGTATGGTTAAGTGTGCACTCAAGAACATGCACCAACGAATAAGATATTCATTTGCAAATAAGACAATCTAGAATTGCTAATCATCTTGCACTGGTTGTGTGTTGGGCGTGTTTCATATTCTAGAAGAAGCTAATTGGTAAATTTAAACTACTCTTTATTTCTCTTTAAGTGATTGTATAAGAAAATCAACTATGTAATGACTAAATCTAAAACGGTGATTATGTTGTGGAGCACAAAGTCCGATCTTCTCGTAATGTATGTCATTTAAGCATCCACTTTAAATAAAAGAGTGAGTACTTAAGGTCTAGATATCTAACACGTTGTGTTGGTTTTTTTAATTGAATAATTACATTATGATTCATGATGATATGGTGAACATGGTGACAATCATAGTACATGATATAGATAACAAACATGATTATATAAAGAACAAGATATTAAAAATTATTTTATTCTTTCATTTAATGAAAACGGGAGGGATAAAATGAAATCACAATCAAATTGAAAAAAATACATTTTAGATGACCATAGTATGATAAAATATAGTCATAATTTTTGTAGTTTCTAACCATAGCCTATCCTACCTATTGTGACATTTGGATTCAATAACATATCTCACAAATTACTCAATTAAGTTGATGCATAATAATTTTTTGAAATATAATCATTTAATATTTTAATTTGCAATATTGATCGTAGACAATATAATGTCTAGAAATATGATAAATTAAAAATATATATAATTCATAATCAAAGGTGCTCTTATTTTAGATATATTACAAACATGTTAATAATTGTCTATAACAATGAACAAGGAGAATTGGCTGCTAGTTACAAATGAATTGGTTGAGTTTGAAGTGGGGGGAGCACATAGGCTTTGAAAGTGTTGGTTTCCCACATTGAAACCATTGTCCTAGCATTTTGGGAGCTTAAAAAATTTGATTCTCTATTGAACAAGTAGGTGTGAATGGGGGTTTGCCCCCCTACCAGACTACAAGCTCTTGAAAATGGTGGGGAAAAACACAACCCACCATTTTGGGAGCCAATGAGAATGCAACATTGGGTTGTACATGTTTAAAATCAATATTTTTGTCTATTTGTTAACTAATCAACTTTGTAAGTGTGTGAGACCTTGCGGCTCTTCAACCCAACACATGTCACTGACCTAATGAAAATGGTGACTCATTGCACATGTAATGTGACCGCAAATTTCAAAACATTATGTTTCACCTCTCTGATCTTAGACGACTTATTATGGAAACCTCTGGTTTCGGGCATGTATGGGCTCCACTTGAGAAATAACCGGTAGTTCAAGACTTCATGAAAACTAATCATGTTAGAGGAATCTATAGAATGTACCCAATTTAATGAAGATAAACCGAAGATGTCAACATGTAACCGGATTTGGAAACACTAGGAATTCAACCGATTATGTCCCAAAATCTTCCCGGATACTGATCTGTAACTTAGGGCCACTTCACACACAAGCTAAGAGCCATGACATGAAATTGTGAGAGCCCAAAAGAAAGTGTCCAAAGGCCTGTCCCAAGACACCTCCAAAATCATGTAGTGTGGTCACAGATCCTCAAGTGAAGTGTGAAGTCATATGTGACCGGGCCCTCATCAACCAAATGCTATTTCGATGTATTTCTATTCATGTAGGTCCTCACGCATGATAAAATAGAATAAATCAACGGTTGTGAGCGTTCGGAGTGCCATGGTCTCCCGGTTTCATAACATTAAGTAGCAAGCCCGGATTGACCTTCTCAAAAGAGCATCAAACCAAAGGTAACACTAAGTTTGAGTTTTACTTAGGCTATTTTTAATCTATTTGGGTAGTTACTTTCAATGCTTAGAATTAATTATGTCGGTTTCTAGGACAAAACTAATGTCAAGTGGTGGTAAAGATTCTAATCTAGGCTAAATTATGATCTAAACAAAACTAAATAACTATAAAGCAACGGGAAAGTTGGTGAGGTAAAAAAGGTAGTTGCACTTTTTGGAAAAGTCTCCCAACACCCGCATTGGAAACCTCTTGGATACCTTTTTGAAGCTTCTATATTTGATTAATTATCCATTCATTTACCCTTGCTTTGCAAGCTTTTCCCTTCTTGTTGAGGTAAATGTGCGGGTACTCAAAGGGTACCCTCCTAGCATTGCTACTTAATGTTATGTTTGTGTTAGGCCTACCTCCAAGAGGTGGTTTTTGAAAATAGTCCAAGTGACCATGAAACATGATCCATTTGATGCCATGTAGGAATCCATGTAGACTTGACATCCATCTTGCATTCACATGCTCCGTTGGTCCCTCAAGCGTAGTGTGAAGCGAACTTGGACCAGCTCCGCCTTTTCCACCAATGAGAGTGCTTGAAGTGTAATGATCACGGGCTCTCAGTCTCGTGTGTGGAGTGGCCCTTACCCATCTTCATGAACGCCATGAGTTGTACTAATGCACAAGGGAGGACGTTAAGTTCCCCCCACGAACTTTTCGGGGTGCCAGATCCAGGCAGGGGCAGCCGCCCGTCCAGAAAATCTGGATTTTCTGGACCAGACCGAAAACTGCTGCCCACCCGCCCGACTTCGAAAAAACCATTGCCCTTGCATTCTTGAAGGCCACTTATCCACAAATCCCATATTGAGTGCACTTCACCTTCAAGGTCCAAAATGCAATATATATGTTCACTTCCATCGAGTAAATAAGTAATTGACTGGGATTTCACTTTTGAAGTGTAACCATCAATAAAACATGTAATTAATTTGGAAGTCAAAAATATTACAAAACCCTCATAAGCACTGAGGTTATGATTTTTGTGACTTACCATTGAAAGGGTCTTTGTCATTCTAAAATGGAACTAAAATTAGTGATTTATTTTTTATATGTTAAATATTATAATATTTAATTATATTATAATATTTTAGTTAAATACCTTCTACTTTCATAAAGTTGTCATATGCATTTAAACTAAATAAGTGTGATTGAATGTAATTAAGTCTAATTAATCTTGATTAATCATGATTAATCCCAGTAGGTACATTTTATAATTAATTAGGCTTAATTAATTTGGTAAGCATGCTTTTTGATTTAATTGGGCTTAATTAAAATTAATCAAGATTAATTAGAATTAATTACATTCAATCACACTTGTTTAGTTTAAATGCATATGACAACTTTATGAAAGTAGAAGGTATTTAACTAAAATATACTAAACTAATAAACTAATAAAAATTTAACATATCAAAATAAATCACTAATTTTAGTTCCATTTTAGAATGACAAAGACCCTTTCAATGGTAAGTCACAAAAATCATAACCTCAGTGCTAATGAGGGTTTTGTAATATTTTTGACTTCCAAGTTAATTACATGCTTTATTGGCAATTTCACTTTGAAATGAAATCCCAGTCAATTTCTTATTTACTCGATGGAAGTGAACATATATATTGCATTTTGGACCTTGAAGGTGAAGTGCACTCAATATGGGATTTGTGGATAAGTGGCCTTCAAGAATGCAAGGGCAATGGTTTTTTCGAAGTCGGGCGGGCAGGCAGCAGTTTTCGGTCGGGCGGCTGCCCCTGCCCGGATCTGACGCCCCGAAAAGTTCGTGGGGGGAACTTAACGTCCTCCATGGGCAAGTGGAGAATAGTAGGTAAAATTCCTCTAAGTATATTCTCACTTGCATCCCTACTTCGGCGCAGCTTGGAATTCCGGGGGAACTCCTCGTTCTCAGGAACATCCTCGTGATGTAAGAGTTGCATAATGGTTAAAAAAATACTATTTTAGACTTCCGAACCCAAAAAATTGGAAGCCCAATTCAAGTCAACGCCTATCACGCCCAAAACATCTGGCCGAGTTCCATATGGTAAGTCGGGTACATCAGAGATTCATTCAGAAAGGTCAGTTTTTAGCAAGCTTGAACTAATAAGAGGATCAGTTTTCAAAGGTAGGGATCAGTCTGCATTGTGCACACATTCATATATTGCAGTGGTCGACCTGCACTAGATCCTCTCTGTCGTGAAGCAATATAACCGATTGCTTGTATATCGGTATTAGTCATAGCATAAGGTTGCATTCAAAATCCATTTATCAGATATTTCCAAGCCCAAACAGGTTACATGTCGATGTCTTTTGGTTTATTTATTTAAAGTGTATTCTATAGTGTAATTTCTGCGGTGTAGTTCAATTCTGAAATTCAGGGGCAGGGGCCACGAAGTTGATCATCTCCGTCCCAATACTTGAGTTAACAATTTCACCGGTGGTAATATCTACTTCAGGACCCTTGTGAGAGCATGGAGGTTGAATTTCGGACCTCCACTGTAAGCTTGCCATCTTCCATTTATTTCTTCAGTGAACGTGTTCATTGACATTAATGCTGTTCGAGTTTGAGTTTTGTAGTGTGCCTAATAACGTTCGCATGTCATACATAGAAGAGATAATTAGCGTCTTACATAATCCCAGACTAGAAGAAGTGCCAGTTGGGGTTAAACTGCGTAAATCTTTGGTGTGTGTGACTTCTGAAATTCGGTGGCAGGGGTCACGAAGTTGATCATCTTTGTCCAAATACTTCAGGATACTATTTTCACCAATGGTAGCATCTACTTCAGGACCCTTATGAGATCATGTGGTGTGAATTTCGGACCACCACTATAACCTGGCCATCTTCTATTTTTGATTTTTCTTCTTCCAGTAAACGTGTTCGTTGAAGATAATGTTGCTGAGTTCGAGATGTGTCGTTTGTGTGCCTAATAAACGCTCGCTTGAGATAGAGGAGATGATTAGCGTCGTGATTATAAATCCCAGGAAAATGTTACATACTTATAATCTGGATTAAATAAAACTAATAACAAATCTGTCATCTGGCACTAGCAGATTGCAACCCTGGGTAATCGACCGGGATCATGATCGCCAGTTCAGTGATCATCGCCAGCCATGAAGACGACGAATATTGTGGATCCATCAGTGTTCGATCATGTGAAATCCAACACGAGTCAGAAGTTTTTTGATTCCAGGAGGTTCAGGGTGTCTCTGCTCATCCTCCTGCTTGTAACAGCCGAGTTTCTGACCATGGGCATTCCAGGCCGACTCTCCAGCACCAGACGACTGTTCAATCGAAGCAACGTTCGCCGTGTGGTTAATATGGACCGTGACCCTGCTGTGTCGAAGACGTCCACATTTTTACTGGAAGATTCAAACAGGTGGGCTTGCGGTGGAAGTGGGGATCTGGACAACATGAAATCTTACAGCGAGTGGGTTGCGGCCGCGAGTGAAGATGATGAGGAGGTTCTGTGTGCAGCCCACCGAGTTTCCACGCGCCCTTTGCCTCCCGGGACACCTAGGGTGGCCTTTATGTTTATGACAAGAGGAGAAATAGCTTTGGAGCCTGTTTGGCGGAGGTTTTTTGCAGGCCATGAGGACAGGTGAGTGGGGTGGCAAAACTATCCATACCATTCTTGGATTACATTCTTAGCAACATTCTTGACTAGTGTGTATGGAAAATAGAATTATTCATGGCTTATCTCAAATCAGGCCATGGAGACAGGAAAGTTATCATGGGGCGGCAAAAACTGTCCATAACATTCTTGATGACTTTCTTAGTGACATTCTTGAGTAGCTTGTATAGCAGATGGAACAGTTCTTAGGTAATCTCAAATGAAGCTTGAGGACCGGTGAGTTACCCTGGGGTGGCAAAACTATCCATACCATTCTTGGATTACATTCTTAAGAACATTCTTGAATAGTCTGTATGGAAAATGGAATTACTCATAGTTTATCTCAAATCAAGCCATGGAGACAAGGAAGTTACCATAGTGTGGCAAAAACTGTCCATAACATTCTTGATGACTTTCTTAGTGACGTTCTTGAGTAGCATGTATAGCAGATGGAAGAATTCGTAGGTAATCTCAAATGAAGCATGAGGACAGGTGAGTGAACCTAGGGTGGCAAAACCATCCATCCCTTTCTTGATTACATTCTTAAGAACATTCTTGAGTAGCCTATATGGAAAATGGAAGAAATCTTGGGTTATCTCAAATCAAGCCATCTTGAGGACAAGAAGTCACCTTGGGTGGCAAAACTATGATTCTCTACTAGTATGGGTACAATCATTGGGTAGATGTCGTGGCTTTGAGCCGGTTCCACCTAGTTTCCATTGGGAAGAAATTATGCACATCATTGAAGGACTTTGTAGACAATTTGGTGTTCACCATATGATGTGAATGAGGTGGTTGTGTTGAAATATCTCTATTGTTCAACCCTACAAAACTTTGGGTGAATGAGAGAGTAACCGCATCTATCTCACTCAAAAACTATAATATGGGTGACCACAAATCGTGTGTAGAGTTCTTCAATGATGTCCATAATCTCTTCCCCCCATAAAACATATGTAATAGATCTGCTTTTGTATAATGAGCTACATTTTCAAGACTAAATATTCCGAGAAAGTAATATTTTTTTTTTGAAGTGATTTTCTTAGGGGGTTGGATAGTGACCCCTGCTTTTTTTTAACTACTTATAATTATTTGTAAACCTTTCCAAATGGTGTTATTAACATATTCCTCTTGATGCTCTTCTCTTTCTAAGGTTCACGTTGCTCCTCTTCGTGATGTTCAATAACATCAAATCATCCAACCTGATTAGATTCAGCTTTAAAAGTGATTACACTAGTAGAAACGATTGTAAATTCTAAATGGGAGGGACACCAGGTACTCCATCTACGTCCACGCATCGGACCGGGAGCATTTCGAGTTTCCAAATAGCTCCTTGTTCCACGGGCGAGCAATTCCCAGCAAAGCAGTGGACAGGATGGGCATGAGCTTCTCAGAAGCCGTTAGGCGTTTGATTGCCTACACATTACTAGACACCTCGGTACCCAATGCTTGGTTCACGTTGGTGTGTGAGGCAACCATCCCACTTCGGCCGTTTTTGTATGTCTACGATTACTTCATGCACTCGGATCTCAGTTTCGTGGAGGGTTTTGTGACGCGTGACTGGTGGAGGAAATCGTGGACGGATAAGAAACATGCCCTAAATTCTGACAAGATGCGGAAGGGCGAGCCATGGATATCTGTGCACCGGCGGCATGCGGGGTTAATTGTAGGCGACTTTGTGATTTTTCACAGGTGGGTACATGCATAGTTGGGGTGCCCCTTCAGGAACCAAGAATCTTCTTTTGTAATTGATGCAGTGATCGGGGTGATTTTTGGGCATAATCAGTTGAGATCCTAGTGTTTGCAAGTCCAACCGGTTACATGTTGACATCCTTCAGTTTTTCTATATTAATTTGAGGTATATTCCATAAATTCCTTTAAAGTGATCGGTAATTCTCCTGAAGTCTTGAACTTCAACCAGTTGTTTCTCAAACTCAACCGGTTCATCTGTAACTAACTGTCGGTTCTCCCCGATCATAGAATTGATGTAAGGGAAATTTAAAAATGCCTCCTTTAAATCAAAATAATAATAAGACAAGAAGCTAGTAGAGTTATGATATACGTAGATGCAACTTTATCATGCAGAATGTTGTCAATAATCGTGCAAATGTTGTATTTTCATAATCATAATTCTGAGACACCTGGTGCTATGAGATGAATAATGTGTACAACTTCTCTATATGTTAAATGTTACTTTAGAATTGAGCTTCATGTTGATATACACAAATCGATTGAACTATGTTGCATCTTAGAATGTATGTTCTCCCACTAAAGACATTTTTCCTTTGCTTTTTTTGAAGAAAAATGTGCAGATGTGACTCCAAGTTGCATTTCTTTATAGGCCATATGCAAACCTATAGTAATTGACAATTTTGATGTGGGACATTCCTTTTGGGTACCCAACCGTGCATGTGCCCAGGTTCAAACATTATTGGCACGAGAAGGGCGTCCCGTCCGAGATTTACATGCCAACCATGTTTGCGATCGCGGATCCGGGCGGGATCTCGAACCACACGGTGATGTATGTCGATTGGTTGCAGCAGGATGAGAGTCACCCGTTCACATTCAACAAGACCACAGATCTTGCACCACCAATTCTCCGGAAAATACGATCTCAGACAACGAATACCGATGGGTTTTACGTTAAGGGCGTGATGCCAGGGTTCGAGAACGAGCAGTCGTGTGTTTACAACGGGCGGCCGAACTCGACATGTTTCTTGTTTGCTCGCAAAGTCATGATGGAGCCGCAAGTCGTCAATCGCTTGCTTGATTCCGCTCATGCTCTTGGCCCGGCCGAATGAAACGGACCCGAGAGCAGCTCCTGGCAGCTAATTAGTGGGCATAATCCAACCTCGACTCATGAGTTTGCTGTTGTATTCTAGTTGTATAATTTAGT
This sequence comes from Polytrichum formosum, assembly GCA_964035585.1. Classification (NCBI taxonomy): domain Eukaryota; kingdom Viridiplantae; phylum Streptophyta; class Polytrichopsida; order Polytrichales; family Polytrichaceae; genus Polytrichum; species Polytrichum formosum. The sequence continues at coordinate 32,302,201 of OZ037941.1, read as the reverse complement.
TGTTCATAATGCACATTGAAAACCGCTCATTGCATTTTTTAGTAGCCTGGGTGGTCTCCCTGCTGCAAATGGAATGATTCTTAGGTTACCCAGATAACCTAAGAATGAATTCCATTCGGGGTGCACTCCAATTGAATCTTGGTAGATGGGAAAAGGCTTCGTGTTGATGAATCAGGTGTCGACAAATGAGAGATTGCCATGTGACTATCCTCAGGCACATTCATGCATGCAATGATTCTTGGAGCTAGGCATTCATTTGCGAAGCCGGATGGCTGTCTTGTTTTAAGGGTTCTTGCAAGTATCAACCGATGTTGGGTGGGTATCCGAATCAGAAGAGTAAAGAATAGGACAATGGCGGGGTAACATTGTTGGGCGGGTATTGCCATTGAGCTCAAATTATATCCGCCACTGGAAAGTACCCTTTACCCGACCATTGAAAGTGACCTCAACTGTTTTGGTTTTTACAATTAACAATGACCACGTGGAAGGTGAGCATTAGGGAGGTAATATTGTAGGAGACGACAACTTGAGGAATCGGTGGCGTGCGGAGAGGGATGGGATTGCCCCTGCAGTACTAATCAAATGATTGCGTTCATGTTTGTTGTTCCTATTCTCTTGTTGGATGTGTATGACCTTCTATCCAAATCTATGCAATTGATCATGCAAAAAATGTCTATGAAAGAAGATATCATCATTGATGAATTGGACATACATGTGCATGACATCAATGTTGCCACATTTATGGTTCTCCATTGCTTTCAATTATGCAACTCCAATCCATTCATTAATCATGACCTCGATGTTGTCACACTCACCGCTTGCCATTGCTCTAAGGTATGCAACTCCATTCTATTCATTAAACACGACTTCAATGTTGTCACACTCACCACTCTCCATTGCTTTCAGTTATGCAACTCCATTCTATTCATTAATCATGATTTAAGGCATTGGATGAAAGCACGGTCCAATGTGGAGTTTTCACATTTTGTATTTAGTGAGTAGGATGATGATAGATGGATATCTCTTTTTCAAATGATCAAAGCGAGAATTCTCAGGCTCTCAAAGCTTTTACTTCCTCATATTGAATGTTAAAACACTCATTATTAATTTGCAATTCCGGTGACTATTAGCCTGATTGTTTGCACTCTTCTAAAACTAGCCCAAGAATCTAGCATGCAATTATTTTTTGAATTAATTGTTATTGGAACTTCCATAGTATCAAGTGTGATGACACTTGTCGTGCTAACAATGTTGTACTTAGGCATAAGATAAGTTGGTCCATTAGTGCTAGATTGGTTCAAATCCAAAAGGATTTAAAAAGGTTGTGTAGACTACCTAGTGTTGTAGATGTCATAAATGGAACTCATATTTCGAATACCAAACTATGGATAGGCCAAAAAAATTATTTTATTTTAAACGTTATTGCTACTCTGTAGAATATCGAATGCCAGTGGATAGTCATAACATGTTTTTAGTGAATCGAGGTCAACCAGTGATGCTCACACCTTATGTCATTCTAGTCTATACCATTTTGCTGAAGATGATGAATTATTTGAAGTCATCTTAGAAGTTAGGAATGGATGGATGTTCTTTACCTATTGGAGACATGGGCTACTCTTTGATGCTATAATTGGTTGTCATCTACCATTTTCAAAATCCCACAATCCTTAAAGCTCTCTATAACTGAATGGGTAGGAAAATTGTAGAAAATGTTTTTTGTACATATCACTATATTCGTTAATTTGGCATTTTTTTGGCATTTTGAGACAGTTACAAATATAAGAACATGGATAAAATCACACAAATATTTTAGAATGTTGTAAGATGCAAATACTTTGAAGCGGGTGTTCATATCAAGAACCCACTTAAGAACTCATATCAAGATGGTTTAGGTAGGACGACCCAAACATTAGAACCATGTTGTTGTGGTCCATATATTAATTTGAGACAAGAGAAAGTCTCAAATTAATGAATATAGTGATACATTGAAGAAAACATGGAGAGAGTTTACCAGGAAAAATCGAATTAAATGGGAAATATCTAGTTGATGTGATTACTACATGTGCAATCTTGCATAATGTATTACTTAATCAAAGTGAAGCGAGTAGCAAATGTTTATATGGATTTATTGAAAACGACAGTCTTAATGATTCTAGAGAGAAAGACCTTGGTGTAGAGGTGTACAATGATGTTTGTCATTTTTATTGAAACCGTGAAGAGGAACTATGTTGACAACTTACATTTTATCTCAGTTCTCAAAAGCGATTGGGCCCTTAAAATAAAGAAGGTGTGTTATTTCAATATATTTTGGTTGAGTAATATGGCATGCATTTATTTAGGTCGACTTTTTAAAATAACTTTACATAAAGTACGAAACCATCATGATTTGTGATAGGCCATAATTATTTATGGTTCGACATAGTGGATAATGACAAACTTCTCCCATGTGAAGAAATTCTAAAGTGTCTCTAAATAGTAACCATTCACATTTCGCAGCCAAAGCATGTCATCATGTTTGCTCAATCTTCAACAACTATGATTGTTCATGTTTTGGTTCTAGCTACCTCTAAGAGAAGCGCCTCCAAAATCCTACCTATGGCATCTGTATGTTATCCTAAATGTGAAACTAATTGCATTTAAGGTATAAACATCTTTGAAGTTGAATTATGGACTACTTGGAAGCAGGAATTGCAAACTTCAGAGAGGGGTTCAACATTCATACATGAGTGGTGGAGATGGAGCTTAGGTGCTTTCGAGAGCCCATGAGCTACATGGATTTGCCATTGTGCAATTTATGGAGTGAATGCAAAAGCATCTGGGGCGGCAATGTGAGAATTTCAGTGGGTGTAGAAAGCTTTGAAAGGGTTATGTCATGAGCCATTGAGATCTCTACTCAAAATACATGCACTATGAACCCAAACAGTTGGGTGCTATAAATTTGCAACTACCACCTCTTTTAGTTATGGGTTTAGGGTAATTTGGGGGTCAGCCAACACTTGGTTGTAGCCAATGGGTTTGCTCCAATGCTGCAATTTTAGCGCCGTTAGTTATTTGCGAGAGAAGCAGGGGGTTTTTAACTTATAGCAAGCTTGGAAATTTTAAACTAATTTTAGTCGATGCCACACCCCTAGCCAGGTAGGCTCAAAGTGTCTTGGGGGCACACTTCCAATATGTTCCAAAAGGGGGTGGAATACAACATAGGGTGGCATTTATTTTTTTGAAGTAAAAATTATAGTAAATTTACATATATCAAAGGATAGCCTTTATGCCTAATACTTAGGTTTAAAAAACGTGGCCTACTAGTTATTAGGTAATTTAAAAAAAATCATATGTAACATATGTGAACAAATATCCCAAGAGAAAAATCAAAATTTTGTTGAGATAATGTTTTTGAAGAATGCCAACAAAGGCCAAATTGTTGTATAGACCGTAGAAAAACCTTATGTTATTTGCCTAATGAGAATGATTTCTATCCCATCATCCCAAAAAGTGAGAGTAATTTCATTCATAACATTCAATATTTCATGGATTGAGGGAAACCCTTAGGGGAGGAGGAATGACGTCCCTAAAACCCTAATGGGGGCTTATTTCCACCCCTACTCTCTCATGAGTTGTGTGGCTAACAAGGGTGTGTGATTTCAATAATTCTACTAACTATCTAAGTGTTGCTTCTCCTACTTCTACTTATCTATTGGAATTGAGCTCAAATGGAGGAGTCTACTTTGTGCAAAGGCGGAGCACATCGAAAACATTTGCTACAAAGGCAGGGGGAAAGTGGACAAGGGGTAGAGTTGCAACTACAGCTAGAGTGGCAACGGCATAGGATGTGGGATCTTATTGGATAAGAAGGGTGCAAAAGATGCAAAGGAAAGTTCGATCATAATGGAGAATTTTGTGACAACATGTGGGCCTTTTAAACAAACCATCATTCAATAAGTAGAAAACCGCATCTAGTTGCAACCTTATGGTCTTATTGTATTGGTTTTCTAAAGCTAGAGGTTCTTCGAAGTACAAATATGATGCATCAAACTCTAAGTGGATAGATGTCGATTCAATTATATTAACTATGACGATTACATATCAACCATCCTCCAAGTTGTATACATTGGATAGCAATGATGCTCAATGTTTAGCATAATTTGTTTTTGCTCGAGGTTAAGTTGTCTATGTGCATACTAGACCTTATTGCTTCATACCTAAACCATTTGTGATAAAATTGTTACACTACATCTCATCAATAAATGTGTACCAAAAGAAATTGTCATTGCTATATTTTTGTGTATTAGAATCTTGAAAAACACCTCTATTACCTCTAGTCCTACTTTCAGAGTTTTAAATTTCTCAAGATAAATGTTATGGATATGGATATGGATATGGATATAAAAGCTCTAAAAATTTGTCATAAACATACCATCCCATCAAAAGGCTTGGATTCCAATATTATATAATTATAGCCTATAAGATCTTCACTCTGGCATGGTCAATAAACTATGACATGTGACGTTATAAAAACTATGGCAAGTGGCTTTACAACAAGAAACTTTAGTAATCTATAACTAGACAACACATCAATTTCAAAGAGTTTGAATATTGATGTGACCCACTATAAACATGTTGCACATTAATTCCAATGCCACATTGAATTAGATGTTTAGTGTCAATGCCGACTCTCCTTGTAAATTGCTCCGGCGCAACTCCTCGCCCAATTCAATAGTTTAAAAATCTCAAAGTTATGAAGACCAGGCAATGTACAAGACCCCCTTGTTGAAAGGCATGCACTTATGGTAGACAAACCTATTTCCAATAACCACCCCAATTTTAATACATAGAGCCCGGGGGGGGGCTCTATGTATTAAAATACACCTGCGACAACCACTTTTTTTCAAGGGGGGTATTATCTTTAAGAATTAGAATATTAGGAGTCCTTAAAGTAGAAAAAAATCTACTAAGCTTAAAATTTTAATACCCTATTGGTAATTAGAAATCTAGAATGCATTCAATATTAAATACCTTATTTTTTTTACAAATTTTTGATAGCCTTTAATTTTTAGCTGGGGGGGTGCTTTATGAATTTTAACAACGGGATTGCGTTGTTGTGGTATGGCAAGAAGAAAATACAATAGAAATTAATTACACCAAAAGATTGTAATGGAGAATGCAAGTAGAGTGCAACCTTAAAATTTAGTGTGTTAAGAGACACAATTGTCCAACATTTGTAGGATAGCAAGAGTTCGTACAACATTTGCAAAATAATTTCAAACATCAAATATTGTCTCAAATATACCCCTTCATGTCAACGTTTAAACATGATGGAGTTCAAAGTATCCTTAATGAAGAGAAACCTCCATGGAATAAAATTGAGCCCTCCATCTTCTTTGATGAAGCAAAATGTGGTCCCTTACGCATGTTATATTGCATGGTATTTTTTTATAATTGGTTTCCAACATTAAATTGCCCCCATTTTTTATATAGAATTCTTCAAAATTTTACCTCAAATGAATATTAAATACCCTATATTTTGTCGCACATCGTTTCTAAAATACCGCTAGTGCCCCCCCCGGGACATAGAGTCTCTTAAATCCGTGAAGTTACACACATATAGCTATCATTCTCTAATTTGGAATGTTGGAAATAGGTACACTAATTATCTCATTTAGTGAGGATGGGCTAATAGTGCACATGGGAAATTGGTGAAGATGATACTGACTTTCTTTACACTATGATATTACTAATTGATATCTTTACCATAAAATCTAGGGTTTTGGGAGCTGTAATTAAGGTTTTTGCTAGGGCTCAAACTAACCCAAAGAAAACAACCCAGGGACTAGGTCTCAAGGAAGACTGAGCTAGTGTCTATAAGGATTAATGTCACATTGAATTAAGGTTCTAATAACAATCTAGGTCTTTTACTTCTTTATTTCCTCTTCCTCAGGCTTAATTTCCACTCTTATGGTTCATTGGTGTTTTGAGTCGTGTGTGAGTTTCTCCTATCTGACGACTCCTATCACTCTAGTTTCACACTTTCTAATTCCGTCATGAAGCTCAAAAGCTTTGGCAATAGTCTTTTCGGATCTTGGCAATAGTCTTCCAATGAATTTTCATCCTATTGGGGTTAGTCTCTTCTTCTTTGATTAAATAATCACTTAATGCCATCAATCATAATTCAAATTATATTGCTCAAAGAATTTGTTCCTTCACTTTATCTTATTTATCATTTCTTAATTATAATTGAAATTCACTTATCTTGTATTCTTCATTGTCACACAACACACAAAGGTTTGCTTTGATTCCTGCAACATTCTTACATAATCATATCAACTCATAGGCTATAGCCATTAGATTCCGACCGAATCGACTTCGACAACTAACCTAATTCCTCTCAACATCCAACCATATCATTCTCATTCCTAATCATATCAAAGCACGCTCTTTATTGATTAGATTACTCGCCGACTCAACATCATCATGATACTCCGATTTCCCTCATCTCTCATCAATTCCTCTAAACTTCTTATCTTCCTTAATCATGATGACCCTGAACTACTTTATCATCATTTCACAATCAGTTATTTAATTGGATTTTCTTGTCCACTCATCACTTCAATTGCTTTGGTTACTTGGGACGTCTCTCTCTCTCTCTCTCTCTCTCAACCTCTCTTAGGCTATAGTCTGGTAGGGTGCCCTCGGTGGTCCGTTACTACCACATAGAGGCTCTCGGCGTTCGGCTCTCCCTCTCAGATTGCCCTTGACAGACTCTTTCTTCTGTGTGCATTAAGGTGACTTAACCGCTTATGCGGCGTCCTCTTCTCTACACTGACTCTCCGGTCTTCACAATCTTGGCCATATTCTTATCTTCTTGGCTATGCCTACTGCTCTTGTGAGCTCTTCTTCACTTCCTTGTAATTGTGATTGCGATTTCCTATCCGTGCTACAGACTATGGCCCTTGCAATTATCTCTACTTAGGCTATAGTCAGTCTCTCCTCTCTAAGAGTTCATCTTCTGATTCTGCTCTGCATTAGAATTATCTCTCTCTCTCGCTTCGGCCAATCGCTCTTAGGTTCCACTAACCCTAGCTATAGCCTACGCCTTCTCCATGGCTATGGCCTCAGTAGATATAATGAGAAGTATCTTCTCTCTGACGATAGCCCGCTTATCAAGCTCGGAGCTCTCAGTGGTTGTAACTCCTACAACTACTTTCCTCGGGCTATAGCCTTCCTACTTCATCCTAAACTAACTTTCATCTGTCATTTTAGTTACTTTATCATAAAAATATATTTTCTTTCCTACTACCAGGCTATGGCCAAAAAAGTTGTATTACAGGAGCCCAAAGTGTCAAAGTGCTAGAAACTCCCAATGCAAGTTCTCTTCAATTTCTTAGTGTTAGGGAATGCCTCATGAGTGAGTGGCGCTAAATGGAAAGAAGAAGCCTCTTCAAGCTCACTTTAACAAATTTTGCACTTTACAAAAATCTTAGAGCATGCACTACATTTCAAAGAAATGTATGGTGAAAGAGCATGTATGTATAAATTTAGTACCACTCAATAAAATTTCAACCCTCATTAATTTTGCGATTTAGTAAATAATTCATGGTTTAAGAATTAGTAGCATACGCAACAAATGGGATAAACAGTGTAGTGACCATGTGTGAGGGGGGTTATAGCCATTGAGGAGATCAACGTGATGAAAAAACTAAGTTAAAAGGGCACAAATTTGGGTTCCTTGAAAAAGTCAGTGACAATAATCAAGTTTTTGTCTACTAGTTTTCAAAAATAAGTCGACCTATGGTGCGAATATGGGTTGGAAGAATCTTGCCTTTGGAAATTTATGGTTATTTCAATATTTCAAAATTAATTGTGATTTTTTTGTTAAACATCCTGATATCAATTTTGAGGCCTATAAAAGAATCACTCCATCATCATCACACATGTACCACACTTATGCAAAATTACTCAACTTATCGGAAATGGGTTTGTGTACCTTAAAGCTAATCCTTTATTGTTGCGGCAAGTTCTAGACACTTCCACTATTTTTTTTTCAATTTTTTTTTTCAATTGACCATTTGTTTATGAGAAGCACCGTAAATCAAGACAACCCCCAAAACCAAGATCTGGAATAACCCAACAACCAAAATGTGCAAGATCCATTGCTATGAATTGTTTTTCAACATGATTGTATTTAATGCCACTAATTGTCATTGATTAGTGCATGAAGCTACAATTTTGGGTGGCAGTTGTTTTTGGAATAAGGTCATGAGTGTTTTTCAAGTTGGTCATCTTTATTAAGGATTTCGTAACTACGTACCAATGTTGGGGCATAAGGTCCATATTTTATTGGTTTCATAGACTTTGGAACTCCATTTTCCAAGTTCACAAAAACTTACAATTGGATACTGTCATTATCAATATATAGTGCCCTCGTTATCGGGAATAGGGCAAATTGCATCAAAACTAGGGGTGACAACAAAGTGCTCGCTTCAAAATTTTGTATTTATGGGGGGGGGACTTTTAGTACACATGTTCTATATTTTCTACCTAGGAAGTGCTTGGGATTATAAAAAAATTGGTTCATACGGTTACCACATGTATGACGAAGATCTTAACTTCTCCGTTTAAGGTGTTGCTACCTTAACAACTTCAATATAGACATGTAGGACCAAACCTACACCGATTATCCCATTTAGTGCATGTTACTATTCAAAGTTATGTAGTGCTATAACTATTATATGAGAATATAATATTTTACCAAGCAAAGCCATAAATATGTTCTATAATGTCCAAACAACCTATGGAACTTTTGTTAGAGAAAATTCAAATTGCATAATTCCAAATAGTAACATGCACTAAATAAGATAAACATTTTAATAGCATTTGACCTTTAAATTTGAAAATATGCAATGGTTGCAAAGTCTACATTTTAGCTACTTGGAGCATTTTGCGTGACACAAGGTTGGGTTGCAGAGAACAAGAATCATTAGGGTGGAAGTTTGCCATTGTACAAAGGTACGTAGCAGCTCCAAAATCTTTGAGGAGGCCATAATCTTCCTTTGGTTTAGACTCTAGAGGTAAAACACACTTAACATTCATCAATCTATCAAGATTATTTATTTGTAGACGGTGATTCCGAGCAAGGAGTCCCATTGACCTCGGGGAGGGCAAACCAACCCATACACTGGTACCTTACTGGATGATTGCAGTGGATGGCACCATCCAATTTTCATCAACTTCCCAACCCAAGTGGACTTAACCATGGTTAAGAGGTGGAGTAGGCGGCCCACTGTAGCTTTCTTTGGCATGTGTTAGGAGAATTATTTTTTAGCATCACTTTTTGGCTCCACTTCCCATGATGCTGGCTCTTATTATTATAACTTATAAGTAGGAAGAAATGTCAAATGGCAACTACAATTATTATATTTTGAAAAAAAATTAAATGGGTTAGGATTTGGAATTTCAAAATGAATGGTGTCCAAGCCTCTAATTTTAAATATATTAATGTACTCATCTTTTATAGTATGGGGATCCTAGATACTAAATCTTTAATAAAATTTTAGAAGTACATATAACAATGAGAAGATCTACATTAAGAATTCATAAATCTTCTTGTGAAGATTTATGCATGTGAAAATCTACTTTTACTTCCCTAGCATGACACTATTAAAAAAATTAAAAATAAACATTAGAAAAATTTAAAAAATAGAAAATTGAAATATAAACATAAGACAAATAAAAATTAAAAAATTGAAATATAAACATTGGAAACAAATAAAAAATAACAAATTGAAATGTAAACATTGGAGACAAATAAGAAATTAAAAATTAAAAAATATCATTAAAAATAAATAAAAAATACCAAATAAAAAACAGATACTTACATATTTGTGGAGGATTTTGCACGATGCCATGTCAAAATTGGAGCCACCATTTGTTTCCTTGTATTTTTATTTTTTTCAATTATTGGATAGAAAATAATTTCTCATAGCCTTGGTGATTCTCTTGTTAGAAGTAAAACAATTAGGAACCAAAATAGCCAAAACTTGAGAATTATATCATTTCTAAAATTTACCCACATCAAGTACATACTTACCCAAAAAAACTATTTCCAAAAGTTCTTCAAGCTTTTGAGAATTTTTAATAAGGGTTAAAAGTATAGAATATGAACCTAGATGTTGATCTTCTTTATTTTTGTTTCCAATTTTTTTTATGTTACTTTTGCTCTTGCCTCTCATAGTTTTGATTTCTTTCAAAATTATTTCCTTGTCTTCTTGAATAAACTTGCCATAACCTTGAAATTCGTGACTTTTAAATTCACCACCCTTGTGTTTTTCTTTTCACCTTTCTTGATAGTATTTGCAATCTTGGGCTCTGATTTTATTTTAGGAATCAATTAAATATAAGTTTTCTTCATATGACTATTAAAATTGAATCTATTTTTGAATGGTCCATATGAATGTTTCTTTCCTCTTACCTTCACAAGACAATGAAAATGCGCTTGCTCATTGAAGAGGTGTTTCCACTCTTGTCCCCCAATAGCCTCTCTCAAGGTTTTATCCATTAGTGATACCTCTCCACCATCACATGTTTCCTTTCATCATGCCTAAACATCCTAAAACACCAATGAAAAAAATATTTTTTCTAAAGATTAAATTTTAACTTAAAATTCAAGTATTCTAAATTAAAAAAACTTCACATACATAGCCTAAATTGCAAGCACTCAATGACTACATAAAATACTACAAACTTATAATAAATATAATACTAAATGCCTCCTTTACATAACCGTGAGCTGCTTGAGCTGCTTGTCCCGTATCTACAAAAACACAGATCAATAGCGGTAGCGCTACCGTTCTCACTGGAATTCATAAAATCTTGGGCTCTTTATTCAGCCTTGCAAGAGATCTGACGCGATCAGAGTCAACCATTGCTGAGATGTTTCCCCTAGTTCGTAGCTGTAGCCGCTCGCGACCTTCTCTCGAATGACACTGAGGTCATCTGGTGAGAGTTTTTGGTGGATAAGCATATTGGCATCCATATAGCCAACCATCAAGTCCACAAATCCTTGCCCACCGGGTAAAGTAGCGACACCGTCAATTGCACGCAAGATTTTCTGGAGCTTCTCTTCGTCCTTGAGCCGGATGCAGGTTTTGATGTCCCTTACCACATCCCCACTCCTGGTAACCTTGTTCATCTCGCGCAACGCCGCTTTCCCCTCCCTGCTCTTCAGCCACTCGTCCAATAGGCACCTGATTGTCCTCGAATTCGTGAGCTGTTTCAGCGTCTCAATGTTTTGAGTGTCCAGTAAGTTGTCCAGCTCTTCCCTCATCTCTTTCGTCAACTCCTTCTTGGCTTCTGCAATAGCACGTTGAATTCCGTCCTGCATGTGGTCCTGCAAAAGCTTGCCCTTGTTGGGCCCAGCGTGCATGGGTGGAGGATTTCCTCTCATCGCCACTTCCATCACTCTAACTTCGTTCTTCCTCCTCATCTGCACGACATATCCATAGGAAATAAACACAGCGCCCGACACTCAAGAAAAAAAAGAAAAAAAAAGATGAGAAGCAGTGAGCAGCCGTGAATAAATAGAACTAGAAAAGCAACGTAAAAGAAAAAGCAACGTAAAAGGAAAAACAGCCGTGAAAAAAAAAGCAACGTGATAGAAAACAAGCAACGTGAAAGATCGTTAACCCGGAAAAACAATAAATTCTATAGATACAAAATAATAACATTGTGAGTAGAATTTATTGAATGGTACAATACTCAAAAGAATATTTTAACTATAGATTTTTTCTAATGTCTACCATTTTAAACACCACAATGCAATACATTCTGCAATACAACTCACAAGTAAAGGCGATTAAAATTTTAAAAAATATCCAAAAATAATTATGCAATGCAATGTAATTCACAATTTTAAAAAATGCCCAAAAATAGTATGCAGTATAATGCAATGTAACTCACAATTAAAAAAAATACCCAAAAAACATTGTGCAGTGCAATGCAATGTAGCTCACAATTAAAAAAAACACCCAAAAAACATTGTGCAGTGTAATGCAATGTAATTCACAATTAAAAAACATCCAAAAAATATTATGTAGTGCAATGCAACGTAACTCACAATTTAAAAAAACACCCAAAAAATATTGTGCAGTGCAATGCAATATAACTCACAATTAAAAAAAAACACCCAAAAAACATTGTATAGTACAATGCAATATAACTCAAAATAAATAAAAAACATCCAAAAAATATTATGTAGTGCAATACAATGTAACTCACGATTAAAAAAACATCCAAAAAATATTGTGCAATGCAATGCAATGCAACTCACAATTAAAAAAAGCATCCAAAAAACATACTGGAGGTGGGAATTGGGCGGTGGAAGTGGAAGCTGGGCCACAGAGGAGTTGGGCGGGCGCATATGTGCTAGGCGCATAGGTGAGCTGGGCAAGAGGGCGAGGCGGGAGGGAGGGGAGGCACGAGAGTGAGGGGAACAAGCGAGGCAGGAGCGGGAGGATGAGCAGGCAAAAGAGCAGGCGGGAGTGGACTTTCGGATTCAGAGTGGGTCCCCCCTAAATACGGTTAACCACTTTGACTGGTTAATCTAATTGGGATGATGGGGGGCATGGATGACGGGGCCTAGGGCACCAGTGTACGGGTTGGTTCGTCCCATGCCATTGACCTTCATGAAAAATTTGGGGAAGAAATTTAGGCATGCCAAAGAACTTTGATTAGAAGATCTTAAGGGAATTGTTGAATTAACTACATAGTTTGTTAAAACGACCACATGTGCATCACACGGTCACATGGCTTCTCAAAAGATGATTTTTCATTGCACACATGACGAGGAGCAAGATATTGAACTCTGGGGTAGAATTAACATAATGAACTTGACCAACTTGGATGACAAAACAGAGCCTAATCGACACCATACCAGTGTGTGGTCGATTTAACAATGCCCTATCTTAGGGCCACTTCACACATGAGACTGAGAGCCCGTGACCAGTACACTTCAAGCATTCTCGTTGGTGGAAAGGCGGAGCCAGTCCAAGTTCGTTTCACACTACATTTGAGGAACCAACGGAGTATGTGAATGCAAGATGGATGTAAAGTCTACATGGATTCCTACATAGCATTGAATGGATCATGTTTCATGGTCACTTTGACTATTTTCAAAAACCACCTCTTGGAGGTAGGCCTAACACAAAACTGGGAGACCATGGCACTCCCAACGCTCACAACCGTTGATTTATTCTATTTTATCATGTGTGAGGACCCGCATGTATAGAAATTCATTGAAATAGCATTTGGTTGAGGGCCTGGCTACATATGGCTTCACACTACACTTGAGGATCCGTGACCACACTACATGATTTTGGAGGTGTCTTGGGACAGCCTTTGGACACTTTCTTTTGGGCTCTCACGATTTCATGGTCACGGCTCTTGGCTCGTGTGTGAAGTGGCCCTTAATTACAAGTTTTAATGCAGACTAGGCTGTAACTGTACTCAAGAGGCCCCAGACTTTGACTTCACATCCTTAAATTATACATAATGTAATTCTGCCATTACAAGGATGATCATGAGCGATGCGGCCTCAATTGCAGATGTGCCAACCTTTTCTACGCTGACACACATCCATTTACTTTATCTGGGGTGGGTCAGAAGGTGTCGGGGGAGTCCCTTCTCCGCAAAATAGGCCCGTCCCCTTCAATCGATGAGCGTCCAACTAGATTCCGTGTTCCAGATTAGCGATGAACAGGACCGCCACTGAAGCAGAGATAGATATTTACCCCATGCATTACATTAAAAATTACAATTTTTATTGATGCCAAAATCGCGGGGAAGTGGCTGCAGAGTTCGTTATTCAGTTTAGACGTGGATAGTTGCACCCAAGGCCATGGCACTATTGACTCGAAATGCATGCTGCAACAGTATCAAATGTGAAGAATATTTGCTTTGGAAGGCTACTCAGATATTGGTAACCCAATGGTTGACATGTTGTGACAAGAAATTCTTTGTGAAATTCTCCACAAGTGACGCTACTCGCAACAGGTTGGTGATGTGCTAAGTTAGATAATCGAGATTGCTGTGTCACGAAGTGAGGCCAATCATAGTGCAGAAGCTCCTGATCCGGTTGAACTACATGAGAGTCTTGAGCTGCGTGATTCTTTGAAAAAAACCTTATCGACATTGGAATGAACTCACAAGTGTGCAGTCGCAGGTCATTATTATTTGAAGTGACTTAGTTTACATGACGGCGTTTATGGGTACCAACATCAATTCAGTCTACGAGAAGGTGGCTATGAGGAGCTGCCTCCAAAAGGTTGCTGATTCCAAAGGCTTCAGGCTAACCTCCCTCGTGGCTCTCGCGATTGTTGCAGCTGAAGTGTTGACAGCAGACATCCAAGGTCAAGCCTGGGTATTCAACTCCTGTATTATATGGCCCTGATTATAATCACTTATAATGCATTTTAGTCCAATCTCAAGTGATATAATTTGTTTTCATGTAGGAAACTCTTATAGCCTTTCTAACAAGGAATCCAAAGATGTAATTATATATAGGAAATGAATATTCCTTGAAGCATAAAATTGCATGAAAACCTAATTATATGAGTTTTTTAAATACATGTACCATAGGTCAAACTACCCAACTTTTTGGGCTTTTTAATAAAATTTTAATATTTATTATTATAAATAAAACATTGCCAATGACTTTTAATTTTAATTGGAGGCAACTACTCGTGAGGATCCTTTAAAATTATGCATAGGCATAGGTTAAAAAATAGGTGTTTCAACCCTTTATATAAGTTGTGGAGTTTTTAATAAATTAATTAATATGCAACCCAACTTTTTCTACATCTCATTTTATTTAATTTGGTCTTCACCCAACTTTTTGGTCCTTTTAATGTTTTATAATTTGATATAATTTTTACAAAAGCCGTCCTCTAAGCCGTTTTTAATACGATGCCCCCTGCATATAATATGGGAGTTGCGTACCCGGGAGGTCAAGTCGCTCAAGTATTCTTGAAATTTAGCAGCAGAGATTGTACTACTCATAGTACTCCGTAGACGTCATTTCTCCTTGAAGATTCAAACCGATGGGTGCACATGTTTTAAGCAACGAAAAGATTCGGAGAGGTGAGCTGTGGATCTCGGTGCAAAGGAGGCACACATGGTTGATTGTCGGTGACTTCTTCATCTACCTCTGGTTCAAGTATTTCTGGCACATACAAGGCCTCGCGTCCAAGCTCTACATTCCAACCATGTTCAAGTCAATGTCCGGGGAGATTTTTCGGCATAATCGGTCGAGATCCTAGTGTTTCCAAGTTCAACCAGTTACATGTTGACATCTTTCGTTTTTACTTCATTATTTTGAGGTATATTCCATAGATTCCTCTAAGATGATTGGTAGTTTTCCTCAAGTCTTGAACTTGAACCGGTTATTTCTCAAACTTAACTGGTTCATCTGTAACCACTGGTCGGTTCTCCTCATTCATTGATTCAGGTCAGTGAACATGGAGAAATTTGAGCTAATTCAGTCACTATCCTCATTTCTTTGATGTCAATTGATTATTCATTGAAATACAATTGAAATTCAATTGTACTTCAATGGTTGTTCCTTGTATTTTTTACTTGAAACAGAAAATTTTCTAGTTATACATGGTACGGTTGATTTTGAATTGGGTAACTTGGAAAAATGAATGGGTTGATCTGTAACTAATAGCTGCTTCTCCCATTCATTGATTCAGGTGGGATTGTGAGTAGCATGGTGAGGTATGTCAATTGGTTGCACGGGTTCAAAGCGCATCCATTCCGATTCAACAAGATCTCCCTCACTCCTTCTGTGGTCCACCTCCTGCAGTCCCAGACGAGGAACACTGATGGGTTTTACAATATTAAAAGCGTGACGACAGGGTTTGAGAATCAACAGTTGTGTGTTATCTGTTTGCGCATAAAGTAGGAGGCAACACCGAGCTCCTCGACCTCATGCTTCAATCTGCGCAAGTGTTTGGCCCACCGCCCCCCTGAAGGATGAAATATATTTGCATTAATTGCTGCTGAAGTCAGGTACTAGGTCGATTCATTCGTTCATTCCACATTCGAATTTTGATCGATGTGAACAATTATTAATGTATATTGAAAACCGCATAGGTTAGTTAGTTAGTCCAAATAATTGCCTCAAGGCAAATTACGTAAATCTGATCTTGGTGACAGGCTTACATCAACACATGGTCAACATGAATGCAGGAGTGTGAGCCGGGCTCCTGTAGTAGCTACTTCCCGGGGAAGTCACTCCATTGGTCAAGTTGACGCCATGTGCGATAAAAGTGAATCTACTTTTTCTAAAGGCATCACCAAAATGGGTCAAATTTTATCAATTGTTTTTTCTCTAGTAGATATATATGGTATCTATTACATAGTAAAAAATGGTAACCAAATTTGATGATTTCTTTTTTGTATAAAACATACCGTTTCTAACTAGAATGATACAGAATTGAACTAAAACAATTACTACAAAAAATGAAGATGACTAAAAATTTTGAAAAAATATAAAAAAGATATTATCAATGGTTTTGTATCTCTAGTAAAAATATCATCATTTTAAAAATTATTTATGACATATAATATAGGGGTAGCAAACTTTTATTGCACGTAGTGGCCTAATGTGCATGGAGTGACTTCCCCGGGAGCTACTTTAAAATTACAAAAACGTTAATAGCATACTAGATAACCATTTAAGCACCATCTTCTAAAAATCAAGCGTGTTATAGTTCAGTGGATAGCACTCCTAATTATGGAGGATGGTGGGTGTAGTTTGATTTTTGCAAAGGTGACTAACCCAAATATCATCCAGGCAACAACTAAATCACCATGTATTACTCACCCACCAAATTAAAGCGATTATAACACCAATTAGGATTCAAAAATAGGTGTCCGATTAAGAAAGCTAACCGAATTAGCCTTATTCTACCTTATTGAAGTATGGTTTATATCAGTAAAGTTTGATCTTGATTATTTTAGGCAAAAAGATTCTCATGACAAGTTGGGTCTAGCATTTTGCTCTACCCAACTCTCAACACAAGTTCCAAGCCTCACCTTCAAAAAGTGATGCCATGTAGGTATCTGGCATAATCAATTCTCATGTATAGTTACAACCCTCTTCATGTTTTTGCCAAGGCATGCCAAAATGAGTTTGGTACCCAATGAACCAATATGGAATGTCCTTCGTTCAAACCTCCACATTGATTCCAAGCATGCACCCAAAACTTACCGAACATGGAAAGTTATGCATGCGAAACAACCAACTCCCTACGAAAACTCCAGTTGAGTTAAAGGATAACTCTAGTAATCTAGCAATTTCAAGTGGACACTCTCACGGAGTTTGGCTATGGATCAAGAGGGCTCCTTCTCCGAAAAAAAATCCCCATCTACATCTACCATGTTTTTAAAATTGGGAGTTGTAACTCTATTTCTAACCCTCTCTAGGATCCCTAAGTTTCTTCATTATCCGGAGATAACGTTTGAAACTTCCTCAAAATCAAGTGAACATTCATCCAGGCTTTTTATACCTCTTGAGATCCTCATTCATTGCTAATGCGGTCCATTTGTTCTCCAAGTGGCTTCCGTGGTTCTTCATGGTGTTCCCATGATATTCCTTGTGCCCATGCCCTTTTATGCTTGCCCCTACATTCCCATGTTTCCATTGGATTGCTCTCCCCGTGTCTCATAATATGAACGGGGAAAATCGACCGCTATGTACATATGAACCGGTTGAGTTTGAGAAATAACCGGTTGAAGTTCAAGACTTCGGGAAACTTACCCATCGTTTTAGAGGAATCTATGAAACATACCTCAAATTGATAAAGAAAAACCGAAAGATCACAACATGTAACCAGTTCTACTTGGAAACACACACTAGGATTTTGACCAATTATGCCCAAAAATCTCCCAGGACATTGCCTCCGCCAAGTTGCTGCACCCGTCCCGGGCCTAAGTTAGCCGGCCTCCGTGAAGTGCTCTTTTGGTGTTCCCATGGTACCCGAGGGTTGGGAACTTCGTCTCCCTCCCTCGCACCCTAACTCCCTCAATTATAGCGGGTGTCTAGGAAGATGTGATCGACTAATGGGAGGAAGTTGACCGCAAAATATTGAAGGTCAACAATTGTTGCATTAATTTCCTTGGGCTTGGTGCGAGATGGTTTTTTCTCAAGATAGATGGAACCCACGACCATTCTCAAGACTTGTCGACTACGACAAGAGGAAGTTCAATTGTTGACTTATTTTCCCTTTTTTATCATCATTTCCGTGGGAGGTTCTCTAGTCATTCCCGAATGTAAATGTTTGTCACTAGGATCATCTTTCTTGTAGCTGCTATCTTGATCAACCCGCCCAATGTGTTTAATGTTTTTGGAAGGCGAAGGGGTAATATGAAAGCGTTACCTGCCTGGTTGACAAGTGTTACTCTTCAAAATTCAAAGTGTAGGGAAAAATGTTGTGCATTTATCGAGTTCTTGCGTCTCGGACACAATTGAGGCACTTTGGAATTCAAGAATTTGAAGGTTCAGGAGTGAAGGTGATCCTTTGCAATTTTAAAGGATTTGCACATCCTTCCGCAGCAGGTAGTGATGCCGATCAGGGTGGTATGTGAAGCCGATTTACTATCCATCCGCAATTTTGACCCCAGCCAATTCGAAAATCGGCCTGTTGGTGAGTAATATTGCTGCTAGAGGTGGAGAATGCGCAGTCCCCCTCATATACCTGTATGTTCTATCATCATTCACTCTTTCCAACCTACCCTCCCTTGTTGCTATTGAATTTTGTTAATTGCAACACTCTTGAAGTGTAATCTTGTTCCTCTTGATCCGACCTCCTACTCCTGCCACATGAAGCACTTCAATGGAATATTAGGTCGACAGGCATGGACAGACTCGAATGATGAGGAATTCGTTGAATACTGATGCACAAGGTGGATGGTGTGGATAACATTAAGGACTCGAATGGAGAATTAGGTCGACAGGCATGGACAGAGGCTCGAATGCTGCGAGATTTGTTGATTGCTAATTATTATTATAGGTGCACAAGTCGGACAGTGGTGTGGATTATATGACGCACTTCAATCGAAAGTTGAGTCCATTGGCATGCACAAAGGCTCAGTTATGAGGAATTTGTTGATTACTGATTACTGATGCACAGGTCGGATGATGTGGATAACATGAAGCACTTCGATGGGGAATTAGGTCGACAGGCATGGACAGACTCGAATGGTAAGGGAATCTGTTACTCACTGAATGATGAGGAATATGTTGATCACTGATTACCGATCATGCACAAGTCGGATGGTGACCCGGTGGCGTGCACTATGGATAACATGAAGCACTTGAATGGAAAATTAGGTCGACACGCATGGACAGAAGCTCGAATGCTGTGAGATTTGTTGATTGCTGATTACTGATGCACAAGTCGGATGGTGTGGATAACGTGAAGCACTTCGATGGAAAATTAGGTCGACAGCCATGGACAGAGACTCGATTGGTGATAGATATGTTGGTGACTGATGCACAAGTCGGATGGTGTGGATACCATGAGGCACTCCATTGAGAAATTAGGTCGACAGAGGCTTGAATGATGAGGATGTGATGATTACTAATTACTGATGCACGAGTCAGATTAAAAAAAAGGATCGACAGGCATGGACAGACTCGAAGGTTGAGGAATTTGTTGCCCACTGAATGTGGACGAATTTGTTGATTACTGATTACTGATACCCAAGTTGGATGGTGTCCCGATGGTATGCACTGTGGATAATACTAACCATTTCAATGGAAACTTAGGTCGACAGGCGTGAATGGACAGAAGCTCAAATCCTGCGAGATTTTCTTATCACTAGAAACTGATGCACAAGTCGGATGGTGTGGATAATATGAAACACTTCGATGGAAAATTAGGACGATAGCAATGGACAGAGACTCGAATGGTGAGGGATATGTTGATTTCTAATGCACAAGTCGGATGGTATGGAGAGCATGAGGCACTCCAATGAGAATTTAGGTCGACAGAGGCTTGCATGTTGAGGGATAAGTTGATGACTAATTACTGATGCACAAGTCGGATGGTGTGGATAGAGTGCAGGGGTACTACAAATGCTACGGCAGGGATATCCATGGCGGAAGCGGAAGAAGGCCGCGAGACGCAACACCGCGGGACCAGCAGCTGGGCAACATCTGGGAGGTGGTGTCCACATTGGCAAACGCACTCACCGATGCACGAGACCGACTCGTGGGGCTCATGGTGCCCAACCAAGGAGGATACGCATTGCAAAACCGTGTGCAGAAGGGGCAAAATAATGTTTGCAGTCCACCACGGAGGGTTAGCCCACCTCGCTATTATTCTCCTCCATCACCTAGAGTAGGATCCCTTAGCCCAGGCCGCAGGGTTAGCCCAGACCGAGGCTACAACTCCCAATTGCAACCAATCGTCGGACGCAAGATCACTCCCAGCAGATATCCACCCGCATGGACAACACCATTCAAGCGTCCGCCTTACTCTCCCACTGCCGGAGCTGCAGTGCAAAACCTTCACCGTGACCATGTCCATGGTCATGTTGCGTTTGGATTAAGCTCGGAGTACAGGGTTAGGGCTGCCACTGTTGGAGTGACACCGCGAAGGGATCGACCGAGAAATGCTCCTCCGCCTTTCAAGAGATGTCCCAGGCATGAATGTGGGCATAGTGTTTACCCTCCGCCAACGTTTCGCACCGCCACCACTGCCTCGCAACGGGGTTACATCAGTCCCGGTCCATTTAGGGTTTCACTTTCTCCACGAAGGTCGAATGGGCCACCTGTTGAGTGTAAGTCCCCCACTCTGAGGATTGTGACCTCGCCTATGTTGCGAGATCGTGGTGGATGCTCCTCGAATGGAGCTGGACAGTGTTGCTTGCACAGTGGATCTGCGGCGGATCAAGCTGGTAGGTCTGCGTCAGCTGAAAAATGTGGAGCTCCATCACAAATTCCAGCTCTACCATCTACAACAGCAGCTGCGGGGGACAGGAGGAGTCCTGATGATCATCCTCCTGGCAGCCGAAATGGCTCTCCGTCGAAATCTCCGGAAGACCCCAAACGCCATTGCATTGGTACGCAGTACGCTGCTTTGCTGCGGCAAGAAGCGCAGCAGTTACGGCAGCGAAGGCTTGTTGAGGAGAGAAGTGGCCGATTGAAGCCCAAGTGGCAGCGTTACTAACAGAAGATTTGGCTCTCCATTTTATTTATTTTCCTTCTACAACGTGTTGATGATGATCGATGTTGCTGCTGCTTGCCTGAATTCTTCTTCCAGGCGAATTTCATGATCTTCCTTCAGATATTGGGAAGAAGATCCTCTCCTTTGGCTGTGATGTGATGTAGATCGGCAGCTCTATGTCCTCAAACCGGATTTGAGACCGAGAGGATGGTGCACATGAAATTGTGGAATCGCAAAGTTTCGGCCATCACCAAGTCATGGCAGGGGAGATGAGCCTTGCATCATGATTGATCCCTTGGGACTGTCAACCATGAACATTAAACTGAGACTGCCAGGTGGTACCATGGACAAACCATCCACACTAATGATGCTGCAATTGATTAATTGTTGTTGTGCCACCGTTTTGCTCTTGAGATTGAACAGGCAGGTTATGAGTCACAGATTGTCAGTCAGGCTGCATCCACCTGTCGAGATTTGAAGAAGCTACAGGTGTTTCGATTCATCTATCCCGGTATGATGTACAGGCTATTTGTTTCTTGGATTATTAACATGATGATAGTAAGTCAGCACGTTTCGCTGGAATTGTGAATTGATGTCATAGATCCCACTGTCTTCGGATCATCATTTGGCGTACACTAGTCTGAACTTCTTTTCCTCTTGCGATAATTCTCATGAACACTTTGTAGTTTGAGTCGAAAACATGTTGCTTTTGTCTTAACTGTATCCACAGATTCCAGGGTTCACGAGGAATGTCAACTGATAAAAGTTATTTTTGCTTTCAATGGATGGAGGTTGAACTTCACCAGTTACATGCATCAAAAGAGTTACCCTTAAAGTCTCTCCAAAACCTCTTGGTTTGGAAGGGAGTTTTGGCTCACTTTTGACATCCTATAATGTTCAAGTGGTGTTGAAACCCCCAACTTTAGTAAATGGGAGGCATTTCACTTTGGCCAAAAGACAGCTATATAAACCCAAAATTCATGGCAAACTTTTCAAGGCACCTAAAATGCTGCTCTCGAAAGTTTGATGAGCACTGTAATAATACTTGATTCTATTGGAGGTGGGAAATTTTATTATATTTTGGGATTGTAGGGCACAAGTAATCCATCTTAACATTCGTTTTATTTTATCATTAGCTGATGTGGATGTGTTTGTTGTCGCACTGGTATGTCTGCTATCAAGCCATAGTAATGGAGCATGCTGCAAGTACTTACCCATAAGGCTCATGATCTCAAATTATGTCAATATTTTGATCATTTGCACCTAAATGTTTCAACACTTCTATGATATCCAATTGAATTTTGAGATGATCTCAACTCCCAAGTGAGGATTGATTCTCAGAATACATGCCATGGAAACTTTTTACTCAACATGTGGTTTGAAATAAGATAATATATGAGTGCGGGCACTTTATAAATTGAGGTACAATGAGTTGAGTAAGTGTTATTTAGGTGAGGAATGAACTGCTTCGGCACTCAACCTACTTGCACATGATGCACGTCTTGTACCAGTTCAACACAGCCGAAACAACCAAAGGACCATCATGGTACATTTCATGCTGAAGAAATGAGGGAGAAATGAGCACCATTGGAAACACATTTTCCAAGACTGGCTGACATTTGTGATTAAACTCATTCTTACTGCAAGAACCCCAACTTACTCTTGCAACTTTCTACCGGTCTTTGGCATCCGTAATTTCAGCCAATCGCATCAGGTTTCTTGTCAAAATATGAGGTTTTTATAAATTGGAATTTCAATACTTCTAAAATCATTATGGAACGGCCAAAAATGTTTTTTTCTGTCTGTCTAACTGTACAATATGTGATCCTTTATAATGCTTCACAAGTCCTCGTTTTATGATATCTGTCAAGAGACCCTTGAAAATGTAACCTCATAACACATCTCAGAAAATGCTTCAACCCTCAAGCCTTGAAAGCTTATGCCAATTATGATGACCACAAAGTCAATTTCCTTTGAAGATAATAATGATCATGAAATATGTTGCCTTTGTCTCTTGAGATGCGAGCACTTCAACAAGCTGTATAGAGAATAACCATGCATGAAATTATTAGGATCAAGCTTTTGGATGTGATGCACAATCTCAATAGCTACGTCGGGGGAAACAAATGCACTACAACATACTTTGTGTTGAGCAACATCTGATCATTTGTAATCACCGGAAGTCTCATTTTAGAACATGTAGGCTACTACTATGGGTTAAAACTTGCATATGGTGAAAACTCCCATGGTAAATGAATACTGAAGAATGCACGCCAGTAGGTTGGTCGACTTCCAAGCTTCTGGATGTGATGCACAATCTCAATAGCTACGTCTGGGAAAATAAACGTATTGTAACGTACTTAGTTTTAAGCAAGATCTGATCATTTGAAAAATTAGCCAGAAGTCTCATTCTAGAACATTTAGGCAACTACTTGCATATGGTGAAGAATGCATGATATCCATTTACAGTGGTACACGTAAATGGATATTACTGAAGAATGCATGATAGGTCGGTCGACTTCCGTAAGCATGAGATCCAAATCCTCACACAATTACAATTGGCCATGGTTTCATAAAAGTTGCATGACCGGCTTGCCTGGCACAGCCTCGACTGTACTCATACAAGACTCACTAATAACTTCTATGTAATATGCTCCCACCCAGCCATTGCTCCCATAACACACTTTGAAGCATCCTTCGAACTCCTGCTCACTCGTATTATTGTTTGGTGTGTTCTTGCACTGGCGAGAAGCTGACTCGATTCTCCTGTTTCTTTCGGGCCGGAGAGGTATATATTGAATCATCAAGATGGCCGCGTGCTCCGGGAAGCAGTCTATAAGGAAGCTGAATCGGCAGACTTGGGGTGGCCTAATATTGATGCAGCTCACACTGCTCCTCGTGGCGTCTAATAAGAGTTCATGGGTGGACGGCACGGTGACGGTGCTGAACCCGGCGGGCGTGATGCAGGTGAGCCTGGTGGTGGACGGCAACAGCGTGAAAGTGGATTCGCCCATCGTGAACGTGGATGTGAGCTGGAAGGGAAGCCAAAACATTTCGATCGACCTGCCCAACGGCCACGGCATAGACGTGGCCGTCAAGGATGGGGATGTGCTGGTCTTGATGCCCGACTTCACCGGCGACGGTCGTGGCATCGTCGTCCAAGTCAATGGCGGCAACAACAAATAAAACAACCACAACAACGACGACGACGACAACAACAACAACAACAACGCTCCTCCCCCCGCCTGAAGAATGTTGATGATATCCTGCTCCCTGTATCCGGTATTATAAAGGATCACATATAGTGTACAGTACCAGATACAGGGAGCTTGGCTCTTGTACTCAGTAATGATAATAAGGTTGCTTGTAGACGTAAATATTATTGAGCTCACCGGCGACTTTGAATGTATAGTTTGATGATACATGGCCATATGTAAGGAAATGCATCTCATATCCTTTGCATATCTGTAGGTCATAAAGCTATATGGATCACATTGTAACTGATGAATAAATTAAAAGGAAAGTATAATGACTTGAAATATCCTAAAAAGCATCCCTCAGTATAGAGTTTGCAGCAGACTAAAGTGAAAATTTGTACATGCGTTGTCCCTTGTTATTAGTTTCAACTGTGCAGGAAATTCATGCTTATGAACGCATTTGATGGTCCTCTCCCACTACCCTGCCTTATCAATGTGAAACTCTTAAAACATTAAGGCATTAGAATGAGAAACATTGAATCTGGATACTTCTTGTAGGTGAATTCATCATCTAATACAAACCTTGGGGGTGCACTTCCCTTAAAACGAGTTGTTCTCCTGTGTTGGGAGGGTAAATCTTCCACACCTACTTATAAATACAAATTCACTCTCTCACTCTTTCTCTCTCTCTCTCTCACTCTCTCACACACACACACACACATATATATATATACACACATATTTTTGTGTGTGTGCATGTGCACCTTTCTGTGTATTATAATTCTTCACTAATAAATCACTACGTCCTTTAATTTTTGTGATCTTTAATTTTGAATTTTAAATGGGTTATCTCACTTGATGAATTTTAGATACCCCATACTTCGCTTGCATGTCATTTAGGAAATTTTGAAAGTGCACCTCCAAGATACAAGCCCAATGCGTCCCATGTTCCTTAAACATACATCACATGTGAATTAAGCTTTGCAGTGTCAGTTCTATGGGATAGAGTTTTGCAAGGTCAGTTCCAAGATTGTTGCGAGTGCTCTGTTGGGTTTCATGTTGCAATTCATGAACACTTGTGGATTGTGTTTCTTCATGACCGTTTCTTGCCCTCACGGGATTTAGTTGCCCAATGAGGGGAAACACAAGAATTGTCAAGTGCATTCACACCAAAAACAAGAACTTATGAACACCTCATCGCATCTCCAAAAGTAGGTAGCCAAAAGAAGGAGCCTTGGGACTCCTTCACTACCATGTATGGTATACGGGTGTTATGCAGTTATTTTCTTAATCAAACACCTATAGTAGAACCACCCATTCTTGATCAAGACCCCATCGGGAATCTATAGGGTGCCATATTTCAATCAGGTTGGGACTAATTTTAGTAAAAAAAACTCTGGCAGGTAAAAATAAGGTTTCATGTTTCCGGGTTCTAAAGGCTAGTTTTCATGTAGGTCACTTCGCCCACCAGATTCTAGTGGAAATGGAGATGCCACTAGGTGGAATCTACATTTCCACTAGAATTTGGTGGGCAAAGCGGACTATACAAAAACTAACCTAAGTCTCCAACTTCGGTTATGGTCTCACCAAGGAATCGATAGTGCCATGACACATGTCCCTGGTTTTGAGTGCTAAAGTGAGGAGGAATTCGTCTCAAAATAAGCGGTTATGGCAAGCTCTAGACATTGGTAATGTGTTCGGGCCAACTTTTGGCTTCAAGAATTCACAGTAATTTCAATTGAAGGAATAAAATTACTGAAATGTTTTGCATTCCTCCTGATTTCTATCTTCCTACACGGGAAAAAATTGCACCATCACATACTTCTCCAAATCGGCACAAAATTTCTTAAGTGATTTGTTATGGTCGCCTCTGCTCTACATTTGATTAGTGTGTGATTAGGTGAGGATCAACAAAACAAACAACATATGTAAAGACACATGTTTAAAAGAGATTGAACTACAACATCTGCAAATTTTATTGACTTCTCCACACTCAATAGCGAACACAATTGGGAAGACCTATGTATTCAATTAAGGAAACGACACATGCACTTCCAATAACGATAACTTAACTCATACAAGGTCTGGTTTTCAATCCAATTTTTGCTGATGCTTCATCGTACATTTCCTAATGCAACACAGGTTTTCTTGTGTAGATCCAATCAGCAGAAGTTGGAGTACATGGAAAACGAACCAGATAACAGCCACATACCATACAATCCACACTACTAAGATCTCTCTATGCTCGTGATGCGGCATTTCAAAAGTACCTTTGCAACAATAGTTTCATATCATGCAATTGCCACACTATCGATGTGAATCAGAAGTTTGGAACTTACAAATTGCACCCAGTTCCTGTTGTGATGGTGAACATTGGAAGCCCTTGTAGCCACAATTGTATTCAGAGGGCGACATTCATGTCAGATGTAACAATGCTGTGACTAGCCTTCATTCTGTCAGATGAAGCCAATTCTAACCACTGCCAACCTCACTGAAATGATTTATGGTGTCCCTTATTGCACTGAAATGGAGCTCTTGCCAACTATGAGGACACTATTGCTCATGCTATAAATAAATTCTTCATTATCATGCCCAACTAGGCCTTGGAAGACTTGGATTTGGCACAAGTTATTACAAATCCACCAGTAAATACTGCCCCTTTTTTTCACATATGATAGCCACATACACTCTGCCTGTGATGCACCAATTAAAAACTTCACCAGGGATAAAGACGGCGCCTCACACTATTTATACAATGGATGCAACCACACATCCTGGGAGACACTTTAAAAGCTGGGTAGCCTACCTACAAAGCCAATCTCCGCATTCTAGACTTGAAAAGTTGTAAGAGAACAAAAGTCCTCAGTGGACAAAATTGAGGCATAGCTAGCCTTGGCCTTCTCTGTTTTCCCGGTTGGAGGTGGTGTTTCTATGCAATGAAATCCGACAGATAGGGCAGCTAGAGTGGCTTAAAAACCACTCATCAATGCAGTTTACATGGAACACGTGTCTACACACAGGGATGCGACGGAGCAGCTGCGGGACGCTGTAATCCACCAGGCAAATTGGACACCTGCAGTGGGAACAGGAAGGAGAATCAGTTCTTCATAGACCCACAGATGGACCAGAGCTTGTAAGTCAAAAAACTAAATTTACTAAATTTATTGAATTAAGAAATTAAAAAATCTGTCAAGCCAAAGATCCAAGAAATGGAGTAGTAGTTGCACATGAGATGAGTGTGTGACATGGTTGATTGAAACAGGATACACCACTGGTAGAATTCATGGCTTAAATGCTAGGCTACGAGGACGTGTCGTGTATAAAGTGTGACAACTTGGATCACACATTGCTTCAAGTACTGTGGTGGATGTAGCTTGTTGACATTGCGATAGGAAGCAACCCAAATCCGGCCTTGGTATGCCTCAAAAGTTGGGATTTATAATATATAGTGAATGATTGTGTACATGATCAATTCATTTCCACCCTTTTGAAGCTAATTAGGTTCAAATTTCTAACCGATATAATTAGGATTATGCTCTCTAAGCAAACTTGAGACAAACAAAACAAAAATCAAACTTCAAATTTTTTTTAAACAAAAAAACATTAACAGGTATTTTGTACTCTGGGTCGAAATAGGGACACCTACCTTTATGGCTTCGGCCACAGTCCAATTCACATAGCAAGGATTAGTCCTAAAGCTTAACCTTCAAACATAAATATACGGATAACCCTAAGATATGGGTGGCTTTGAAACCTGGTATCCTGGAGCAATCCCTCTCGGTAAGATAGCAGAGGATATGTGCTCACAATCCCTCTATCCATGCCAATCCTGTCCAGCACAACCTGGAAGCACATGGCACTCAAAAAGTGGTGAATAGAAATATCCAACATGACCAGCAGTGTTAATAGTGGAATTCAATAACATTAGTGTAGCCTTGGTTTTTGAAGTAAACATTCGCAAGAGCAAAGTATGTCAGTGTACCTCACTACCCTGAGTTGCCTCGAAGTCAAGTGGATGATCCCCTGTGCGTTCACCCCCACATGTCATGTACCGTCTGGAAACAAGCAGTATGGCTAATAGAACCAGGGAGCAGCAAATGGACACCAATAGAATCACCCAGATCTTGAGTCCATTTACACCACCACCTGGCAGTGCAAGAACACTTTATTAATACACATCTCAACATAAACATCGACTACATAAGTGATAAGTGTCAAGTTTCCTCTCTTCGACACAAGGATCTGTTTGTTACTTCAAGAAATATGAAAGAACTGGAGGACATAACAACACTCTCCTCCGGAAATGCTAAAAATTTCTAAGTGGGACACTAGTGGCAGGAAGATTTCGATGGAGATTAACTTATAAACTGCAAACCTCCAGATATGCCACAAATTCTGAGTGGGACTATAGTGACAGGAAGACCTCTCGTTGAAGGTTACCCTATCATTATCAGTAATTCAAACTGCAAATCTGCACATGTGCTACAAATCCTAAGTGGGACAATTGCGACAGGAAGACTTCAATGGATGTTAACCCTACCAATGATCAGTAATACAAACTGCAAATCTCCAGATCTGCTACAAATGCTAAGCGGGGCAATATTGAAAGGAAGACTTCAATGGAAGGTAACCCTACCAATAATCAGTAATTCGAACTGCAAATCTCCTTGCACAGGATAATCCACATTGAACAAGGCCAATATCAACTCCCCATCCGCGAGCGAGTCCGTATCAACATCATAAGTATCTGACGCAGTGGCATTTAGAGATGTGTCGGTGAACTTGAGGTGGTTGTCTGTGAGTGTGGGATAACCATTCTGCTTAGCCAGGAGAATTCCATGACCCCCCGTGTGTACAAACTTCACAGACACGTTCTTCATGTTTGACACATCACTGTTTCGAACGCTGAAGTAAGCCCAGTCACCTGGATGTAGCAGACCAGAGAATGAATTTCGAGGCTTTGCCGGCGAAAGAGCTGCCACAGTCAAAAAACAACGCCAATAATTTTCAGAGCTATTTATAAGTTCCAATCTGAAGCTGAAACAGATGTGTACACAGAATCTTCAAGAAGAGAGGTCCCAGAAAAGAGATACAAGGGTGTTACCCTATGTTTGCCTTAAACGTCCAGACTAAGTCTACAAATTGCAGAATAATATAGCCATTAGAGTCGTCCTTCTGGTCGGAGTTGGTTGTTTTGCATACAAGACCTGTTTGGTAGGTTATTGGTGCATTGCTTGGAGGTAGTGTGGGAAAGAACATTCTGTATCGGTCATTGAGGGTCAAACTCATTATGGCATGCCAAGAGGTGCAAAAATGAGCTTGGCCTTCGATGAACCCAAATAGGTTGCTCTTCGTTCAAATTCAAACACTACCTCCGACACGCACCACAAGTGGAAAGAACTTGTTAATATTGTGGAACACCACAATGCAAAACAACCAATGGAACATCACAGGGGATGAACTCCTGACAAAAAGTGACATTGAATTAAAGGATAACTCTAGCAATCCTAGATTTTTAGTACTGAGTCATTATTCTGTGAGAAGATCACATGCTGGAAACAGCACCACAGTTGTTCCTAGTTGAGAGACTCACATCCTTCGCAGTAGCTTCCTCCAAAGCCAGACTCACAACTACAGTTGCCATCTTCAGTGCATTTCCCATTAGGGTAAGAGCAATTCAAGGGGCACAATGCCACAGTCTTGAGGCTGGAGGGAGCAATAGATATAGAGAGATTGAAGTATGTATCCTCCTCCATGCAAGCATCATTATTGTACACTCCAATGAAGTAATAGCCCCACCCAGTGCCGTAAACGTGATGGTGGCTGAGGCGATTCTGGAAACTTGTCACGTCCGCATACTTGTAGAAATCAATTTCTATAGGAAGATCTCCATCTCCTTTTGGCTTTAGGTAAAGAACAGGATCACCAAAGGACCTCGACATCTCCACCAATATGCGACTGTCAGGCTCGTCAACCTGAGAGACAATTTTCCCATTTATAAGTGTTTACATATTTGAGACCTATGGCGGTAACCCGGGTTACCACTGTAACCCAGGTGTGCACAGATTACAATAGCTACCTCAAAATTGGTCCAAATCAAAAGAAAAGGGGCTCAGATTGTGGGGTTCGTCAAGTTCTATTCACCCTCAGAACAACAACAATTTTTGAGACTTCGGTATTTGAGACTTCGGTATTTGAGACTCCGCCGTACTGGAAGAGGCCGAACTTTGACCACTGCGACATTGCTAGCAAACACACACAAACCCCAAAAGACGCAATGATGAACCATGTCCCATGTCCATGTTGTTGAAACTGCATTATTCGCAAAGTGCAAACCAAATGTTGGTCCTATTTTGGGCACCCTCCAGGAAATTTATTACTATTATTTTAATACATTCACACACTTTTTCAATTCAGTAACCCGCCCTCCGGAAAATTAATTAATTAATTGCTTTTACGCACTTTATAAATTCAGTAACCCGGGTTACCGCCATAGGTCTCATTTGTCAAAAGGCGTCGTCAACCGCCTATGATACTGTCATCACAATGTGCACAATAGAATTTCTTCATGGTCTGGTGCCAACCGCACATCACAAGCAAAATAGAACTAGGCCTGATAGAACAGAAATGCACAGAATGAAAAGGTGTCTGACTTAATAATATTACCTTGAACTTGAAATACTTCCATTCCCCATAGCCAAGAGATATTTGATCATGGACAAAGTAAAGTGCATGTCCTTGTCCTGGATTATCAGTTATAGATAAAACTTCCTCACCTGAGCAGGACAGAGATTAAGGTTAGGAAAGGGTAGTAAACCATTGAAACTGTAGATTCGTGACCCGTAAAATAACAATTTCCATCAATTTTAGATTGCAGCTACCAACATTAACTCGAATGAAACAACATGTATTACCTCACATAAAAACATAAAAATAAAAGGAATCAGTAAGTGACTTACGTATGTCGCAGGATTCATATGAAATGTCCCTGATGCATCGGCACGTGTATGAGCTGACACATGGACCCGTGTCTGGATCACTGCAGCTCGGCTGGCACCCATAAGTGTCTGCACCCAGAGCATTCATACAAACACAACCCCTTATAAAACACTTCTGGGGAAGTTTTCAAAATACCAGATAGGTTGGAGAAAACGTAGAGTTTGCAATTGAAACTAGTAGACAGGACATGCGAAAGGGTAACTTTGAAGGATTTCAAGGAAGTGTACCAGAGCACCATGCTTTGAGGAGGAACACTAAAGGGCCTCCTGTGCTGTAAACACTTGCATAAATGTCTGGTGCGGAGTCCTCACTCACGGCTAACATGACGTTTAATAATGCGTAAGATTTGCCATCGATAGAGTCTGCCAAAGAAAAGGAGGGAGAAATTCAGCATTGGTACACTTTGCAGTAATATATGTTTCAATTGCGGCAATCGATTCCTCCCGAAAATACCAAAATGAACTAACAAAATTTGGCTGTAAGAGAAGTTTTGCAGACAACACCAAATGCACAACAACATTCATGTGTTGTCGAATAGAAAATGTGCTCGAATTGGATGCTCACCACTGGACACTGCCACGGTAC
Source organism: Polytrichum formosum (assembly GCA_964035585.1). Lineage (NCBI taxonomy): Eukaryota > Viridiplantae > Streptophyta > Polytrichopsida > Polytrichales > Polytrichaceae > Polytrichum > Polytrichum formosum. Next base: position 32,270,199 of record OZ037941.1, on the reverse strand, counting down.
CGTTGCTGATGGTGAAATTCTCGTCATCAAAGACTGGCACAATTCCCTGCGTGTTAACTAGAAGTGCCCAGCTCGGCACTGTGCTGTTGGTGTCCGGGATTCGAACTTCCACAGTCAGAAAGGATGCGTTCGAATGGTAACAGTAGCTAGGGTCGAGATTGTAATGGTTGTAACCTCGGTCCCCAATCTGGTCTTTTAGACAAGCATTATTCGCGTCCAACGTGCTTCTGACTGTAGCAGTGTTCACTAGGAGCGTCCCGAAGCACCCTGACCCCAGGAAACCTACACAAAATTAAATTCGCCGCCATGGATTAGAACTTCCAACAACAGCAGCACAAACAATTTACAAGATCCTGTGACAATAATACCTAGGATCCGGTCCCCAGTTGCCCTTGCCACTCTTTCCCTACGTTACCGCCAGCATCAACATGAATAAAACCCTAGCGCTGAAGACAATCGAGACCAGATTAAGTCCAGGTTGGTCCCTTCAGAGGGTTTGCGACGACGGCCGACCTAAATGCAGAGAGAATGATGTGCACCACACTGATACAAAGACGTCAATGTAGGTCTCCATGCTGTGAGGTGAACTCTCAATCCATCACGCCCTTGACACAGAACGTCAACGCTTACATTGTTGCCACTCTCCAACTTTTGCGAGACTCGTCTCGAAATTAGACCCAACATACCGCCGCATTTACTCACAAAAGGAGAAATGAAATTACCGCCATGGTGCACAAGAATAACCTCGGGAAAAATCTACTCCCAGGAAAAAGAAAACAACAACAACCCAAGGTCGATTTCCTCACCACCACTTCCATATTGTCGATATCCTCTGTCACTTTCTCGAGGCCCGGACCAGGAGACCTCTCAACTCGACGCACAAACAACAACAATTCCCGCCATGGCACACTGCACGAACCCTTGGACTTCCTCCCAAGAAAAGAAACAACAAGAAGCTGAGGTGCGAGCCTCGATTCCCTAACCACCACTTCCACATTATTGACATCCTTTCACTTTTCCCGAAACCCCGGACCACGAGAACTCGCAACTCAACGCATCTCAAACAAACATTTCTCGCAACCCGGGGAAGGGGAGGGGAGTAAACTCACAGAAAAACAACAAGCTGAGGGCGAGGCTCGATTTCATAACCAATCCCGCCGTCGCCTCCGTCGTAGCACCCTTCTCCTTCTACTCCTCCGCCTGGGCCCCACGGATCCCAACAGAACCCCGCCTGAAGCCCCGCCACACAACATCCACAACCCCCCCGCCCGCACAAACCCCCGACACCCCCTACCCCCGCGGACCACCGATCCTGTCCTCCTCCGACTCCGACTCCACACAAGTGGTAGTAATTCACGTGTCCAGACTTAGAGTTGCGCATACAGCAGCTAGCAGACGAGATCATCGGCTGCATCACCACGCACTGGACGCGGGCAGTGAACGGCATGGTGCGATGGTAAGGTAAGCGAGGTAGCTAGCAAGCTTGCTCGGAGGGCCGGCAGGGAGGCAGGCAGCAGGTAGGGAGGGAAGCTGGTCGCGCGCCTGCAGCCTGCGCCAGCCCCAGCAGGGGGGAGGGTGGGGAGGGGATGGAGGATGGACGGCAGGGAGGCAGGGCGGAAGCAACCCGCAACGAGATTCTACCGTCCCCGAGCACAACCCTCCCCGCAGTCCCCGGGCACTCCGGGGAAGGAAGGATTTGGGAAGGGAAGGGAATTGGAAGTAAGCTTATGGAAGGAAGGGCAGTTAGCCCCGCGATCCGATGCGGCCGTGCTGTGCCATACGTCCTCACCTGCGCCTGCAACTCGGACTAGTCCCGACCTGGATTGATTGGGTGCTCCAACTTATTAGGTAGCCTGGCGCATTCTCACCCGCCCGATCGCTGACGTCGCCACCCAGCCTTCGCAATTCGAATTCCCCCGGCCGCATCTCGCGCAACCCCTTCCCTTTTCGAAATGGAGTAAGTACGTACTGCCATTTACACCTGCAACTCGGCCTAGTCCCGACCTCGATTGGGTCCTCCAACTTACAGCAGTCTGGAGCCTTCTCACCCGCCCACTCGCCGACTTCGCCACCCTGACAGCCTGCCCTGCCTCGCCTTTGAATCCCCCCTGGCCCCATCTCACGCAACCTCCCTAACCTTCCCGTCTCGAAAAGGGGTGATTAGTATTATGTAGGATCCTCGTAATTTGCACCTGCTGCTTGGACTAGTCCCGACCGTCTCGATTGGGTGCTCGAAGTTAGTCTGGGGCCTTCTCACCCGCCCGACCGATCGATCGACGTGAACGTCGGTAGTGGCTCTGCCGCCTGCCTCGCCTTCGACTGCCCCGGGCCGCATCTCGCGCAACCTCCATAACCTTCCCTACCCCCTTTCCTTCACATCAATATTGATGGAGGAAGTACTATACCTCGATTCGGAACCCCAGCCTCGAATGCCTCCGGCCGCATTTTACGCAACCTCAGTCACTCACCTTCCCTCCTCGAGATGGAGTGATTAGTACTACCAGAAGAATCCTCGCAATTTGCACCTGCTGCTCGGACTAGTCCCGACCTCGATCAATTGGGTGCTCTAACTTACCTATTAGTCTGGCGCCTTCTCGCTCATCCGATGGATGATCACCGACTTCGCCTTCGAATGCCCCGGCCGGATCTCACGCAACCTCCTCCCTCACCCTCCCTGGCCTCCTCGAAAAGGATGAAGTATTACTAGTCGAATCATCACAACGTGCACGCATCAGACCTGCCTCGCCGATAATATTGTGTAAAAGCACCTCTAGCCACATGTTATTGCAATAAATAAAAAATCACATTGCATGAATCTCTGCGTTGTCCAGTTGCATCTGGTTGCGTTTCTTCGACACTCGCCAAAATCAAACTCACACCGAACCCCAAGCGTCCAATCAACTGTTCCACTCCCATCATGGTTGCCATCTCAAGGTTTCAAAAATATGACCCCATCTTTTCGAGAGAGTTCTATTTCATACTTTTTTGAATCAACATAGCATGAATTTCTGCGTTGTCCAGTTGCATGTGGTTGCGTTTCTCCGACACTCCCCAGAATTAAACTCACACCGAACCCCCGGAGTAGAGTCAACCGTTCCGCTCCCGAATCATCATGGTTCCCATCTCAAGGTTTCAACGACAAGATCTCGTCTTTTCGAGAGAATTTTTTGTTTTTGTTTTTTCTTTTACCACCATTGTATGAATCTTTGCGTTTCCATCGGATTGCATCGGGTTGCGTTCATCTTCGACACTCTCCAGAAACAAACTCACACCCGAACCTCAACAGCGCGTTCCAAATCATCATGGTTTCTATCTCAACAAGGTTTTAACCAATGAGCGGGGGAGACCGACCGCTACTGTAGTTACAGATGTACTGGTTGCGTTTGAGGGATAACCGGTTGAAGATCAAGACTTCAGGAAAATCACCAATCAATTAGAGGAATCTATGGAATATACCTCAAATTAGTAAAGAAAAACCAAAAGATCACAGCATGTAACCGGTTGGACTTAAAATCAATTTCACTCAGAAACACTGTACATTATTAAGCAGTGTGCGCTCGTTCATGTGGACCTTGAGGATATAACCATGGGATGCCACAACTTAGTGCAATTAAGTCTCAATCTGCACTAGGTGACATCCCATGGTTATATTTTGAGGGCCCACACGAACGAACACACACTGCATAATAATGTTATGACTAGAATTTTGACAGATTATGCCCAACAATCTCCCAAGACACTGCTTTCAACAACATGATCCCATCTCCTCAGAGACTCCTCATCTTTTGTTTTTTGCAAGTCAACATTGTATGAATCAGATTTAAAGTCAGATAAATCAGTTTGAAAAGTTTCAATAAGGCGACTCGCAAGCATTTGAACTTACAGTATTTATCCAATGAGTCTAGTCTACGTTTAAGGAGCTTTGTCACATGCATGCCAGCTGCATCGTTGTCAGAGTGCAATCTTTGGTCTGTTCTTTCGAAGCATCATCATCCTCGGAGAGGGGGAATATTTATCATATACAAGCGTACTTCTTGTCCATCCAACATTTTTATTATAAAATTAAAAAAAAATTAAAAAACTAAACTAAACTAAACTAAACTAACTTGAGTCCCTATAGGTTTGTTGCCGATTCATCTCAAATGACCTCAAGTAGACTACTTCGGTGTCAAATCAACTACAAAAAATAACACATGGACTGCATAATATTTCAAAGGCTTTTTATGTTGGATGAATGAGAGGTGTGCTCGTATATGGTAATTCCTCCTCTCCCAACACTCTCCCATGTCGTACGTCCTTAGTCTTACCTTACTTGAATCCTAGTTGCAGATCATACATGGAAGATAGCACCAACTTATTATTGTTGGCGGCTAACTCGTCTATGTATCTATCCTCCAATTCAATGAAATTGTCATCTAGATGTGACACACTAAATAGTCCTACTACTTTGGGCCACATTAATTTTCAACCTATGCTAAAATTTTAGTAGAAAATTTAGCGTGGGCCACAGTAGTTGTTTTTTGATTTGAAAATTTAAAGCGGGTGTCAATTTGATTTTGTGCTACTTCTAAGGCAAGACAACTATCTTATTTCATGTAAGCCATTGGTTGGAAGTCTTCATGAAGACTTAGGGGAAGACCCGGGGTCTTGGACACAAGTTAATTCCATCTTGACTAAAAAACTAGTGTGGCCCCCGTTAATTATTTCCATGCTAATTTTCTACACACACTAATGGGCGCATGCATGGTTGGATACCCAAAGACAATGTCCAACACCAAAATTGTCAGTTTTTAAGGCTTTGAAGTAGCTCAAAAACACACCCTCTTGCAAACATAAGAAAACGATAGACTTTTGTATACCTTATAGAGTGTTTTAACCAAAACTAATGGTATTTAATGATTTTCATTTATTTTACATGTCCTAAGGTTTGTGACATTAAGGACTTGTCACAAAATGAATATTTTCCTTGAAGGAGAGCTAAGGAATGCCTTTAGTGTGAGAGCATACATCATAAGATGTAATACAATTCAATCAATCTATAATTACATCAATACGGAGCTCATAAATATGTAGAGCTCCATATCTTTATAATTAATTTTGAATTTTCAATGAATGCATCTATTGTAAGGGAGAGATACAAACCTAAAGTACAGTAGCCTCCCGCCTAAGTACGCACCCGTTTAAGTACGCATTATTTTCTCCAAAAAATAGGGGTTCAGATACATTTAGTTCAACATGTCATGGATTGTCATTTGGCGCAAGTTTTGAAGATTCTTGCATTTGGCTTTCAAGGTGGCAGCCCGGACCTTACTTTGAAATGATTCAAACAACTTTCTAAGATCATTGAATGTTTCCTCAACCTCTTCTCGAACTTCGGAGCAAAACAACTGATCCTCTATATCAACAACTTGCTTATAAAGTGACTCGAATCCCTTAAATACAACGGTGTTTCCTAAACCCGAATCTGACGCTTGAGAGGTAAGAATGTCATCATCATTGTCATCGTCCAGATTCTCTTCAACAATCTTCATCGTCTCCAAAAGCTCTTCAACGTCTTCCAAAACTGCAACTGCGAATTCTTCACTGTTTTCATCGTCGACATGAACAAATTCTTCAAGCTCGTCTTGCCCAACATAAAGATTTAAAGCTGCAATAGCTTGTGCAACTTCGGTCACTAAATCCTCGATCTCGTCTATTGCTTCCTTATTGGCTTCTAATGTCATTATTTCCGCCTTGATAAATGCATTTTTTATAGAGCTTGGTGACACGGATTGCCAAGCTTCTTTGACATAACTCGCAGCATCGAGCAGGTGAGCTGGATTTCTGTATGCAACTCCAGCAACACCGCGTCGTAATCTCCGCCCCTGCATTTTCTTTCGTAGTTTCGCCTCCTCATCCAATTCATAGAAGTCAAGAACATCCTTGAGATAGAGATATTTGAACCTCTTCTTCAGAGCTGCGATTATGCCCATATCGCAGGGTTGTTTCCAACTTGTGCAATTTGGGGGAAAGAAGATGATCCGAACATTGTCGCGTTCAAAAGCCTCAAAGTGCCCGGGGGCATTGTCCAACAGCAAAAGAACCCGACGTCCGGTTCATTTTTTCACTTCTGGAAGAAACACTTCGTTGAACCACTTGCAGCACGTTTCCACATCCATCCAAGCTTTAGCTTCACTGAAATATGGAACATGCCATTGGCGGTCCTTGATACAGGTAGGTGCTTTCGGTTTGCCGATCAATGCGCAAGGAATTTTGTGAGTTCCCACAGCGTTAGCGCACACAATAAGAGAAACCTGATCTTTGGATCTTTTTTCTTCCCTCTAGTGGTTGATATGTCCTCATCTGGCATTAGAAGGATGTATCTCAGTAGTAGGCGAAAAAACAGGCCGGTCTCGTCCATATTGTAGACATTTTCAGGATCACATTGGGCAATAATCGCGTAGAGGTCGTCTAAAGCTGGCAACAATCCAGGATCGGATTTGTTGACTCCAGCTCCCTCTCCGTGAAGCAACATCTTTTGCAACCCTCGGCGCACTCTAAATCGACTTAGCCATTGCCAGGATGCCTTGAAGTCCATTTCCCTAAACCCTAAACTCGATGCAATACTTTTTGCTTTGGCGATGGCGAGAGATGGCGGAACAAGAAGATTGGCACGACGCATGCTGTCAATTCAGATGTAAAGCATATCTTCAAGCTCGGTGAAACGACCAACAGAGGATCGAAAAGTCTTCTCTTTAGCTTCATCATACATTAAGGCAGATCGCTCTAGGATTTGTTCCCGCTTCTCCCACACCTTTCTAATAGCTCCTTCACTAACATCGTACTCGCGCGCTATAGCCCTTTTACTGGGAGCATCCATCTTCCTCAGCTTCGCTATGATCTTGCATCGTTGGGACTCATTGAGGCGTTTCCCGTTCGGTTTCTTCGACATTGCAGTCGAATCAAGCGATTAGGAAGTGATTCGTCTAAAGTACGCACCTACCGGCTAAGTACACACAATCCTCCCAGGTTCAAGTTGCATACTTAGGCAGGAGGCTACTGTAATCCTAAACACATAGATAACATGTATGAATTATTCACCTTAAAACACCGTGCGCCTCAAAATTATAAATATGAAAAAGGTTGTAACATTTTTGGTTATTGACAATATCTTGAGTTAGAAGTTGCTTCTATATTTCGCTTAATAGCATTATGTGTTATTATTATATATAGGAGGCATTTTTGGATTCCTTACATCAATTACAAAAAAGAGGTTCATCATGGTCTTTGAAGGGGTACCCCAATTGTGTATGTACCCTAATAGAACTAATTGGTATAGCTTTTGTGGGTTCTCGTGTATGGTAGAAGCACCTATAAAGGACACTTTTGCACACTTGAAAGTTAAAAGTTGAGGTTCTTAACATGTATAAAATGCTCACAAACATTTTCAAATTATTAGCAATCCATAAAGGTAACGCAATTGTCCATCAACTTTTGATATCATGCAATTCATGTATGACTAAGAAAGGTCAAGATTCCTTTGCAACCCAAAAAATCAACAGTGTTGGTAGTTGACATTTTTGTCTCTTTCAATCAACAAGGTGCGGTTAAAGTCCTTCAAAGAATAGAATGACTTTTTTCTGTGAAATACATAGCTTTATCTAAGGAAAATTACAGGTGTCGGAATTAGGGCCACTACCAAAGTTGGCACATCATGCTTCTACCTTGAGTTGGAACCCATTAAGAAATTTACAAGGCATAATAATATAATTTAGATAATTCTAGAGTCTCGAAGGTAATCATGTTCACTAGAGGATTTGTTTCACAAACACCTATCAAGGGAAATAATTAAAACATGCCCCGGACCCTATAGATGTGTTGTTGATTCATCCCAATTTAAACTCACTAGACTAATTTGGGGTCTCCAACTTTGAGTTGGAGATTTTTTTCTAAGAACAAAAACCCTAAGGCTTCACAATAAGGGCCACTTCACACTATGGCCGAAGGTCGAGAGGCCGTCGATTTCCACCAATTAGATTGCAAGAAACTAAGAATTCGGCCTCTCGACCCTTCACACTAGAGGCCAAAGTCCAAAGGCCATCGCAATCCAAAATGCCTACATGGCAATACTTTTTGACCAAGGTGACGGACTCTCAAAGGAAGTTTGGGTCAAGCGGGAATGGAAACCCAAACTATGGTCGAGAGGCCGTCGATTTTTTTTTCATTAAAAAAATCAAACTTTGACAAGATCTTGGCCGTTAGATTGGAGGGTTGTTTTGGGCAGGGGATAAAGTGGGATGCTCCTTCTTCCTGTGAACTTTGGGCTTGGCCTTTGGAGGCTTCACACTACAGCTGTCCGAGTCAAGAGGCCATGAGAGTTCATGGCCAAAGGTTGGGACTTTGGGCTTGGCCTTTGGAGGCTTCACACTGTGCATTGCCAAAGGCTCCAATTCCTATATTTCATTGGTTACTTTCAACCCATTTCTTTGGACTCTCAACAAAGTTTGGCCATTCAATCCCACGGCCTCTCGACTTGGACGGCTATAGTGTGAAGCGTCCCTAATAATCAACTTTTTCAACCTCCACCTCCCCCCCCCTTCACTCCCATCACTTACCCACAAGGTCCATATCTTGGCACTACCCCGAGGTGATGGTGGCATTTTGTTTTGGCAAGCTCTCTCAACATCACTTCAACACTAAACATTATATTTGGTGTCACTTGCTATTTGGAATTACACAATGTTGTTATAACTATTTACTGTATATCTCATTTTTTGCCAACAAAGGTCAAATTGGTTGTTTGGACATAATAGATCACTAATATCTTTACTTGGTAAAAAGTTACATCGATAGTAAAAATTGATGTAGCAGTGTGTAACTCCAAATAGTAGGTGACACTAAATACAATGTTTAAGTGTGCTTTTGAGCACGTTCACTATGTTCTCATTCTTTCACTTCTAGTTTTGTGTAATGTGTCAAATGAAAGCTATCAAGAATTTGAATGCATGGAGCTTAATTTCACTTCATGAGTCCAAGAATCGAAGGAGAAAACATCAAAGTTTGACATGAAGAGTGATTTATGTTTGAATGGTCATTACATCCAAAGGGCTAAGATTTGGGATGAAAACATTACGTTTATGGGAAGAGCTCAAGAAGTTCTACAATATACATACATATATATTATAGTACAAACAATCAAGATTTGAAGGAGACTATCATCATTTGAAGCAGTTTTAGGTGTTTATTGAAGGTAGGTTTTGGTGGTGGGCACCACCTTTATTAGGCATGTGCTTGCTTCAAGGAGAGGAAACCACTTATTAACCATCTAGCAGTGCAAATTCTTAAGATATTCCTTGTGGGCCCAGTTTTTTGTGGAATTGCATTTTCTTGACATGTTGTATTTGTCTTACCCAAACTAGACATTCCACATCGATTCAATAGTTGACACATGCTCAATTGCTTAAGGTGCCAAAAATAGGTTACACGTCTACCATAAGCCCACCGACCAATTGAGACTTTTGCGGATTTTTTTAGTGATATACGGCCATGTCTCAAGTACATATGTCTTCGAAACTCATGTACACATAAAGTAAGCGGATCTTGAACGGAATTTTTTTCTCTCTACACCCACATATCATTTAAATTGCAATTTTATAACATCAAAAAAATTTCATGTAATAAGAGCATCTAAGGTATGCATGCCTTTCAAGTCATTTTTCTAATTGCACATATGTACATTTGAGTTGTACGTGGTTTGAACTTTGGCGTGAATGTAAGAACGGACACCAACAATACATGTGTTTTAAAACATGTTGTACTACATGTTCAAAAATTGTTAACCATGATTTTAAGCTCAATAGTCAACCAAAAAAAAAAAAAAAAGAAGAAGAAGAAAGTGGGAGGAACCCAAGTGACCATTTAATGAGCTTGAGAATCTTCACTTTGATAACAAATAAGATATTCATATGTGCTCCGAAAATTATGAAGCAAATGGCTACAGACCAATGAATGGGGGAGAACTAACCTCTAGTTAGAGATGAACCGATTGAGTTTGAGAAATAACCGGTTGAAGTTATAAGACTTCATGAAAAATACTGAACATTATAGAAGAATCTATGGAATAAACCTCGAATTGGTAAAGAAAAACCGAAAGATCACAACATGTAACCGGTTGGACTTGGAAACACTAGGATCTTGACCAATTAACTTATGCCCGAAAATTTCCCCGGACACAACTACGGACACGATTTGGAACAGGCAATTGTCTACTTACCAGTCACCAATTGTGTGTTTCGCACCCTAAAAATGAGAAGTGTGCATTTGAGGCCCGTTTATTTTATGCAATCATTCCTATGGTGTTTTCTTGTCTGTATTCTTCTTGCCAAAAATCCAAAAGTCAATGAAAAGTCTCATCATATGAAGTCATCAAAGTTTTAGAATTTGTTATGTGAGAATATTCTAATAATATTCTTAAAGTACATAAAGTTACAAAAACCTTTTCTTTTCACAACTGGTTTTTCACAATATTTTATAAGGATTTAACACTTGACAAAACTGGGTGCCGTGTAGTACACATTAAGGTATGTGGGTGTTATTTGGTTCGCTTTTCATGTTCTCCGACCTCTACCAATTAGATTTACATAACAAAACTCGTGGTGCACTAGCAAAGCTATGATGAAACACATGCATAAACCGGATTGAAAATTTAAAAAATTCTTAATTTAGTTATGTTTATCATAAGTGCATGTTTGTTGATTTCTTAACTTGATACATACATCCTTCCAATAGTGTTCACCATTCAGTGTAGAGTAGTTATTAAAATTTGAAGACGTAGTCCATTCTCTTTTAAACACATCTCTTTATGATGTTTGCTCATTGATTGTGACCATTTGGGACGATTTGATCACTTCAAGGTCATTTCATGCTTTCAACTTTCCACCAATCTATACTAACTACGATTTTTGTCAACAAATGGTTAAACTTTCTCATCAAAAAGAGTAGAATCTTGAAATTTCGGTGAGTTTTGAATGTTGGATCTTAAAGGAGGACCCAAAAAATATTGAATATAATTTGAAATCTACGGATGGAATCCTTGAAGTGGTGCCCAACAACTTTGTCTTTTGCGATGATTCTTCACAAAAAGCAACTCATGGAAAGGGTTTTTGTACAACACATCTTAGAATGTGGTTTACCCCTCGACCTTTTGATATCGCACGCGATGATGATCCACAAAGTTATTCCTTTGTTATAAAATGTAGGCTGCAAGGTTAAAAAGAAAAAGGTTCATAAAGCAAAGTTGTTGATACTCATTTAGGGTCTAAGATGACCCTAATTTACCGGGTGATAGTGGAGAGGTACCCATTTTTGAATGGAGTGGTGGTTCAATCCCCGCTGTAGAAATCTTCTCTCTACTTGACGAAAAAAACTAGCTAAAGTAAGTAGGAAGCCAAGAGCCCATGCACCCACCCTGCACCAAGAGGATTCTTGAGCAGGGTAGGGCCAACAGGCTTCAATTCATGTCGGATTGGCTGACATTGGTTATATATATATATATATATATATGGATCACATCCACATTATGGTTGTTGTACTCATATAAACTATTTTAAGTTTGTCACATAGGGATTTCAATTTGTTGAACCTACATAAATTTCCCGTGAAGGTAATGGAGAATTGCACTTCAATACTTTTGTGCATGCTTACTTAAATGTAACCCTACTAGAATTACATTTATGACTTAATATCCACACTTGTGATTATTCATGGATCCTAAAAAACAATTGTAGTTTTTTTGTATATAAAGATATGATAATAAGTAGTAAATGTTTTGGTGGAATTCTAATCGAGGTTACATGATATTGGTTGTGGTGAATGTATTACCAAATCTCACATAATTTTGATTTGGTATGATGGATTATGTAAGTTTAAAACATCTACAAGCAATTTTAGGACATGATAACTTGGCCTTAGCTATATTTTAGTTGCATTGATGTCTTCCGTAAAAATACATTTTTAACTTTTCTTCTTTGATTATCGGAACTTTTTCATCAACTGATTCTTATCTTTTTGTGGCATCCTTTGGATGAAAGACAAGCACCGCTTGCACACAAAGCTTTAGAACGTTTATTTAGTTATTGAAACTAATGATTTTATATGGGTTATTTGAGTTCAAAATTGTTGAGAGATAACTTGTTTGTGAAAATTATCATCACAAAATTACTCAAAGAAAATTGACTTTATTTACATCCTCAATCCATCCCTTATGGAGTTTATCATTTGTGCAAAACATCCTTGTGGGCATCTAGGGTTAAGGGTAAAATTCTTCATGATTTCATTAACCTTTGTAGCATCTTGCAGAACTAGAAATGATCTTCAATTACAAAGTATAAAATATTCTATGCATAGCATTACTAACCAGCTCAACGATGGACTCTTTCTTAAGAAAAAGGTTGCAATCAAGAAAAATCTAAATTTATAGCTACATGTCGAAAACTTTGCAGTGTGCAACCTGAGTGCTCCCCATACTCGGGAATCCCAAAATTAGAGGAAAACTAAGCTCACCTGATACATGATCCCATAGAACGCAACCAAGGTCTAGTTGAGGAATGTTATATGTGTCAATAAACAGGGTGAAATATTAGCATATTGGAGGAATACCGTACTCGGCCGTCAGGGTCGGCAAAAATTAAATAAAAAATAGAAGTTGAAAAAAATCGGAAATTATTGGAGAAGAGAGTTGAAAAGAAAAGTTATTCATTGAAGAGCATGCCCAATATTACAAAATTGAGCCAACTTCATGTAGTAAAATCCCAAAATATTGCATACCGTAGCATCATAACTAGTTCGTGCAAAAATAATTCTTTTTAAAAAACCGGACGTTATGAGCCTGAATTTTCTATTATTTGCAGAGCAAATTGAATTTACCCCTAAAGAGCTTGTGGCCAAAATCATGGCAAACCCAGAGGTTGCAGTGGCATTTTAGGATCCAAAAGTAACACATACAAAGGACCACTAATTGAGATTAGGGCATTCAATTAGGTTAAACACACCAAGGCCGCCACAAAAGGGTGAGAAAAACGAAATCTTTCATTGTTGTGAACTAGCCTTGTATTAAAGTGTTGAATCTTTTACAATTTTTTTTTTGAAATTGTTGAAATTTTTATTAATTTATTTCTATCATGCCTAACCCACTTTCTCCACTTTAATTAATTATTCGGCATGAGATGTTGACCCTGACGGCCGAGTACGGTATTTGTTCATACCTCTCAATGTTTGCACCCAAGAACCCTTTTTTCTTCTTCTTTTTTCTATATATCTGAAACATGTGGCCTAAACCGAACCTCAAATGTTGTAGCCTCTATGTTCTATTAATATCTTCATCTATAAAAGCCTACATTGCGTAAATCAGTTAGACCGCATCTCAAAATTCATACCTAGTTTGTCTTAAGTAGCCCCCCCCCCAAAAAAAATGACTCTAATGTTGTCACCATCATGAATTATGGTGTTGCTTCATTTTCAAGTTGGTCTAAATTTATAAGCAATCCAGAAATGGCCATTACGAGAATTAAATGCCCCCGTAAGACTACTGCCTCTTTTCAAAGGTGAACACCTTGAATGGGTACAGACAAACTGGCTTGCACCTATCTCTCCCAAGGGCCAACCCCAAAGTTCCCACATGGTTGATTGAAAATATCCGATTCACTTGGATACCCTACTATGACTGGGTGGGCCACAAGTGGTGGTAGAACGCACCGGAAATCAAGTGCCAGGAAGATCACCCATCCGAGTACGTTTCCAACCTTAGGTGGCTTAACCTCGGAGTTCACATAGGATCCGGATTGTTGGGTTTACTCCTCGGGGAGGTGACTATCAGCCCCTTCTTCTTTTTTTTGGAAAGTTGATCATCTGGCTACAGAACATGCATTAATTTTTTCAATAGTGGCGATTATAGTGAGTTTGGAGCTAAATTTTTTGGCAACAATGCTCACAAAATTTCATACATTTGGCTACTAACATAAACAATATGTGGAAATAGTTTTCAATAGTTGGCGATGGTCTTTATTGAAATATAGTTAAAAACGGGCAACAGCTTTGCCAAGCACTAAGGTATTGTGGCTACTCCTAGAAAATCATGCCTTGTAAAATGGCAAACTAACTGTTGTTTAAGTAGTCATATGGCGAGTAATTGTTGTAACATATGGTCATATGGCATCTAAATCTGTAGTTTGAAGTGCAATGCAGCAGCCACATTGAGTCTTCAGGTCTTGCCTACCTGCAAAACAACAAACAAACACACACTCCGATGCTGAAATGAGTTCAAAATTTATACAACAATACGTAAAAAAAAATGGGATGGTTGTTGTGTGGGACGGAATGAGGCTAAGTTGCAAAATTCCATCCATCGATGATGACCACGTTGCAATCTAGGCAGTAAGGCCATAGCGGCCATTCACTGGTGCAGCATTCGTCCAACTATCAAAGACGGCATCATAAGGAAAATTTTGCAGGGTATATATGTTTTGGCTGTACATGCCAACAACTACACCAAGATGGGGGTCAAGGGAGTTGCGGAGTTTGGTCTTCAAGAAAGACACGGATGAGAATACACGCTCATCTTCTACACTTCCGATCACGTGGACCAGCGCTATTTCTGCAAGTTTCAAATACTCGGGGAACCCATGTGAAAACACCCTAGAAGCAGATATCGTGCGCCATATTCGAGTGACAGGATTGATGTCATAAGGAGGTTCCAGGGCAGCAGGGGCATTGCTCTTCATCGCGATCTTGAAGTAGCCCTGTTGAGAATCCAACGACCATCGATCAAGGATGCCAGGAATAACCTCCTTATCAACCCCAGTTCCAAGCACTATGGCATTGCAGTACCAATTCTTCAGAGTGTCCAGATGCTTAGAAAATGTAACTTCAGCATCTGGCTGCAACCAATATTGCGGGTAGATGATGCCAAGCGCATCCAAGACTGTGTGTTCGGGGAAACGGCGTTGGAGCTCTTGTATGAGCTGCGCGGCAGCCCCTGCAACAAAACCATAAATGAACACACAGTGAATTAGACAACCAAACATGAAGATAACAAAAATTGCATAACACCAAAGGATTGGCTAAACACGTACATGTAAATAAACATAAAGATGAGAGGGGTAGGGTGAGGATACCTGAGCATTGGGTTTTCACATCGTCCACAATCGCTCCAAATGTTTCACGTGTGATAGGCTCCATTCTGCCCGTCACCTCGTTCCTGCGCTTGGCAAAGATGTTGCTGCCATTGACAACAAATGCAAGATGTTCTGCATTATAATTTAAATCAAACATGGCTGGGTTCTCAGGATCATTCTGAACCCAACGTGTGTGAATGTGGTCGTGGCTGCCTTCGGTGATGCTCTTCAAAAGAAAGAACTCGTCGGTGTTGAAGGCTCCTGAATGGCAATTGTACATGTTGTACAGCTGCCCCTCGCACACCTTCACTGCACCTATGAAATCGCAGATGAACACATCGCGATTCTGGGCGAAAGTGATTAGGGAGTCAAGGCATTCAATGAGCGGCAGCAAGGCTGCCATCCCTAGGAGGCAGGTCGGATCACACAGCAGATCCAACACAACCTGCAAAACACAAAACCCTCACACATTAGCACTTACATACAAGTCTGAAGTCAACTTATACTCTGAATTCACACTCTAAATTCAACTTATACTCTGAATTACCCTAAACTTATACTTTGAATTCAACTTATACTCTGAATTACCCTGAAATACCCTAAACTTATACTCTGAATTCAACTTATACTCTGAATTACCTTAAACTTATACACTTAGGGTATTAACTCTGAATTCACAAACATACAACTTGAACTCTGAACATGCTTTAAAAAAAATTCACAAAAACACATGAGGGCAAGCACTTTACCTGAGCTGATTTCTCCTTTGAATCGCTGTCCACCTTCATCTTCGCTAGTAGAACCCTGTATTCTTGTATAATATGTCTCAAAGGTTCAATCAAAGAGACCCATCTGGTCTTCACATTTTTTAGGAGTTTCAACCCCTTTGTCTCCATCACATCGGCAAGTTTAACAAATTCGAGATGCCTCTTCGGTGAATGCTTGAAGTAAGCATGAGAGCTCTTTAGCAAACCCTCAATACGGCTCATTATATCAAGCTGGGACAATGTCTTGAAGGCCAGGTTGCACCGATGTGCCATGCAATGCACACCAAGTGCAAATGGAGCGTACTTACTCTGAATCTGGTGGCTTACTCCAATTTTTGGACCCTGGAAAGTACTAACACCATCTGCTCCGAAGCACAACAATGTTTTGGCCAGAGCAAGCCTCTCCATTTTGGCAGCTTGGGTCAAGGCATCTATGATCACATGGGTTAGGTTGTCTGAGCCAGATCCCTCAACAACCTTCTGAAGTGATATCAGGTAAGGAACACGACTCCAATTCTGGACCACATAGGCATGGATGGATATCCATGATCCATTATCAACTGTGCTAACTTCGTCACATGTGAGTGCAACATAGTTAGCACCCACAAGGACTCTCGAAATGGCAGTCCTCACTTCAGCATACATGAAATCAGCCATAATCCAACCTGAATTGTCTGACCAATGCATCCTAGGGAAATTTGGGACATTCAAAAACTCATACAAAGTTGCCCTACTCTCATACTCCAGCATAGGACGACCATCAGTCAGAATTTGGAACAGGGTTGCAAACTGCACTTTTTTCTTCTCCCTTTCTAACCTATTCGACTGATTCAATTGTTGCAGCACATTATCAGGAGCTATGGCATTGTACAGGGCCAAATTCTTTTATGTTTAGAGTCCTTAGCCATATACTACTCCCCTTTTTTCACATTATAGGCCGGCATGTTTCTTCTTGCCTTACGCCTTCCCTCGTGTTTCTTTAAAGTATCCCACTTAGGTTGCATCAACCTGTCTGATTTCTCCATGGTAGAGCAGACTGTGCATTTTACCATGTGCAACCTACCATTATTTGTTAGAATGCCCTCTGCCCATGGAAGTTTACAAGCCCACTCCAATTGAAACTTCCGTGTAAGATCATAGTTTTTTCTTGGTTTCTTTTTAGGGGATAGACTCTCGCCATCCTCATCGGAGTCAGGGACACTTACCTCTTGCAGATCGTTCGTTGCCTCTGCACCTCCATCCTCTGTTGTGCTGGAGATGATGATGCAGTTCGCCAATCCCCCATGGCGAGCGTCAGAGGACTCAGTTGGACTTGTTGCAACGACGGCTGAATCACCCACAGGCGCAGCAACTGCAAGTGGCGGTGGTGTGGATGCTCGCAGGGGATCCACCGCGGACGCTCGCAGAGGATTGTTGCTCGCATCTGAGCTTGGTGCAGAGCTTGGGTGCGGCACGTTGCGGGGAACAGTCTCCAGTGGATTCGGATTCGAGTGGTTGCGGGATGAAGTGTAGTAAATCAACGTGTTCTGGCAATGTTGGCGCTTCACCCGGCCTCTCTCCACCTTCGCACTGTGTGCACTCTCACGGTGTGCTTCGGTGCTGACCGTCTTCTTCCTCTACGAAGAAGAGCTTTTTCCCGCATGAGGAGAGACACCATCGCAGTCCATCGCAGAGAGACACCCACCCCACAAGCAATTGGTTAAAGATGAAGCCAAGGAAGGCAAGGAAGCTAAGGAAGCCAAGGAAGTAGATGATGCCAAGGAAGCAGATGAAGCAAAGGAAGCCCCTGAAGCCAACAACAATATGTGCAAACATGTTGTGCAATGCAAATCAGGATGTGCAATGCAAATCAGGATGTGCACATTATATACTGAACCTAAGCAAACAACTTCCATTGCAGATGATTGCAACAATTCAATAGCTAAACACACGGAACAACAACAATTCAAACCATCAACGCAGATTGCAATGGAAATTGTAAGGGAGTTTCAAGGTGATGTGATGTGCAAGGGCTGAGACAATGAAGGATGATTCAAGACCAGCTAATCAGGTGTATGAGCAATTGCAGTTGGCGACTGGCATTCAAGAGTGCAGGAGTAAATGGCGAGGACAGAGAGCAATGAAAGAGGAAGAAGGCGAAGAATGGAGAGCGATGAAGGCGGGAGATGGGAGCGACGGAGAGCGATGAAGGCGGAGGATACTGGCCACCCTTAAACCCTGCGCAACGGTAAGCGGCGAAGGAGGTGAAGAGAAGGAATGGAAGGCGGCAAGACGAAGACGGACGGGAGGCGGGAGGCGGCGATTGCCCACCAAATCAAATCGGATTTGGTGGGGGGAAGCTGGCTACCATCATTGAGCGACGTGCTTAGATATGGCGTACTTAGGGTTCTCGATGGATGGAATTTGGTGAATTAGGCCTCATTCCATCCCAATGATTAACACACAGGTGTCACCCACCCTATTATTTTATCATTTTCTGGCTAAATTTCGCCTAAAAAAAAAGGGCTGGTGACTATCGGAATTTTAGAAAACCACATGAGATAAAAAAAAGGTCAATTTAATTCATTTAGGGTAAAATTTATAATTTGTTAGATCTACCATAGCATTGGAAATATGTCCCTTACATGATTATATGTAAAATAGGGTGGTGGATAATTCCTTCATTTTAATAATCAGTAGAAAAAAATAGGGTCATAGACATAGGATCTCCCTAAAAGTGTGTAGTAGGATCAATAGAATAATTATGGGTTTGACTACTTGGATGAAGAAATGTGTAGTTTCTGTCCAAATTTGAATCAAGTGCGTTAGTATGGAGGGAAATGTTGTGGATTTTTTTTGGAGGGGGGGGAATGAATGTGTTGGTACTCCTCAACTACATTGAACATGTGGGACCTCGCTGGATGCTTAGAACCTGACAGCCTCCACCGTCACCCTCAACCGCTTCTTGCAATCAGTTTTGATTTTGTCACAACCTCAATCCTCAATCATCAAGCTCACGCTTTTTCTAAGCATTTTCTAGGGTTTTCTTCATGTAGATTGATGGTGCAGAGTGGCCACTTCCTTTGCAATGTTTTCCGCATGTATTTGGTTTAGGGTTTAGGTTGTAAATGTTTGTTACAAGGTTTGACTGGGACTATAGTTGAATGTGTTTGTGAACACAATTAAAGTGAATGTTTTTAATTTTTGTATTTAGCTTTTTGTATTTGAATGCAACCTTGTTTTTTTGGAGTAGGTAGTTGTGCAAAATTTCATGTCTTGTCACAACTTATTGTATTTCTCATTTTGTTCTATCTGTGTTTACAACTTGTCTATTTCACCTTGTATATTTTGTTATCTCCATGTTTATTGGTAACCCTTTAACTAGTATTCAAGTGCTATTGGTAGTGTTTTGAATGGTGCTTTGAATGGTTTAGGATTGGTATTACAAATTAAAACCAAATGAATGACAATTTGAATGATATGGAATGCTTGTTGCTCACATAGTCGGTTTCGCAATGCTATAGTATTCCGTCCATTATTTGGTACTTGTACGATTTATAAAAAAAAAATTGTACCAAAATTTAGCCTCTCTAAAAAATTACAAATAAATACAGGGTGCTAAAAAATACATCAAAGTAGCTTTTTATCTACAAATAGGGAGGGGAAAAATATCGAGAGGTGCCTAAATATCCCCCATTAAATACCCCATTATCGCACGTGATTATGAAACGTGAGGGGGTGTGATCGCCCCGAGGTTTACTCCAACTCCAATCACAAACTCGTGACACGGGGCTTATCATGTGCTCGAGACTCACTCGAAAAAATTGTTGAGTTAAGACCTCATCCATTCAAACCCCTACTAGGCAACTTCTCAAATGCCATTCAACATTCCAATGTTCCATGGTCCTACCTAGTACCAACCGTGAATATTATTATAGAATATAAAATGGGAAATACCTCGGGCATGATGGGGAGCATATGAATACTACTAGGTGCGACCTTGAAAAAGTGGATTTGCTAGATAGGCTCTTATAGTAGTACGTTACAAAGTGTGGGAGGTGACACCCGCATTATTATTGATATTATTAGTTCTACTTGGGTGTCACTTGATTGAGTTCAATACCGAATGCACATGCCTAGCTACCTACGTTTTTATCCACTTTTCGGTGAGATAAAAATACATTAGTTTTCGAACCCCAAATCTCGGACTAGCTAGGCGGAGGGGAGGTAACAAATTTGAAAGTGGATAATGGGCATCATTTGGGGATGGTTTTGAGGGCAAGGGTGAGTGTCGGTTGCAAGCGCAATTGCATACATTTCACTTGTAATTTACGTGATGTCTTATTATTCTTGCGACCTATTCTTGTAAAGTATGTAAGTATTTGATGGAACCTACCGTAAAATGTGACCATTTTATTATTATTTTTTGAAGTAGGCTCACTTTTTAGTTTGCCAAGGCTTTGCAGTTGTTAATTTTTTTAATCTTGTTTTTGAACAAATTGTTCTTTATGTTTTGTTGATAAACTAATGTTAGAGGTTTAGAATATAATTTCACTTGTATGTCCAATTTCGTCTGGTGTGTTATGTTAATTAAAGTGGTCTTAGTGACTCTTCATATAGCTCTTGAAGTGTCATGTGCCATCTTTTCTAGTTGTCATCTAGTGATAGCAAGAGAATTGATGTGGATTAAGGATGCAAAGTTTGGGATACACTAAATCACCTAGTACAAAGTGAAGTGATACTTATGGTTATAATGGTACTCACCGACAATACATCACTCCGAGGTGAATTTATGATTGACACTTCAATGCTTTGCAACTACTAAGAGATTGAAAAACACGTGCTTTGATGACACAAACAATATTATTCCTACTTTTCCACACTAAATACCACAAATGGTGAGTTGTGATGTCAAATCAACCAAAAACAAAATGGAGAGGGACACGCTTTCTGAATGGACCACTACAAGGATCACAAGTTGTTGCCACCGGTTCGTGGCCACTACAAGGAAGATTTAGGGTATCTAATTCTACCTTGTAATGGACAAGAACCAAGGACAACAAATCATCATCCTTGTGCCAGACCCGACCCATAAGATTAAGTGAATACAAAAGTATGAATCAAGATTGTACCCAAGTGAAAATGTAAGTGGACCATCTATAATTCATTGTATTCACTACATATAAGATCAACTTATAATACCAAGTCTTGGGGGACCCAAAATTGACATTGAATCCAACCATATAGTTGGAAATGAGTTTTGTCTAACAAATATACCTAGTATGGACCCTAACCACATTGATTCTAATTAGAAATATTGTGGAAAACACCCAATTTTGAGGCAAAGTCTAGTGTAGAGGCCATTTGCCAAATTTCTCCCTAATGGCTAAACAAAACTAGTTGATAGAACAAGTTAGGTATGTGCCCAAAAACCTTAACAAAAAAAAACCATTTCAAACTGTCTTTGTGGCCAATTTACCATTATTGCAGAGAAAGGGTTGGCCAATTCATGCCATCATTAATAACTAAATCTCACTTCAACTTTTGCCACAACATGCCAGCTAAGAGCGAAATGTCTTGCCATATCTCAAACATCAATCCGGCAAGATTGAATGTTGAATTTTAATTAGCTTACCCTAAATGTTTCAGTCACATTCATGCCTTCATCACCAATATTGCCACAAAATTTGCACATTCATCACCCTCCTTTGGGCCTTCATCTCACCATGGCCATTTGCTTCCTCCCCAATTAGAATGTTGCCGACCCTAGACCCTTTGTGCACAAGGAGGTCACTCCCTCTTTAATTAATGCATACACGTGCACTCATGACCTATTTATCAGGGGGGCTATTTACCTTGTAGAAAAGATTATAAGGTATGGTATTTTTCAAAATAAAGGTAAATTCTTGTATTTTAATATACCCTACCAGTAATTATAAAAGTTTGGGGAATCATCTAAAAATATCCTAATTTACTTATACTACACTTTTTTCCTTCCCGGCACATGGGTAGAGACCATTAACTCCACATTGGAACCGTTGGTTCAGTAACGTTCAAGCAAGCCAATTTGCGAAGTCATCCATCCAAACATTTTCAACAAAAAATTACCTCTTTTCATCCACTAGCACAAATCCTACCCTAGACCCGCTACCCCAAGTAATTGTTTCCACACTATTTTACATGTACTGACTAGATAAAAGAGGCCATTATATGTGATGGTATTTTACATGTAAACATGTTTCATTATTTTAAAACCCCCTATATTTTATGTACATTTTTTGCAAAATTTACCTAAAATGAATATATTAGACCCTATTTTTTAACGCATGTTGTTTCTACGATTTTCGCTAGTGACCTCCCCGTGCCTTGGTGTTGGTTTTTTTTGGAGACAGAAGGCCGACATGCCAACGCCAAAGCACAAGAGGCAGTTGACCACCTGGCAAGTTTTTGTCAAGTAGAGAGGAGATTTCACAGCCGAGAATCGAACCGCCAACCTCTTCCTTGAGATTTGGGTATCTCTCCACCATCATCCAATAGTTTAGGGTCATCTTGGACCAGACCCTTGGTGTTGTCGTTAGGCCTCTGCAAGGTTGTACATGGTGGTCATTCCGAGGCTAGCTCCTCTCGATTGAAGGTCATAGGCTTTGCCTTCGATTGCCACACACCTACACGGGCTTTGCACTTCATATGTCGGGGAAGTATACCAAACCCTTCCTTGCAAGATCCTCCATAGCTTAATGTTGAGGAGATCATCAACCTTGTGGACCCAAATGAACCAATTGTGAAGAAGGCAAAACAAGGTAAGGGTAAGGGTTACGGGTTAGAGAAAAATTGTGAGTGCAAGTGCTAGCATGCATTAGGAGGATGTTTGGGCATGAACTCACCCTTGGGCATAAATGCTCCAAAGCAAAATTGGACATACAATAGATTGTGTCCAATGCATTCTTTGCAAAAGTGTGACACACAAACTAGTCACCATTGGTGCAATCCTATCACCATGGGCGCAAACACTGACATTCTCAAAAAAAAACACGCTACAAAATGCCATGCTACAAAAAGATTTGCCCCACATTGGCGTCAAGTGTGATGACTACTTCATTAATTTGAAATGTAAGAGCATCCGCACCCTTGCTCGCTACACCCGGCCGTGAGGTCCTTTTGCAGGCCAGTGCATGAACGAGTCCCGCACCGCAACTCGCCAAACGACTTTTTCAAGCGCGGGCTCGCCAAAATCCTCTCCGGCCTCGCCACCTTTCAGAGTCTCCTTGTTGCTTGAGTGTGCCCAAAACACGCGTTTTTTTAGAGCTTGCTATTTCCTTCTAGATTGCGATGGCAGGTCGTGGGCGTGTAGGGTCGGTGCAACTCCGGGAGAGGCTAGCCTGCTCAGATTAGCGGCACCTCCCTGTTAATTCCCGAGCAAGGGTGAGGGTCTCAAATTTTGGCGAGTCCCTAAACCCTTCCAGGGCCCTCCACTCCCCCTTTCCCGTGTGTGTGATTCCGCGCAAGGGTGCGGATGCTCTAAGAACCTCAAAGCTTTGGCCAACTATAACTCACAATCTAAATCTTTCAGTCGCCTCACCATGTTGGAATAGGTGTGTGCACTCCTTCCTTTAAGGTAGAAATACCATAACCCGTTAACACTATAAGGAATGGGGGTCTTTTCTAACACAAAAAGGACACATAAATGACAATGTTTTGGGGCCTCCACATGTGTCATGAAGGTTTGCAGCCCTGTGGAGGTAGTGTCATCCTGGACCAGTCCTATTTTTGCACAAAAGAGTGTTAGAAATGTGGTTTAAGGCCTTTGACCGCGACAGTAATTAATAAGTTTGACGGCCGTGATAATTAATGATCTCGATCGCCGCGGTAATTTATGATTATGGGGGAATTCCAAAGGTACATTAATTTAATCTCATATAATATGTCTCTTTAAAAGAGATATCCATTAATAAGTGCACTCCTCGCCTCCCGAGGCTAGCCATCTATAAAGCACCTACTTCCAAGTGCCTAGCCACCTACCTACCAAGGTAGGCTAAGCCAAGGGCGGGGGCCAAGGGGTTTGATCCTTGAACCTCTTGGCTCCCGCGTAGAGGCCTTAGCCACCAAGCCACCGCTCATCACATGATATGTGAGGAGTACTTAAAAGATTTGTATATAGAGGCCCCAAGTTACTTTTCATTTACTGGTTTTATTTACTGGTTTTATTTACTGGTTTTACTTACTGTTTTTATTTACTGGTTTTACTTACTGTTTTTATTTATTGGTTTTACTTACTGGTTTTATTTACTGGTTTTATTTACTGGTTTTATTTACTGTTGTTTATTTACTGTTGTTTATTTACTGTTGTTTATTTACTGGTTTTATTTACTGGTTTTATTTACTGGTTTTACTTACTGTTTTTACTTACTGTTTTTATTTACTATCTTCTACCTTAGTAGTTAATTAGGTAGGTGACTTCCTTCTCGGTCTAGATCTAGCTAGAAGATCTACGAAAGTAAACAAATTTGTTTACTTTTGTAGATCTTCTAGCTAGATCTAGATCTAGAAGGAAGTCACCTACGTAATTAAAGATAGAACATTCTTTCACGGACTTCCTTGCCATTAAGTATTTGCTATTTTAGTGCATTTATGTTAGATGAATGCATGTAATGTCTCTCTTCGACCTTAATTAGTAATTAATTAGGTAGGTGACTCCCTTTTAGCTAGATCTAGACCTAGAAGGAAGTAACCTACCTAATTAAAGATAGAACATTCTTTCACGGACTTCGTGCATGACATTAAAGTGACACAACTCTTACACATATGTGTAAGAGTTTTAAGCTTTCGCTCGATTTGTGTTGCGGAGCTCAAAAATCGAGCGAAAGCTTAAAATTCCCACACAAAAGTTTTTTTATGACGAGCATGTGGAAATATCCCACACGGGGGGCCCTCCGTGTTAGAGCGGTATGTCATGAGGCACTATAAGGAATGGGGGTCCTTTCTAACACAAAAAGGACACATAAATGACAATGTTTTGGGGCCACCACATGTGTCATGAAGGTTTGCAGCCCTGTGAAAGTAGTGTCATCCTGGACCAGTCCTATTTAAGGCCTTTGACCGCGACAGTAATTAATAATTTTGACGGCCGTGGTAATTAATGACCTCGATCGCCGCGGTAATTTATGATTATGGGGGAATTCCAAAGGTACATTAATTCAATCTCATAGAATATGTCTCTATAAAAGAGATATCCATTAATAAGTGCACTCGTCGCCTCCCGAGGCTAGCCATCTATATAAAGCACCTACTTCCAAGTGCCTAGCCACCTACCTACCAAGGTAGGCCAAGCCAAGGGCGGGGGCCAAGGGGTTTGATCCTTGAACCTCTTGGCTCCGGCGTAGAGGCCTTAGCCACTAAGCCACCACTCATCACATGATATATGAGGAGTATTTAAAATATTTGTATATAGAGGCCTCAAGTTACTCTTCATTTACTGTTTTTATTTACTGGTTTTATTTACTGGTTTTACTTACTGTTTTTACTTACTGTTTTTATTTACTAGTTTTACTTACTGTTTTTATTTACTGTTTTTATTTACTGGTTTTACCTACTGTTTTTATTTACTATTTTATTTACTATTTTTATTTACTGTTTTTAGTTACTGTTTTTATTTACTGTTTTTAGTTACTGTTTTTAGTTACTGTTTTTAGTTACTGTTTTTATTTACTGTTTTTAGTTACTGTTTTTAGTTACTGTTTTTAGTTACTGTTTTTATTTACTGTTTTTTATTTACTGTTTTTTATTTACTGTTTTTATTTACTGTTTTTATTTACTGTTTTTTATTTACTGTTTTTTATTTACTGTTTTTATTTACTTGTTTTATTTACTGTTTTTACTTACTGTTTTTACTTACTGTTTTTATTTACTATCTTCTACCTTAGTAGTTAATTAGGTAGGTGACTTCCTTCTCGGTCTAGATCTAGCTAGAAGATCTACAAAAGTAAACAAATTTGTTTACTTTTGTAGATCTCCTAGCTAGATCTAGATCTAGAAGGAAGTCACCTACGTAATTAAAGATAGAACATTCTTTCACGGACTTCCTTGCCATTAAGTATTTGCTATTTTAGTGCATTTATGTTAGATGAATGCATGTAATGTCTCTCTTCGACCTTAATTAGTAGTTAATTAGGTAGGTGACTATCTTTTAGCTAGATCTAGACCTAGAAGGAAGTCACCTACCTAATTAAAGATAGAACATTCTTTCACGGACTTCGTGCATGACATTAAAATGACACAACTCTTACACATATGTGTAAGAGTTTTAAGCTTTCGCTCGATTTGTGTTGCGGAGCTCAAAAATCGAGCGAAAGCCTAAAATTCCCACACAAATTTTATTTTTATGACGAGCATGTGGAAATATCCCACACGGGGGGCCCTCCGTGTTAGAGCGGTATGTCATGAGGGACCCCCATTCCTTCTAGTGAGGGACCCCCATTCCTTCTAGTGTAACCCACCCACTAGCGGTGCACTAGACCGCCTCATAATGGTAAAGTGCCATGTCTTAAATGGAGCATGGCTCGGCGGCAACTTCAATGCAATGTAGCCAATGGGAGGCAAGATCTAACGTACTCATGATTAATGGGTTTAGGTGATGTTCTGTATTGAAATGCGGAGTACCTAGTGAACCGGAAGTGGGTTGGACAAACTTTCCACTTTGAAAAATTGTGGAACTTTTTGTACAAGACAGAAAAATACGAAAAAACTTGCATTCTTCATGAATCCTTCTCGTCTATCTTGGAAAATTATCTCATGATTGTCAGACCAGATCTTCAATGCAAATCACCTTATTTTAACGGGTTATGGTATTTCTACCTTATCTTGAATCATATTTTATGTTTATGTTCTTGTTCATTTTCTGTTTGTTTCCATGCTTTAAGTTGTGTTGGTCATGGTCTTCACTACTATATCCACTCAAGATTAAGACTATCTACTAGGAAAATGTCCTCATTGGTACTATTGGCCCTCTACCTCTAGGGGTGTTGCTTCATTCACTTTCCTTCTATTGGTAAATGATGTCACCCACATTACCCCCTAATCGACAACCTGACATCATCTGTCAAGCACATTGTCCAACTAATCACTTATAGGTTTAAAAGAATACTCGATGGCTACCTTAGTGCCACGCACATCAGCAACCATCAGCCGCTCCGCTTGGCGGAGGCGATGAATCTCATCTAGCTCTGCCAGTGAGGGTGGCAAAGCGGACCGTCCGCCTCAGGTCGGAATCCACGGGTTCGCCGCCCTCCGCCGGGTGATTCTCTGTCAAGTTTCTTATTGCGAAACACCCTCTTTCTCCTTTCTCTCTCACACTCACACACATATGGAGGTAAAACAATCGGGGCAGAGTGAATGCCGGAAGCAGAAGGAGGCAGAGGCTGAGGCCCAAGGTGCTCTCCGCATGCTTGGCGTGTGAGCTCCCCGGCCGGCCAATCGCACGGGGCCACGTGGGGCTCCGCCAGGCGGATGGCGGGGTGGACTGCACCATGTGCACTGGCCTCTTACTTCTACACCTTCCGGTAGTCTTTTGAGTGCCTGGTAGCAAGTGGTACCTCCTATTACTAGTACTATTTTCACAATAGGTAGTAGTGAAATTATCTTACTCAACGGTATTTCCTAATTCTTTAACGCAACTCCCACGGTAGTCTCGGGGAGATCACTCCATTGTAGAGTTGAACACCACGTGCGAACAAAGTTTGCTACCCCTATATTACATGTCATAAATAATTTTAAATTTTACGATATTTTTTCTACATATACACAACCATTGATGGTATCTTTTGTATATTTTTTTGAAATTTTTAGTCATATTCATTAATTGTAGCAATTTTTTTAGTTCAATTCTGCGTCATTCTAGTTAGAAACGGTATGTTTTATTAAAAAAACAAATCATCAAATTTAGTCACCATTTTTTACTATGTAACATGTACCATTTATATCTACTCATGAAATTTTTTTGATAAAATTGTGACCCATTTTGGTGATGATTTTTACATTTTTTACATTTTTTACATCTAAAATGATCGCACGTGGTTGTTCAACTCTACAATGGAGTGATCTCCCCGAGACGGTAGTATTAATCCCATATCCAACTAGGCTATCAATTCAACTACCAATATTCCACCATACTTACGATACTCTTAGTGTCACTTATGTCCTTGTTCCTATATGAAACCTTAGGGCCACTTCACACTCGAGCCAAGAGCCGTGACCATGAAATTGTGAGAGCCCAAAAGAAAGTGTCCGAAGACCATCCCAAGACACCTCCAAAGTCATGTAGCGTGGTCACGGACCCTCAAGTGTAGTGTGAAGTCATATGTGATGGGCCCTCAACCAAATGCTATTTCAATGAATTTCTATTCACACGGGTCCTCACACATAATAAAATAGAATACATCAACGGTTGTGAGCGTTTGGAGTGCCATGGTCTCCCGGTTTTGTGTTAGGCCTACCTCCAAGAGGTGGTTTTTGAAAGTAGTCCAAGTGACCATGAAACATGATCCATTTGATGCCATGTAGGAAGCCATGTAGACTTTACATCCATCTTGCATTTACATACTCCGTTGGTCCTCAAGCGTCGTGTGAAGCGAACTTGGACTGGCTCCGTCTTTTCCACCAATGAGAGTGCTTGAAGTGTAATAATCACGGGCTCTCAGTCTCATGTGTGAAGTGGCCTTTAGTTTATAGTCCAACCCTTGGAGTTCCTCCATGACTAGCCGCTAGAACAACTATTTTAGGAGTCCTGCACCAAACATGCTTCCTCTAAGGTAGGATGATAGCCATAGCCAAAATCCTAGTGTGCTCCTTCAATTGACAGGTAGGATAGATAGATAAAAACTCTGGACCTTTTGCAAGGCTGGCGTGAATAAAATGTATGTTCGTAATGTTAATGGCCCAGTGCCCACCGGACAAAGGTCCATTTGGACGGGTAGAACAATTTGTCAAGCTACAAAATTATTGACAAAACCAAATTGTCGTCTGCTAGCTCGCGGTTATTGCTACTCATTGAAGCAAGACAACATATTGTTTTGCAGGACACTGCTCCCAGCAGTAGTTACACCACATGTGCAATTCTATCAATGGACCCATCCATGCAATTTGAGCCGGTCGTGATTATGAAATAAGCATTGATCCATTTCTTCTTCTTCTTCTTCTTGATTGTGAGTTATCTAGGTTTAAATAGATCAATATCGAAGTCCGAGCCTAACATTATTCAGCTGATGAGTTGTGTTCTCGTGAGAATAATGGGTTTGATTGAAGCCCGCCACCCATCCCGGTGGGTATAGCGGATTTCCCTACAAGTCACCCTTTTCTCTTGCCCGGTTTCCTACCTACCTACCTAGCCGTGTCACTCATGTTTGCCACCGAGGCGGGGTGGGGCCGTGGGCCTCATGTCTTTTTTCGGGGAGCCCAACTTTAGGGTTTTGTCGGGGCTAGGTGGCTAAGCGGGCTCGGTGGCTAGGCGGACTAGGCAACTAGGCTTATTTTCTAAGTGGCCACCCCCGCCCCCCTCCACCTAGGACCACTAAGGCCCTTGGATGGGTTTGTGTGGATCAACGGTGCAGATCCACTATGCCGGTAGAGCCGGGTAATAGGCTTGGCAGATCAACTTCCCCTGGCCTCAACTGACAAGGGTCTCACATTCAGTTTGAATGATGGAGAATATCCGGATCCTAGACAAGATACGAGAATACTACATGGAATAATGTCGGTCCCACAGAACAAGCTTATGTATCTGAATAATGTTATGAGTCTTAAAAATGATGTGTGCCAATATTCTTTTGTTTGCATAAAAATTGATGCACCTATGCATGAACTTCCATAATCTGGTTTCTCAAGTTTCTCAAAGTGACACATAGGGTCCAGTGATTGGTATTGCTCCAAGTAAACAAGTTGAACCATGTTTCTCATCTTCAAAGCAATATCATAAATTCATTCGTTATGTTCACAAATGCAAAAAAAAAAGGAAGAAAGAAAAATGACTATAATGTTACCATCAACGTGAGTTATGATGTTGCTTCGTTTCTGAGTTGGTCTAAGTCTACATGTAATCTTGAAATGGGCATTACGAAAATTACATGGACCTCAACGACTTTTGCCTCCTACTTTCGAAGGTGAACACCTTGAACAGGTGCAGACAAGCCAACCGTCACCTATTTCCCTTAAAGGCCAAACCCTAGGTCCCCACATGGTTGCTTGAAAACATTTAGTTCACCTAGATACCCCACTATGATTGGGAGGATTGTAGGTGGTGGGGTGCACCGGGAATCAAGCAGTGGGAAGATCACCCATCCAAATACCACTCCAGCCTTAGGCGGC
Organism: Polytrichum formosum; assembly: GCA_964035585.1. Classification (NCBI taxonomy): domain Eukaryota; kingdom Viridiplantae; phylum Streptophyta; class Polytrichopsida; order Polytrichales; family Polytrichaceae; genus Polytrichum; species Polytrichum formosum. Next base: position 32,239,949 of record OZ037941.1, on the reverse strand, counting down.
TTAACCTTGAAGAGTCCAGGGATCCATGTTAAAGGCCAGAATCATAAATGCACAAATTATGGTGTCCTTTTGTGAATTATCGTTTGGCTTTAGAAATACATTCATATACAACTTTTATGCATTACATTGCCTGTAGGATAAAGAAACGTTGCATTTCGTACTAGTAGCGCAAGCATTATATTCTCAATAAAGTTTCCTAATATTACAAGTGTGAGATAGAAAGAGAATGATATCACCTTCGGATAGACTTAACATGTTTATAAATCCAAGACAGATTCACAAAATTGATCTGTAGGCTAAATACTACTGCCTCATGTTGGAGGTGCCCTCTTTTGGTAGTAACAACTTATAATTGAAAAACCGCGATCACCACACCCCAATTCACACATCAAAGACGGAGATCCATGAAACGGCTACATCTTTTGAAGTCGTAGGAGATAATATGCCTTCATTTTGTCGTCACCAAAATGAATGGGAGATCTCCATTGCACTCGGGGTTGTCAATGACCGAAAAAACACCAAAACTAGTCCTAGGCAAAGAACATACCGCTATTACCAAAAACACACAAATACCTGAAGTTACCAACTTGCATAACATTTTTTCAGTGAGGTAGAATATGTTCGCTACTAAAACAAACAATGAGCAAGAAGGCAAGGAGGCTGAGGTTGCAAACGGAGGTGGTGAGGATCTCGACATCCAATGCCCTTGCTTCAAGCCATCCCGTTCTTTTTCGTCCCACCGACCAATTTTGAATTATTGAAAAATGCTATGATCATGTGTTTATGAAAGTTCACCAACAATGCCCCTTTTTCTGCACATCTTTCCACATGCACACTTGTGAGTGGCTTGTATTAATGTGAATTCTAAACAAATGTTATATTATATATCATCCTCTATTACAAATGTATGCTAACTAGTAGCTCCTTTGTAATGATCGAGTGTGAAAAGGGTAAAGAAAGATTGTTCAAACAATGAGTAAATTGTACTCCCTCCCTGTCCCGAAATGATTGTCCGTGTTCTTAACTTTGGCGAGATTAAGGCCTGCTAAACATTGACCGAGTAGTTGTAAGTATGACTCTTAAAATAGAAAGAAAAACTACTCCGAAACGCCCCTGGAAGTTGCGATGTTGAAAGACTTCTTGATATAGAAAGTTTGGCTCGAAAATATTTGACTTTGAGCCTCAAATTTCTAGCTGGGCAGATAAACCGGACACTCATTTTGGGACAGAAAAAAATCCGGGAGGTAGGACAATCATTTTGGGACGGAGGGAGTAGATAACACCTTGGCACTCCTGGTCTCAAAACAAAACGGTTGTTGCAAAGCACAAAGCGCATCCTCTACATGACCCTCTAAAATGTGTAGTTTGATTCAAAGAATACACAAGTTTATCAACTCTAAATGTGATGTAGACCACATCGCAAAACATTAAAAAGCACGATAATTCCTTTTTTAAGCAAAGGTCTAATGTGGGTCACCTTGATTTTCTAGTTTTTGAGTTTGCATGGATGTAGTGTAATCACTTAAAGTGGAATCCTATGATCACATTAACGTTTGACTCGTTATGCTCCCCATGACAACGGGTCTTGAAGGGCTGGGGCGAAACAACCCGTACACTGGTTCCTTGGAGGCAAGGGCTTAGGGATTTGGGCGAACCAACCCATACACTCGTTCCTTGTTGGATGCCTACCAAGGAACCAGTGTACGGGTTGTTTCGCCCCAACCAGGGTTTAGGCATCCAACAAGGAACGAGTGTATGGGTTGGTTCGCCCAAATCGTCTTGAAGAAGAGTGGACATTTGTCAAGGTTTTCACTTTTCATCCACTTTACCCATTTAGGTGTGAGACGAGTGTTACAAAATAACATACCGGGTTACAGTTATAATCCTTCATGCGCTCCAACACATCATAAAGCTCTTCTTGTTTGGACAACACTGCTCTCAAGGTCTGCCACACACAACAATCAAGAAGTTGAGACATTTGGCCAATAGGTTGTGGGATGGATTTTTTGTTGAGAAAAAAATCAATTTTTAATATATATATATATATATATGGGGGGGGGGGGGACTAGTAGCAGAGGAAAAAAAATCCCCTTTTGGTTGTTGGTTTATTAAATTATGCAAATCACGTGGGAAAGCGCCACTTGAAGAAGAACTTGACCTAGCATGTAGAGAGTTACCCATAGCAAAATGAAAGGCCGTTGGGTGCACACATATAAGGTAGATGTGTATACAAAACTTGCAAGTAGTGTGCTAATTATCCAAATCATGTCTTTAACCATTTTCCCGATCCTATTCATATACATCAAACCATATTCACAAGAAATAAAAGTAAACACCCACGACATCACAACCTAAGGTATCTTACTGAATCCATTTAAAAAATATAAATATAAATATTGTGTGTTGTTGTTTTTGCAAACATCTAGTTGATACATTTAAATGTTTCAAGCATGTTGGAATGCAATGGGCTCCACTCTAGTGAATTATTAAGCACCAAATCAATCAGCTATAGTAAACATCTATAATGTGGCATTGAATTTTGCATGCCATGGTAGGTAGTCTTCATTACTAGTCATGTAGTAACAAGTGTCACATGACACCCTCTCTAATTGCTACCCAATTATTGCAAGGCACTTAACCCCTAGAGGCCCAAGCTCAAATCTTCTCAAAATCGCCCAAAATCCACCCTCCCAATTCAATAGCTTAATACAAAGAAAATGTGCAACTCTAATGATGGATATGATTATATAGATGGCATGTTTGTAGAGTTAGGATAGTTCAAAAAACATTCAATCGTCTACATGTTCCAATTCAAAAGATTATACCATAAACATGTACAATGATATGGACAGGCAAAGGTGATTGCCCAAACAAAAAGTCCTTCTAAGTCTTTAGGGATTAATGTGGGTCGATGATGAATAGTCTAGGCAACACTTGATGATATGTTTAATGTCAGGTAGAGGGTGCTTAAACTAACTTTTGGTTGCTTTAGCCTATTTTGGATTCCATTTGGATTAGTGATATGCACGATTGGCTTAGCAAATTGGCTTAAATCGCACAATATATGAATATACTACAAATTTTAGAAGTCACTTACCGTAGCTTCCACAACCGCCCCCGCAATAATACCAAGACTCCACCCAATAAAAAAATTTTGAGTCCTTATAGTTTGCATGTGGGATTTTATATATATATATAAGTTTCCCTCCCTTAGCCATGTTCCAACTCTTGTGCAAATCCAATCCCACCTTCACTCAAAACCAACATTGCATTCTCCCAAAACCTCCCCATGTCTCACCCAAAATCCGTAGCCACTTTGTGTTGGAGTCATTCGAACGGTTCAAGGTGTGCTCTAATTACAAGATGAGGAGGCATGCATAGGTTACCCTTTAGAAACTTTATTTTGGAACTGATGTAAGGAATAAAATGCCTTCCAAAAATAAAAGAATAACACAAAAAACTAGTATGGACATAAAAACAATTTTCCAACTCAAAATTGTCAATAACCACACATGTTACTTCTTCATAAATATGACTTTGAGGCACCCGGTGCTTTGAGATGAATAATTTGTACATGATTTTTGTGTGTTTAAGATTACTTTAGGTTCATATCACTCCCTTGGATCCCAATGTGTTTGAATTTCTTTCAAAACCACCAAATATTTTTCAAAGTAAAGGTCATTATGCCTGTTGCCTTATTGTTCATAATCCTAAGAATTTAATTTATAATCTAAAATTTATGAAAAAAAATTGGATCCTTACATATTTATGAGCTCCATGTTGATGTTTATAGATTGATTAAACCATGTTGCAACTTGTGTTGTATGTCTCCACACTAAAGGCATTTCCTTTGCTATTCTTTAAGAAGAAGATGCCATTTTTTGTTGACAAGTCCTTAATGTAATATAAAGGACATTTTACAATAAACCAACATCACTAAATACCAATAGTTTTAGTTAGATCACTACATAAGGTTGTGGGAGCACCTAAATTTGAATGAATCCGGATTAGAGGCTAAACCGGAACTAGGGCGGATTAGAACTTGTTTTTTTTTGGGTTAAAACCGGAAAATAGGAGGTAGTTTAACGGATTTAGAAAACAGACCTTTGAGCATCCGCCTAGGACACTAAAGTAGTTAGTCCGGATCATGGCCGAGGGCCGGAACCGGATTGGAGTAACCACTGGAATAACCGTCATTATAGAAACCGTTACAATAACTGCTAAGTGCCGGGAAGGGTAGTACAATCTACGGCAGGGATGATGGCAGTTGTACGGAAGGGAAATGGTTACCACCAACGGCCGCCGAGTCGCATCAAGGAAGGGAGAAGGTAGTTGAAGGAACCAAAACCCTTGGGAGCCATTTTGCACAGATGGCCTTGTGGAGAGAAAGAGTGGTGAGGCGTTTTTAGGTTTTGTTTTGAATCATCAGTAGTTGGATTGCTGGGATTCTGCTTGTTGGGTTGCGGATGTTCCGATTATATAAATTTTGAGATTCCGGAGCTAGAACACCGAATCGGAGAGGACAGAGGTTGAGGTAGCGGTGTCATTTACAATGCCGGAGATTAAGGAGGAAGAGGGTTTCATCCCGATCCCGCTTAGGAATGTAGTACCAGCAATTCCCAAGCGTGAGTCGGAGATGTGGGACTTGGTGGAGGATCTCACCCGGATGGGGTGTGAAGGTCTCCTCTCCAAACCCTGGAATATGCGAAACGAAGCCATGCTGCAGGAATTCCTGTTCGAGCGAGGAAATCAGTGGGAGAGAACGAAGAGGAGGGATCCAAAGCAGTGGACCGTAGAAGTTTGGGCGGAAGTCTACGACTTCGCACCAAGGAAGGGGGAAGGATGGGCGAGCCGGAAGGATACACACTTTCTTGGAAAATTCAAAGCAGAAAACGACCCGAAGGACGGATTCTATCCGGTAGATTGTAGGAACCCTAGGGAGCGGAGAGTGATCGAGTTCCTCCTCCCCATCCTCTGTCCGCAAAAACCCAAGCGATTGAGCATCACCATAGCCAACACAATCTTTGGGGCTCTTTCCGGAGCGAGGCTTGTCAATTGGGGGAGGCTCATTCAGGAGTTGGTAGAGAAGTCGATCCCCCATATCGGGAAGAAACCCTCGCTCCTCTCCCCTTACCTCTTTCACCTATACGAGCAGAACGGGTGTGTGAAAGAAGAAGAGGAGGATGCCCTGGCATTTGCGGAGGACGAGATCGCATATAGGCTGGCGCCGGAAGCCCAGGAGACAGAAGCGGGGGTAGAAGAATCACTGAGCGACCCCACCGTTCCGGAGTTGCCGCCAACCACTAGCACCCCTGAATCGAGGAGGAAGGAGACCTACCAGACCGGAGAAGGTGCGCGTCCCCGAGCCGAGAGCCGAACTGGAGAAATGTGGTCCTGGCCACATTCGAGTATCCGGAAGCCCCGTTCAAACGCATCCGGGAGGAGATTGATGAGCTCCAGAACCAGTACGTCCGGCTGGAGCACATCACCTGAGGCGCAAGCAAGGCGTTGGGCAACTGCAGACCCGGAAATATTCTCAAGGAACTAGCGAAGAAAACGGATCGGTCGAAGGTTGAGGCATTAGAGAATGAGAAGGCTCAGTTGGCAGTGATGACCAGGGAACTTGCGGAGAAAAGTGAAGAGATCCGCCGATACCAGGCGGAGCAAACGGTAGTGTTGGACCGAATCCGGGATTTTGTCGGAAATCCGAGTGAGGTGGTCAACAAGGCCCACCTGTACGATAAGCTCATGGAAGCGGAGGAGCCCTCTTCGGCTAGGCAAACCCTACAGATCATGATCAAGTACTCAAGGTCGATGAAGGATCTGCTAAAGGAGATCCAGAAGCTACTTCCACCACGCGGAGCCCCAGTACGGAGGTTGGATCCGGGTGCTCCCGGATCGGCCACGGCAACAACCTATGAGGTGGTAGGCGAGGTGGACGTCATCCTAGCTTTTCAATGCGCAGTGGGACCTAGCCAGATCAGCGAAGAAGAGAAGCAGAAGGGGCCAGTTAGGGGTCTGGAACGTGGGAAGACCCTAGAGCGGGCCAAGTCCCCAACTCCGGAACGAACCCGATCTCTGGCAGTAGGATGTGTCAACTCGCCGGTCAGAGAAGCAATTTCGGAGGCACTGACCGGGTCAGAGCGGGTCAAATCACCAGCTCCCGAACGAGCTAAGACACCGGATCGGGTTAGGACGCCGGGTAAGCAGACTTTAGAATCCCCAGCTCCCGACTGTGTGATTGTGGAGCAATGGAGGATCCAACCAGCCAAAGCAGTAGTGATTCAGGAGCGGATGAGCACTCCGTCCCCAACCGACAGGAATCAGCAGAGGACCCCGTCGATACTAGGTACGCGGAGTGCAGATCCGTCACCGATGCAGAGCGCACAGAAGAAGAAGAAGGAGCCAATGCCAGAACGATCCACCTCGACCGGATCCGAAGAGGCGGATGAGTCATGGGAACGAACGACACCTTCAATTGCCGAAGAATCGGACGAGGAGGTCACGCCCCCCAACATGCGCAAGGTCTTTACCCGGCTCTAGGAGAGGAAGCTTCTCACCCCGGCCGGAAAGGCATCTAGTGTTGATATGCTAGCAGGCAAGCAGAAGTCCGGGAAGGCAAAGAAGAAGCTCCGGACAACTTAGTTAGAACTAAGCAGGATTAGGTATTGTTGTAGTTAGACTAGAGTGGTAGCGTAGAAATAGGATCTGAGATCCGGAAAACCCGCAAGGATAAGATTCCGGGATTTCCTCTCATCATATAGGATTTTGTGCGGCAACCAGAGTTGCCTTTTTGATTTAAAGTTGCAGGCCTTATTTAAGGGTTCAAAGGAACTTTGAAAGGGGTCTTCTCCCCTTATGTTTTCGTTTTGAAGTTTTTCTATTCAGTAAACTACATCTTTCTCAACTCTGGTGTGATCATGCATGAGTAGTCCGAAGTGTGCTAAGGTACGGAGAGAAGGCATTACTGTTAGAAATGTTGGGACGGAACTGAAGGGAGAAACCCGGACCGAATGAAGGATTGGGAAAGGCCCTGTCCAGGGTGTAGTGGGAGGGAAACCTCGTTGTTTTGTTTATCCAGAAACCTCTATGTGGAATAGCCGCTGTTAGGATTGGGTAAGGTTCCGAGGGGTACTTGGACTTACGCCGTCCGACCTTCTAATGAGGTTCCACAGTATCTAGAGGGGATAGTTCAGAAAGCGGCACGGGTCGCCCAGTTATCCCAAGTTTATAGGCCCTAGCCTTCCGGATTGGTTTGTCATTGTAGTTCCAGTAGTGTGTTGCGTTGGGGGTTCTCTGTGTGACCTGCTAGCCCGGATTCCATCCGTCCTAGTTGTGAGTGGATTCCGAAACGCAGCCGGATTGGAATACCTTTCTTGAATAAGATAAATTGCCGTTGGATGTAATAATTGTGAAGGTATTAGGAACACGAAATTTAAGGCTTGATAGCCAGTCCGGGATATAAGTTCCGGAAGAGAGAATTCAAGGGTAGACAGACGGAAAAAGAAAGACATTCTGAGCAGTGGTTGTTTTACAAACCGGAACGGAACGCAGCTACTCTCCTTCACTTCACAGAGTCCCTAGAACGATACTCGGATCATCCGGAAGAGCGGATTAAGCACTAAAAACGCTTATCCGGAACGTCTTCTTGATCCCATGTTCCGACAAAGGTATACAAAGGACTATCGTTTTCTTATCATTAGAAGAAGATGTATCTATGAGCTACTTCAAAGCCTTCAAAAAATTGACATTTTTGGTACATTCCTTTTGGGTACCCCAACCGTGTATGCACCCAACAATACATGGATTGACTTATGAGGTCTCTTTTTATGTCGTGATGAATGTCTCTGCACACTCAAAATTTAGTGAAATGCTATGTGACAAAACCCTCATATGGTGATAGGAATATGTTAGTAGGTGGATGAATTGATAACCCTACCTTCCGGGTGTTGGCCAACTCCGTCTCAAGCATGCTAATCTTCCGGGTAGCATCCTCGGGCATCGACGAATCGGTGGAGGTCATCCGGGACTCGTAGGCATTCGGCGGCCGGAAAACACTCAACCGGCCAACTTCCGCCTCCAATTTCATGATTCGCTTTTGCAAGTTCGGGTCCCCATTGCACGGGGACGCGGGGCCAATTGCATACCGGCCCAAGAGGGAGATCATGGACGAGAGGACGTGATAAGGGAAGGCAATGCATGCGAACAAGAGCCGTGCCCCGCTCGACAACAACCACCTCGAGCCGCTCCCTATTCTCCAAATTATCCCATATTGTTGGACTCTCCGTGTTTCTGCTTCCAGCAAGGAAAACGGAGCCTTAAAGTAGGTGGTGGTGATGGTGCAAAAACCATCACATACTTAAGTACGGAGCATATATGCTATTATAGATTGAAAAAAAAAAATTAGATGATCATTCTCATCGATTGCCAAGGGATAATATCGCACGAAAGTATTTTGTATTTGAATTATGTATGTACAAGTTATTATAAGGGTGTATAGTGTTATTGGTAGATGACCCAAAACAAATGCAAGAGCTTGAGTTTAAAGTGGTAGACATTTCAGAGTCAATATCATATTATTACTCGGTTTGTTTCCTCTGCACCCTTATTAAAAGGGGACTCAGGAAAGGCGAGGTGATAGCTACTACATGAAATTTGACCCTAACGCTCGTTGATAGCCAACGCGGCTAAACCTGCCTAGCAGGTTGCCAACTCGAATTATAATATTGTTATGTCTGATGGTTGCAAGAGTTGTCAGAGAATCATGGGTTTGCCGGGGATTCAAACCTCCCAGTAATTATCAAAATTGTTTTAGCAACCGTCGGTTTAGACGTCAGATTGTGAACAATACTCAACCCGAGTACTGTTCATTTTGCTAGAGAAGCCCAAAATAAAATAGACATAATGCCCAACAAATTCCCGACCCCACGGTTGCATCTGCCTACAACTGAGCGATGTTATGTATGTATTCATAATGCAAGATTCACTACGAGGTAAGATTTTAGGTTAGAATGTTAATAACACGTATCAAAAGCCTAAAATCTACCTCGTGTTGACAGAGAACAAGTGGCATCGACCCGCGATCCTTCTAATATACAGATAGTTGCCACCCCAGGATTGCAATTCTGAAGCATTAACGAACGTGTGGGAGTCGTGATGAAATTTTACTGGATTGATCAATTTTGGGAGCTACTTTACTGTGCGGATTCAACCGGCGCTGCACGGCTGTAGTTGTGGTGCTGCGGCTCATCACCTGCTCCGCCCTTTGAGCTCCCTGCAGCCTTCATCCAAGACAAAAGATGGTTGGAAATGACTTTATAATTTGATGAGCCCAGTAGTACTGATTACAACGCATACGACATGGTGTCCAGTTTGGAGCATTCGAACAAGAGAGTGACACGCATGACAACTAGTTCCGATTAATTAGCAGCCTGCCAGTTGCCAGTGACTCAATATGATAATGGTTGATTGTTTATAGTTCACCCATTAGAGCTAGTGTCATCACGAGTGTCCTCTTTGTGTGAAAATGCATGGTGATTTGTGCACTAACAGGCACAGGTCCTGGTTCGGAAATACTCGGTCCGGCCTCCACAGTAGCATCTGCAGCTTGGGGAGTAACACAATCACCATCCGACCCGAGGTCTGCTTGCTTCCCCTGCTACGCTTAACCCAACAGCATCAGGATTCAGAACTTACACTTGTGAACCTAACATAGAATTAAGGTAAAGGGCCCTTTGGTTGATTTAGCCTATTTTGGAGTCCATTTGGATTACTGGTATGCATGTCTGGTTTAGCAATCGGCTTAGACGTGGTAGAAACAAGAATAACTTAGATTGCGCATTCTATGAGTATATTACAAATTTCTGAGGTCATGTATTCCTAGCTAATTAAAGTCCTCCCTAAGCCCACTTTTCTCATTGTTGAACGGCTCCCAAAAACATCCTGCCACTCGTCCAAAAACAACCCCACTTTCTCCCTATAATATTTGAACAACCTATTGAACTTTCATCAATTAAAATTGAACTCCTATAACTGCGAACACACTATTGCACTGCGTAACTTCGAATAGCCACATGCACTAATTAAGATAATCAGTGTAGTGCGGGCATCAAGAAATAGAAAGCATTATACTTTATACAGAATGGTATTCTGAAATTAAAGTTACAGCAACACATACAGTCAAGACTCTATAAATGTTACAGGTCGGGAGTAGCAAAAAAATAACATATATAGAATTATAACAAGTAACACTTATAGAATTCATACCGATGATTAATAACATTTATAGAAATAACACTTTAAAATTCCAAAAATGAAGAACATAACGTTTTATAAAAACAAAAAATTAAAGTACAAATGATAATACATAATTCAACTACACTAATTGAAAGAAACAATCTATATAGTAGTAACTTGACGATATTCTTCCAACTAAACTAACCGAAAGGAGAGTCTATAGTAGTATGATGAGAAGCTTCCAAATGATGAGATGAAACTTCCTTTTGGAGTCCTTCAATGCTCATGATGTGTGATAGGGCATCATTTGGTCTTTGTTCAAAGTATTTCTTCAAAGTCTCTAGAGAACGCTCAGCAACACTAAATCCTACAACTTCTTCTACCACATCAACCATAACCTCATCAACATCAATTCCTTGATGTTCTGAGGAATACATATCCAAAAACTCCTCATCGGTAGGTTCATAGGGATTGTTTAAATCAAACTCCATCTCATAATTGAGGTATTCATGAGCATTCATCACGTCACCCACCTCACTATCAGATGACAACAACGTCAGTTGATGAAGTAGAGTAGCAACTTCATCAACCTCTACCAAGCGCCTAGCTTCCTCTATCTCCCTCTCAATAGAGATCGAAAGAACACCCGTGTGCCTCCAACAATTTTGAATTGTTCGCAAAGAATATGGGATAAATGTGATTACATGTTTAAAACGTATGCTCTCATATATTATTACCTTGATTTTCTCAAAATTAGCACTTATAGAGGTGCAATTAACAAAGAAGGGAGTAGAGCATGTCATAACACTTAACACATAACACTCACTAGTCTTACCAATTGTGTTTTTGTAGGGGAGTAAAATTTTCTTAACATATATGAAATTATAACGCTTATAGGGGTAACACTTATAGAGTCTTGACTGTAACTCCAAATGGCAACCCACACTAATTGGACAAATCATTGTAGTTAACAGAATATTGTGGCGAGTTGACCTTTAAGTTCTGTCTTGCAACAAGGAGGTCGTCGTCAATGTCTTCATTCACCACAAATACCACATGTGTTGCAGTTTTTGCTCTCCCTTCTTTGACTGCCTGTACGATTATAAAGAGAACACATGATCCTCTATGCCAATGCGAGCTTAGAGACACATAATTATAAATTTGATTTTAGTGACTAATGCTCCATGAAAACTTATGATGGGTTTATTTTATGATAGGCATCTATGTCAACTTATCCGTCGTAGATGAAGGGGCTTTGGTAAAAACAAGTCCCCTATAAGGTTGAGGGCTGATTCACTCGAACCAAGAGGGTGCATTATATTAAACATGTGCGACTATACGTGAGTGTGCAAAAGGGGTGATAATTTGAATTTTGCCGTACAATGTATGCATATGCTACACAAATTAGAACTCGTATGGAGGGCATTTAAAAAGTATACAACACTTGTATTTGTATGGTAATGTCACTAGACTTTCTAGCATAAGTCATACTATGGTAAATGTTGGTTGTGATTGTGGTGTGTGATTTATGAATACACCTGAAACTAAAATTGTAAGCAAATGAGGTAGACCAAAATATTCAGCTCCAATTAAGGTTTGGTTTGTTGGGAGAGTTAATATGATGCGTAAAAAGTTTGGTGATTGGTGGTTTGTTGGGTGGAGTATATTAGATATCCAATTGACTTGATAGAATGTTCAGCAAACATAGAAATTGGCTTATGTTGGTATCAAAAAGGAACCAACAACAAGTGGACATTCGTTCTTACTAATCATTTGATGGTAGACTTAGAAACAATATTTGCATTAGTTCCTATGACATATATTATAGACTTACATGCTTATGAGTTATATCCGGAGGATGAAAAAGACTTCAACGCCTAATTGATAAATGCTAGGGTTTCGCATTATACATATGATAGGGGTTGCTTGTTATCAAAAGTATATTTGTATATTTATTTTGAATGACTATAAATAAATGTAATTTTTTTTACGTATGCATATTATCACTTGTGTTTTTATCATTGAAATTGCACGTGTATTGCTTATTATTAAAATAAAATAAAAGGTGCACCCCCTTAGATTCCAATTGGAGTCCACTCAAACTATAGAATTCTTTGCGTCTTCACCTTGCTAATGGATGAGTTTACGTCGACACCACAAATCCTAGCCCATGAGATGCTTAAAACACAGATGTAATACCTTGGCAGTTTGTGGGTCCTTCCAAGGGCCCTTGTCGGAATATAAACATCCTCCAGGCACTTGACAATCACACGTTCCTCCCAAGAATTCCGGAAGTTCACTGTGAAATTAGGATCGAGGCACCAAATCAATAAATCCATGTGTGATATGGTTCAGAGTGCAGATTCATTTCTAAACAGCTATTCTGACCAAAATGCGCTCATTGAGAGCAATACCATACCAAACCTATGAAATTATTCATCTCAAAGCTTCAAGGATAGGTACCTTGGATCAATAGCATCCAGAAGTTTATTCTGGTAATTACTTCCAAGAACCTGCCAAAATGTTTATTTGCAAATTTTCAAAGAAGTCTCCAGAGACATGCACACCACTTTTGTAAATTCATGACAGAAATCATTGGATAATCCAAATTTCACAGATTGCCCCTTTTTGCGGGTTAAATCTTACAGTGATTTTGGTTGCTGTTTTTGGGTCGAGAAAACCCTTAATGCTACTCCAGAGCATCCGAAATCCCGTGCCCGCATTTATGATGAACATGCGATGCAATGTCTGCTGCCACCAAACATAATCAAACCACATATTTTCTATGTTTAAAGCTCAAAATCCAGATTCAACAGAATAAGAATCCTACCTATAATTTAACTTAGAGACTGATAGCCTTGCAATGTGACTTTACCTCTGGATAATTTGCAGAGTCAATCTTTTGGATGCCGATCAACAAGTCTCTTGCAGGTTTGCTGAAGTTTTTTAAGCCCTGTTTCATGATCATCAATCACAGTGACAAATAATACAATGTGGGCCATCCTATTGTTCTTACAGTCAATTCTACCTGGTCTGGAATGTGGAGAGTCATCCTCGTTACATTTTTTGTCACCCGAAATCTCAGTATGAATCTTAATGAATCATAGGAAGGTCTAGGGTGGACACTCGGACAGCGCCTCTCCCTGAAGATTTCCTTCTATCTCCCCACTCCTGCCCACCAGGCTTCCATCCCTTCCCTCACATCAAAGTGCGATTCATTGACTTCACCTACTGTATCAATCGTTCCTCGCAATCATCAACTTGAAACCTTAAACTAAAAAACACAATATACAGCTTTTCATCTATTCATCACATCATGGATGGAACATGGTGTCGGTCATTGTTATTGCAACATGCGTTATGATGCTATTCATGAGTCTAAAATTTACCTCTTCATGATCTACACATCCCCATCTCCAATATTAAATCTTTCATGGTCACCTACGATTTCAATTTTATCAAATACCTAGCCAACCTTGTTCTCAACAAGCGTAAACTTCAATGAAAAAAACCAGAACTTCAATTGATCCCTCTCTCTTAGATCTCTCTGAAAATAAGGATTGGGCAATACCTCCTCAAGCATCCTCAAAAGCAAAGAATCATGATTGGGTGTTAATGTAAGGATCATTTCCACGTCAATGTTCCCACACCAATTTTTCTTTTTTTCTCTCATTCTTGCATGTAATGTCCATTCGTCCAGAAAATTGAGACATAAATTTGCAACTCAAGAGCTATCAGATTCTTTAGAGGTGGACCATTTTCACAACAATCTAGGATTGGACAAGTTCATCTTTGAACTACTTACCACCCCATCAACGTCCAAGATTGTGGTGGCCGTGTCCACATGATGTTTCGCGGCAATTGAGCACGCGGGAAACTTGAGGTTGAGGGTCCTCTCGAACTCGAGCACGTGGTATTTCAAGTACCTCTCGAGCGTGGTGCACTCCATGAGCTTGGGTGTGTCCACTCGTCCGATCCTCTCAATGTACACCGGCCTCCCATCGAGGTCGATCCCATGGTGGCCTTGCGGGTAATACTTCCGGACTTCATCCAACTCGGTGAACACAAAATCCTCCTCAATTGTATCCGCACCATACTCTTTGCGCCATTGGAGCATAGCAATCCACATAAGCTTCGCTCTTTGGATATCGTATTTCCTCGCTTTCAAGAACCTACAAAATCCTTCGGCAAAAAGAAAGATCAATACAGAGGAGGAGGAGAAGAAGAAGAAGAAAGGTCAAGAAATACCCATGAAGAAGGTTTTCATGCAACTTGGGTTGTGAGAGCATGTTCACGGGAGTAGGCAAATTTTCTCACTACCATTGGAGGTTGTTCAAGGCCGGTGGACAATGATTAATTTGGGTTATAAATGGAGGGACAACCATGTTGTCATGGTCATACTTTAAAATGTTTCAGTAGTCGATGGGAGCAAGAAAAATTGCCCACTTTTGTGGGCTCGTTGTAAATGTCACAACCTAATTTCATAGCCATAGCAATGATCTCGTGAGTCATTGTTCAGATTTTGTACCCCTAGATCAGTTTCAACACTTTTTGTGCTTGTATAATTTAGTTTTGGGATTCAGACAATGCGAAATATTCTCAAATTTTTGAGGTTTTTGTGAACAACTAATATTGGAGTTTGATGTTACAAACGAATTAAAACCATATCAACAAATAAAGAATATGTTGTAAAGAATATGTTGAACATTTGTCTCCAGCTTTAGAAGCAAACTTTGGAACATGCATAGATAGGGTAAAAGAAAACTTATTTCCAGATTGCACTCAAGAATGCAACAAATCATGTGCTTCAATCAATGGCACTTTACAAGCATTTGCATCACAAACCTGAATTCATATATCATCAACACTGACTTCACATTGCATCCATCACATCAAACTAAAACATTGAGACATCGCCTACCAAAGATAGGGTTGAACTCCAAAACTTTTGTTTCTAATTTCATGGTTGCAAGTCTAATTTAAAGGGTGAATTATGTATGTCGAGTCAAATACAATGTTGAGTGGATTATTAGCTAAATGATGAGTTAGAAGCTCCGAAAAGACATAAAACTCTGAAGGGCACCTAAGTATTGGCGTGGACGCAACATTGAACATTGGTCACTTTGCAATCGCATTTGAGATTTGAATTGTGCATAGGTATATACCGGAGCAATGTGTGATAATCATCGAGGTGTGGGGGCAAGTCATTTGTGGCCGAGAGGAGAACACGAAGCTCCTCTACCACACTTTGCTCTTGCCGTTCCCGCACATCTTCAATGTTCACCGATGCTTTGCGAGACCCCCGGAGCGAGATCGTCCGGCTTATGCTCTTGGTGATCGCGCGCTCCTCTTTTTTGGAAGTCGTGCGGAGTTTGGTGGAGGCGATGAGGTTTTTGATGGACGAACTCATCGTCTTCTTCGATCTCGATTCTTTACCACTCAATTACCACTCAGTTAGAGTAGTGATGGTTGCAGAATGGTGATGACATGGTGTTTGTTTGGAGTTCCATGAAGAATCGTTTCTTCTCTCGGACTTAAGCACTTTGAAATTTCTTCGATTAAATACAGACCTGGCACTGCTCTGATGTCACAAGAATATGAAGCACTTTGTTTTTGTGGATTAGGGTTTTCCACATACATTTTAGGGTTTTGTGAAACTTCACATCATGATCATCATGTTTCTTGCTATCCTCTTGACCTTCTAAATCCAAATAGCTGAAAAACTCGTTACTATTTCTACATGATAGCATGATTTGCAAGGAATTCATACCCTGAATTTTGACCAAAACCTTGGGACAATCTTCATGTATAGATAGATAGGTATGCAGAATGTATCCACGTAGTTTGTTATTAGGGTAATTAGAGTCTAAAGTAGTCCTCCTCAAGCTTGATGATGCCACAGCTCACCTACCAAAAAAAAAGTTGTTATTCCATTCCTCACTTTCTGCATTTGTGTGTAAAAGCTTAGTTTATGGTACCAAATCGCGACACAGCGACATATTACGAAAGAGCTCGCAATATGTGATAGGCCTCTACAAAGCGAGAAACCATCCCACTTGTGGGTTTTTCTTCGACGAAGATGAATGAGTAGGGGATTCATAATGTTACTAAACCTCATGTTCTCCCACCCATTGTAAATATGAGAGATGCCTCGTTGCATAGGGACCTTGCTGCGACAGTAAGACTGAAGCTGTCATTTTTTGAGAATCACAATATGTTTATTCGTGGTCCTTGGTCGAATTATTTCTCCTGCCTAGGGTGAGTGGCAGGTGGAGCTTAACAATGTTATGTTGATAGAGGTGATACTTGTCATTCTTACACAATCTACATGAGAAGGTGAGATGACACAAACGGCACCCCATCATCTGGTCCCCATTTATTTTGTGAACCCCAACTTCTACGTTTTTGGCTTAGACGCGCACGGCAATGTTACAAACTTCAATATCTAGAGTCCACTTCATTTCTTATTTCAGTGGACACCTAATACAATTTGTCAACCATGATTTGTAGCTTCTGTTCTATAATGACATTGAGGACATGGAGAATTGAAGTTGTTGTTAAGAATTTAAGGCACTCTTCCAACCATTCACTCCCTTCCAAATATGACCTTAAACACATGATGAAGTTGGTGACCTGAAAGGTCATCTTAGAAGCGAAAGGTTCATGATATTCCACACACTCAACACGTTGGTTGCAACTTCACTGTACTAAACAATAAGGTACACGTGCCTAAATCCAACATAGCAATAATAAGGACACCTATATTTGAATGGTATGTGGTTAAGTGTGGATCTAAGAACAAGCAACAAAAAGACATGTGTTCAAAAGAGATTGGACCATATGCTCATGAATACATTAACAATTCTAGATTCAATAGTCAACATAATTTAAGAGACCAATATGACCAATTAATGAACACAAGAATCTTCACTTTGATCGCGAATAAGATGTTCATATGAGCTTCAAAAATTGTGAGGCAAATGGCTATGGGCAAGGTTTGGATTTGCTAATCATTTTGCACTAATTGCATGTTTCGTGTCTCTGAGAAGTGGGCATAAAAGGAAAAATGTCCGAATAACACACGTCTATCTTAGAAGCAAGTATCCTTGGACCATCAATAACAATGGACATAGCACATCATGCCCACCTAACACAATTTTAAGGCCAAGCCCCCTGTGAGCCGCACATCATATACATACTTGTCATCAGCCATTCAACATTTTGCACACTCAAAAGTTTCCGAACACCTCAAACCCCCTTTACACTTGCACTTGTGTAGGGAGCTCACACATGCAATTTTTGGGAGTTTGATACTTTGAATTGACAAGCATTCATCCAAGCTCAGAACTTGACTAATTTTCAAGCTCTCAATAGTTTGAGCAAGTATATAGTGGCCATGCTCAAAGTCAGATATCAAGAGACAAGGATAATGCTAGGTATACAAACAAAGAATGCTTGAGAGTATGGCCCACAAAATGAGAGCTCAAACTCTCTTGTAATAAACCACATTGGTGCCACCCCTTAATAATTGCCTCCACCATCTACTTGCTTTGTAAGTGTTCCCATGCTTTGAATAGCCAACCACATAAATGAGGTTTTAATGTTTTCATTTTAGTATCAACCTTCACATCTTTTGCTGCCTTGTGCTTGAGTTGTTGGATAATGTCACATAATGTGTAGGAGTCAAATGCTTGTCGAAATCCATGTTTGAATTTATGTAGAACAACATCAGCTGGTTTGTAGACACTTGTACAACACGCTGGTACAAAAATAATAAGGATTTCGGGATGGTTGATCTTCATCCAAGATTGGAACTCCTCTGATTTGTTAAGAATATGACCAAGGGCTTGTCGTAGTTGATCCACATGAGATCCATCAAGATGGCATCAAAGTGTTATAAGCATTGTGATCCCATTAAAACATTCAAGCTCTCAAGTTAAAAGTTCAAGTGTAAAGTGGATTTGAGTGAACAAGCATGTTCTCCCCACCAATGAGAAGGCTTCTTCCTTCAACTTCTCACCCTCTTTAATGTAAAGGGGACCTCACATCCCAGGAATCCACTGCTAACAGTCTATCCAAGCCCTCTCATTTCTGAGAAGATACCAATCCTAACTTGTCACCACTTGGTTCTGCTCTTTGAAGAAATTCTATTGGGTCTAATGATTACAAACATTTCAAGGAGATAAAAGAGATTGCCATCCTCAAGCGATGCATCCTGTATCTGACTCTCAACAAGGTAGTTGAGAATTGTATCATTAAAACTGGTGAGACCAATGAATGTTGATTTACAAATTACATGGAATGACAACCTTGTGGACATGACACAGGGAGAAAAGAAGAGATGGGAAAGCCAAAGAGCCGCAGAGCCCCTCCAAATATCACCACCTGGCTCCTAAAATGCATGTGGCAAGGAGTACAACATAAGGATCCCTACTATGCCTCTGGTTGTGAAACCCGAATACCAACAATGCTCCCTCGGTGCCCTTCCCAAAGGAGCTGTAACTTGTCCTGACTACTTCACATCACAATCTGTTGGACCAACAAAATGTACCTCAGTCCAGAGAAAGGGCATTTATCCATGACTGCTTTACCTCAAGAGAATGCTTGACAGATTTAAGAGCGTGGGCAGCAAACCTAAGCACTACTTGAGGATGGTCAATAGCTTTCCAGCAGGGGAAAGTATGAACTGCCTAAAACTCATCATCATCTTCTTCAGCAATGTGTTTGGCGAGCTCCTGCTCTTGTTGCTGACGCTCGCGACGCTTTTCTGCACTCTCCAGTTCTTTCTTATGAGCATCTGGAGGAAATCGCAAGGCCTTCACTGCCTCGTTATGCGTATTCAGACAGAACGCAATTCGAGAATGGAATGCCTGCTGGGGTTCCTGAAACCATTACCAAAGATTGAAATCCATGAGGCATGTACTTATAAACAACAGGAGATTGAAACACAATTTTCCCCACCGATGTCTTCCTTTTGCATGCATTTTTCAAGACTCCAAGAAAGGCATTACTACAAGATTTTCTGAATAAATTCTCTGGATGAGTCACTTGTTAAGAGAAAAAGTGGTGAATTTTGATTGCAATAAGACGTATCCCTCCCAATTGAAAAGTCATACCTGTGTCGAGTATATGTCACCAGTCTCTTTTGACTGCATCCAGCCTTTAGAGTGGTCTACACTGGCATCAATGCCCCCATCACGAATGGCCTTGGTAACAATACTTTCAGCATCATCAACAGCTGTGGCAGAATCCAAATGTAGTTTCTGCGCAACATCTGCTAAAGAAATTCGAGAATATGAGATACTGATATTCCGAAGACCTGTTCTGATAACATTATGTCGCAACCGCACAATCAGGTTCTGGCTCTTATCAGTCGCAAATACAGCGGCGTTCTTTTCAGCTACAGACCTGAACAGCTCCAAATCTCCAATTCGCACAGCCTGCCAATAGGGAACCCACAGACTGAATATAAGAAATCTGGTCATTTCTGCCAAGACACAGGTCAAAAAGTTCCTCCTCCTTTCGAACCTACTACATACAATAATAATATCTTGATCAGGTGCAAGTTGAAAGAGATAACATCTGATCCTAGGAGGAGGAGATAATGGAGATACATACATTTGTGAGCTCAAAATAGGGACGAAGAGCCTTGCGCATGCCAGGTAACATAAATGTTGTACGTTCTGGAATCTCGCCCAACAGGAGGCGTACAATAGCTGCCCACTTTGTGCACTGGATTCTAAATCCTCTTGCACTAGATGGGGCCTTCCGTGCTGCTTGAAGCAAGCAGTCTTTGGCATCAGTGTACTCCAGCTGAATAGTTCTGATCTTTCCTAAGTAGTACAGATACCGACAAAGCTGGATACACACAGACGTACCCAAATCAGAAATCATTACATATTTATATCCAGTGGAGAGTTCCAAATGATCAGCTCAAATCCACATCTGCTTACCTGTTGGTTTGAGTGAGAATCAGATCGTTGAGTTTTTGAACGAAGCTTCTCTGCCAGATCATAAAGGTTGTAATGAAGATAATTTCTTAACAGAAGGTTCAATAGCATCTCCTGCACCAGAAAGTCACCACCAAAGGCAAAAAACATCAGCAAGCTTGCTAATATTTCAACTTTGTTTCTTTCCAACAACATAGTTTCTATGACTGTGTGAGACTAGGTTCTGAGCATTTCAACAAACATCATAAGAATGAAAAGTTCCTAATTAGAATAGCTACAGCTCCTATACTTCATTTGGTTCTCCAAAACGTTTTATGGCCAGATCATTTATTTTGCATTGAAATTAACAACAATGTACAAGATCAAACTGGCCTGCCTTCTATCCAACACATACCTGTCCTAACTCATCATGCCGTAGTGTTGCTGTTCGATGTAGAGCGAGCAAAGTCCTGAGATCGACCATTTCCAAAATATCCTCAGATAAAAATCTTCAAAATGCTAAATTCCTTGGCAGAACTAAATAAAAATCAACCTTCCTTATACCTAAAGGCAAGTAGCCTTACCCACGAATGTCAGCAAGTGAATCTGTAAGCTCATAGCTGTAAGAGTAGTAGAAGTAGACTCTTGAGGCGAGCACATCCAAAGTACGGCGATTGAGCTGCTGCAGTCTCCTGACTGCTGCAAATGAACAACTCTTGGCCTACAGAAATCACATGGTAGAAACAATGAATCAATATCTTTCTCAACCACATAGGTATTCTCTACTCTCATAAACATCCCCCCAGAAAAGGTTCCCTGGACAGTCCTCGCACATGATTTACTTCTTTATGCTTTGCTAGACAGCAGAAGATACTCCAGCCATTTTAAACATTGATGCCTAACAACATATGGCGGAGTCTGTATCATCCATTACAATCAATCGCTTTGCACTGTTTTCAAAATAATAGCAGCTGACTTGTTAGACACTGGACCAATCCCATACCAACACAACAATGAGGCCACTCTGAGGACAGAAAACATCAACTACTTACTACAAGTTAAACAATCCAGGTTTTTAAATTTCCCTTCAAACCAGGACAAAAAAAAAATAAAAAATAAAAAATAGCAATACTCTTGATTCATCCTGCACTACATCAAAGATGTCGCTTGTTGCATGGATGATAACAAGTAGTTTTTAAATAGAAGGAGCTTCACAAGGAGAACGTAAACCCACCTCGTCTAGCTCCTTCTGATCAATCAAGAAGATGATGACCAACAAGTAGCAGAAAATCTCTACTTCAGGAAGCACAGTCTGCTTGTGAGAAAAGTGTGATTGCCCACCAGTTGGAGGAGTGTCTACGTCCATGTCTTTCTCACCCTTTTCAATCTGGAACGACACCATATTATCCAAAAATTCAGCTACATTTCATGAAGACAGGTGAAACATCAAGCTCACAAATGGGTCCACTCTGGTGTCTAGTGCAGCTGTAAGTACATAGCCCAATAAATTTCTCAAAACTCACTTCAATTTTGAGGATTTAACCTAAACTCAAACCTTGTGTCCAGCAGTATGAAGTCTGATAATGGATACTAAACAGAACAAGCCTCATAAAAACCTCAGGTAAAAAAAATTGATTACAATACTCTTCGGGGCATGCCTACTCAGAATTGATTTCAGAACCCTAATCTTGCATTTTGTGCAGAAAGGACTGCAATTTGGAAATTGGTTCTTGGTTAGAATTTGGCCATATTGATTTTATTTAGGATTTGTTGACAACTGACCTAAACTACTGATGCTATTCTCCTCACTAGAAATGCTTGCAGAAGTCCAAAGCACTTTTACATGGACAGTTTCACACTCATACAGCTCCCCTAACCATCAAAACTGCTGTTAAATTCATACCTTTGCCACAAAAGGCAACAGCCGAGACAAGGCCTCTGAACCGGAAGGTAAAGCATGCTTTAGGAACGCATTTATAGTGGACGCTTTGAGTGAGCGTCGGACAGCCTGCAATTGTCTAATAGCACGGGCCATCAACCGCATCTCCTTGCTCGCCACACCCTTCTCAATCGACGTTATTACGCCCTTGAGATCTACAACACATAAAAATGCCACAGAAAATCACAAACCTTCCACCCTCTCATCCATTAAGGACCATCGCCAACGAGAGCATAATTGGGACCCCTTATTACACCATCCCCAAACGAATCATGAAGAATTACAAACAATCCCAGACACTCCATTTTGACCCAACCCTAATCGAAGAAACATCAACCAAATGCCAACAATAACCGCATGCCATACTCTCATTCTTCATTTAACTCATCAAACCCCCTCCCTAAAGACCTACGAATCATTGTGAGCACAAAATACACATCGAGCGACAGAATCTTACTGGAAAGGGGTGAGGCAGCTGCAGGGGGGTCCGCGGCCTTCATTTCGACATCAAGCCCCATGTTGCCGATATTTCCTTCCCACTCCTTACACCAAATTTCCGAATCACCTCGCCCTGCTTCCGAAGGATGTGCTCAGGCCGAATTCGATTACAACGACATTTGCTTCATGTGAAATCGATCGAAGCTCGAGAGGGTCGAGAGCGGTGGAAAGTAGGGTTTGGTCGGAAAGAGAGTCGGAGTCCCCCTGTTACCTGAATGGATGATAGTCGTTCATTTATCACTGTTTCATCCGTCCGCTACAATGTGATATGGGATGCTTGCTTTTTATAGTAGAGGCGCCTATTCCCGATCAGGACCCCATCGCCAATCTCTATGGTACCGGAATTTCCATCAACTTGGGACTGAATCTCGATGAGCCTGGGACTGAATTTCAATCAGGTTACAAACAACGCACAAAATTGCATAAGACAAACTTTTCTCGCCCTATACCTTAAACCCTATACCCTAAAACCCTAAACCCTAAATCCTATCCATCTCGTCCCAGAAAGATCATCACCAACAAGAGTCCTCCCCAACCAATCTTGAAAATTATAACAATCCTAGGCACTACATTATGCCCAACCATCATAAATAATAATAATAATAATAATTGAACAGCACCAATAACTGCATGTCATACTCTCATCCTCAATTCCAATCATTCAACCCCTTCCTAATGACCTACAAATGATTATGCACATGAAATAGACGTCAAGTAACAAAATCTTATTGGAAAGGGGTGAAGCAGCTACAGGACTATTGCGAATTTTTTTGACATCATGCCCCCATATTGCCTCTCCTTCATCCCCTCTCATTACAACAAATTTTTGAATCTCCTCGCAATGCTTGCTAAGAATGTGTTTAGGTCAAATTTGAGTACAACTACACTTGCTTCATCTCAAAATCAATAGAAGCTCAAGAGGAAGGGAAAAGTGGGAAAAAAATAGGGTTTGGTCGGAAAGTAAAGTCAGAGAGCCTTTATTTCTTTCGGCACCTAGATGGATGATAGTCATCTAATCAACATACTTCATCTTGACGCTACAATGTAGGATGGAACTACACTAAATAGTCCTATTAGTGTGGGCCACAAGAGTTCTCTAGAGCCAACATTATTTCTTGTAGCGCTCACAATCTCATATCTCATTGATGTGTCATGTCCTTGTTATTGGACATGAGCACGACAAATATAGGTTGTAGCAGTGTTCTTTGCAACATGGTGAATGTTTTGCGACATATTTATATGGTATCCCTCTTAATGTGGTTGAAAAAATAGTATGGATTTAATTAATGTGGGGCCCATTCTACTTTGCTTATTAGAATATAAAATAATATGGCTCCAAGACCTAGGGTCTTTCTAACCAACATCATCCATAAAATAAAATAGTCACCGTACATCAAATGTACAAAATAATAAAATATTCACTTACATTAACTTCCTTGCCTTTGGACAAATAATGTGGCCCACATAAATTTTAAACTATAAATTTCATAATGTGTTTATTTACCATTATGTGTTTGTTTATTCTTACAAATGACATCATAGTGCACTCTAAACTCCGTATTATCATGCTTTGAGGCAACCAAAGTGCACATGATTAAGGAGTTTTGTAGTGTTGACATGGATGTGTGATAAAACAGAATTAGTGTAGCATGTGATATTATAGAACAAAATAAAATTAACATTGTAGTAATGATAATAGTTACAATGATGACAAAGTGATGTGTACAAGCGTGTGGTTTGAATTCTTTGGTGGTTTATTTTAATGTCAAAACCCATGACATACGGGAGGAAAGCGTGACAACAAAGAGTGAGATTTAAATTGAGAACACATGTTCCCTAGGGTTCCGAGATATAAGAGAAGGAGTGACATTCAGGGGGTTGATATTACGGAGTTTAGAGTGTACATTGAAATGAAATATGAGATTCCTTGACTCCGTACATGTTTGGGTGGCCCCCATTGCAAACCTAAACACTTTAGAATTGATTTTTTTGTTTGTTTATATATATATATATAAACATGAAATATATTGGGAAATTGTTATTTTAATATGGTTGAGATTTATTTTAAGACATAACTATATATTCTAAATTAAAATTTGAAACCATCAGGGAAGGACGAGTATGAATTGGATCTCACTTTGTTGGAAGTCTCTCAAACCCACATTATTTTCCATTCAATTGAAATATTGTGACCTTGCAACGTAGGCCTCCAATGTCATTTAGTGCGGGGTGGATACAATTTGCACCCACAATATTACCCCAATTTTTTTTAGTGTCAGTTTCCTTTTATATAGGGTGACCCACAATATTTGCCATAAAATATGTAGCTATCAACAACCAATTTTGTGATAAAATCGGCATTTAGTGTGTGATTATGGTGTAGTGTCCGCTAAGGTTTTTGAGCATAATTGGTCAAGATCCTAGAGTTTCCAAGTTCAACCGGGTTACATGTTGATATCTTTCGGTTTTTCTTCATTCACTCAAGGTATAGTCTCTAAATTCCTCTAAAAGGATTGGTAATTTTCATGAAGTCTCGAGCTTCAACCAATTATTTCTCAAACTCAACTGGTTCATATGTAATTAGCGGTTGGTTCACCCTATCCATCATTATGATGTAATAGGATTCATTTAGAGTAGAGGCGCCCCCAACTGATTATTTAAGAGATTTTGCATCATATTTGGAGAAATATAAGGCGGTGCAAATTTTTCCCGTGTTGAAAGATAGAAACAAGGAGGATTGTAAACTTTTTGGTAATTTTAACCCTAAAATTAAAATTACTGTGACTTTTTGAAGCCAAAAGTTGGCTTGAACATATTATTAATGTCTAGAGTTTATCATAACCGCTCATTCCTCCTCATTTTAGCACTAAAGACCAAGACATGTGTCACGGCATTATTGGCTTTGAACTGGTCCCAACTTGATGGAAATCCCGGTACCGTATAGATTGGCGATGGGGTCCTGATCGGGAATACCGTAGTACCATAGCAGGTTCGTCCTAAAATAATTCTGAAAATAAAAACGTAAAAATTAGAAAATTCTGAAGACAAAAAAACGAAAATAGAATAAATTAGTTTTTGAAATATTTTGCTATTTCTAAGCTATTTAGGGTCATTTTAACTTATTTTTTGCTAAAAAACGAAAATTGAGAAATTCAGTTTTTGAGAGGCGAACCTTATTTTTTCAAAAAAATTAAATATTCGTTCGCCAGGTGGCGAACCTGCTATGGTGTTACGGTAGGCGCCTCTACTATAAAAAGCAAGCATCCCATATCACAGTGTAGCGGAAGGATGAAACAGTGATAAATGAACGACTATCATCCATTCAGGGAACAGGGGACTCCGACTCTTTCTTTCCGACCAAACCCTACTTTCCATCGCTCTCGACCCTCTCGAGCTTCGATCGATTTCACATGAAGCAAATGTCGTTGTAATTGAATTCAGCTTGAGCACATCCTTCAAAAGCAGGGCGAGGTGATTCGGAAATTTGGTGTAAGGAGAGGAAAGGAAATATCGGCAACATGGGGCTTGATGTCGAAATGAAGGCCGCGGACCCTCCTGCAGCTGCCTCACCCCTTTCCAGTAAGATTCTGTCGCTCGATGTGTATTTTGTGCTCACAATGATTCGTAGGTCTTTAGAGGGAGGGGGTTTGATGATTAAAATCGAGAATGAGAGTATGACATGCGGTTATTGTCGGCATTTGGTTGATGTTTCTTCGATTAGGGTTGGGGCAAAATGTGGTGTCTGGGATTGTTTGTAATTCTTCACGGTTGGTTAGGGGATGGTTTAATAAGGGGGTCCTAGTTATGCTATCGTTGGCGATGGTCCTTAATGGATGAGAGGGTGGAAGGTTTTTGATTTTCTGTGGCATTTTTATGTGTTGGTTGATGCTGAAGATGATGATGTCAAGCTTATGAAGAAGAGAAGTAAGAAGCCATTAGATGACAAGGAAGATGATGATGTCAAGAATATCAAGAAGAGAATTAGGAAGCCATTAGGTGACGAGGAAGATGATGATGTCAAGCCTATCAAGAAGAAAATTAAGAAGCCAATAGTAGTTGACGAGGAAGATGATTTTAAGAAGCCAATCAAGAAGAAGAAAACAAAGACGGAGCTTGAAGAGGAGGAAATCAAATTGCTTCGAACTATCTTTGTGGGCAACTTGCCTACTGCAGTGAAAAAGAAGCATCTGATACGAGAGTTTTCTCAGTTTGGACAAGTGGACACGGCTCGCCTGCGATCTGTTGCCCTAGTCGATGTACGTCTCTTCCTCAAAGATACTCCACCTGCACTTGCTCACTTCCTGCCAAGTATTTCTATTTTCATTCCATTTACACTGCAATTTCTGAGACACAGAATCCTCCGTGTTCCAACAGACTAAACTTCCTCGCAAGGCAGCTGTCATCACTGGAAAGGTCAATGAAACTCGCAGCAGGTTCTGCTTTCTACTTTTACATTTCTCATTCTGTTCTCCACTGTCTATTGTCCTTGGTGCTCATATTTTGCGACCTGATAAAATGTATTTGCAGAGCTACAGTTCTTTTACAGTGTTCCAACTTTAGTTATCCACATGTTTTTCTGAAGTTATCACACAAATTATAGTCTATGTGACAACATCATGAAGTTAATAGTCTGCTCTTTGTGATTGATGAAAAGCATAGTCCTACATCACTTCAGTTTTGTAGCCAGGATTCAGAAAATACCTATATGCGACTTCATGTCAATATTGAATGATCTTCTCTGAATTTTTCTGGAGTTGCAAGAATGGATGTGTCTTTTGATCTACTCACTTGCTCAGGTAACAGTATAGGCCTGGTATTCTTGGGGCTAAGATTTACTTTTCTTCTCACCACTGGAAATTGCATGTGTAAACTGAGCATACTTTGAGTTTAATCAGGCCTGAAACGGTACTTCCTAAGCACAGTCTGTGCACATTTGGATTCCCTATGTTAGGGGATTAAAGTGAATTTGTGGGTGATGACAGCATGAATGCTTATGTTGTTTTTGAAGAGGAAGCATCAGCAAAGGCTGCTCTGGCCCACAATATGTCAGAGGTGTGTTTATCTTAATGATCATGTTATCTTGCTTGGGTTGAAGTTGGAAGAAGGGATCCCATCGACATGAAGCCTTGTCTTGTGTCTGTCAAGGGCCAGTCTATTTAAAACGATTGTTTGCCAGTTTGAAATCTTATAGGCTTGGGGTTTCTAGCTACTCTTCAGGATAATGGTTATTAAAGGATGAATCACCAGAACATGTGGTAATTTTCTATTTGAGCTGATGGTTTCTCAAGACCACATCATTTTTGTAGTTTGTGAAACTACATTGAATTGATTGATGGAGCTCATGACTCTATTATTTGTGATGACTTTTCAGTTGTGAAATTTTGGCTGAGCTGATACATATTTTTGGTCACCTTCCATGTAGTTCTGGTAGTTTGCTTTGCATGATCTAACAGTAGATAATTGAATTGTATCCTAGGTGTGTATGTATCGTGATTACATTGCACAGAGCTATGTTAATGATTTTGAACATTTATTTAATGATTTCAGTTTTGTAAAGGTTTGTTTATATGTTCCAACTCTTGTTTTATCTCTCCACCAATGTGGCAAACTTCGCAGCATTAAAGCAATTAGCATATGGCATGCAGTTTCAAGGGAAGCACATTCGAGTAGACATGGCAACAGCTCCTCGCAAGGAAGGTGCAGCTGGGACTAGTAATGCAGCTGAATATGATCGAACCCGCTCAATATTTTTGGGGAATGTTCCTTTTGATGTAGAGGTATGGGACTTTCTTTTTCTTTCTTAATGTCAGCAGACCACACCTACTTGAGATGACCTAGCTCTAGTACTGTTACATACTTTATACTGACATGTCCCTTGATCAAAGGATGAAGAATAGAAATCAATCAGTAAAGTACACAGTATGTATTTTCTATTCCATTTGGTTGTGTCACCTCTGTTGCAAAGTCCAAATGAATAATAGGTCAGAGGGCACCCTATTTATCTCTCCCCTTAGTTTCATGGTGTAGGTCGTTTGCAGAGAGGGATGGGGCCCCCTCTGCAGTATTTCTCCTGGAAATGTTTTTAACAAAGTTTTCCCAAATCTTACAGATTACTGATGAGATGGTAGTTATTCATGCTTTATGAGCATTCTGCACGGGATTAGTAAACATTACACGCTTCACCTACATGGCTAATTCTTCCCTTTAAGCAACAAACTAGCACTCTACACAAGACTTGGAAACACAGTGCAGGGATATAAGCAAGTCACGTAGTCTGTTTGGATCTATCTTGCACTGAAATAATCCAAGGTGGTAAAGGACATGTTCTGAACGCTACTGTAAAATCCAAGGTGGGAGGGGGACATCTCTCTGCACTCACAGGGAGCCATATCATGTACCTTGGGAGCATCCTGTACAATAAAGTGAGATGGGCAGTCAATATTCAATTGCTTGTTAATCAGGGTCATGGAATCCTCTTCATGTGCAGGAAGAGGATCTTTATACAGTATTTTCAAATGATAACCCTGAGCTGGGTGTTGAGGCCATCAGAGTGCCAAGGGATCCCAAGACCAGTATTGGCAAAGGATTTGGCTTTGTACTCTTCAAAACAAAGGTGATGATTAGGAAATTCTTAAGGCCTTCTGTAAGTCCTGTTTTGCATTGTGAGTACTTGGAAAAAGAGGCGAGGATCATTTCTGCGAAGTTGGGAGCTTTTATCTTTCATTGTACCTGAATTTTTTCTTAACTGGAGTACATTGCCTTTTTGGTAGCAAGTCAAGGTGAAGATTCTGTCTGCATTAGTTGAAGGCTGTCTATTTCCTGTGTTGCGTGTTGTCTGTTGCATCTTGACATCTGAGAATCTTGACAACAGTTGGGAGGGACAATTTTTTCAACCTTAGCAAGGGGCAGCCCCATTATGATGCTAGTGTCTTGCAGTTTTCAATCTTCTATCTGCACTACATAAGCATGTACAAGCAACATCTTAATGATCAATATACGGTTGGTGCTATTAGGCTGGTGCAGCTGCTGCACTTGCGAAAAAGTCGGTAAAAATTGGAGAGAGGCCCCTGCGGGTTGTAAGAATGGGAAGCCAGCATCGACTGAACAGTGCATCCAAACCCAATAAGAAAAATGGAGGGCGCCCTATAAACAATATATCAGCCAGTAGGCTTCGGATTTCTGGACAAGAGTCCTTGGCACCAACAAAAGGTCCACTTCCATGGGAGGGAACACGCTCTACCAAGTCAGATGGCCGGCCAGGAAAAGTGACTATTGGGCAGCAGGATAAAAAACGATCTGGTCCAGGAAGTGCTAGTTCTTCACATCCTTCTGGTCCTGCTTCAAAGGTTCGAAATTCGAAAAGGCCTGCTGTTGCAGCTAGGAAGCAGGCAGCCTTAGTTGTCAAGTCTGGTGGCATACCAAAACCGAAATCTCCAAACAGCAGCGGTCAGAAACGCAAGAAGAATGATAAAGGAAGGAAAGGAGGCCTCAAGGGAAAGGGCAAGAAGCCCAAGAAGTAAAAGGTAGAATCGAGGAACCTACTCTGGCTGCAATGTGGTGAAGGGGGAATGGAGAAGATGGTCCTGGTTTTGGATTGAGTGAATTGGTTTTGTGCAGAAGGGGAGGTAAATTACAAAGTTATTGAGGAAATGTTGTTGAGGTCTTGGTAGGATGTATGTTATCTTATTCAAGACACGGACCAGAAGAAGCGCGATTGGATCACTACCGCCAGGGTGTCTGTCTGGTTCTTAATACAGATGTGAAGGCAGTTGAAGGTCTTGGTGGAGAGAAGCTTAGATATTGCAACAAAAGCAAGGTGTCTGTTCATTGCAACTACCTCAATACTGAAGTTCTGGTCAATATGAGGAGACTAGTTGGATCATGGTACCTTTGATCTGGCTGCCAAGTTTCAGTTATTGCACTTTGGTCCACAGTTGTTAGCAGCGATTTGGAACTCAGATCAATATTTAAGTCCAGCCTCGTCCCAGCTTTGTAGGCTATTATGTATCAATAGTTTTTTTGGAGTCCATTCTTACACGAGCAAAAGTGCTCTCGGATTTTTTCACTTCTATTCAGCAAGGCTTTATTTGGAGCAGTTGAGCAGAAAATGCAAGATAAAAAGAAGATTTGAGAAGTTCTGTTGGCATTTCACATGGCTTCGTTTCTTCAGATTGGTGACATTTCTGTGTCAATATAGGGATCATTCTAATTTTCATTATTCACAACATTGATTCCACATGGTTGGAATGGTGAACCCTGCCCTCAGGTTTGTATCCAATCATAATGGGACCCGAAAAGGTCTCTGAAAATGTGAAGGTAGATCCAACACCCTGATTATGTTTATGGGGTGTTGGCCAAGAGCCGAAACTCTTCGAATTGAGGCAAGTAGTCTTGATGACGTTGATGAGCTCGATGAACCCCCAGGTATGTTCAACCACAGTCCATAGGTTTGAATAATAATACTGCATGCATGCAGACAGTTAGGTAGTCTTCTGACATCTGCTTGTTTGTCTTTGTGAGTACGGAAATGCTGCTAAGGTAGACATGCCTAAAAAGAACACAACAATAATTTGTACACCTATACTTGAGTGGTATGTGTCTAGG
Organism: Polytrichum formosum; assembly: GCA_964035585.1. Classification (NCBI taxonomy): domain Eukaryota; kingdom Viridiplantae; phylum Streptophyta; class Polytrichopsida; order Polytrichales; family Polytrichaceae; genus Polytrichum; species Polytrichum formosum. The sequence continues at coordinate 32,208,743 of OZ037941.1, read as the reverse complement.
TATGGATCGAAGGACTGGCACCAGAAAGACATGTTATGTTAGTAGAGATTGGACTACGTGCTCAAAATATGCTAACCATTCCAGACTCGATAGTCAACATGACTGGGGGATATTCATATGAGCTCCAAAAATTCATGAGGCAAAGGCTAAGGGCACGATTTAGTTTTGCTCTTATTTGGATTTGCTAATTGTGTGTTTCATATTCTGCGAGAAGTAGGTGCAGAGAGAAAAGCATCTAAGGCACGTCGACCTTATAACTTAAGAGTGATACTAAGAACAAATGTTAAGCAAGGTCCAAGAGTACTAGCATATGATTGTGTAATGCACTAGATGAATCAAGGTTATTATCAGATGTACAGAAAATCCACAAATGCAAGACATCCTTGGAGGTTGACTGCTCTTGCCAGTTTTGTTTGTTGTGAGCATGTTAATTATGCTATAAGTAAGTTGAAAGTGATGCTAAAAGTAGATCTTAAGTGAGGTCTGATGAGGACTCGTGGCATATTCTTGCATAACTTAATTCAGAAGATGAATCAGGGTTATCTTCAGATGTACAGGACGCCCATAAATACAAGACACCCTTAGAGATTTTACTGCTCTTGCCATTTTGGAAGCATTCCGACAATTTGCAATAAAAACATCTTCAACCTTGTGGTTTGGTTTGGTGGAGTATGTTAATAAAACCAATATTCCACCCAACACCAACACCCTAAAATCTTGCATAATATCTGCATATTGATTGTGACAATGAGTTTCCATGGCAATTTTGGGTCATCTAATGATAAAACTCTGAACCCTTACAACTTTTGTATGTGGACTTCAAACAAGGGATACTTTGGTGTGTTGGAATTCCTTTTCAATTGCTGACGATATCCATTTTTTTTAAAGATTTTTTTTGATTTTTTAATAATAAAGATAGCTATACTCAACATGTAAAGTGATTTTATTTTTTATTTTTTATAATATATTTCTATCAATTAAGTATCACATATCATACTTCAATGATGACCTGGGCTCTATTGGTCCTCTTGAAGTGGAAGTGCCACATGTCACAAACTGTTCATTGAAATTTGTGACAATCACCGATGTGGCATAAAAATGCAGTAATGATTTGACTTTAACTCCAACCAAGGATATGGAATGCTAAGAAGATGTGTTAGCTATAGTTAACTACATTAAACATTTAATCTATTGTGGCATTAAAAAGGTGTGTTGTGTTTGTTAGAGTGGTTTTCATCACTTGTCATGTAGTATCAAGGGTTATATGTCAACCTCTCTAGTTGTCACCTAGTGATTACAAGACAATTAATGTGGGCTGATGACGAATAGTGTGGGCCACACTAAATTAGTTTAATTGTCTTGCAAACAATGGGTGGCAACTAGACAGGACGTCACATGGTACTTGGTGTTACATTACAAGTCACATAGACCGATTAACATGGCACACCAATGTTAATGTCAGACTAACTCATATGTCTAGTGTAGCGTATTTTTAACACATTTCATGGACTCTTAGCTAGAGAGCAAGAAGACAAGACTGGTAGTGCAAAACTCTGACATTTTCAAAGCTCCAAAGTCATTCTATAGTTGATCACTTTTCATGCAAGGAAAACTCTATTTTAGATTGGAAAGAATTTTCTTGCATGGACATGGACAAGCATGGGGCATGTGCTAGAAAGACAAGGAAGAGAACAAATTTTGCATGGCTAGAGGCTTCTCCGTACCCAATACATACTCACTAAGAGTCAAGAGTAAACGATGGTAAGGACAAAAGGTCACATACTCGTCAAATAAGTTGGCCATATGAGATTTGAATGGAGTTACCGATCAAGGACTATGCTTGTCGATGCGTTTATTGTGGGCCTTTCTAAATTCTAATGACATTACTTTTTACTTTTATTGGCTTTATAATCTTCATAGCGAGGGAAAATGCATAGAGTCAAGAGAGTAAATCTAGTAGTTTAATATTTTCCCAAAGTTTTATGGATGCACTCCTTTAGTGCAATAATATCGGGAAATAAACTTTCCTCTTTAAGGACGGCTCCACTTTTCAACCCAAGTAGCCTGGGTATCATTGGCTTTGTTCTATTGCATAACCTATTGTGTCGGATGGCTAAGATATCTAAGCTCACTATTTTGTCCTATACTATTCAAAGGCCACACCATTATTCAAAAGGATCACATGCACATATTTCTAAGAAACCAAATGACTTTGAAGGGTGTCAAAACCCGTGGTTAATGACTCCTAGAACCAAAGTAATCCAACATCATTTGAATTTGAGGTCATGAAGTTGGAAATGTTTACATATTGTATATTACATATAGTAGACCTAATTAGTGGGTATTATGATGTGGAAGTAGGTCAATGTGCGTTAAGTACTATTCTCCCTCTTTAGTATGACACGTTTGGGAAACACAAAAAAAGTCGTATTATCGAGGTGTTGTCTTCTCATTAATATGACAAATGGCATATAGTTGTCGTATTAGTGAGGGAATACGAAAACATAAGTAATATGAGATTAAATATATATACAACGAGTTTAAGAAATATAGATGGTATGAAATAATAACTTAAAATTCAAACAAATACAAATATTTTAAAGAACTCTTGAAATAGGAGTCCAAAGATCTCTGGTGTTGCCTACCCAAGTTAGCAACTGTCATCTTATCTAAATTCCCTACTAACTTTTGAAAACTAATGATTTCTTTAACACCAAAATATAAAGAGTTTTCTAATAAGAAACTAGACAACAATGATGCATGACGTTTCGCATCAAGATACTGGTGAAACTATATCATCCGTGTACAAGGCAACATGCTAGGCAGGAGGCCACTCTAACCTAACCATGTCCATTCTACACTAGTATCCCTAATTATCATTAAGTTCCCATATGATAAGTGAAGTTCCCAAGTAGTTCCCAAGTGAAAATGGATGTATTTTAGATGTACATAACATAGATGAAAGGAATTTTAGCATTAACTACCTCTTTAATATGACAAAATGGAGATTCCAAATGTCGCATTATCGAGTGTCGTAGTCGAATAAATGAGGGAGTTTTGAACTAAAAAGTTTGGTTTCGCACAAATGTGTCATAATATCGAGGGTGTCGTATAAACGAGTGTCGTATTAACGAGGTTAGACTGTAGTGTGCCTTGGGTGGACACAAATAAGTTATGTCTCTCAATCCATCACCGAGCTTACCCAATACATTCACTTATACTCCCTGCATCCCAAAATGATTGTCCGTGTTCCAAACTTTGGCGAGATTAAGGCCCATTGACCATTGACCGAGTAGTTGTAAGTATGACTCTTAAAATAGAAAACATCAACTACTCCGAAACGCCCCCCCGAAGTTGCAATGTCAAAAGACTTCTTGATGATGAAAGTTTGGCACGAGATACTTGACTTCGAGCCTCAAATTTCTAGCCGGACAAATAAACCGGACAATCATTTTGGGACAAAAAAATCCGGGAGGTAGGACAATCATTTTGGAACGGAGGGAGTAGCATTCTATGACTAACTTCTCACTTGCAGGGGAAGGAATAATATTACCAATGGTTGCTCACCATGCGGAGCTTGCTCTATGGGGGCCCAAGATTTTGAGTGCATATATAGTTGACAAACCCATTTTCGATAACCTAAGCAATTTTGCAAAAGTGTAGTACATGTGTGATACTAGAGTGGTTGTTCACAGTTTCGAAATTGATATCACAATGTTTGACCAAAAAAAGTCAATTTTTTTTTTCCAAGTTTTGAAATTACTGTAAATTTTCAAAGGTAAGATTCTCTCCCAACCCATATTCACAACAATCAACCCAATTTTGATAACTGGGAGATGAAAACTTGAGTACAATTGGTGCCCTTTTCAAGGAACCCAAATCCGTGCCCTTTTAACCTACTTTTTCCATCATGCTGAGTCTGAAGGTGACATTCGTGAAACTTCATGGCTTCTTCCATCACATTAGAAAATGACCGCTACATGTGTGGAACTTCATGGCTTCAGGGGGCTTTATATACAATATTAAGATTTTTTTTTGGGGGGGGGGGTTATTGGAACTGGGTAAGTCTACTCTATTCAAGAAATAGAATGGATGTGGTACCCGAGACACTCAAGATTTAATATGAATATGTGTTCTTTTTGTGTGTTCTTGGGACATGTGGGTCAATCTTATCAAAGCAGGAGCTATCAATGATGCATATTAACCAAACAATGTAGAGTGTGGGGGTTGTATCTAGGTTTAGAGAAGAGAACAAAGGCCCACTACTTAGTATTGTTATGAAAAATGAAAACATTGCTTTGTGGTTGGAATGAACCGAGTTCAAGTGGTAAATGGGTATATTGTACCTACCTCCTAAACTTGTCACAAATTTACGGCACTGAAATGGTGCATTCGATTAGTCTATGATTGCTATGTAAGGTAGAGCATGCTAAAACCAACACCTAGAATCTTGTAAAATTAACAAAAATTGATTTTATGATACTGTCCCCTACCCTAACATTAAGCTCCCAGTATTGCTTTGAGTCATCCACCATTAAAACTTTGAACCCTTATAGCTTTTGCATATGTAATTCAAATAAGACATACTTTGGTGCTTTGGAATCCCCTTTCAATTGCAAACGAGCATCTCAGACTCTATCAATATAATACTAGTAGATACGCTCAGCACTTAAGGTGACGATTTTAGCACCATCTGCCTTAATCCTCGATACAATCACAGGATGTTGACTATGTAGCCTGGGGCCCTGGTGTTTTAATTTCCTAAATTTGGGGACATATTCTGTCTTTGTAAATTATATACATGCCAGTCGGTTTGGTGGTGATAACCTGGAATCTTGACCACTAGAAAATCTACCACTAATACAGCTCGTCATAAATCCTCGAGCAATGAGCAAGAATAAAATTTACAAAATTGTAGATGCTTCGATGAACGATTTGTATTGGGGAGTGCACCATGACTGACCCAATTCACAAGTTTCATGTCTAATAGCATCATACACACACCAAACGCTTATGAAATGGGGTGTTAAATCGGATAACTTTAGTTTTGAGGAGAGGAGTCTTTATGTATGTTTCATACGTTCACTCTACAATGTTCGTTTTATTTTGTGGCTCTCATGATGAAGCTAGTTTCTTACAATTAATACACGAGGCTCTACATACATAGATAGACTTGGAGTTGCGATTTTGTGTGGTCAAATATTGTGAGATATTGATAGTTGATTCACCTATAGAAGAGGTGAAACTCTCTGCTGTAAATTGACTGTATATTACAAGGGGGAAAATAGTTTAGAGGGGGAGAGAGAACCTCTAAATTGGTGATAATGAGAACGTGTGGGCAACGTTGTTGAAATCCAGCTCTAAATTGTTTAGAGGTGTCGGTACTGGGAGTGTGTGGTGTTGCTTTAAAGGTAGACTTCCATGAGCCAGTTGTTCAAGCAGAGGAAATTGGGCTTCGTTGTGGAAGGGATCTCCCAACATTTCGTTGGTTGAGCACTTTCATATTTGGTTGAGGAGTTTAATATGTGAGAGAGTAGATATTTCTTGTTGTCAAACAAGCAAGTTGGGATTGTGGGCCGTGGGGGTCATCCAATCTATCTATCTTGAGTGTGCCTAGGTTTCAGCAAGTCACATTCCCCCCCTCACACCAACATGTTTATGCAAATCGTTTAATTCAATCTTCCCCTCAAGTCAAAGTCAATTTTCCGGCATAGAGAGGCGGTTAACTCCCTTTCTTCATACTCCAACCTCTCTCTATAATTGTGCCAACCACCGATTCTTGTTCTCTATATTGAAATGAAGCATACATTCATGGGGATGGGGGCCGGTTTAAATTCATCATCTAGTGGCTTTCACCAACTTAACCAGAAAATGGAAGTGTGCCCTAAGCAATTTCCAAGACTCTTTTTCACATGTGTCCAATGCACTAGGACCAATTCATAGCAATACATAATGCATGATACCAATACCTTTTCATGATAGAACACACCAATATACCATGAATACCAACTTTTCATAATACATGGGCGAGTGCATTACAATTGTACAATTTCCACAATGTAATTTGTGTAGATAGATATATCCATTGACACAAAAGATGGGATGAAGACCACTCTACTTCAACATTCCCACACAATTACCCACACACATGTACACTAGCCTAAGGGGAGGTCACTGTGATTACAACTTATTACCAAATCATCAACCTTAGGATATCAGCCCGATCCCTTAAATTCATTGAAAATAAGAAATATAAAAATATAAGTATAAATACATGTACCCAACAATGTCGTGAAGAAGGTTATAAGTAAAATAAGTCATTTCAAAATGAAGTAAAAAAAAAGTATTCTTAAAATGTTTCCATGATACCCTCTAAATTAGTAAAATATATCTATCTATCTATCTATCCATATTCTATTTTAATTATACCCCCAATAAAATACCCCTTTGAATGCAACTCAATGAACGGGAAGAATTGATTGCTAGTTATAGATGAATCGGTTGAGGTTCAAAAATCATTCTAGAGTAATCTATAGAATATACCCCAAATTAATAAAGAAAAAACTGAAACATCACAACATGTAACCGGTTGGACTTGGAAACACTAGGATTTTGACCGATTATGCCCAAAAATCTCCCCGGACACTGATGCAAGTGTGTTAGTAGTGAACTCCCAAGGCACGGGCGCTTGCATTTATCTAGTAGTACCAATAGCACACTACCATTGTCATCAAAAGGCGCAATCCCAATGACTGGCATTCCTTGTTGTAGACTCCATTCATGTCCCAATAATAATGTTCACGTGTACATCACAAGTATGCTTCAAGATTGCATAACTGTTCATTTGTCTGCACGACCCAAATGCTTGCTGTGTCTGCACCAGTGATCGGGGAGATTTTTGGGCATAATCGGTTGAGATCCTAGTGTTTGCAAGTCCAACCGGTTACATGTTGACATCCTTCGGTTTTTCTATATTGATTAGAGGTATGTTCCATAAATTCCTCTAAAGTGATTGGTAATTCTCCTGAAGTCTTGAACTTCAACCGGTTATTTCTCAAACTCAACCGGTTCATCTGTAACTAACTGCCGGTTCTCCCCGATCATAGGCCTGCACACTGTGTGTTACACTTCTCTGCACTCCATCTCGCCCTGGAACAATGAACGGGGAGGATCGGCCGCTAATTGTAGATGAACCGGTGGAGTTTGAGAAATAACCAGGTTGAAGTTCAAGACTTCAGGAAGATTACCGGCCATTCGAGAAGAATCTAGAGATTATTCCTCAAATTCAATAAAGAAAAACCAAAAGATGTCATCATGTATGGTAACCTGGCCTATTACCGATATGTGACCTTAAACCGAGCTCTAGGGAACAAATTAGAAATAATGTTCCCTAGGTGGATGACATGTCCCTAGCTCAACTAACCTCACATTAATGCATTTAATGGCGTGGAGGGAGAGAGAGAGAGAGGGGAGGAGAGAGAGGGGGAAGGAGGGGGAAGGAGGAGGAAGGAGGAGGAGGAGGAAGAGGGCGAAGGAGGAAGAGGGCGAAGGAGGAGGGACTCGGTTCAAGGCACATAGGTCTCGGTTCAAGGCCCATAGGTCTCGGTTCAAGGCACATGAGACCTTGCCACAACGTGTTGGATGAGATTGGTTGTTCGTTTAGGATGTCTCTCGACATAGTAAGGTCAAAGTCAATCTACGGCTTAGTAATGTTGGATTTCTTACAACCTCTTACTTGCTTGTGGATAATTATAGAATGCTCATAAGTTGTATTAGCATTGACGTCAAACTTCTTTAGGTCTATCATAAGATACCCTAGGGAACATCTTTAAAAAATCATATGTAATTCAAAATTAATTTTAAAAATTTCCAAATTTTTGAAATAGACAAATATTTCATTTTACCTTGCATGAAAAATTTTAAATCGTTCATTACCGTAGAAGAGGTCATTGTGAAAATTCACCAATGTGTAGCTCTCGGTCATAGGCCAGGTTACCATAACCAGTTGGACTTGGAAACGCTACGATCTCGACTGATGATGCCCAAAATCCTCTGTGGACACTGCATCGAAAGTAGTTGGACTTGGTAGAGTAAATTTATTGGTTCCTCAATACATAGGTCTTAGTTTCATTGTGAAACCAAGTGACTTCTGGTTGATTGCTTGGGATTTGTGGCGTCTACTTAAACTCTTCCATCATGGATGAAGGGGCTCCAGTAAATAAAAAAGAAAGGAAAGGTTTCGACAAGATTGAGGGCTGATTCATTCCAATTTAGTATCACTACACTGATTTGGGGCCTTTGGACTTTATTTCCGGGAGTCAAATTGTCTTGATATAATCATTTACAAGTTAAATTATAATTCATTGTGTTTTCACCTTTGCAATGGATGAGTTTATGTAGACAACACGAATCCCTAACCCTTGTTGATGGTTGTGGTGGATTATTGTATACCAACGTACCTCCCTTTCTCATTCTTTGCATGGAAATGTTTCTAACCATCAATAAGGAATGTGACCCTATTATAGGCACTTTCAAGTCCACAAACATTTTTGGCCTAGGAGTTGTCTCATCCATTTAGGAAATTATGAATCATAAAGATTGCCATTTCAAGTTTTTGAATTAGAGTTGAGATGTCAAAGTTATAATACAAGTCCAAAGATTTCCTTTCTCTTTAACCAATCGGATAGGGTATTCTCAATGGTGTTAACAACTGAACATGGGATGGTTACTTGGGGCAGACACTTAATATCTTTCATGGTATTGGTTGCACCAAAAAAATTGCTTTTGAATCCAACAACCCTATGCATGATAACATATACCTCGTCTTGGAATGCGAACCCACAAATTGTGTCACTTACAACTACCAACACAACATCATCACTTGGATTCAGTCATGGAACTTGAAACCCTGCAAACCAAAAATCCTCTCACAACATGCAAGGAAACATCCTTCTCCAAACCAACAAAGAAATTAACAATAATCTAGACCTTGAAACCTAAAATGAATAGGATTTAGGTTTCATGTATTTTGGATGATAAAAGATGATAGAGAAATCTCACTTAAGTTTAAGTAGACCATAAATCCTTCATAAATTGAAATTTCTTGACCCCTTTCTTTGTATGTCATGTTATGTGATTTTTTTAATTTTTTTTAATTTTAATTGATTTTTTGCTTTTTGTGTGTGGCTCTTGTGGGGTTTGTTTTGTTGTTTTTTTTCTTGGTTACCCATATAATAGTACGTATTGTGTACCTCCCTATGATTTTAATATGGCCTTGAGAAAATATTTTGTGCAATAAAGGGCCTTGTGTCAATTGTACATGTTTTCTAGCAATTTCCTCCTATGTATCAACCCACCGAGTTCCCTAACTTTTCTAAGTACGCGCCCCAAGAATGGTATAAATATGCTTCTAGAGCACATAGTTCTATCTCATTATAACACATGTCTTTTGATGTCCATTCTAAACTACGAGCCTTCCCATATTAGTGACCACATGTATACCCCACTGCATACCTTTTAGTCTGGAAATCATTATTTGAAACCAAATCAACTATGGAATTAGCCTTGAAGACTTTGAATTGTTATTATGGAACCCATGGATTATGGGATGAATCGACCACAAACCTATCAAAGAATTGCTTTTGTTTTGGATAGAGTAGAGACATGTATAACAATGGTCAACTTCTTAATGCTAGTGACCTTTTCCAATGGGGAAGCTTCTAATACAAGCATGTTATGAATGAATGAATCTCCCCTCCAAATCTAAACTTGGAGGCTAAGCAAGTATATTGAGTAATGACCAAAGTATGATCACTTACTGACCATAAGAATCTCCACTTTGATAATGGATGAGATAGTCATAGGAGCTCCAAAAATTATGAGAAAAGTAGGTTACAGCTTCGTTTTGAATCTGCTAACCATCTTGACGTACTAATCGTGTGTTTTGTATCCTACGAGGAAGTGGGCTAGTTGGGAAAAATAACCATTTTTAAGACCCATTTCCCTTGCAGAGTCAGTTTGTTCGTTCGTTCGTTTGTTGGCAATTGTATACTTGAAAAGGGGAACCCTAGCGACGTGCAGATCCTTGCATGGCAATTTGCAAAGCTGGGGAGTAAAGACCGAGTTTGGCCTCCCTGCAGCCAAATTGCAGCTTTCGGTTGGCCAGGTACCAAAAAACACTAGGACACACGAAGCTTCATTGCAGTGCACTGATGGCGGGGCCATGATATAATTGATTGAGGGTGCACTTATTTCCAGAGATGCCTGACATTGCTCTCGATGTGGCCATGGAGGGAGGGATGGCCCACCATGGTTTTTGATGGGTTCTCGATCGATTGGGAGTCACAGTTGAAGGAGTCAAAAGAGTGAGACAATCCGGATTGGGAAGTGCCGCCGCTCATCAAATTGCTGATGTTTCCGTCTAATATTATTGTTATTATTCACACCTACGTAGCCTGAAACTAGGCTACCTAAGTGACTGGGCGAGTTTCTGACTTTGTGGCACCAGCGTGGAGTAGTGGGTGGACTGGATTCAAGGCTTTTCATTTGTCAGCTGCATGAGTTGGTATTGAAACGGTCGCTCGAGGCTTTGGGATGTTTTCGTACAATTATCAGATTCCAGGTGAGGTTAGGCATGGCTTGCTAGACTCATCTGGACTAACACTGATCGTCCCTATCAGTGCGTGTTACTATTTGGAGTTATTACACAGTGCAAGAACCTCTTACTCGGGGGTTCAATTTTTACTAATGAAAGTTCAATAGGTTGTTCGGACATTATAGAACATAAATGACTTTGCTTGGTAAAATATTACATTCTCATTAAATAATTATAGCGCTGCGTAACTCCGAATAGTAACACGTGCTAATAGGGATAATCAGTGTAATAACTTATGGTTGACAACCAAGGTCACAACCGAGGGTGAGGTGGCAAACCGGATGTGGTGATGGGCATGCCATTCATTGCATCAGTTTTCCACTTCCATGATCTTGAGCAGGCTGTCAGTGCAGGGGTTGGTAACTTGGTGCTCATCACGATCGTAATTCAAAGCTGCAACTGCCTGTTGTTGGTTGCATCTTATAATTCTTAGTCTTGTTGCCAAGTGAGGCGTTTGGTGGGAGCGGAAGGCTAGGTCACTGCTCTTGAATCATCGATCTTGATTTAACATCTCGGGAGACCTCTGTTTCTTGAAGTTTTTCTTGCGCTTCTGATTGACGCCCCTGTTTGTTTCCCACTTGAATTGTGCAGGCATATCCACATTGCATTATCCAGACTGTCAGTTTGTAGATATCAAACTTTGTAAATCAATTTCTTTGTATGATACATGTTCTGAAGGATCTCGGCCACTAGTCTCAGTAGAAGCAATCTAGCTGCAGCCGTGAAGATTCCATCCACTGTCAAGCTCCACATTTTGGATCATTGCACTATGGTTAACTCAAACAACTAGATTTTTCCATTCATCAGGGTGACCACAGAGCATCAGGGCCGAATTCCAGAGCCCACATTGACATCAGGCTAGCAATTGCTACCACTTGAATTTTCTGTCTCCCAGTTGCTAGTAACCCTGATTCAATTGGTGAAAGAGCACAGACAGACAGACTCTCCAGAGAGTGGCTCGCTCTGGGGTTAGGAGGGTTAGGGTGAGAGGCAGCCATGGTGGGATCATCAACAGCAGAAACAATTCTCCGAGAATCTACAAGCACGAGGAGATGGTGCAATGTTAATGTTGCGCTGACGATCATTCTCTCGTGCCTAATTTTCAATCTCCCGGGAACAAGTGCCTGGAACTGCTCCACAACCAGCCGCGACGCTCTGCTCAACTTCAAGGCGGGGCTGGTGGACACCCCAAACCTGTTCGTAACGTGGACCACGAGCTTAGACTGCTGTCTGTGGCAATTCGTAACCTGCCGGGAATCAGACGGGGCGGTTCTTCAGCTCCAGATCACGGGATCCTCAGTCTCGCAACCTTACAGGAACACGAGCTACAACACATACACACTGGGCTCCACTCTCGTCGACCTGGACCAGCTCCAAGTGCTCAAGATCCAGTGGGTTCTCTTCAACAGCTCTATCCCTTCCAGATGGTCCTCGTTCTCTGACAACCTGCAGAACTTGACGGTGAACGATGCCAACTTGCGTAACGACATCCCGTCGTCGCTGTCGAATATCGACTACCTGCAGCACCTCGACCTCAAGTCGAATCATCTCACGGGATCCATCCCTTCGTCGTTTTGTAGCATGAAGTATCTAACCTACCTGGATGTTTCTTATAATGACATGAGTTCCAATCTGGTGCCCACCTGTCTGCAAGGCTCGACTTCCGTTACTCTTCAATACAGTGACCAGGGTGAAAGCACTAGCCCGGGGCCGCCTGGTACTAGTGGAGCTCCAAGTGCCTTGTTCCCACTTAGGTCAGCGATGGGGATTTTCATGACCCTCACATTTGGGGGTTATGTTTTAGCAGTACTGGACTTGCTCTAGTGTCTAGTGTGCTTTCATTGCTTTTGAAACTATCAAGGGGGAGAATTAGTAGGTGCTAAGGATGAAGTTCGTGTTTCCGAAGTAGGTGCCCTAGAGGGAGTCCAAATTGGCAGCCATTGGCATCATGTGGTCGGAAGAAAGAAGCCGAGCTGGATATTTTGATTGTGAGTTGGTCACTTTCACTTGCAATTCATATAATTCATTTTCATGTGATGTTCTCAGCGGCTCTTAGCCTGCGTGCGCACTTTGGGATCAAGCAGTGCATCAAATCATGTCATCAATGCCCAACTAGATTAAATTCGCTATTGTGTGCTTCGTTGCTTGTTAAACTAGGGAGAAAATTGGGTACTACAGAAGAAGTTTGGGTTTCCGAAGTAGGTGATGCCCTAGAGGGAGTCCAAATTGGCAGCCATTGGCATCATGTGGTTGTAAATCTAAAACAAAGTCAAGCTGAGAGTTTTTCGATTGTAATTTGTGGGACATTGATCACTCTCACTCGCACATCATATAATTCATTTCCACGTTATGTTGATCTCATCCTGTGCGCGCACTCTTGAATCTTGATTCAAGCACCTTGCACCATGTCATCAACATTCAACTAGATTTTTTCTCTAGTATGCTTCATTGTAATTTCTTAAATTTGGGAGGGAAAGAGTTAGGTACTAATCTCACCTTTACATTTTTGAGTTTTCTGTTAGCACTCTTGCTGCAGTGTGCTTCATTGTTTTGGAAGCTAGGGGGAGGATTTGGTACCAAGGAAGAAGTCCGTGATTCCGAAGTAGGTGCCCCACAGGGCATCCAATTGGAAGCCATTCAAATTTGTGGAGAGGTGGGGCATGTCGCCGGGAGATTAAGAAAAGTCGAGTTGCTTATGCCTTCTCTCCTAGGTCTGCAATGAGGCTCCTCTTCAATACCACATTTGTCGGCAATTATGCCATGCTTTTGCTCTATTTCCAGGTCACTTGAGCAGCATGTGATGAATCATTGACTCAAAGTAGGGAAAACAATTAGGTATTAAGGATGAAACCTGTTTCCATGGGCAGGCAGGGCATGCGGTCGGAATCAACAAGTCTGAGCTCAATCAGAATTTTGGTGGCACTGGGTTGGTCACTCTGACTCACTCGCTCGCTCGCTCGCTCAATTATATGCCAATCGAATAATCCAGTTTTTTCCACGTGATCATGATGGTCTCAACCTGCACTCACACTCTTGAATCAAACCATGTGATCAATGCCCAGGCGCTGGTTTGTTTTTGCTGTAACTTAGAGCAAATCTCTGCGTACGTCACAAGTGCAGAATAACTTATGTAGTCAATGATCGTTGTCTCACTGCGGCCTCAACAATCGGAGTGTGATTTCTGTGTGTTTGAGGGGTTTGGGTTTTATTTTTAAGAATATAAACTTCGTATTAATGTCCCCACATGCAACTCGTTCGAGCAAAAGTACATACCATGTACACACTGTACACATGGCATGTGAAGCCCATGTGAAGTGTAATGAAAGGCAAGTACGAGCTACATTATAAACCCTCTGTATTGTATCGCCCTGTAGAATGAACAGCTTGCAACAAGGACTTTCTCTCCTCCAAGCTGTATGAAACATTTAGGTATATGTTAAGTTAGTCGGTGCTCCTCAATATTACCGTGAATATAGGTACCTGGCATCTCGGATTTTAGGATCCAAGCTTAGGTATATTACTAACTTAGTTCATGGAAGATTAGATGCAAGCAACCACTGAGCCCTGGAAACAATTATGATGGCCGAGTCAAAGGCAATCTAGCTCAAAACATTAATTTTGTCTACACTGATCATCCCAATTAGTGCGTGTTACTGTTCAGAGTTACGCAGTGCAAAAACATCGTAACTCAGGAGTTCAATTTTTACTAGCGAAGGCGCAATAGGTTGTTCAGACATTATAGAACATAAATGACTTTGCTTGGTAAAATAGTACATTCTCATTGCACAATTTTAGCAGTGTAACTCCAAAGAGTAACACACACTAATTGGGATGATCCATGTAGTTGTTCATTAACCTTTTTTTTCTTTCTTTTTGCATCAAATGGGGATTTCCCATTGAATGTAGTAGAAAACACTGTAGAGAACAAGATGGAATCTAGATGGAAAGATTTGCAACAAGCATGAGAGACTTGCGACATGAGAAAAACCCTATCAGCATAGAGTCAAACATAGTAACCAACAAAAAGCAATAACTAAACATGCAAGCACAACCAAAGGAACCGAGCCATCTTAAGCCCTGCCCACACCGTCGGTTATCTTTGACCAATGCTAAGGGGTCACTAGAAGAAAACTTGTCAATTACAACCATCCATTGCAACTCATGGCGAGAAAATACATAAATATCGTATTTTGATTGTCAACCGAAGGTTTTTTTTGTTGTGGTTGACAACCAAAACTTCCAATAGACAATCAAATCTATACATTTTATGCATTTTTTCATTATGAATTGCAATGAGCAAGTTGCAATAGATGGTTGTCATGGACAAGTTTTCTTCTAGCGAGTGCTACGGAGAAGTGTAGCTTGTGACTATTGTCAAATTTCATTTGTGCAACACTACTAGTTAACTTAGCTAGGCACATAACTAACATAAGTAGTGTAATTAAATTTAACTCCTCCTTTCATGGATTGCTAAGGATAGAGCTAGAAAGATGAGGTCATTTATGTTACCTTTAGCTAATGCTAACTCTAGCTAAACATGGTGCAGCTGCAAATTCTAGTTGATTTAAGATAACTAGCTGCTAATTGGTAGTGCGGCCACTTGGCAATGGCAACTTAGGTCTAACTTATTGCTAGACCTAATGCTAGACTTAATGCATACCTAATGCTATGTGATCCTTCTAATGCTAGCTCTAGCTCAGCCATATGCAATTGCAAAATTTTAATTAACATGTTGTTAACTTAACATAACTACACTAAATATTGTATTTAGTGTCACTCACTATCTGGAGTTACAATTCTATATCTTTTATTATTAATAATGAAACTTCTTACCAAGTAAAAATGTAAGTGTTCTAGAATGCCCAAACAACCAATTTGACCTTTTGTTGGCAAAAAATGAGATATACATAAATAGTTTTAGCATTGCGTATAGGGGCACAACGCCAAAAGGTAAGAATAGTCAGAATAACTAGCAATTAACCCTTAAACGTCCAAGGGGGGTGAGAGGGCCTCTCCCATCAGCCTATGTTTACCCCATTTCAGACCTCCATGTAATTCTTTTAGTGCGATCGGCATATATATTTAGATATGGAATTTTGAGATACACATTTTGGGGAAAAAAAATTTGCAATTCCGACATGTTTTGACGCTATCTTATGGTCAAATAGTTTAGGGTCAATGAGGCCCTGATAGGGCCTCTCCGACGTTTAAGGGTTAAAGAATGCCACACCAAACCTAAGCTAACTAATGCCACAAAACACCTTAGCATGCAAGAAATTCTGATCGTGCATAAAATATGCATATCACGTCAGTGGCAAAAGATCTTGCGACAATCCAAGGTCTTGTCAAACTGTTCCAAGTAAAATCTTGGGCAACATCCACCACCTTGTAAACTTTTTCAACTGACATTTGTTTCCAGGAGATTTGAGTTATACTCGAAGGAACTTGTTTTCAACATTAGGTAGACATTCGTGTACACAAGGAATTCAAAAACTTTCTCAAAATTAATGGTGGTCCCAGTCTACGGAAATAGCGGTGGCTTGAGTTATTCGCTAACTTTGAGAACTGATGAGAGAGGGTGGGACTTGGTTCGTGATTTAGGAGGAAGATTTGACAGTAGAGGATTGTGTAGATCCACTCAGGATAGCGCGACATGCAGCTATTCAAACCTACTGGAAGAAGTTTCGTGAACTAGGCTTAAGGGTTGCTTCCTTCTTTGGAAGCTGTGACCAATTTAGTTGACGCATTGGGTTTCCCTCCACTACCAACAACTTTTTGAAGCTCCTAGAAAATGCCAAAGAAAAACAATTAGGTTCAGTGCGTGGTTAGACATGAATAAAAGTCTGTTACATTCAACCTGCTCACAAGTTTCCCCCTGGTTTAGAAGTTCCTAGGTAAGTGACCAATTCTTTTGTTTAATCCCTAAAGACCCGAGTGACCAAAAAGTGGTCACACACTTCTCAAGAACTTCCTAACTCCTAGATGTTATTCCTTTCCCCACATTTTTCTGTTTCGGGGAGTTCACTCAGGTTTCCTGCATATTTTAGCTCTGCACCTAATTCTCTTAGGATAATAAAGATGCAATCGGTTAAAATTGAACTCACATCAACCAATGCGGTAATTGACCTCATACTCTGCTTCGGTGCCATGACAGGATTCTTTGGTTGAATCAAATGACGTGCAATGTGACAATCAACAAACGCTATATTTCACTCAGGCCATCAAAGACACAGGATGGCCTGTGATGTTTGGCCCATTCAGGAGTACTCCAGAGTTTCAAGAGCCCCTCCAAGAGCAAAATTTGAAGACCTCAAGCCTACATGAGTTAATTCTAGAGCTGAATTCTTGAGTTGAAACTCTGGAGTACTCCAAGACGCAGGATGGCCTCTCATGCTCAGCCCATTCAGCTCCTAGAAATAACTTACGTAGGCTTGAGGTCTTCAAATTTGCATTGAAGCTGTGAGCAGCTACAAACATGTATTTTTAATACACGTTTCTTGACAACTTCTACAAAATAATACCTGCATATTATTTCCAAAAACCAACTAGCCTTGGTGAGCAATTTCTGTGGTCTATTTTCCCTCTTCATCCTCCAAAAGCTGACAAAATGACTCAAGCCTCAACACTTAGTACTGCTGCAAGGTTTTTGTAACAGTAGTGACATGGTGCACAGCTAGCTCAAGGATGCTTGATTAGGACACAGCTCAGTTCTTTTCCACTCATTTGTAAACTTTAGATGTAGTCTTCTTGATTTGAACAGTAACCTTGCTGTTCATTCAAAAATTTAGAAAGAAAAACAAACCCTTTCTTATGAGTCAAGTCTGTAACAAAGGCCTTTTTACCATTGCATCAGTTTTAAAATTACAACCGAGTGAAGCCATGCCCAGGCAGCTAACACAAGGGGTCTAATTGACAAGAACTAACTATGTTACT
Organism: Polytrichum formosum; assembly: GCA_964035585.1. Lineage (NCBI taxonomy): Eukaryota > Viridiplantae > Streptophyta > Polytrichopsida > Polytrichales > Polytrichaceae > Polytrichum > Polytrichum formosum. The sequence continues at coordinate 32,191,156 of OZ037941.1, read as the reverse complement.
GTGTCTGGACTTTGCTTAAAGTGACTCCTGTGACCATCAGATCGATAGATAGACCTTCTGCAGGAAAGAACAAATCAAACCTAACAAACTCATTCTATCATTATGTCCCCATCCGAATGTGAGCGACCAACCTCAAAATGGCAAGTACATGTTGGTGATTTGATATGATGGTGAACAAAAAATAAATGCTAGTCTTCCTGATTACTTATCATCGGGTATCTTGGTTGGCATATATGAAGCCCCTCTATCCTGAGATTTGCGAAAGCTTTGCATCTCTCCAGGCTGTCTGGAAGGTCGGAATACAACCTCCTCTTCCTCACCTCTCATTTCCTTAACTGAAAAACCTTGCATACCCACAGAGTCTTCCTTTGATAAACTAAATTGCTCTGCTGAATCCAATTCCTGCTCCAGGGCATTTTCTGAATCATCAGTCCTATATCTTTGACCACCCCTTGATATACTTGAAGGTGGAGGAGGATTCTCCTCAAACATTTGAATCTGCGAATGTTGCCTTCTTGAAGGACGAGACGATATACTCCCTGTCTGAGGTTGCTCAGTATCGTATTCAAGAAATGATCCTTCCCTGCTTTTCTTTAGACTACTAGAGTTTCTATCATCATCTGGTTCCAGCCTATGTTGAATGCGACTACTAGATGCTTCGATATTACTCTGTCGGTTCCATCTGCTCTCAAATGGTTCACTCCGCCTCAACCCACTTAACCCAGAAAATTCATCCCCCTCCAATTGATTGTCCCAATCCTCCTTGTCTTGTATTTCCATTGTACTCAATTGCATCGACGTAGAACGAGGCTTGTTGCGCCTACTATTATAGCTTTGCATCTGCCAAGGCTCCCTAGAACTCTGCTTCCCCATGTTCACATCCTTAATATCCTCTACTGACCCACTGTCATAACTCCAATCCACTTCCCTTGCTTGTCTGAGTTGTCGTCTGGATGACTGATTGATGCCATCCCCTTCCCAAGAAGTCCTCTGCAAATCGTTCTCAAATGTCCACATTCGCCTGGGTTCAAGTGGAGTGTAGGGTTCTTCATCCTGCGCCCACATGCTATCTGATTCACTACTTGCCATTTGTCTAGGTGTACTTGATGTAGGTCGACCGTATCGATCCCAAGCTCTTCGAGAACCTACACGAGTCGACATTTGTCGCCTATCATCATCATCATCATCAAGCTCCCACTCATTGTTGTAGTCATCGTCCCATCCTGACTCTGGCTGCCTAGATTTCACAGTAGGCTCACCTCTTCTACTCCTATTCCTTTGTTCCCCTCTTCTACTCTCAACTTCGTCATCATAGTCTACTGTTTGTAATCTGTTTCTTAGATTATTATTGGTTGACCGCTTCACTGGCTCCAGTCTTCTTAGAGATTCTATCCTCATATCTTTATCAAGAATGCTCTCAAACCTCTCATCAGTGAGTTGCAATTGCTCCTGAAGTCTTGGAATTTGTGCATCTGCAGAGATGTTTTCCATGTTGACACTCTGCTGCTGTTCCAAGGTTTCCTTGCCAATATTATCTCCTGATGGAGGGAGATTATCGTTCCCAGCTTTTACCCGATCCTGCAAGATGGACCACAAGATGTTTGTCAGGAAATCCACAAGAATGTTTACAAATGTCAATTTTGTTTGTTCTGTCTGTGGTATTCGAATATGTGCAAGGTGGCCTAAATCCAAAGCCTTGACCTTGATCCCGTGGAAACTCCAAGGTTTAGCTGCCTAAGGCTGCAATTAGTGCTCAGATGGGTGACCTTCCTAGCACTTAATTTCCGGTGACCACCTAAGGTCCACCCACTCATAGTGGGGGCATTTCCAATCAACCATGTGGGAACCTAGGGGCCTGCCCTTGGCGGAGAGAGGTGCAGGCCAACATGTCTGCGCCCATTCAAGGTGTTCACCTTTGAAAGGAGGCATTGTCTTCAGGGGTTCCTCTAATTCTTGTCATGCCATTTTGGGTTTACAAATAGACTTAGATAAACTTGAAGATGAAGCTACACCATAATTCACGCCAGTGGCAACATTGGTGTCATCATTTCCTCTTCTTCATCAAATCAAGTGTGGGCAATTGCTTGCATGCCCACACATATAGATACATGTGAAACTGACTTTTCCCTTCTTTCTCTAATTGGGACCAAGTGATTAAAATTACACATACCTTCAGCGGCGGCAGCAAGGAAGGCCAAGAGTAGTTTTCTCTCAATTCCTCACTTAAGACCTCGAACACCTGCCTCTCAATGCAAGGCTCCTCGGCAAGCCAGATGCCCAACTTTGGTAGATACACCTCTCGCACTGCCATGAAGCGGGCCAAATTCTTGAGGTCAGATAGAACAAGGACCTCCACTGGCTCCCCTACTTGGACCTTGAGCCTCTTGCCCGGCACCCCTACTTTCATCTGCACACCGAAGTGATCTGCAATCTTTTAGTTCCGCTTGAACAAAATTTGAAATTTTCATCCAATTCATATTGGTTTGAAACCTACAACAAGAGCATTTTGAACATTTTGAACATGACGAGGTGCAACAAAAGGCACTCAGAGGCACACCCATGGAAGAATTTTTTAGTAACATGATTCCACTTATACGGTACCATTATGCTGCAGTTTTATTGTGCCATGGGAACGTAAATTAGTTCTTGAAACCGTAGGATATACAAGATGATGTGCTCGCCCTATCTGTGTACCCATGTGCTATGATAACAACATAGTAAAGAAACTACATGAGTGCAACCGATCAGATCATGCTTAAGGACTGCATAACTTGCTACATTCAGAAGGCCATTGTAATGGAAGCATCTGGATTCGCAGCAGAACTTCTTACACACATTCATCCATGCCAAAGACCTGGGATTGGCGGGGTACTTTGGAGGCTAATTAAAATGATGGACATAAGAAGTGCATAACTAGCAAGAATAGGAAGGCCATTGTATTGGAAGCATCTGGATTCACAGCAGAACTTCTTACACAATCATCAATTCCAAAGACCTGGGGTTGGCGGGGTGCTTTGGAGGATGCTAAATGAAATGAAGGACATAAGGATTACATAACTTGCTAGATTCAGAAGGCCAATGTATTGGAAAGACCTGGATTCGCAACAGAAATTCTTACACAAATTCATCAATCTCAAAGAACTGGGATTGGCGGGCTACTTTGGAGGAGACTAATCAAAATCAAGCACACAAGGACTACATAATTGCAAGATTCAGAAGGCCAGATTCGCAGCAAAAAATCTTACACATATTCACCAACATCGAAAACTTGAAATTCAAACATAGGACATGATAACCATAGAGGACACATGCAAATACAACTCTCAGGGAAAAAAAAGGAGGAAGCATACATACTTCCAAAGTAGCCGAGCTGCCATCTCCAATGACAAGCTCCAGAACCGGCCTCTGGATAGGCTTTGCATCAAAAATCTCTTGAAACACATCAGTACTTTGCATTCTTCGAGGGGGCCTCACCACCTTGGCATAAAGAACCCGGGCTTTCCATACCCCAGCATGGGGATACTGAACCCGGAGAGCAGTGTTGGCAAATGCGGTACTCAACACAGGGTCCCAAGCCCAGTACAAGGAAGCCATAGCTGCCGCCACGGTGTTGTAATTGTAAAGAGCCGCCGAACCTGCAAGCGAGATTGCCAATCTGGCCACCCATGTGACCGGAGTGCCTATCTTCTCCACTCTCTGCTGCGCTGAGCCTGTCCATGGTAAGACATCCGCTAGCTCATCCTTCCTTAACTTCGTGATTCCAGGCTTGGGCTTGGGGTTTTTAACTTTAGGATTGGGATTGGAATTAGGTGGCATACTCATCATGGGCATGCGAGAGCCATGGTTTTGATGATTTCTAACATGCGTGCACACAAGTGGATTCGCAACTAACCCTCTGCTTGCCACGCTCCCCAGTCCCAAGGTTTGAGGCATAACTGCAAATTGTGATGACGCAATTCTCAAATTCTCAAACAAACCAAAAAAACTCCCGCTCCGCTACTCCTCATCCTCACGCAATATCCTGCCACGAGACTAGGTAATGTTTGCTCAATCTGCACAAAAAAGCTCCGAGAATTCCTTCCTTCGAAACCCTCCCCCGACTCCACAAATTCTGATGTGAGCATCACCATTTCTTTGATGTGTAACACACGATTCTAAGTTTCTCCCCATGTCCAAATGGGTTCGGGAATTGCGAGGTGTTGGATTCTCGTTGTCGAATCGCCTCCACGCACTTTCAGATAAAATATATTCGACAGAAAATCTGACCTCCCGCTCGCCATCGCTTCGCCGTAGCGAGCTTTCTTGGTGGATGAGAAATCCAGTCGCTATGAACAAAGATGGCTCCTCTAGGATGAAAATATTGGATGAACGTTCTCATACAATCCCGTCATTTACCTAGTGCAAATCCTTGACAAAATGACGATCTTATGTTGCAAATAAAATTACAAAATTTTGAAAATTAAACAAGAATCTTGTAGTGAATCATAAACACTAACTTTGTACACTGTATTTGACTCTTGCTATTTCTTTTCTTTATACTACATCGATTATCCCAATTAGTGAGGGAGGGCTAATAGTGTGTGGGAAATTAGTGAAGGTGATACTAATTTCTTTACGCTATGGAAATTAGTACCACCAAAAGATTTAGGAAGCATTTTTCATCTTGGCACTATCCATTGAGAATACTATTCATAATAGCACTATTCACTGACAGTGCCAACACTTTTCTTCCTAGCTTTATTCACTAACAAGCATGTGTTTGTATAGCATTTTTTTTAATAATTCTACAAGCCATGACATTACTCAGCTAATGAGTTGTGTTCAATTGCCCTAACTTTAGATTCAGTATGAAGCAGTGGGATTTTGGCGCCCAGAGTCTTTAATCTCGAATCTATTGTTGGGTCTATGAACATAGCTTATCAACTGAGTAATGTTATGGCATCTTAGAGCATGCACTGGTTTTCTTGAAATGTATGGTGAATGAGCATGTGTTCGTGAATTTAGTACCACTTAGTAAAAATTTCAGACCTCGCTAATTTTAAGACTTGGCAAATTAGTGCGTGTTTCGGGAATTAGCACCACACACACAAATTGGGATAATCAGTGTACTCATAAATTGGCTCTTGTTATGTCCTTAATATTAGATTCTGGTAGTATGTGCAAAACTCTTATGTAGATGTCTACGACTTCCAAGGCTTAATACCCTATTAGTAGGCAAAAAGAACTTGGGCTAAGAATGACAATATAATCAAATTGTGCTTATATTCTCAAGAAGGTAATTTGACAAGTCACTATGACCATTAGCTTTTAGTTAGTTGCTTGGTTTTAATTTTCCTTGGTTATTTCACCAGTTTTATCATGCCTAAGTTCCATGGTTACAACCAGTGTTGGACTGGTATCACCTTTAAGTGATACCAGTAGGGTCATGGTATGGCATATATGAAAATGCAAACCATAAGCAATGGTATGGTAATTTTTATTTTTTAAAATTTGGAGAATGGTATGTGCAACAATAATTGGACATTTGTGTTATTGCAAGGGTATGTATAGCACAGTATTCAAAGTGTACATATTGTGCCAATAGCAATACTGGTCTGGTATTCAGTACGGTCCACAATACTTGTATTAAATGGGAAAATTTATAAGTGATTTGGAAAATGATTTGAAACAAACATGCATATTATTGAATATATTCCGGGAAACTCGAGCCTTTTCATTCAAGCATCAAAAACATGTACAAAATGGGAAGGCCGCAGCCTTATCTTATACTAAATCACTCTACATCCTCTTCAAAACATCCTCCATCCTCTAGCTCCATCTCATGAGCGTCAAGTAAGTCGGCCTCATCAGCGAAATACTCCTCCACAACCTCACATTTGAAGGTGCAACCATCACGAGCATCACTGGGCCAATTTTTTTGAATCATGACTAAGGCATCGAGGTTCTCCAATCCTAGCCTGCATCGCCGCAAGTTACAAAGCACTCCCGCAAGAGAAAATATACGTTCTGTTTCTATTTGCAAGCCGGAAATAGCAAGGATCTACTTAGCTAGGAAGCTCACATTGGAAAACCTCCGACCGTTCTCTTTCCACCATGCCAATGGTGCAACCTCCGCGTTTGCCAGCACTAACAACTTACGATACAATGATAGCTTTGAAATCAGCAGCCCTTTGCCAGCTTCATCCGTTGTAGTAGGAGCATCAAAAAGTGAATCAAATGCATAATCACCTTCAATGGCAGCCTCATCACTAGGTGATGGAACATGTGGATTTAAAAATTGGCTTACTTTCACCAACAAAGGAAGAAACACTCGGTTGTCATATTCCTGTACAAGTGATTGGGCCGGCAATTTCCCCACAAGTTCACTTAAACATTGCAATCCTTTGAACCTTGGGTCAAGCATGAGCGCAAGCATGTTATGAGCTTTATCAACTTTGAATGAGGAAGCAAATGAGAGGAAAGGAAACAAAACCCTGGTGACCTCATTTGCCATGCGGCCATATAGAACTTCGAGTTCAGAGTCGAAATCGCTGGGATACAATGTAATGCCGGTCTTGCGGTTTACCTCGGCTCGACACTTCATGTAGATAGTTAGTGCTGCAAACAAAGTACCGCTGAGGAGCCAATATCCCCGGGTTTGGTTTAGGACACATTGCTTAACGATTGGCTTCAAGGTCTCTGTAACTGCTCGCGCCACAGCCCATGTTACACCGGATGGTACTCGAGCTTGCAATGCCACTGATTGGCGTTGGTAGCAAATGTTGATTGCAGCTGCGTATTCTAGTGTTTCCTACGCCATGACAACAACACACATGTAATTGAGAGTCCATACTTGACAATACACCACTTATAGTAAGGACAACCATATGGACAAAAATCCCATAATACTTAAGAAACATCCAATTTATTGCACATAAATGAAGAGAAACAATTAAGTTTCAGCCCCTTGTACATTGCTGGTCTTTTCAAATTATGCCATAAAAAACACCAAAATCCTCACGCTACCCAAAACTAAGAATGCAACCAAATTCATTAAGGTCACTCTGCACCAAAACGAACAGAATGACATTATGGTGCAACCAATGACACTTATATGTTTCAGTGAGCAAAAATGAAATACACATATCCAAGGCCTCACTTGAAACAAAACAACCTTGGAAGCAAATCGAATCTTCACCGGGGTCTTGAGTTTTCTTGAAGGAAATCCTGCATCCACACATGCACGGTCCCACTCTTGCTTTCCTTTACCACTCTTCTTAGTCCAAGTGATCGTTTTTTGTAAAGTGGCTTGAGCCTTTGTGATGCTCACTTCCGACATGCCACCACACACCTTGTCATCGGTGGTAGCATATTGACAAGCCTTGCTCATCGCATGTCCAAAGCATGTACCCGCGTATGGTGTCGCCATCCCAAGAGGGCCGCATATCACCACAAATGAAAGAGCCGCGGCCAAAGTACCCAAGTTGGCTCCCTCGTCCTTCACATATGCAATCACCTTGTCGGTGAGTTGAAAATTGTGAAGTAAGCGTTTGACTATCTCCGCTAGTGCAGCCCCTGAAGTATCGGATGTCTCAAACAAACCAACAATCACATACCGCGGCTGCCAATCATCGTCAATAAAGTTCACCACCATGGTGAACGTGTCGAATCCGGTACGGCTCATCTAAAGGTCAAATGTTATAGACACTGTGGCCCAAGTGCCAAGGGCAGGTAAGACAAATAGCTGCATTGTCTTCGCCAACATGCCGGGTATGAGCTCCCGACTTAATTGTTTCCTTGTAGGGAAACGGATCTTTGGGTCCCTTTGCATAACCAACCGCTTCATCCAACTGCTCTCCACGATAAAGAGAGCAGCAAATCCCTTTGCTATAAACAAGACAAGATCCTCCAAAAATTTCATCTGCGGTAAATCAGTCTTTCTACATGCCGTTTGTGAACCAAAGAATTCTGTTATGGAGCTTGGTAACAGACCTCCTTTTCTTCGATTTTTGCCTCTTGTTGTCTTCTCCAATCTCTTTTAACGTTGCCTTGTAACATTGAAGGTCTGCTTCGTGCTCGTTTTGGATGTGCTTTAGCATGCTCGTGGAGCCATGGCTAGGGTTGTACTGTAGAATACCTGCAAAGACACCAATCATGCATTTTGTAAGTGCAGAACTTCCCATACATTGTAGCAAGCATCGGGAGCAACAAATCTTTAGGCAACCACAAAAATGCACACCAAACTTTTACCAAGGGTGCAAACAACAAAATAACAACACTCCAGCCCCCAAATGGAAGGCCAAAATGCCACATTCATGACCATGAGCAACCAAGCCTTACGCTACCCACATGAATGCCATCAAACTATAGTAAGGCTTAAAATCAACAAAAAAAATGCACTCTAGCCCCTCATGAAAGGCCATAGTGCCATAGATCCAAGCCCAAGAGCCACAATGATGAGCATGATCAACCAACCCTTAACCCTTAAAGGACATGCCCATTTTTTGTACGAAGAATTTGCACAAGTACATAGTTGTCCCCCAAAAAAGACTTATAATTATCTAACTTCATTTTTTTAACCAAACTTTAGAGATGAGCCCTTGAATGCAATATTGTGGGCCCAAGCAATGCGTTAATTTACCACTAATAGATGCAAACCATGATTTTTTTTTATTCGGCATTCTTACAGTAGTACATAGTACTCAAGTTACTCAAGACTAGTCATTTTTAATTAGATAAAAAACAACTAGTTTTCACGTCAATGATATTCTCAATAAAACGTAATAACAAACTGTAACTCCAAATGGTAACCCACAACAATAGAACAAATTGGTGTAATTGAGAAAATCTTTATATACATTAATCATTCTTTGAATCAATGGAAAGTTCCATTTTAATACAATATTGATAGGCACCAAGGTAATGTAACCTATGCGGTAAGGTTTGTGCATAGTATATAGATCCGAATGGTATAAAAAAACAAAAACTTACTTGGATTGGTACCCATCACAAGCAAGCCGATGTAATTTACAGCTCCAAGAAATGGTCAAAGTGGAGAGAATGGCAAGAAAAAAACCGAACATATGTGCAAAACCCCAATATGACCGAAGACCAACAAAAAAAGCCTCTAGAACACCCCCTGTCTACGTCGTACAAACAAACTATCAGAACTGAACGCAACAGTAAAACTCATCCAGTAAAAAATTACAGTAAAAATAAATTTTTATTTTTACTGCTACAGTAAAATAATTGTTATTTTTTACTATATCAGTAAAAGTAAAATGGCAGTAAAAACTATGCCGGGGTAAAACACAGGCAGCGTTTTTACTGAAGTTTGCAGCCTGCACAATGGCCCCGTTTGGGCGGCAACAACTATTTCATTGTATTGTACCACTACCCACCTGGCTGCCTACAGTTGAAGTGGCCATTTTTTGACCATTTGTGGTGGGTACAGTAGCATGAGTTGTCATATCAATTGCAAGGAGGTGGTAGGTAGAAAACACTCTCCACGTTCACCTAAAGTAGTAGGTCGCTCATAAACATAGTAAGTCGCTATAAAAAGTGATAGGTCGGTAAATGAAGCAAGCATGTTGCTACGGAATTTCGGCCATAAGCTTGCAACACATCACTTTATTAATGGGTTGATTGCGGTTTTTAATCGAGAAAACGTAAAGACATACATATATTCATCACACCATCACATTTGATCTTCAATTTCGATTCACTAGTTTGTGCAATTCGGAAGAGAATCTGGAGCAGTGGATCAGTTTGATCGGTACTTTGAGTTTCTTGCACTAGAAGCATTTTAAGTGATTAGCTAGCCTCTTTGTATGCAAGATTGCAGATCACATGTCCTAGTTTCTACCTCGCAATTGATTGAGAGAGTGTCCACATGTGCCCAACATCCAATTTTTATCTTGGTCCATATTTTGTATCACTACCATTCAAGATCTCACTCTCTAATATGAAACTCTTCACATAAATATAAATTGGTGTCTTCTCTTAGAAATATGATGCCAAGAAAGTGCCATCAAACTATACCAAGGCCAAAAAATAACAAGGAAATAAACAGATGAGAGCAACATGGCAAAAATGAGAAAACTAGTTTTTTTTTGTTTCGGGTGTTCCTGGCCGAGATAGATGCTGTTGAAGAATCGTTCGGCCTAGGATGGCAGATCACACAACGGATCACTTGCGTCTCTTGGATGTTGACCTCCATAGTTGGATCTGTGAGGCGGAAGAAAGCCCAAACATGGACGTTCCGATAGTAAGGCGCCCAATATCTACAATTCTCTTGCAAGCCTCTCACCTTGACCCGCCATATAACCACCTCTTCTTGTGCTCGGACATCGTATTGTGAAGGGTTCCCCTCCAACCAAGTAGATGCATCGCCATCCGTTGTAGGAGTGCTCTCCATAATAACACCAGTGCCCTCTACATCGTCTCCACCAAGTTCCAAATCCAAATCGCATGCCACAAGATCCATGAGATCATTTTCTTACACAAATTTGTTCACATCTACTATCACCTTGTGGGAATGCCAAACACGAAATCACAATAACAACAACCAAGATATTACCTATATGACACAACAAACGCATTGAAAGTGGAAGATTTCGTACCTCAGAACAAAACGGCCACCATGAAAGCTCGTCTCCAAAATCTAGCCCTAAGATACAACATCCATTGGACACGCTGCCTTTCATTACTCGGATTTTTGTTCGGCCACCAAGAAATCACATACCCTTCACAAAAAACCCACTAAAATCTTGATCTCTCACCGCAATATTGGTCCTGGAACGGTTCCTCATTTTCAAAACCAGCCTGGTAGGGTTTCGGGAAGGTCCCCGCCTCTGACCTACCCGCCCATTAGGGTTTGCCTATGGTATCGTTCAATGACCTACCCACGGGTATGGTTGGTTAAACCCATACCCTTCCCCGAGCACATACCCATGTTTGACCACAATACCGGTCCAACACTGGTTACAACTATGTGTTCCCCCCCCCAAAAAAAGTTAGGTCACCAGGCCTAATTCAGGGAGTCGTGTCAATCAGACACCCATATTTGAGTGGTGTGTGTTTAGGTGTGGATCTAAGAATGGACGCTAAAAAGATTTATAACTATAAGAGATTGGACTACGTGTTTAGCTTAGTTGACTATTCTAGGTTCAATAGTCAACTTAATGCGTGTGTGTGTGTTTGGGGGGGGGTTGTATGATCGTTTAAGAAGAAAGGGATTTTTCACTTTGACCAATGAAGAAAGATTTTCATATGAGGTCCAAAATTATGAGGGAAATGGCTAAGGCCTCAATTTGGATTTACTAATCATCTCATCCTAATTGCGTATTTGGTATCTTAGGAGAAGTGGGCGCAAAGCTAAAAGTGTATGTTTAGCCACTTACCTTGGAGCTTACTTGAACGCAATGTACAGTACCCACCAACAAGTTTACGTTCAAATTTTCGAACTCCAAGTGCCAGTGAAAAAAAAATGCACCTTTGAAAAATCATATCTCCCAATTTACAACTCCAAACTTCACGAAACTGCCACAGTTTGTTTAGAAACAAGTTAACTACATTCTAGGTGTCATTAGTATGCAAATTTGAGCCATGTGTCTAAGAAAATTCAGATTGCATTAATTGCACTCCAAGTTGTGTTTGTAGCCCCTACACCGTGAAGCCAACATCCATTCTTCTTGAGCCAACACACTTCAGATTTTTGTGAGTTTGAGCTTCATATATGGATCTCCAACAACCTTTCAACAAAAAACATACTTCGTTCAAGCAATGTGGTAGCTCGTGGATACATTGTGTGAGTGTTTTTGGTGAGTAGTTGTAATTCTAGTGGTTTTGTTTCTTGAGCTTGCAACTTTGCACAAATAGTAGAATTGGAAGGATTTATTGCTTCTTTAGGATTTTGGTGGGCATAACATCAACTGGAAGAAAAGGATTCACTCAAATTTGTAAGTGATGATGCTCCAGTACCCTAAACCCCTTAAATCCCATTGAAAACCTATGGAAGATTGTGAAAGATACTATCCAAAAGGAAGAGCTACCGCAAAACAAAGAAGAATTAGTCAACACCATTCAAAGGGCATGGGAAGAGGTGCCTTTAGAGATGATTGAAGTTCTCCTTGCTAGCATGCCTCACCGTATGAAGGTTGTAATCAAAGCTAATTGTGGTAGCACTAGATGGTAGATAGTTTGTCAAAAAATGCTATATTTACATATAAATATGTAAGTTTTTTTGTAAATCCCTAATATATTAGTAAAGTAGATTTCATTATCTCTCCAACGCACTTTGCGGTTTGTGATTTGGATCATTTTTGAGCAAATGGTGACAATTTGAAATTGGAGATATGTGCCTTGTTTCTGCAAAATGGCTACTGTGAACGTAAACTTGGTGGGTACTGTACATGAGGGCCAGAGAAAGAGGAGAGAATTAAGTAACAAGGAAAGGAGGAGAGGGTGGGAGGATTTAGCTTGTTTTTGTTAGACTATATGTACTCAATCATTTCTCCAATGATGTGGCACCTCTATAGAATTGTATTTCTCTAAATATTTATAAGCTATTCTTAAGGTGAAGTGCTTAGGTGGGGACACAGCCTTCTATATATAGGAAACTTGAGTGAGAACTCTCAGAAAAATACAATATCCATAATGGGGAGACAGACAACAAGGCTAGTTGATTTTGGGAAGTAATTTACAGGACTTATTGTTAAAAAGTGTCAATGTGAAATGTGCATTCAAAATACATGCAAGTAGCTTGCTCACTGCTTCAAGCAAAATTGAAGACCTCAAGCCTACAGAAATTCATTCTAGAGCTGAATGAGAGGCTCTTGAAACTCTGCAGTACTCCTGAAGGGGCCAAACATCATAGGCCATCCTGCGTCTTTGATGGCCTGAGTGACAGTAGAAACGTCATTGCAATTGCTGATTGTCACATAACACGTCATTTGGTTCAGCCACAAAATCCTGTCGATTTCACATCCAATGCCACTGAAGCGGAGCATGAGTTCGTCTTGAGATGGCAAGGGTAACGCGTTTGTTGATGAAAGAATAAACATAGACAAACGATCCGGAATTGGAATGGGGCCCTCAAGCGGAAGGTATGCAAGGTCGCTTCGCATCACAAATATTCTGTTGTTGAATTCTTGAATTGCCTGTGACCGTCAAAATGAGAACACCAAGCAGTCAGTATGATGTCCATGGCAATGATAAAACTAAACTGAGTTTCGCAACATATCTTGCAATTCAGAAGTTCCAGTCCACCATGTAGCTGGAATTATTTATTCTAGATGAGGCACCATCAGGGAGGTCACACTGTGTAAGATATCAAGAACCACTTGCAAAATAATACAGTGTGGAATCGAATCTGAAGGAGTAAAATTTATGAAACAATTAACATAAATACTGGAAATGGTACTGGAAATTTCATTTTTGAATAGACTAGATATATTCTAAGAATAGTCTAAGAACATGTGGAATATCCTGTGACTATGCACATTACTTCATAGCACCCCCCTGAAAATAGACCTTTATTGCACATGGTTCATATCCCTACAAAGGGAGTTAGTCCCCCCGAGTAGACACTATACCAAGCTCAGTGTTCTATCTGCACTACAATCACTCATTGGACTCTAGAGTTATCCTTAAACTCAACGAGACTTTTGGTGGGGAGTTGGGTTGTTTTGCTTAAAATACCTCCCATGTTCTGTAAGTTTTCAAGACATCCTCAGAGGTTCATAGTGTGGAGGTCTGAATGAGAATCATTCTATATCGGTTCATTGTGGGGCATGCCAAGAGGTGCTAAAATGAGTTTGGCCCTCAATGAACCAAAACAGGGTGCTCTTCATTCAGTTTCAAACCCTACCTCCAAGAATGCACCACGAGTGGAAAGAAATTATTGATTTTGTATACAAAACGACCAATGGGAAATATTAAGTCACACCTCTTGACTAAAAGTCCAATTGAGTTCAAGGATAACTCTACTCGTAAGAAACTTTCAACCACAAAAGCTCTCTAGCAAAGCTCATGTAGGAGCTTGTCAAGGTTTTTAAAATCACATACCTGGAATTCCAAGGGATTCTTGGCACGCTCGTTACTGATTGATTTAGCCTCAAAAAGCTTAGTTAGCCAAACGAAAATTGTTCCAGTCATGTATGCATCAAATCTGCAGTCAGAGTGAGGACAACTTCAGACACCCGAGCAGAATAACATCACATTCAGACTTAAATGATGTGTTGTTAGCTTGAAAAATGGAAGGGTAGGGCAAAACCGTACCCAGCTTCATGATAGCGGCTTGGTTCATTAGCTGTTGGTGTGTAACGATCAAATTCGTCAGCATGTTCTATTCTGGGCAATTCCACTCTCGTCAACTGCCCTTGCGTGCTTGCACGAACTGTAGAAAGAAAATCCATCAAAATTCATCAGTAAAGTTAAAATTATTCCTGGACATATCATGCCAACTAGAACTCATGCTGATCATTTTTTAATTTTGTTGCATAGTGGTTAACGATCCAAAGGGGGAAAACATCAAGCAAACCACCCAATTTTTGTTGGTGCAACTATGTGTGACATGGTCCTTCCTAACATTTCAGGAAAAATAAGGAGAGGAGGTAGGATTCCTTCTTGGAACCAGCCTGCCCTAAATCATAGACAACACCAACACCATTGCCTTAGTCTAGTCTAAGAACAGCAAAAGAGGATAATGCCTATGTTTGCCAACAGTAGCATAAAGTATAGAGTCTCTTCGCCTGCAGGTTGGCTTGCCTCAAGAAAGAGGTAGACTCTTTCTAACAACCGTAACCGTGGCCACTCGATCGCCCATCGCTCCTCCCCTACTACAGTCGTTGAGCCCCTCAATACCCACAACTTTGTCCAGTCTAAGGTATGCATTTCTTTTCCTCATATAAAACACCAACTTCAGGGTGAAAAATGATGCAATATTCTCCTAAAACGAACCCTCTAGTTCTAAAGATTAACACAACAACGCATTGGTTGGACACCCACAAAGTCAATGCTCAACACCCACTCAACACTTAACCACTTTAGGCACACCTACCATAACATTATCCAATTGAGTATGCAGAGTGGGTGGGACAAGGAATAAGTCAGATACTAACCGGGAACTGTACCATGGTCATTCTCTTATCTGAGATTCAGCCTAATAAACTCGGGTGAAGTACTGTCACTGACTATTATTAGAATGGAATGGTTGATAGCAGCTATATAATGTTATGATACACCTTACCACTTAAAAACTGTATCTGCACTTTGAAGATTTGTCAAGAATTGAGGTGCAGTCACCTTGATCTCATTGTTATGGCAATGGATTTGGACAAGATTTGCTAATCAACTGGATTTCTTCCTAGTTTTATTGCACGTCAGAAGAGACCAAACCTCCTGGAAGCAAGTGAAATAGGCTTGTCTAAGGTAGACAACCTTTAAACAATTACTTTTTCTAACTAACCCACTTCTCCAAGGATATGAAATACGCGATTAGTACGAGATAGTTAGCAAATCCAAATCAAGGCTGTAGCCACTTTCCTCATCATTTTTGGAGCTCATATGTATATCTTATGCATTATCAAAGTGAAAATTCTCGTACCCTAAATGGTCTTATAAGTCCCCCCAATTATATTGAGTCGAGCCTAGAATGGTTATCATCTTTTGAGAACAGTCCAATAGAACACGTCTTTTTGGTATCCGTTCTTGGAGGCACACCTAACAACATTCAGTCAAATATAGGTGTCCTAATAAGAAAAGTAACCGAATAAGGGCTGTCTACCTTGCTTTATAGGGGATTGCACAACATCCCATGTTAAAGTGTGTTCAAATGTGTGAATGCACTTACGCTGTGAAAGATCTGCAAGTATAACATGTACATTGTTGTTGCCCTCTTGGTGTGTTTCAGAAGCCAAGCCCTCCTCATTGTGGACGTTGCCTTCAGCAACTTCATTTTCTAGTATCATATCGTTGCAACTGTCATCAGTACTTGGGGCATTGCTTTGATGCTCAACATCTCCTTCAGCACTAACTGCAATTTCAGAATCACTCGCTTTTGGTGCAAGGTAGCTGTGAAGTTCCTCCAGTGATGTGTAAGGAAGTAAATTAGGAAAGAATCCAGCAAGATACTTGGTGTCATATAGGCCGCCAGGAAACAGGAGTTTCAGCTGTCCATCACCCAACCCAATAATCAGTAGCAAATTTATATGCACTTCAATCAATGGAATTTATTTGGCTTACAGACAACAAACCAATCCTGGGGGTACACAGAGGAGGATAATATTAAAGGTAAGGTTTGTATGTATATTTTGGGTTATTATATGATGTTTCTAATCTGTAAAATCATCCAGGCTTGCAACGCAAAATCAAGATTCTTGCCATGAGTAGACCAGTACATATATATGGGGTTGGATAGCAAGACAAGCCAAGCCTAGCTTCTCACTAAAACTATATTGATTAAGGTAAATAGTGCGGGATGTACCCTGGGCAACCCTATAGCATGGCCATGGTACACACAAACACGCAAGAAAATAATGGACATCCAAATCGTGCTTGTAGCCATTTGGATGTACATCATGGACAAATTGCGTGTTTCATAACCTACATGAAGTGATGCAAAGAGAACAGTACTCATCTAAGGCACATCTACCTTACATTGGCAGGAGTCCTACAACATACCTGCTCCCGAAAGTCATCCAGAGATGGAGGAAGCTGCCCAATGAAATGCTGGTAAATATATGCTAAATCCATCAGCATATTGTGTCCCACAACAGGCTTGTTACACGTCGTCAGAAGTTGCATCACGTTTGCAAATCCTTTCGCTCGCTCCACCTGCCGTTGCCTCTTTGCTGCTACCTCTGACTCCTGTGCAGCTACCATTTCAGAAGTGGCTCTCGTTAACTTCAAGCTCGACTTACGAGCACCCGGAGCTCTCTACAACGAATATATACCTAGTTAGTACTTCAAAGGTACACACCAACATCACAAACCTCCGAATTCATATATCATCAACATCAATTTCACATAGATTCAATCAAATCAAACTACAACTATCAAACAATGCCTACCAGACATAGCATTGCAGTTTTAATAATTGAAGTCTCTGTATTTTACTGTTGTAAAACCTAAAAGGTCGAAGTATGAGCTGATTCAATGTTGAATGAACCATTAGCTAAATGTTGAGTTGGCACTGTTTAAAGACATTGAAACCTTGCAGGGTATGAGGGTTTAGGGTCTAGGATTTAAGGTTTGGTATGCTACATGCCTTCTTCCAGTGAAGAAAGTGAACAGACAAACACAATTTCCACATGCAGTTCAACATGTCATAGGTGTTGCAACATGACAAGAAAAGACTTTGCACAAAGCATCTGATTTAGTGTGGCCCACACTAGTCATCCTCGACCCACTAGCAATCACTGGGTGGCAACTAGAGAGGGTGCCACATGACACTTGGTGCTACATGACAAGTCATATACACCACTCTAGTTAACGTGGAACATCATATTTAATGCCACACTAAATCAGATGTTCAGTGTTAGCCATCATACCTGGAGGACTCACACATGTCATCTACAAAGTGCGAAACGGAAAATGTAAGTAGTAGCCTACAAC
This sequence comes from Polytrichum formosum, assembly GCA_964035585.1. Classification (NCBI taxonomy): domain Eukaryota; kingdom Viridiplantae; phylum Streptophyta; class Polytrichopsida; order Polytrichales; family Polytrichaceae; genus Polytrichum; species Polytrichum formosum. The sequence goes on along the minus strand of OZ037941.1, from coordinate 32,173,561 downwards.
ATTGGTTTTTATGCAAGGTGTATACCAGGTGCTCAATGTAGAAGTCTGATTTTCCATACTCTTGCTCCAGGTGCTGATACAAGGCGGCGCGCAAATAGCTGTTACTAGGCTCCAGAGTCAGCGTCACAGGTTCCATGTCAGAACACTCACTGCCCACCTCTTTTACAGCAGTGCTTTCCATCCAGGACCGAACACTCTCCATTTGTTGAGCAACAAAATTTCGGTCATCCTCCTTCTTCAGTACAATTGCATCCCTAGGTTCTCTTAGCTCAGCTTTCTTCTCCCACTTCAGCTGCTCAAGGGTTACATATGGTATCCCTGCATCCGTATGTCATTGTTCACCTTCAATGTCAGGCCAGAAAGTTGCAGACCATCTCCTTATATACTGTTCAAGCCTAAAACACTGAACCCACCAGAAGTAGAATTTGGTTACTCCAGGAGGAACCCAAAGTCTGTAGAAAATTCATTAACTACTCAGCTCGCAGATTTAATTAAGTTGGAGAAGGTTGGTCCTGAGTACCAATTGACTGCAAGCCTTAGCGAAGCAGATGGCACAACACCATTTATGATTATCTAAAAAAACATATACAACGACCCCCTGATGCTTTGCACCCCTCGGTAATCCATTTTCCTGCAGTGAAAAGAGCAAAGTATCACCCGTTCACCAGCTGAAGTGGTTGTCTTCTGTCTGTCACAAATGGCAATTTGCAATACCAAACATACTGTAATGTGCATACCTATCCAAAAACTGCCCCAAAAAGAATCCCAAAACAGGATACTCTGTTCTAGGATACCTGTTAAAAGGCAACAGCTACTTTAACAGTTACAGATGATCACTCCAAGCGGTAAGGCATACCTGAGTATATGAATTTGTTGAAGTTGAACCCGTGCTCTCGTAAAAAGTCCAAAGAGGAGGCCTGCAGTTTCACATTAATCAGTGAGTGGTAGGAAAATAGCATTCGCCATTTTATGTTTGTTGTGTGTGCTTGAGAGAGACTCTTGATTATCTTAGTACCTGGCAGGTGAAGCGGACATCAGTTCCCCCACCAGCGCGGGGAAATATATAGAAGTTGAATGTTTTGGCTTCATAGCATTCTTCTTCCGGGTCCCAGTTGAACGTAGACAATCCAAACTGCCAAGGACATCAACTTATAATCAGAATACAAACATTTCTGCATTACATTGAACATCTGAGGATACTAAACTACCAAGGACATTAATTTCATATCAGAACACAAACTTTCCTGGATCACACTGAAAATTCCAAGAACATTTGAGGATACTAAACTGCCAAGGACATCAATCTCACATCAGAGTACAAAAGTTTCTGCATTATATTGAACCTTCAACAACATTTGAGGATACTCAACTCCCAAGGACATCAGCCTCACATCAGAATACAAGTATTTCTGCGTTACAATGAGCACTCGAGACCATTTGAGAATACTAGACTGCCAAGGACATCGATTTCACATCAGAATACAAACATTTCTGCATTCCATAGAAAATTCAAGGACGTTTGAGGATACTAGGATCAAAAGAGGTAGTACTTTTAGAATTTTGAGAAAGTGAGGAGTGTGTATCCCCTATTCTCCACTCGAGACTTGAGTAGATTCCTGACCTTTGTTTAGATATTAAAACATTTGCACGACATAGATTCCTTGCAAATTGCATAATAGGATACTAAACAATCATACTTGAATGATGAGAAAATTCTGTGCAGCTGTCCGAACTCTGGCATACCGCTGCTCAGGATCATCGAGCACATCTTCTCTTCTGCAAAATTAGCATTGCCACCTTAATATACACTTAATCAAACAACCCTCCAATCCCAGTCTCGTGCACTGTTGCCCCAAATCCTTAAACCCTTCAACATTGGGCATTTGTATGTGCGCCTAACCCATTCTTCAAATTTCTTGTTACAAAATTCACCGCAGCATGAATTTTCTTTTAACCTTGAAAAACACGGAGCCCATCAATGACCTAGAGATGCATAGAATGAAGCTACATGTCGATCACACCCACTGCAAAGAAGCGAAATGGCTATTCATAAAAATTACAAATCCTAGCTTTGAAACTTGCCGCACTCATAAAAATCCCGCCCTACAAAAACCATTCTTAAACCCAATGCCGCTAACTTCTGAAGACGTCTCCGTGAACAAATTGGAGCTAAATTTTATGTGCACAAGAGAATTTCCTTACAAACCCAATTTTAAGTAACAGATTCTTCACCAGAAAAATTGAGAGTTGAAATCCCATGAACCGAAATCCATAATGACCTAGAGATGCATAAAATGAAGCTACATGTCGACCACACCCACTGCAAAGAAGCGACATAGCTACTCACAGAAATTATAAATCCTAACATTGAAACTTTCCAAAATTTTCAAAATGAGGTCCTTCAAAACTATCCTTAAACCCAATGCCGCTAACTCCTAAAGAGCTCTCCGTGACAACATTGGAGCCAAGTATTTGCACAGAAGGAACTTCCTCGCAGCCCCCAATTCTTCACCAGAAAATTTTAGTTAAATGAGAAAACATGAGCCAAAAGTCACCCGAATTCGAGACCGAGTAATTGGACGAAGGAATCGACCGAGAGGATCGGTCTGGCAGAGGAGGTATTGAAGTTTTTTAAACATGAACTCACCGAGGATTCGTGAGCGAAAGGCCTGAAAACTCTGCGTCGATTGCGCAGAAGTGGCAATTGGTGAGCGCTTCCTCAATGCGAGGCAACAGCGATTCGAAATTGGTGTAAGTGACCTCCATTGCCACCCAAAATTGATCTCAAGTTTGAAAAATCGACTCCCGGACGAATCGAAGCTGGCAACAAACACACCACTTGCCACCACAACACCCAAGAAGCTCTTCGTTCATCCAAGGCCCAGGAGCACACCTACTCTAGTCATCCTTAATGAATGAAATTCATCCTCCTTGGCTCCGAGTCGACATTGAGTGTGAATTGACTTGGCTTGGTCCTAGAGTAGGTACATCATTCATTCTTTAATGGAGCTTTTGTTCAATCACTTTGATGTCTAAAAGCCACATCACATTGCTCGGGGAAAAAAATTGTTCTGTGGGGCCAAGAGTGATTCTCAAATCTTGTGCTATGATTATGCGGTATCATGTTGAATTTGGACCATTTATGAGAAGTATACACAACCTGGGTCAATTATGAAAAGTGAACACATCTCATCTATTGAGCAATGGCATGCACTCGTGCACCTTTTAAATCATGTAAAACAAGAGTGGTCCCTTGTTTTCAATCATTGGAATATGAGGGATTTTGGCTATGAGCCGTATGGTGGAATGTTTAACTCTTAAGGGCAAGACCAGTGGTTCTTGGATCTGCATTTGCATCCAGGAACGAAAAGCCGCCTCCGCCATGGATGCAGATGCAGATTTAGGACAAAACTCCACTCACTGCCTGCAAATCGATTCAAAATTCACTAGGATGCTACCATATTGACTCGTCGTACATGAAAAGAAGCAATGAAGTTACTTGTCCTTAGTGATAGAAGGCTCCCTGCATATTTGACGTCATGCAGGGAGCTCAACAGTTGTTGTATTAAAATTCATCCGTTTTGAAATTAAATAGCTTTGAGTGGGCCACTTCTCTGCATCCGCATATGCATTGCGGATGTAAAAGTGCATTTGCATATGCGAATGCAGGGTGAGTGGCCTTGCTCTAAGGTAGATGGGTCTTTTAAATGGTTATTTTTGCAACTAGCCCACTTCTTGTAGGATATGAAACACACGATTTAGTACAAGATGGTTAGCAAATCCAAATTGAGTCCGTAGCCAATTTCCTCATAATTCTCGGAGCCTGTATGAATATCTTATTCATTATCATAGTGAAGATTCTCAATCTCATTAAATGGTCATATAGGTCCCCCAATTTTGTTGATTGTTAATCCTAGAAAGGTTAGCATATTTTGAACACGCAGTCTAATCTCTTCTAAACACACGTCTTTTTGGGGTTCTTTCTTTGAACTACACCTAACCACGTGCTGCTCAAATATAGGTGTTCAAATTAGTGCTATGTTGGAATTAGGCACATCTACCTTAACCCTTAATCTCCTAAACACTTTCGGAGTGGCTTGGGATTCATGTTGTCTATATAAACTCATCCATTGCAAAGGTGAAAATGTGGTGAATTATTTTACAGCGTGTAAGTGGTTATTTCTAGATCGTTTGACTCCGAAAACAATATCAAAGACTTTGATTTAGTCTAGTTGAGTCAAGTTGGAATGAATTGGCCCTCAACCTTGTAGGGGACTTGTTTAACTAGAGCTCCTTCATCCACGATAGATGAATTTATATAGACACCACAAACCCCAAAGCCTATGTGGACCTCTCATACATACAATACTTTGATATTATACATTGTGATGTGACTTTTTGGTAGATAATGATAGCTTGTTGTCTTGTAAGATTACACTTCTTGAAAGTTGAAACCCACGCAAAGTAGCTTAGAAAGAGCTTGATGAGGAATTCATAGCATCCATCCTAAAGATAGCATATGCAACTAGTAGGAAAATTTGTTGTGAGTGTTTAGGGGGTTGAAGGGTCTACATTTTGTATCAAGTGCAACATTTTATGTACGATTGGGTAACGAGGACATTACATGAAGCTAATGTACATTGATTTGGTCTCTATGAATGCTAGTGGATACGTGTAAGGTGAATGGCAAATATTTTGGTTCAAGCTCTTGCATGTATCATTTGTAGTTAGTTTAGAGTGCAATTTGTTGAGAAGTGATCACATCCTACTACATCTAATTTACCACCCACCGGAGTAGAATCCAAGGTGAATGAAGACTTTACACTAGAGAGGGCTCTCTATTTTAACACAAAGTATTTATTTTCCCTCAAGTGTCGCCACGTGTCAACCCTACATTGGTTGAGACCATCTTGAATCTCACTTGAGACATACTTTATTCCAACACTAGTAAAGATGAAATAGAGCATCCTCTACGGTATTGAAAGGGCACCCCTCCAAGTACAACTGTGACAATAATGCGTGTATTGGCCAAACATTCTAGGTGCCGATGTCACGTGTGATTTGCTCCTTCAAGAAGAATGATGTCGTGCGGTGACACAATCTATGGTACATTATTACTAAGCGTTGGACAATCCCATAATTTAGTTATAAAAGAAGAAATAAGAATTAAGATATAAAACACCTAACATCTATTTACAACCCAAATTGAAGGGTGAGAAGCCAATGTGAGGGAGAGCGTGCTGAGATAGGAAAACGGAATATGATGAATGAGCACTATTGGTGCACTAGACTAGGAGCATGATGATTATTGTGTGGACCCAAAATAACTAATTGTAAACATAATGGCCCAAAAAAGGATGCAGTGATAGGCCATATTGGTGCACTTGGGATCACTTTTGGGTGCCATTCAATTACCCATTTTATGTGCTTTTGGGATGCGGAGTGAGATATTTGATGCTCAAATTAGGGAACCTCTGTTGTACAAGTAGAGGGTTTCACTTACTTGCCTCTTTGAGAAAATGTAACTACTTATTTACAGGGAATAAAATTACGAAACAACTTGCATTCCTCATCGTTTCCTCTACTCCATCTCTGAAAAATATCGCACAAATTTCAAGCCACTCTTTCTGGCTGAATCAGCTTATTCTCACCGTTTTCCGTATTTCTACCATAGTACATCATGTATCTAATATTGGCAAATTAGGTTGATTTGTGTTCACTACAACGTACATACTCCAAATTCTGTAATGATACAAGAGAAAGTGGCCTTCATGGAAACTTGAATTCATAGAATACCTAATAATTCTAGAGCCCAAAAATATTGTGTACAAAATATTCCTTTATTTTTTATTTTTTAAAAGACAAGTATTTAGATTCACTCATGCCCTCATTTCTCAATTGTAGAGTTTGTTCAAATATGGAAAGTTTCGAGCCTCGAATTCCAATGTACAAAAATGTAGAACTTTGGCTTGGGGTCGTTTTTGGCATTCACAACTTTTGGGGGTTGAGGGGAAGTGAACCACAACAAGGGATGCATGTCCATGACTATAGTCTAGTATTTCCCGAGCACATGGTTCAATTGTGCACTTGTGATTGCACAAGTGAAAAGGAGACATTTTCCTAAAAAAGGTCAATGCTCTCTTACATATGTGACCTATGCACACACCCGCCTTCTATTTTTCAATCATCAAAAGCATTCATTAGTCTAAGAAAACTTGTTTATTACAATTGTCTGTTACGACTTGGTCATTGTGATTTATGGCAAGAAAACGCATAAAGAAATCATTTTGGTTGTCAACCATAGGTTTTTGGTTGCAATTTTGAATAATGGGTACCCAAAACCCTTTGATTGACAATCAGAATAATTTGTTTATGCAATTTCTCGTCATGAGTTGCAATGGACAAGATTTCTTCTAGTGATTGCGGTGACTATGCTACAAATAACTACCCACATGTTGGTTCAAGTTCACATGCAAGTGGCGCTTCCTTATTGTGAGTCACATAGTTAAGTGAGCCAACAACCAGTAAGAGATTGTCTTTTATCTGCTTGGACACTGATCAAAAGGTCTTCTTTGTGGTCCACCAAAACGAGGCACACGTTGTATTGGAGTGTCCCCTATACAACCCCATTAGAGATAAGTATCCATCACTATTTGAGAATGTAGTGTTAAAGAGCCTCTAGTCTTTCGTTCAATTGGACGAGCAAGTTGACATTATCCTCTATCTCTTAGAGGCTACTGCACTCCGCCACTCTAAAGAATTAACTGGTTTGAAACCATCTTGATGTACTTTCAATCCTATTAGCCTTTTGGCTGCCCGGACTCTTGTATCAATTTCATTTCATTTTCCCTTTCTAGGGCCCTACTCACATGTGAGACTAGGTCAAACATGTAATATTTCTTTTCATAGTGGAGTGTTTGGCCCCATTGTTCGTGGTGTGTTTGGCCCCATTGTTCGTGGTGTGATCGGGATTGACATAGAGTGCCATGCATTTTTATTATTTAAGGGTTAGCTGGCTTCCTTCGACCTTCTTACCGATGGATAAAGAGAGCTTGTGCTAAATTATGTGAGTACGGTAAGCGGGCCTTAACTTAAATGGACACTTTTAGCTCTCCACCCACTTTCTCTTAGGATATGTGCAGTTTATGGTTTTGCTATGGGTTAAAACAAAACAACAAACAATCTAAGGCACTAAATCTCATGGAAGATTGATTTGAGGTCGAGGCATTCATAGTCCATTTAATTGCTCACTAGGGTCATGTAATGTTGACATAGATGATATCTATATATTTTTAGGTGAACAAAGTTAAAGTTTATATGGTGGTGGCTTGTGATTGATTACCCTCAAAAGAGTTTGGATAATTGTTGTAGCCAAGAAGTAGCATTGAGATGAGCAGTTATGAGTTAACCTATAGATTGACTATGTGTAACCCTAAAATTTACGATTTGAAATTTGTAGCAATTTCCATATTCATGATAGTAGTTGAATTCTCCTTAGAATATGTTTCTCTTTGCAAGAAAAATAAGTCCTCACTAATACTCCCCCTAAAGAGATGCAAACTCTCTAATTTTATCGGTTATTGATGCCTCAACCTTAGTGTCTATAAGGATTAATGTCACATTGATTTAAATCATTCCATAATAACCTTGGGTATTTCTCTCTGAATTTGTAGGTATTTGTAGGTTTACCTACTCTATGACAAGCATCATATTGTCTAGCATAAGTAACACAATCCTAAAATTGTGTAGGCCATTAATATCATGCTTGTAAGACTTTTATAGCAGTAACATCTCCTGCAAGTAATCTCATGTTGGTCACTATGACATCCTCTTAGAATCAAAGGTATTTCACACATCTCTTCAATACCCCATCCTTGCATTTCTTATACAAGGTATCACCAAGAATGGAGTATGGAGCAGCTTTGCATGTCAACATGTTTTTTTGTTTTGTAGAGAAGTCAATGGGGAATGTATTGGTTTGCATATAATTGATAATTTCGGCATATTATGGAGACACGGTATCAACCAACTCATTTAAATGTATCCCTCATCCAATGAGAGGGAAATGTTGCATACAACCAAACCTCTCATTTATCCATGTTAAAAACATGCCTTCCATGTGTTTATGGTTAATTCATATCTCCTAATAGACTAATTTGGGATATTTAAAAGTAATCCCACTATCACAATATCTTTAAAAGCAACCTTCATTTTGTTTCAGGTCATTCTTATCCGATGAATGAAAGAGAAGCTCGTTTGCAACAATTTCCTTGTGACCTCTCACTCATTCAAAATTAAAAACACATTCCCAACATATTTGTGCTTAATTCATGTCGAGTGTGTTCCACTAGACTAATTTGGGTCTTTTAAACCCTTGTCGATCTCAACACTACAAGCATACGATTCTTGGACAATTATGCATCACTGGGAACTTGACAAGCAAAGAGTCCTTATATCGGCCTTTAGTGATGTAAGACATTACAAATATACTCCTTACTGTGGTGACTTAAGCTTGCATTGTTCTTTTAACGACGCAAGACAATTGCCTAGGACTCATATGCTAATATTGCAATAAATCCAAAAGAGCGATTTCTAAATTGAGACGGTTCCCGTATGAATGAGAGGTCTGCTCGTATAGTATAATTCCCAATGGCCTTATAATTTGGGCAAGGTTCCTCGACCAACTTCCAAAAACGTAAACTTGATCAAATCAAATCCCATTTTAGTTGGAACGAGGAAAAGGTGAATTTCGTCCACCTCACTTCACCTTGAGGTCCAATAGGCGAGCTTTGCCGGTTCAACGGAATAAAGCATTGGCTCTTCGGACTTGGAGTTCACCGCACAAGCCCATGAAGAAAATTCCTAAAGGTAACTTATAAGGCAACAAGTACTAGGCTTCCCAAGGCCCTTGGGGACCGGGCCTACGTAATTAAGTTAGGGATAGCCCACTTGCAATCGCACGGAGTGGAGGGCTAGGATTCGTGGTGTCTACGTGAACTCATCCGTTGGGAAGGTGAAAACGTAGTGAACTATATTATAACATGTAATTGATTATTTTAAAAAGATTTGATTCTGGAATTCTAAGTCCTCTCTACCCTGGCTTGGGATTCGTGGCGTCTATGTGAACTCATCCATTCATGGATGAAAGGGTTCTAGAGGCTTTTGACCCAAGGTGATTTGCATGGGTACAGAGTCAACCTATTCACGACGTCTTGCTCATTGAGTGGGAACCCCACCATGAATAAGGTGAACTGCAACCATTTACATTATGACATAAACATTGCACTTTGAAGTTAATAATAATAATAATAATAATAATAATAATAATAACTAAGCATTAGAGACCTTGGATTAGTCTTGGGTACTAACCCCTGTAAACATTGTATTCGTGAAAACGTCATATTCACATGGGACGTTTTTATTTTCAAGGCCGACTCAATTTCTAGTCTTGTGGAATGCACTTGAATTTTGGAAAAAATTGTAGTTGGCAAAATCTTGTGTAGTTGGCAAAACCTGCCTCCAAAGACAAATTCAAGATGGCCTTCCTTGCATACAAGAAACCGACACAATATATGGCATTTTTATGTGCCATGTGACATTGTCATGAATACCATGTTTTGTATTGGGATGAATATTTCAATATTAAAATTTGTACGATGCAAAATGCCATTTAACGTTTTTTGAATCTTTGCAAATGACTACATACTACACTATATATTGTGTTTAGTGTCACTTACTATTTGAAATTATGCAATGGTGTGACTATTTACTATATATTTCATTGTTTTGCCAACAAAGGTCAAATTGGTTGTTTGAATATTATAGAATGTTAACATCTTTGCTCGGTAAAAATTACAATAATAGTAAGAATATATAGCACTGTGTAACTTCAAATAGTAAGTGACACTGAATATCCTATTCAATGTAGTCTCAATCTGATATCAATCCAAAGCTCCATAGTTCACAAAGAGTTGAAAGTATATAAAACAAAATTTCTTCCATTTTTTGGACAATGGCCTCCGGATTTATCGAGGTTCGAACATTCTTCCAAATGTTGTGTCTTGGATATTGGTCTTCAAGTCTATCAAAATTTGAACATCATAACATTGATTCAACTCTTGAGATAATATCTCTTTTGAAAGAAAACAAAAAAACTCACAGTTGCCCCCTCAAAACACCAACAACTTCCACGTTGAATAAATAAAAAAATTAATGTTATTATACATCGACGTGAATGCAAACCCGTTCTTTCAACCCTGGTCATGTTTTATCAAGGTTTAGGGCAGGGTTACTTCCATTTTGTTGGAGGGTGAGCTCCTTGTACTATTTTTATTATAATAATACTAATTATAATGATGATGAAGGTGATTATGTTAATTAATAGTAAGAAGGAAGGATGGGTCCTCCTATGGCGGGTCTAGATGAGCTTGTTTGTTGTCTAGTTTTCTTTTTATTTAGTACTAGATATGTGAGGTATTTTATGGCTATTGCTAACTTAGCGTTGAATTTGAAACTCCAATTGGATGCTCTCATAATTCTATGTATTGTCATGTGGTGGTTCAAGGCCAACAAAAGTGTGAACATGATATTCCATATTTTGCTTAATTATTTACAAAACTGTCCTGGAAGAAAGGTAACCACAAACCTATGGATGTTACACTAAATCTTGTATTTAGTGTCACCAATTCTATTTGTCTTGCTCAATACCAATTGTAAACCACCCGTGTAGTGTCACTAACACTGAATGGAAACCTAACATTATGATATCAATCCTTGTAAAAAAGCGGGCATTATAGATTTACAATGTTGTAATTATTATCGCTTACTGAGTGATTTTTCATCCAAATTTGATCATCCATGACAATATTTCATTAACCAAATTGTTAGGACGCAGAATATATCAAATTTTGTTCCAATAATCGCATCCAAATTTCAATCATCCATGACGACACTTGTAAACTCATTCATAAGAAGTGTCAATAGAAAAATTTCTACATTGACATAAAATACATGGTGACTAAATGACATACAGTAATTAGTGTAGATTTGTTTACTAGACTCCTTTTCCCTTGGTAAGCTTGGTGGGGTCAGCTCAAAGAACGAGGCAACTAGCCCGAGCTAGAGTGTGGGCGGCAACTTGGGCTCAGCCATGGCAGCAACACTTCGGCCATAACTTAAAGAACATGAGCAAAATCCTGCTCAAGAAGCGGCGAGCCGGTTTTGTATAGTGGTTCTGCCGCGATTGTGAGGACTTAGCATTTGAGGTGCGAGTAAAATAGGTTTTGTTCATAACTGAATCAACGAACTCCTGCTGTGCTAGTATGAGCAGATCATATGGCAGCTCATGAAGAGGATCTTGGTATGCAGATAATTTAATGAGGAAATGTTGAATTAGCGTTGGAGCTGCTAGAAAGTTATGTCTCCTGTGATGGAATGAGCAAATATGGCAGCTTAGGTTGATACATTTGTGCCCAGATTGTGAAGAATTAGAGTTGAGATTTCCTTCCTGTAATTGTGACGTGTGAGGTTGGGTGTGGGGACCATGTGTGCTTGGATCATTGGTTTTTAAAGAGACGGGTTGAGATGTAGGGGAGTGAATGCTGTGGGTTGCTTGTGAGGTCTTGTAGTGCGAGGTAAAGATGTTGGTTTGAAGATGGGTGAAGAGAATGTAATGAGGAAATGATGAATTAGTGTTTGATCTGCTAGTGAGTGATATATCCTGTGATGGCATGAGCAGATATGAGAGCTTAGGTTGATACATTTGTGCCGAAATTGTGAAGAATTTGGAGGTTGGACTAACTTCCTGGAATAGTGACTCAAAGGTGGTGTGGGATCATGTGTGCATGGATCAAGGGTGTTGAGGAGACGGTGTGCGATGTAGAGTGTGAACTTGGAAGGTTGTGGGTTGCTTGGGAGGGTCTTGTAAGTAGTGCTCATGAAGAGGATGGTGTGAAGATGGGTTGAAGATAATTCAAAATGGACATGTTGAAGTGCTTGAGCTGATACTAAGTTATATCTCCTGTGATGGCATGAACAGACATGGCAGGTATGGATGAAGAATATATGAGGCAATGCTGAAATTAGTGTTAGAGCTGCTACTAAGTCAGGTATCCTTGTGGGCATGAACAGGTATGGCAGCTTAGGTTGACACATTTGCGCCGAAATTGTGAAGAATTAGAGTAAATTGGATTATCTCCCTGTACTTGCAACTCAACGGTGGTGTGGGATAATGTGTGCGTGGATCAAGGATGTTGAGGAGACGGGGTGAGATGTAGGGGGTGAAGGAAAGGTTGCTTGGAAGGGTCTTGTAACATTAGCGCGAGGCGAGTCGCTGGTAGGATCATGGGGTCCATTGAATATTGGCAATACCGGGTGCCGAGTAAACCCATCCAGGATCCGGTAATTACCCGGGAGCGCAACATCAAGGTTGCAGACTGGAACCGGTACGATGGGGTCACCCGATCACTCGCGAGGACGGGACTGGACTTGTTAGATATCACGGGGGCCACAGTAGTTGGTGGATACAATCATAGCTCGAAGCATGTGGTGGATGGGGGGGTTCACAATAGCGTGGAAGAGACACTGGGATCCCAGGCGTACAATGAGATTTGCAGGCAGCGCACCGTCTTGGAAAATATACATTACTGCCAATCAGGTGCTCACTCGATCGGCCCCATGCATTGTCCTCGATGATTTGAGCTTTGCGTTTTTGTTAATTTTCCTACTTCGGGGTTTGGTCTTAAGAATCTCTCCTGGTTTCCTTGTGTCAAAATTGTGGATCCTTATTAGTACACATGCTAAACATCAATTTGCTTGAGTTTCCTGTGAACTCTGAAGATTAATGGCAGAAATTCAGGACAAGGTTCCAGCGTAGAGAACTGATGGGTATGGGGATGTCGCGGAAAGCATTCTTTTGTCGAAATAGGTCTTCGTACACATGCTAAACAAGCATTTGTTTTAGACTTCCTGCTGGGAGATTACTACCAGAAACTCAAGTCAAGGATTCATTGTCGGGAACGGATGAAGTAGTGGCTTCGTCCATGTAATGCACTTGATTTGCACTTTGGGCTTTTGTTTTCCTACTTCAGGGTTTGGTCTTGTGTCTCCTGCTTTTCTTGTGTCCCAATTGATGTCTTAGAGCAAGGCCACCCTAGCCTCAACCTCGTTCCCACAACCTCAATATATCTCAATATTGGATGACAATATAGGTTGAGGAAGGTTGACGGCAGTACACCTGCGATACATTATTTCTCTTAAGAATTCCCGTTACTTCTGGAGATCTGTAGCTGAAACTGAAGACACGGATCCATTGTCGGAAACTAATGATGATTTCAGTGGGGGTGTCTTGAAAGGTGGCTTTGTCATGCAATGCACTTGATTTGCACTTTTGGTTTTTGTTATTCCTAGTTCGCAGAAACTCCAGACAAGGATCCACTGTCGTGAGCTTATGAAGTCTGTGAGGATGTCGTAGAAGGTTTTCTTTTGTCAAAATTGAGGTCTTAGTACACATGCCATCCAGCAAATTGCTTGAATCTTCCCAGTACCTCTAGAGATGTAGCAAAACTCAAAGACAAGGATCCAATCTTATTTTATGATCTATTGGTTACCTTTATTTCAAGTGTTGATGTTTGAACATCGATACTTACAAGGATAAGGATATTGCTTTGTTGGAATCCATCCTGTATAGTCCTATTGTGCCTGATTTGTAACTCTTCGAATTCTCTTAGGCATGGTAATGTATTGGTGGAACAACCACTTGTGTTTATCTAGAATTTACAGTTTGCTGTACGACTTTCGTAGACGCATTTGGAAGCCATCCAATTGTGCCTGAATTCTAAACCAGCGAATTTTGAATTTGTTCTTCTCTCCTAGTTTGTTTCTGGATTGCAGCTTAGTATTTTGTTACCTAGTTACCTCTCCACCGTGAAAGCTCCGTTAACCGCCATCCGCCATGCCTTCTTGGATTTTGACAACCAGCTTCGGAGAGATAGGCAAAAAAATTATAATCACGAGAGCAAGTGCTTGCTCACCTGGTGTACTGTGATATAGTGCATGATTGGTCGTGTGAAAGATATTAAACTACTTAGACGCAATTGACATTAATTAGACGCAATTCAGAAACCAAATTGACAATCCCATAGCTGCGATGACGAGGAGCCACCGTGCATGCTGGCCGAAACGACTTTTTGAGGCTTCAAATAATGATGTGTTAGGGTTCCTTACCAAGTCTCTGATAAAATGTTAACTCGACACATAAACTTAGAACTGCAGGAATGTGAAAAATCACATGTGTCAAGTGACTCTTTGTGCGTAATTTGATGGACTTTGCGACAGCCGTACCGGGTCTCCCTTTCATAGACGGATATCATAACCAGATGAACGTATCTTTGGGAATTCAAATAATGCTATGTTAGGTTTCCTGTACAATCAAGTCTCTGATGAAATGTTGTCTCGACACATAAACTTAGAACTGCAGGAATGTGCAACATCGCGTGTGTTAAGTAACTCTTTCTGCATCATTGATTCCTGATGAACTTTGCGACAGCCGTACCAGGTCTCTCTTTCGTGAACGGATACCACAACCCGCACAAGGTGGTCCCCGTCCCAGGGTCAAGCAAACTCGGCGACGCCGTAGCCCTCCCATCCCTCATCAACCACGACTACCTGGTGCTCGAAGTTGGCTACGGCTCTCAAACTCCAAAGAACAAGCTCTTCATAAGAGCAGAGAAGGCTGGCAACACAAAGGGCCCCGTAGGCATCCTGCTCACAGTGGACCCGAACTACGAAGCAACCGAGAACCTGGTGCGTCTCTTAACCATCCCGTGCAACGGGGTGCCACTAGCGTTACCGGAGCTTCTGGCCATCTTAGCGGACCATAGCCCGGACTACTCCTTGCGCAACCAGAACTGCTGGCAGTACACGCGCGGGACGGCGAAGCGCGTGCTGCAGAAATGCAGCGAGGTGCCTGGCCTAGGGGCGGAGGACGTTGGTAACCTGCTTCGTGAGCTCAATTGCTTGGAGGCAAGAATCGCCAAGAACCACATCAAGAGCGTCGTGCGAAATGGCAAGAAGGGGTTCAGCCGCATCTTCAAAATCTTCGGCTGAGGCTCAAGATCACCGATTCGTGTTACAATAACACAATGATCTAGACCGATGATCGAGGTTCACAATTCCAAAGCGCTCATCGAATCAAATGATTGCTGAAGCATTTGATCGATCGCTGGAGATGTTCGGCGAAGCTTGCTGTCTCCCGAAGGTCTTGGAGCCTCGCCGCTGATACGCGTCTGAGCGCGTCTCGACGGCGAAGACATTGAGCAGCGCCGCAGACGAGCGTCCCTCTGCGGCAGGGTTAGGTTGGGTTGGGGGCCGAAACTGGTCACAAACGTAGTCACCAAAGCAGTTACAATAATATTTCTGCACTCAAAAGCTGCTCAAATGATATCTAATATAGACAATTATGTACTTGTATTTTCATTACTAAGTTAATGACCATGCATTCAAATGTAAAGGGCTCACCACAAAGTTGAAGCTTGTAATTGGGTTAAGGAAATCAAAGAAATCAAAAGAAGGTCAAGTTCCTATATGATTTCAAAATCAATAGTTTGAGCATATAACTCCCTCTCTTCCCAAATGGACACTCATATTAGAGTTATTCTTTAATTCAACAAGAGTTTTGGTTAGGAATTGGTTGTTTTGCATACAATACTTTCCATGTTTGGTAAGTTTTTGGTGCATGTTTGGAGTTGAGTGTGGAGATTTGAACGAAGAACTTTCTATATTAGTTCATTGAGAGCCAAACTCTTTTTGGAATGCCAAGATGTTCATTTCATATTCTATACAGTAGGTATTATACTTGGTGTGGAATGGTGTTTCTTGCAATTGTTTCATATAATATGAAGGTTGTTGAATAAGTGCCAAATGTGAAGAGATCTTGGTATATTCTAGAAACCAACTTTCCACTTAACTGATGATATTTTTCATAGGGAAGATTTGTGAGAGAGAAATTGGAACGTGAAATATTAGACAGGAAATGGTAGTGCCTAGTAGATACTATACATGCTCTCAAGTCACAACAATCATCATTAGCAATGCATTCTTATGTTCTGTAAACCCGCCTTGGGTTTACATTTGAGTTTTGCAACTTTGCTCAAGGGTGAAGCGTCTCTACTTCATTTGTTGACTTGCTCATAGATATGTATGACAAATATCAGCCCAAAACATTCCATTCCTAGAAGACAGGGTTGAGCAAAGTCTAGGAAAGATGATTTCTTTTCACCACTCGCCATAAGTTGCATCAATTTTGGTATTATTTGCATTCTCAAGGTTTACCACATGTAAGGTGGCCTACTTTTGGGTTACATTATTATGTGCAAGGTTGAGTTTGGTAGATGCAAACATAAGTTAAGCCTAGGATAGCCTACCCTATAGGCTTCAATATACATAGAAGTGCAACATGCGACCCATGAATTTTGCAATTATAAGCTAGTTTGTCATGGCAAGTCCACCACATAGCACACCATGATGGAGACATAACATGGCCTAAGCTAAGTTGGCCTAAAGTTGGTTGCTTGTTTTAATTGAGCACTTATATTTGAATGTTGTGTGGTAAGGTGTAGATCTAAGTACGGATACCAAGAAGACATGTGTTCAAAAGGGATTGGCTACGTGCTCAAAATTGTTAAATATTTGGACGTCATGTGACACATAACTCCAACATTGAAAATGACTGGAAACCAACCCTTGATATTGTCTCTCTCGGGTTTACACCTACACGACTATACATACTTTTGTCTTGGACATTTACTTACCACTAGGCACATCCATTGAATTGAAATGGTTCCTCATTACAATCTTAGAAACATGATTCCTCCCCCCCACCATCTCGAGGCCAACGCAACCCTAGAAGGTAATATGTTTAGAGCAACGACCTATTTTTGTATGTGTAATTTGGTGAGGATGTAATGAGAGCATAACATTAACTTAGTAGCAATGCTAGGAGGGTACCCTTTGAGTACCTGCAAATTTACCTCAACAAGAAGGGAAAAGCTTGCAAAGCAAGGATGAATGAATGGATAATTAATCAAGTATAAAAGCTTCAAAAAGGCATCAAAGAGGTTTCCAATGCGGGTGTCGGGAGGATTTTCCAAAAAGTGCAACAACCTTTTTGACCTCACCAACTTTCCCATTGCTTTATAGCTATTTAGATTTGTTTAGATCGTAATTTAACCTAGATTATAACCTTTACCACCACTTGGCATTAGTTGTGTCCTAGAAACCGACATAATTAATTCTAAGCATTGAAAATAACTACCCAAGTAGATTAAAAATAGCCTAAGTAAAACTCAAACCTTTGCTCTCGAAAGAGCATCAAACCGGCACGTGCCGGTTTGATGCTCTTTTGAGAAGGTCAATCCGGACTTGCTACTTAATGTTATGAGCAGTCCAAAGCACTTATAGAATGTTATGCATGGTCACATCCAACCAAAACATGGTACCAAGTGGGCCCTTGCTACGGTCTTGGTGTAAACCACCCCTTAGTTAGAATAGAGCTATTTTCTTAAGATTCCTCCGGCAACCCATTAACTCCCTACAGCCCAACACGGGAGGTTCGTAGCCTTCCCAGCCCTTAACCAAAGTCGACCCACTGAAGGATCCATGGCTCCTCCAAACACATAAGGCTCGCGTGAAACTATGAATGATGATGGCGCTTGAAGAATCCTTGGCGTCATGGCTACAATTAGGGTTTTTGATTTCATTGGTAATGTTGTGTCACGGACTCACCTATATTAATTGGTGAAAATTACCTCTTAGGGCGGTTCACATGGGGTCCCAAGTCCCAAGTCCCAAGTCCCACTCATGTTAGCAAGTCTCAACATGGAGGCCAAGTCCCAACGTTTGAGCCTCAAGAAATCATTAAAATATGGTTCATTGTCATTAAAGTCGGATCTTGATTATTTTATGCAAAAATATTTACGGGACTTGTGTTGAGAGTTGGGTCTAGCTTTTTGCTTGACCCAACCCTTAACACAAGTCCCGAGCCTCACCTTCATAAAGTGTTGCCATGTGGGCATCCATGTTATGCTTGGGACCCCATGCGAAGTGGTTAGTCCCAACTTCCATGCTCTCAACAGCTAAGATTGCACGGATTGACCTCAAGTGACTTGGGACTTAGGACTTGGGACCCTGTGTGAACTGGCCTTTAGTTAGAGTTGAGCCATTTACTCAAGAGAAACCCCCCCTCCTCCTGGGCCATTATCCCCGCCAACCCCAATCCAGCTCGGGAGGTTGGCTATCTTGACCCATGACAAATGTATCCAAATCCTCCAACTATAACCCATATTGGAATTACGCCAAAGTAACACTATTTTTTGGGGGGTTTTGGGCTTCCATTTCCTATGGCCACATCCAACCAATGGGATACCATTGCATTCAAGTGCACTAAACATTTCATTTAGAGTTGCATTTAGAATCATGTGACTTGTTGTGTAGCACCAAGTGTCATATGACACCTTCTCTAATTACCACTCAATGATTGCAAAGACAATAAATATGGATCGATGATGAATAATGAGTCACACTATATGAAATGTACAATGACTATGATTTCTTTGCTATGGTCATGATCTAAACCAATGTTGGTATGGTATCGTCTTTTGTTTCATATAATTTTGGTATCTTTAATGAGGATTTTAGTTTTGTTTTCTCATAATAAATTCTAGTAGTGTGTGGGTATTTGATGGTACTTTTGTTTCTGATACCATTTGGGTATGTATACCATGCAAGAGACTTCATACGTAAGCAATATTGTCCTAGTGTCAATATGGTTTAGAATGATTTGGACCCAAATAACAACTTGAATTTACAAAGATTCGCTTACATCGAGACACTCACCAAATATCAATATTTGATTGGTATTACAATTTTGATGCCCACAGGTAGGTGCTTCAATACCATTATTGGTGTTGATTTTGTGGTATCATTGGCACGCCTATAGGTGTACCAACCCAACCCTTCATTAGTTAGAGTGAACACCCCCCCCCCTTGGTTTTTTTGGGGTTTACATTGAAGTAGCCATTACATTTTTTTCTGGGGTCTTGGGCCTCCATACTATCCCACGGTTGCATCTTGTGGGGTACCATCAAATTCAAGTGGTTCCTTGCTATGGTCTTGGTGTAAACCACCCCTGTGGGATGCTTTGGATTGGGGGGGGGTTCAAGAGGGAGGGTCCAACAAAATGGAGCAATCCTATTGTTTGGGAGGTGTAAGTTGGAGTAAAGGCCTTTAGATGAGGGTCCGAGAGCAAGAAGAGGCAAAGTGAGGTGTCTCCTACTTGACATCATTTTAGAGGGAAACACTGGTGGTCTGAACCAAATAATAAAGCTCAAAGGAGAACTCATGTGTTTGGGGAACCTTGTTGGCAGGTAGGGTCTAGTCAAGGGTTCAATTTGCCTCATATTGCTTCAAATTGGTCCTTATGGTCTTGGACCATGGACCCCCATCCAAAGCACCTCTTAGTTAGTTAGAGTTAAAACTATTCCCCCAAGATCCCTTGCCTAAGGTATGTGGGTGTTATTTCGTTTGTTTTTCATCTTCTCCAACTTCTACCGATTAGATTTATAGAAGAAAAACAATGTTGCTTTAGCAAATCTAACAATGAAACATTTGCAAAAATTGGACCTCCCCTTATTAGTTATGGTTATCGGAAATGCATATTTGTCAATTTCTTAAGTGTCCTCCCAGTTGCAATCACAATTGAATGTATCTGAGTAGTTATTAAATTCAAAGATGTAGTCGAATCTCTTTTAGACATGTGTCTTTATGATGTTTTCTCTTTGACCCTCACCGAACCACATACCAATCAAACATAGGGGTCTAATTAAGAAAAGGAGCCACTTAGGACCGGTTCACATGGAGTCCCAAGTCCAAGTCCCACTCATGTTAGCAAGTCCCAACATGGAAGCAAAGTCCCAACTTTTAAACCTCAAGAAACCATGAAAATAGGGTTCATTATGAGTGAAGTCGGATCTTGATTATTTGTGCATAAAATATTTGCAGGACTTGTGTTGAGAGTTGGGTATAGCTCTTTGCTCAACCCCACTCTTAACCCAAGTCCCCAGCCTCACCTCCAAGAAGTGTTGCCATGTAGGCATCCATATCATAGTTAGGACTTAGGACTTGGGTCGCCCGTGTGAAGCGGTAAGTCCCAACTTCCATGCTCTCAACGGCTGAGATTGCAGAGATTGACCTCCAGTGACTTGGGACTTAGGACTTGGGGCCCGTGTGAAGTGGTAAGTCCCAACTTCCATGCTCTCAACGGCTGAGATTGCACGGATTGACCTCAAGTGACTTGGGACTTAGGACTTGGGACCCCTTGTGAACCGGCCCATCTGTATCAGCTCCACCACAGCCCGGGACGCTATCCGGTTGGCAGCCTTCCCTTCCCTTCCGGGGCCCCAACAACGGAAGGCAAGTTAACGCACTGGAGGATTCGGGACCCGTGATTCGACTCCTCCGAAGACGAACACAAGCTCGTGAGGCTCATCGCAGGAAAGTAAAGAAGCAAAATTATGAATGGCGATGGCGTTCGGAGCGCCCTCGACGCCATGGCCACAATGTTAGGTCAAGTGCAAGCGTCCACCCCGTTCCAGTCTCGCCTCTTCCACCCTTCCGGAGGCGGCATGTCTTCGCTGCGAGCGCACCAGGCCCGCACGCGCAGGTGGGGCAGCGGCGTCTACCCCTGGGACCGAGACAGCGCGCACTCCATGATGAATTCGTTCGTGCCTGCCATCTATGGCATGATGCAGATGGAGGCCATGTGCATTTACCTGGCGTGCGACGAGGAGGAGGGGGAGGAGGAGGAAGAAGAGGAGGAGAGAAGGAGAGCTAGGAAGAGACGGAGAGTGGCGGGTAGAGATGTGGTCGCGGGAGATAAGGTCGATGAGGCCGATGGCGGTGTGGAGGTTACTAGTGCTAGAAGGAAAGTGAGCGGAGAAGAGGTTGAGGATGAGGAAGATGAGGAAGACACCGACGACGAAGACACCGAAGATGAGGACGAGGACGAGGACGATGATGAGGACGAAGAGGGAGAGGAGGAAGAAGAAGAAGATGACCGGTACGAAGAAAACGAAGACGTAGACTCTGACGAAGGGGATGGAGAGGAGGGGGAGGAAGAACAGGAAGAAGACGAAGACAAAGTAGAGGAAGAGGATGATGAAGAGGAAAAGCAAGAGGAGGAGGATGACGATGACGATGACGATGACGACGACGACGACGACGACGACGATGATGAGGAAGGTGGAGAAGTTGATGACTCCGAGGTGGAATTGTCGTCAATGCCATCTCAGGGTGGAGGAGATACAGGCACAAGAGTGAAGTAAGTGAGTGAACGAAGGACAAAAGTGGAGGAAGAAGACGAAGAAGCCGAAGGAGGCGGAGAGGAAGAGGAAGAGGAAGAGGAGGATAATGATGAAGAAGAAGATGAGGACGAGGAATACTGAGAAGTTGAAGATGACACGGAGGTGGAATTGTCTTCTAATAGCCCAATGGGGAAGTACAGGCTCAAGAATGAAGTGAATTGAGTGAGTGAGTGAGGGAAGGTGTGGAGGTACCATAGGTAGGGTTACAATTTGAAGAGGAACTGGCAGAAGGGTGTGAGGATTGGCAGCACAGAGATGTAGGAATAGTAGGAGGAGCGTCATCATCACAACAGAAGCAGCGGTCCAAAACGAAGAGGAAGAAAGGAAGGAGTTAGAGTTAGAGTGGGCAGCAATTGGAGAGCGGTAATGGATGCATGGAAAACGGGGACGTATGGACAGTATTTACACATATTCCAGTCAGCAATGCCAACTGTTACAGTTACTGCAGGTGGCCTAAAATCAGCTCTGTAAATTTCTGCATGACGAAGGTTCACTCACATGTATAGTGTTTATTTGGAAGCACAGGTTGGTTGCAATGCGACACATTGGAAGCAAAGAGAAAATGTCGCTGTGCTGTGTACGTTAGGTTTTTAATTTCAACAACACGCTGTTGCAAATAATAGTGAGCGTGAGTTATTTCTTAATTAGGGACAAAGTTCAAGGACTTTCTTCCGCTCCAAATCCTGCAGAGCGTTGTAACGTGACATACATTTTGACTCAATTGATTGGTCTTATTTTTGGTTATTTCTCCACAAGGCAATAATAATTAGTCTTTACAAGCCTTTCACAGGATTTGTCCTGCATGTCCCTGCTGGACTTTGTGGCATATCTCAATGTAAGAAATCATATTTTCTCAATCAAGCTTCTAGGGTTCTTGATCTGACTTTCCTGATTCACATTGGTGTGGTGAGCTAAGGACACGAATTGGATCCTTTGTACAGCCCATGTTTTTGTTCTGGATTTCCTGATTGTGCCTTTACATTGCTTGGGGCACTCTTGGGTAAGAATGTACTCTAGTCCTAATGCCATGGTCTTAGTGTTACATTTCTTGTGAAGAGATTACATTTCATGTAAAGGATTTATGTATCATTTTCCTTGTGCAGAAAACAAATTCAGCAGTGGACAAGACAACAGTAGATAGAGTGCGCAATCACATGTCCAGTCAAAATAGACTATTAGGATCTCTGATTAGATGATATGGAAGTCGTTAAAGTTTTTTTTGTCAACATTTGTGCAGGATTCCAGTACAGACTTTACAACCATAGGCAGATGCAGGAAGAACAAGAGCGTGGCAGTGGGATGGTAACTTAGGCAAAGGTGAGTCGACTTCATCTGGTTAGCTTTTCCTGTTATTAAACTTTGCTCACGAATTACCACCAGTGAACAAATTTCTTTTTAATTGATGAAGAAGCTCACTACTGCCTTCTCGAAGCTTCACGCATAATTGCATGTCAGAGATGTTAAAACTGCAATGGATCGCCCGGGAAGAAAATTTAGGGAAATTTATAGGACTTGGTGCGTGTATGGTTCTGGTTCTGGTTTCATGACATGAGATATATTTGCTGTAGTCTGACTGATTTCAATCTGAAGCATCTGATAGTCAGTTCGCATGATTGTTTGAGCAGCTATGTCTCATGTGCCTTCCAACTACATGGTCAAGCATTCTAAAGTCTCCTGGAAATATAAGAGGATCACAGTAGGTATACAGCTTTCTGTGCTTTAATACCTCTAAAATTGAGCACATATTCACGCTGTTTCTGATGAGTATTTATGCAGGTTGGTGGTTATGTAGGGGGAACAGGAGTTTGCTGGAGTTTCAAGTTTGTATGTTTTCCGACTGCCGACATTTGCGACATTGAGAACATCCTGGTGAATACAATCTTGTTTGAATAGAAATTGAAGCTGTTGTATGGAGACCGGGACACATGGAGATTTTTGACATAAAACAGAACCTTCAACACTCTGATTATAGTAACAAACAATCGGAATTGCTGGTATGAGTGCCGTTAGACATGGACAGGATTGCAATTGTATGAGAATACATGTGAAAACTGGTATTGGAAATTCTTGTGTCTCAGCTGAACTACTGTAGCCCCTTTTAGTTTGTGCAACATGATGCGCTAGGAACTTTTGCCTGTTGGGTTCTCATCTACTATGACGGACTTTTTGTCTTAATGAACAGTTCTAGTGTCCACTCACCTACCTAATTTGTTTTTGTAATAGATTGTTCCAATCCAGAATGCTGGAATTCGAAAACTGGCGACTGCTCTTGCAAGCTCCCATTGACATCCAAACTCTCATGTCTCATAGATCCAACCTATTTGTATCCTGACTTTTGAAGTATTGTTCTTGTCATAGCTCTAAAGGTTCAAAGTACTTTCTGTCAATAAGATATGCCCCGACTGCAAATCGCACAGCCCACACATCCTTTGGTTTTCTGTCAATCACCCTGCAACAGAAACAGCTCCGCAAATGTAAGCACAAAACCCCAGTACTTCATGTTATCCAGAAGTCTCAAACTAAAGTGGACACCCATATCTGAGTGGTATATAGCAAGGTTTGTGATTGAGAATGGACGTCAAAAAAACATGCATTACGACGAGGCTGGACTACTTATGTGCTTAAAATACACTAACCATTCTTGATTTAACCGGGAGTGCCTATGTGATCACTTGAAGAGAAAGAGAATCAACACTTTGACCTCTTATTCTCAACTGTCTATGATTCGATCCAATGGCTTGGCCTCAAATTAAATAAATTGTTAACCATATTCAAGGCAGAGGAATCATTCCGGGAAGCTAATCAGAGAATGTGGAGGGGCAATCTCTTGGGGGACTAATTGTGATAGAATACACCGACAGAATCAAAGATTTTACCTGACCTTTTGCAGAGAGCAATTTGTGATAGATTTATTGGATTCTATCGCAGCATTCAAAACTTCCTGCAAGTAGAAACATAAAGAAGGATGCTAAGAGGGAGAAAGAGAGAAGAGAGTGACGACCCACCGGCCTGCATCGCCAACATTGATTACGCCGTTGTTGGCTCGCATCATGGGCATGGGCTCCGCAGTCTTCAACATCGGTGGCGCTTCGGTAACCACCACTGCACTCCCCGCTTTCAAGCTCTCCTTGGCTTTCCCTTTCTGCCCTGCCGTCACCTCCTTCTTTTCCACTCCCCACCACTGCTCCGTTCCGTCGCTACTACACTTCGGTGCCACCGCCGCAGAATTCCTCTTCCTACACAAATTCGAGCTCCTAACTCCTAAACCTTCAATTGTCCTCCGAGAAGCCATTGAAGTACTTGAAGTTCTAGTGCCATTGCCAGAATAAGAAGAAGAGATGCAGAATGAGCCCTGGATTCCAGATTTGCGAGAGGTTCCCAACATCAGTGATGAGGCATCCATGGCGTCGAAAGATGCCCACAAAATTACTTGTTGGTGCGGCGAGCTTTGCTTCCACCGAATGTGAAGAAGGGAGCCTGCAGCACCAAGCCATGGGATGAAAGAAGATACGTATTCATCCAAATAGTTCATGTGACTACTATGTTTGGTCGAAAGGCGAACATGGATGATAGTCATCCGAACCTGAAGATAGAGCTGCAAGGTTTAAGGGGCCTGACTGCTGTGGAGGAATCTGAATCTGCCCAGAAATCGTCCTCTTCATGAAAATCTAAGCAACCTATCCTTCCACTTACTCCAAATTGGGTGTCAGATAGGCGAATTTTTCAAACAGAGACACACATGTTGTCCTCTTTTTCTGGTGGGTTTGCTTCTAATTGTGTGTATGAGGGACAGGGAGAGAGAGCGAGAGAGATTCACAGGTTGCTTGGTGGAGGTTTGAAGTAGAAAAAAATTGGGGTTTAGGGTTCTGGGTTTTTCTTACGGGGTGTGCTGCGAAAGAGTTCGAGGCTAAATGATGCTGGCAGGGGCTTCGGCAGGGCTCCTGAATAATAAACCTAGGCTTTCTCAAAGCGCGCCCGGAACCATCACCTCCGCAGTAGTTTGGCTGCCGCAGAGGACGCAGTGTGTCCCGAACTCGTCGTGCCGCACTGCTGTGGTGTGCTCCTCATCATCCTCTCGATCTCCATCATGGGATGTCACCAGACAGCTCGTGTATCCGGCGGGGGAGAAGAAGCCGCATGTGGAGAAAGCCATGCTCCATCTGCAAGGGTTACGCGCCAACAATGTTACGGTGGCATACAAAACCCTCTCTGATCTCATGACAGCGTGCTGGCTGGCCAACAATGTGGAAGATGCCGAGGTCATCTTCGAGGACATGAAGAACGCAAAGTACAAAATCCACCCTAAGGTATGAGAGCTATGAATTTCAAGGTCTACTTTCCATTGCAATGTTTTTCTCTGTGAGAGTGCGACTGAAGCTCACTGTGTGGATGAATCAATCTCATGTATGAATGTGCGAATGGAAGCTTCCATTGAAGCAGCAATTCGGACCCTAATTGATGTCAAACTGCGGTTTAAATGTCGCCCTCTTTACCTCACCTGTTAGGAATCAATCTACAACACTCTAGCCTCTGGAACAATCATTTTTGGGACGACATAACGATGTAAAGCACAAAATCCACCCTAAGGTATGCAGCTATGAAATTGAAAGGTCTGCTTTTCATTGCAAAATTCTTTTCTGCAAGAGTTGCGATTGAGTGAATCTTATAGATTCAAGAATCAATTTCCAGGGATAAAGGTCTTGATTGCATGTATGAGTGCCGAGCATTTGTAGTCAAGTGGCAAGCTCTCATTAATCGACACCTCATTGTGAAATACGTTTGGAGATGAAGCCTTCTCCCATCTACCAAGATTCAATTGAAGAGGTGCGCCTCAAATGGAACCATGCTTAGGGTATCCGGATTACCTAAGAAACATTCAATTTGTGCCGGAAGACTATATAGATTACTCAAGACTATTATGAGGCTCACTGGGAGGGTCAATTACTTTCTCTTGAAGTGTCAATAAAGACCCAAATTGATGTCTCTATGCCGTTTATGGTGTCGTCCTCTTTGCCTCACATGTTGGGAATTATTCTACTACATTTTACACTCTATGACCGAAAGGAGGTACTCTAGATGAAAATGGTGTACACTCTCAAAGCCCATGTGTTGGAAATTTGAGAATGGTACAATTGCGAGTTGAGTGGAGTAAATTTGTGATTTCATGTTTGGTCTTTCTCAAATACAAACAATGCACATATGCCATGATTTCGATAAGTGATGTGTCCTTACTGCCCACCAGGTTTGGGTGAAGTATATGCAACTTCATGCAAGGAGAGGTAGGTTCACGGTGGTGGAAGACCTGATTCAGCAACTGCGAGAAACAGGTGTGGAGCCAAAAGGCGGTATGTATGACTCGCTGCTGCTTTCTTACTGCCGAGCTGGGAAACCTGATCAAGCTCTCAGTGTGTTCCGGGAATACAAACTGGTACTTGTTGGTTTTTTGGCAATGCTGTAAACAATTCACTTGCCCCTTGACCTGGATTACAATAAGAAGTTATATGGTGAAATGCATCAGAGGTTTCTTCATTGTTGAATGCATTGTAGTAAGGTGGGCACTGCACTGTAATAGATTGCAAGGTTCTTTGGTAAAAATGAATCTCTCAAAATCAGCAGATGAGGTTTCAAAAATCAATGTCTACGATGTACTTTGTGATATGAAATTTAGGCTGTGCAATCTTATGTGAACTTAAAAGGCACATGTCTGTCGAACTCAAAAAATAATTGTAATAGTTGGTTATGGCATTCTGTTCTAGTGGGAATGTTGTGGGTTCGCATGTATTTGTCCCTTAATCTTGTTGTGGGTTTTGGTGGTGGGCAGAATTTGAAACCATCACTTGTGGCCTACAATATGTTGATCGATACATGCGGAAAGGCAGGTCGACATGAGGAGGCTGTGCAACTTTATGTGGACATCATGGAGTCGGGACAACATCCCAGCGCTGTGACATACACATCACTAATTTCTGCCGTTGTTCAAGGCGGTCGATTTGAGAAAGCAGAAGAGCTTTATCAAAGGATGCTCGATGACAGCATCAATCCGAACACTCACACATTTGCAACCATGATACATATGTATGCGAAACGGGGCTGGACCAAAGTTGGACATGAGGTACAGAATTAGGTTACCTTCTTTCCTTTCAGGCTGCTATGCAGAGTTGCCATACTTAAGCATGTAATGGTCTCCAGTTGCATTTGAGTTCATATGCTCTCATGCTGTGCGAAATTCTCAAAGATGTGTTGAACTGAATGGTCCAGGTATGCTTAACAGCCTTGGATAGCAAAACCTGCACAATGAACAGTGTGGCGTTTGGGGCAATGCTCAACCTATATGTGAAGGGTCGATGGTATACGCATGCGGCAAACATTTTAACCGAGATGGAAACGAAAGACATAGAACCGGATGTTCCTGGGTATGGAACATTGGTTAGGGCTTGCGGAGAAGAGGATGATGAAGCTTTCGCACCTTTGGCCGCTGCCATGGAACACAGTAAATTTGAGCCATGCAGAATAGCGTTCCGCCTGGTGCGTGTGCTGCTAGCTAGCGTTGATAGCAAGTCTGCAGACACCACCACCACCACATCAAGCAGTGAAGGTGAAGAAACATCATCAGCTGTGGGCACGTCGAGTGACCCTGCTGTCGGGGAAGCTTTGATGTTTTTTGAGCACTATGGATCCAGCAGGGATAGGGATGCAAATGTGTCCTTCTACAATGCACTTCTCGATGCACTTTGGAGACGTCATTTACACCAGCGTGCGAAGCTAGTCATGTTGACGGCACGGAAGTTGGTGGAAAAATATGCACGTGCGCAATACAATGAAGAGTTCTGGACATTAGACCTGCGGAGTCTCTCAAAGGGAGCTGCAGTAGTAGCTCTTCTGCATTGGCTTGTGGAAGTTTCAGAGCGGGCCGCAGAATGTCTCGTAGTTGCACCAAGGTTAGTACTCATTGTCGGGGGTAATGTGATGAATACTGGCGAGCGTAGAGCCTTCTTAGGTAAGGGGAAAGGAGTCGGAATAGTTAAGCAGGCAGTCGAGGAACTTGTAGAGTCCCTTGGAGTGCCTTTTGCAACAACCAGCAGAGATTCTTCTCCAGGTAAACTACATGCACAGACAGATCAGGTCATCAGGTGGGTTTCCATGTACAAGGAACGGTTACGGTTGGATGATTTACCACCTTCGTAGCATATCTTGTATCTCTTTACATGTACACTTCTGCCAATTTTGTAGCTTTGAACCTGACTGCGACCTCTCTCTCCCCTTCCCTCTATCTCTCTCTGAGCTTTTACTCATTGTTTACGGCAGCAGGCCTGATTTGGAAAGCATATGGACCAGAAACACAAAATTCAAACAATTTTTTGATTCCCATGAAAGCTAGTCTTTGACATGTCATATGTAGACACCGAAGCTGGAATGACTGTTTTGCCACTGGATGACTGCAAGGCATGTGAACATGGGCAGGCAATGTGTCCCACAAAACCTGCAAGTTGTTGGATTGATTAAATTTATTGTATTGCTTCCGGCAAGGTCTCAGGTTTTTGTTTCAATGCTTGTGTTGAGGAACTGGCAGGGTTCTGCTGGACATTGAGCCATGCAGGAGAAATTAATTGAAGGCAGGTATTGTGCATGGGCACTGGGCACATTCAGCCTTATCATTGCACCACGGAGTAGATCCAGGAAGTGAATTTTTAATTTATTGTATCTGTAACCTGCACATCCTGCTGGGTTTGGCGTTCTTATTCTACAGTGTAATCTTCTATCATGCCTCGTGCTAATTTGTTTAATGCTGATAAACTGTTGCCTTGTCTCCTCCTTGCACAGATTTTCCTTTTCCTATGTTAGTAGCATGTTGCTTTCCTGTCATATAAGGGACTCTTGTAAAAGGAAGGTAAGTGCTCAGTATGCATACCTGCGTTTGGTTCAGACCTCATTCTCAATGAGTGTATAGCAAGATCATCAGGTTTTACTCCAAGATCAAGTTGTCAACTCTGGTCATGCACAAACTCATTACAATATATTCACGTCGAGGTCAGAAGTATTGCAATTAGCCTTGCAATGTTGATGAAGAGTGGAATTGGGTGAGGAAGAGAGGACAGAGTTGCACTAGCCAAAACAATGTATCTATTGCAGTGCCTGGCTTTTTGAGCAACTGGAGAATGTCATCTTAGATTTACATTATTCATCAGCAAGACAAGCCGCTGATAGTTTAACATCCAAAGATAGCATCAGGTACGTGTACCTATCTCTTAGAGCTACTACTTTTTAGTGTACACACCCCTTCCAAAATACTGCAATGCAAGAGATCATTGAAACTTCAATCTTAAGCACTTTCAGACTTTACTCCGCTTAGTATCACAGCTTTGGATTAATAGCGGAGGAATTGGCTCACAGTGTGACATGAGAGACGATGAGGAGAATCCAGAGAGAAGAAGCTGGGAGGAGTTTAAAGTTTCCTTGTTCAAACATCAGCTGGAATGAAGCGGTCTGCTGCAGGAGAGCTTGCGATGAGGTGTTGTGGTTTCATTTGTCTGAAGAGTGTTGTTGTCGCACCAATTTCTTATCCGCTGGCAATTGAAAGCCGTAATAAAGTCCCATAATGATTTTCAGTACGCGCAGTAATCGGGATTATCGGCTGCGTAGGAATGGATAGCCTCTGTGATCTTGTGAGTGAGTTGGAGCATCTCTTCCGGAGGCGCTGCATTCGACCCTGGCGCCACCGTGTAGCGGGCAGTCCAAGTTCGGATAGTGCTATCGGGGTAGGGACCTGGCTCGTAGTTGATACTGGACGAGAAGCTGCTGTATCTAGGATCGCCGCCTTCTAGTGTTGTGTGTGTCAATGTGTGTGTATCATCGTCCAACATGTCAACGCGCTCCTTCACCTTCTTCCCCCGTCTACCGGGTACGCCTACATGCATGTACACATTATAATTCAACACTACAAGAAACCTCCGGATCACACTTTTTCGAATATAACGAAACCTCAAAGTTCAAAGAGAAGAGGATTGTGAGGAGAGGAGTTTCTGCTGGTGAACACTGAGGACATTCTTTGGAATGTATCCAGCAGAAGTGAAAAGATTTTTCGAATTTCTTGACCTTTTTCCTAGTACTACTACATACACAAACACATCCTATAACACTACCCTGAGGACATTCAAGGGCAAGCATTCAACAGAAGTGCAAAGATGTTCGAATTTCTTGCACCTTCTTCCCCGTCTACACGGCACGCCTACAGGCACGCACACATTATTCAACACTACGATAAATCGCCCGCAATCTCGGCCTTGGCTCTCCGGATCAAAAAAGTTAAAGTTTAAGGAAGCCACAAAATTCAAAGGGAAGAGAATTATGAGGAGAAGAGCTTCTGCTGATGCACCCTGAGGACATTCAATGGAATGTATCCAACAGAAATGAAAAGAATTCGGAATTTGTAAGCGATGGGCGGCGAGAGTCGTCCAAAAACCCCGAAATTATGGTCGCTACATTAAGGACGCCTATATGCACTGAAGTTTTAAAATGAAATGTAATTCACATGTTTCTGACATAAGAGATTAATTCTGCTGATGAACACCAAGGACGTACAATTAATCGTATCCGACAGATTACAGACTTTGGAAATATATACAGACTCAAGCGCTATATATGCAGCAATATTTCTCAGTTTCTCGAAGCTGGAGAGATAGGACATGACATGAGATCGTACCAGGTCCCATGGTGATCTCGTACACACTGCCAACGCTGCCATCGCCTTGCACCAGATCGATGCTGGAGAACACCTGCGGCATCAACCGAGGCACCAGGTCCTGCGAGTTCTTGGCGATCCTCCATGCCCGCTCCAGGGGCAGGTACAACAATTGCTTGTCTTCCACCGAAGGCATGTTGATTTCGCACAAAACTCTTTACGAAGACAAATCAGGCCGCTATCTATACGCGACGATCTGCGATTAGAAGAGCTTCAATTGAAAATTGCGTTCTGCTCGATGGTTGTCACCTGATTGCGCTCTTCACTCTCTCCTTTGGTCCAATCCGAGCATGTCAGTGTACCTCCACGTTATCTACGAATGACGGGTGCAGATGTCGACATTCTCGAGGCTTACGCAGAGCGAAAGTACTGTAACCAGAAGTCACTCCAAATTTTTTCATGGAATCCTGCCGCATCTTCGCCCTATCCGGACAAGAGGATTCCTGGCCGGCGAATGAAATGCAAGTGACGGCAATACGTAGTGTTTTTATGGGAAAAACTGGTAAGCTTATCATATCCAGACAAAGATGATTCTCAGATTCCGTCGCGAATCCGGCGGATGCGACATGAGCGACACTCCTGGCCATGGCCATGCACGATGATGATTCCCGACCTCGATACCACGCTTGAAACCAGGGGATATTGAACATGAAATCTATAAGAAATATAAATTACGACGGAACTTATTAGTATATTTACAGCCTCTACGAACTTAGTACGTTCCCATTGGTGCATTCACAATTTTCTGGTGAATCTGCAAAGTACTCAGGCTCTACTGCTCACTCCTTTTTAATTTTTTAATTTTAAATATTTTCCATAAACGTCGTTGTAGACTACAACAACGGAGCACCATTGAGAGGGAAGTCCCTGTACATTCATACTTTCACGAAAAAATCAGTGTCTCATACACGGCAAATTAACATCGCGAGAATCTCTGCTGTCTTGACAAGAAATTGCAATACTGTTTTAACTAACAGATTATATTAGAGTGGCTACAAGAGGATAACATCACATCTGAACGAAGACTTGAAGATGTTGTGTCTTGTCAAGAAAAATGCAAATTATACTGTTAATAAAGATCACGAGAAACTTTCCTGTGTCTTGTCGAGAAAAATGTAAAACTGTTTTCAATAATGAGTGGTATCAAAGAGGCTACAAGTTGATACGATCAGACCTAAACAAAGCTTGAAGATGTTGTCTGGTCAAGCAAAATGCAAATTATACCGCTGATGAAGATCACGAGAAACTTTGCTCTGCCTTGTCAAGAAAAACGCAAATACTATTTTCACTAATGATTGATATTAGAGTGGCTACAAGTTGATGTACTCACATCTGAACGAAGACTTGAAGATGTTTATGCCGCGTCAGGAAAATGCTTTACTGTCGATATTGATCATAAGAAACTCTGTTGTCTTGTTCAAGAAAAATGCAATACTAGTTTCACTAATGGTTGAAATTAGAGAGGCTACAAGTTTATAGGATCACATCTGAAATGAAGACTTGAAGATGTCCTGTCTTGTCAAGAATAATGCAATTTTACTGTTGATAAGATCACAAGAAACTCTGCTCTGTCTTGTCCAGAAGAATGCAATACTGTTCTCACTAATAATTGATATTAGAGTGGCCACAAGTTGATAAATTGACATCTGAAAGAAGACTTGAAGATGTTCTGTTTTGTCAAAACAAATGCAAATTATACTGGTGATAACAGATCACAAGAAACTCTGCTGTCTTGTCAAAGAAAAATGATATACTGTTCGATTCGGTCGTAACTGATATTAGAGTGGCGACGAATTGATTACATCACTTCTGAACAAAAGATGTGAAGGTGCACCAGAAACAATTTGCAAGTCTTGAGCTGCAACACTACCAACGGGCTATCAACTCTCCGGCACCAAAAGCTTTCAAGAGCAATATCATGTCTTCAAATAGGAAGGGAGCAGAATGGTAAGGCATCTCATTGAAGCTGAGTGAAATTCCTCCTCCTATCTCTGTACTCGAGGCTATAAAATTGTTTTTACACATGGATGCAGACTTAAAGAAACACTGAGCGATTAACGTGGTAGATCATAGTTATATGTAAATAATATAGCATTCTACAAAATTCACAACATTAGGTTTGCACATTTTCTCATTTAGCGTGTGCATAAAAACATCTTAAATTTTTTCCATGGGAGGTTCACTACTGTAGTGATGGATGAAAAATTGCTACATTTGTGTAAATATATGGATGTAGCACGAATGACGGGGATGGGAACGTTTTGGTGTGATAGTAAGGATTGGAGGTACTTAGGGCTGGTTTACACCATGGACCATGAAGTTGGACTATGGAAGATGGCCTTTTCCCGTGGTCTGACTTCATGGTCCAACTTCCATGGTCCGATTTCTTTAAAAATCAATTTACGAAGCCTTTGGGCCCCTCACTAGGTGTAAACCAAATGTGGACCAAGAGGAATGACCATGCACCAAAAAGTGAATGTGCTGATTTTTTTAATATATGTCCAAAAAGGGCAATTTTGAAAAAAAATAAAATCAAGTTTGACCATTCTTTTGTCTTCTCATGTCTTCATCTTCTCTTCCCAAAAAGAATTGCATTAAAGATTTATTATAACAATATTTCTCTGCGATGGGCCCTTGCCTTTTTCTACCATAGCACCTCTTTTGCCTCTCCCACCACAAAACCCGTTGGACCATGTCAGGGGATAATGCAAGCCTTAAAATATGTCTTTTGGGGGCCTCGTCCTCCATGGTCACTCCGACATTTTTTCCTTGGTGTAAACCGAAGTGGTCCCAAGACGAGTTCAACAACCAATCAAATATTTTACAGGGCCTTCGGACGACTTAATGGTCCATCGTGTCAACTACACTATTGTGTCTAATTAGTGTGGGCCACACTAATTCCCAATAAAACACACTAATTTCAAATTATAATTTAGAGTGGCCCACACTAATTTTAAAGGTGAAAATTTTGTGTGGGCGTTGTCGTTTCCACAATTGGATGAAACTTCATAATTCCATCCCGGGAAGCACCTCGGGAAGCACCTAACACATCCCACGGAGGTTGTTTGCGGAGAACCCTAACACACACGGATGGATGACAATACGAATTACATCCAAAGTGATGCAAACACTTGAAATTTAGTGTGGGCCACACTAATTTCCAACCCACGTGAATTTCCCACCCACACTAATTAGACACAATAGTGTAGCCCTTTAGTATGTTATGCTAGATTCTCCTTGTGCCAAATGGGCAAGAGGGATCTAGTGCACGTGAACACACCTCTCATTCATCCAATGAAAACGTCCTATGTTTGTATCCCCTTTGTATGCAATACGTTGTAACTACACCCTAAGCTCCGTAATGTCAACCTCCATAATGTCACTCACTCTCTAATATCCCAAAACCCTAGGGAACGGATGTTCGTAGTTCAAATCTCACTCCTTATTGTCACCTTTCTCTCCCTTATATCACAAATTGTCACTAATGCAAACCACCAAAGAAGTCAACCCACACCCTTGCATTGCGCCATGTGTCAATATGTGGAGTGTCACCTTTTTATTCTTATTCTTCTTCTTCTTCTTATGCCACTTGTTGAATGTTGGTGCATGCATCCACCACATCGCCCGGGAAGGCGAAGCAGAGTGGACCACACCACACCATTTAATATGTTGCACTTTGTGTTATTCCATAGTGTCACATGCTACACTGATTCTATAGTATCACGCATCCATGTTAACACTACAGAACTCCATAATATCACATGCACTTTGGTTGCCACAGGTGTGATACTACGAAGTTTAGAGTGTATTTCCACTTGATGTGACATCGAAGTTAGCTTCAATAAAAGACCTCAAATATTGTTGGTTCTATGTCTCGGTTCTCAATCTCAAATCATTCTCTTCTTTTGTGTCTACATTCAAATTGAGGCATTCCTCAAAAGTGATCCTCTTAATAGAATATATTGTTAGAATGTAATTGATCACATCTCATTAAACGCCATTTTTATTATTGAAACTACGGCTTATCTACCATTGACATTTGTGTCTCCACAATCAATAGATTATCAATCACAATATTGTGTTCTATATGGTGGATATTAGTAATGGTCAATTTTAATTTTTTTTCTTCTACTTAGAGTCCATAACCATGTGAAACTTGGGTTGATAATTGGCCAAAATCAACATATTGACTGGCCTCAACAAGTCTATAGGGTACATATTTTTAACATGGATAAATGAGTGGTAATGACGTAAAGCTTGCATGCAGCAATTCCCTTTTGTAGTTTAGAAGAGTGTCGGTTTTATGTCACTTACAATCTACAAACTTGCACGCAATTTGTTGCATGCATCTTCATTCTAGGTTACGAACTTAGTAGAAAGGGTTGGTTTACATTAGGTTCTTGGTCTAAGAAACTTGGGGTCCAAACCACCTCTTTAGGATCCTGGGGTCCAAAATTGCCGGAGGTGGGCTCCTTATACCACATACAAACTAATGTGAGTGTAGAAAGGGTATTATTTGCGACTGTAGCGTACATAGTATACATATTAAGGGAGAAATAATCGGTGTAATGAACCCGATTTTACCTTTTCCCTCAAAGTGGTCAACTATATGAACATTGAATGTATTATTTTAATGACTAAAAACACAACTCATTGGTTGAAGGAGCAAAAATGCCAATGATCAACACTGTCACTTTGGGGGGAGGGGGGCTTAGTTTGTGACTTGGAAGGGTCAAATATAGTTTGTGATTTTGAACATTCCTATAAAAATTAGATATGCTATGAGACATATGATCCTAATGTCATTGTGCTCATAATATAATTGATATTTCAAATAAAATAGTGGATAAATTGTCTAGGTTAGATAAGGAATTGTAAAATAATGCTCAAAGTGTCCAACATATGCGCTTATATCTTGAATCTTTACCACTTATATGCACATGCTTAAGTAACCACTCTTTACTCCCCTTAGGGTACAACTACACATCTTGGTTAAGGCACAGGTGTCGTGTACCCGAAACAATATGGGCACAAGGGGGACCCTGGAGTGACACCCGGGACTTGTGGCGCCGTTGGTAAGAGGGCCCAAGTGATCCTAGTGTGGGTGAGGGCCCCGGGCGTTGGGAACGCCTCCCACCCACAGAGACTAGGAGGCATGAGGGTAAGGCCATAAGCTATGCGTAGCTTATGGCGTGCCAATTCTAGAATGCTCAAGAACACCTCAATCAGAGGTGTGAGCTAGGAGATATGGCAATTTGAGTGGGGCGCTGTCCCGGGACAGCGCCCTGGCACAGCAGTGGCCAGGGAGTGGCCTCTCGGATTGCGAAGCTTTGAACAGGCATAACTTCCTTAATACTTGCCCAAATGGGGCAAGTGATTAGTCCATCGACATCTACGTGAAATGTAGATGATGATGGAGTGGTTGATTGTTAGAATCAGAGACCATATGAAGAAATTATGGGGTTCTGAAGCTGCTGGGGGCTTCCAGCCACAGCGGCTAAGGGAAAATATCTACTTGGACCCAAGTGTTGGGAGAGAGACAATAGGTTACTTGACAGTGGGGTAGGGGCCCTGCCTAGAGTCCTAGAGGCTTATATGGATGAGGTGGTGTGGCCGAACCCACCCGAGGCCGAATGGCATGGCCTCCATGGGCATTGGTCCAATGTGAGGGCATAGTTGCCTAGTATGGTTTGGGTTGTTGAAGTGTTGCTCCGGCAACACGATGAATAACATAGGATTGGACTTCCATGGATGGAAGTCCACATCTAAGAATTAGTTACGTCCACATCTAAGAATTGGTTACCGATTAAGGGGTGAGTCCTGAATGAAAGAGTAGGAGGGTTGGTCCCCCTCCTATGAACTAATGGGTCCGCAGTATGGGGAGCTAACCATTCGCATGGCTAAATGCAAAGGGTTAGCGCTCGTGACCCTTGCTAAAATGAAAAATGACCAAGTTACTTAAGGGGAGCTAGCAAGGGTTGCGGCAACATGTTAGAGTAAGTAACCACTCAAATTAGTTGTATTGTGCCTGCACTGCCTGGTGAAGAGAATTAGCTAACATATGAGGTAGCTAACCTATATGAGAACTAATCTATCTCACGGCCGCACCACCTAGTTAAAATCAAGGTTTAAATAAAAATGATCAAAATAGACGTTAACTAACTTTTAGGGCCTTGCTTTTGTGAAGAAATCGTAACTCCTTCATAACCCTAATGCTAACTAACTTTTATTAATGAGTAGCCCAAATTCTGTCCTTGAATGCATGCCATTGATTTCCCCAACTCTTTCCCGTTCTCCTATGAGATGGACCACACTATTTCTTACATTGTCCTAAGTTAGCATACAATTATACATACATATATAAATATATTATTATCATTTTTAATGTCCAAATTTATAGATATATTATTATTTTATTATTTTTATTATTTTTATTTTATTTTATTTATAATGAAACACAAATGGTATTGGCCACAAAATTATAATGTATCATACTTAGTGTCGTGTTCAAAACTTGGGCAAGTTGAGCGAAACGTCGGTGAGTCAACCTTCACTCCTCTCTTAAATTGGTCAGTTTTTGGTTAATGACAATTGGGGCCATTCACGGTTGGGGTACTACTTTTGGGTGTCTAACGGTTTAAGGACTTTTTTTGATAACTTCACATACTTGGTATAATTGGATTTGTATTGTGGAGCATATTTTGGATCATACCTACATTTCATCCTCCATATTGAGTAGAATGACAAAGTTAATTTAGAAGGAATAGGGTCATCTATGATATCCATTTGATTCCTTAAAGGACATTCAGGAGTGTTGTCTTACTTCCTGACCTTAGGATCAAGGAACGAAAAGGACAACAAGAATTAATCGAAATGATCCCAATTTTTTTCCTCACAATTATCGTTCAAGTGTGTACCAATAGAACCAAATATGTATTGAATAGCAATTGCCCAACTTTACATGTGGCACCAAACATGTCCAAATATACATATACTCACGGCCACACGTAAAAGGAACGTCTAGTATTAGAATTGGACAAAAAAATTTATATGAATGGACACATGACACTTTTACCAAGGTACCAAGATACATAACAGGAAATAATTGACCACCAATGCACACCTAAATAGCAAAAAAATGCCACTGATGTGGCCTAGGGTTTAGGGTTTAGGGTTTAGGGTGATTATTAAATAATAATAAAAATATTTCTTGATAAAGCTTATGAACTATCTACTTATTTATGTAAAATTTATTGATCAAATAATAATAAATCATGATAAAAACCAAGATCAATGCGACAAAGTCCTTAAGTCCTTTGTCCCAAAAGTAGTACCCCAACCGTGAATGCCCCCAATTGGGATGTGTGATTGGTTAGCTAGCATATGAGTTAGTTGATTTCACTAATACATATTGTTAGCTAATTCTCCTAACTAGGTGGTGCAGCCATTATTTTACTTACCTAGAATATTGGTTAGCTAATCTTCACTAACTCGTGAACTACACTAAATAGTCATAATATTGTGTGGGCCACATTAAGTTTCTAGAGCCCATACTAATTCTCATAATGAGAATTAATGTGAGCCACATCAAAATTTCAACCCACACTAAATATTTTTAGTAGAAAATTATTGTGGGCCACATTAATTGTTTTTATGGATAATTAGTGTGGATGATTATTTTATTTTGTGCTACTTTTGTCCTAAAACAAATATTCAATGTGTTGGTCATAAGTTTTCATGAAGACTTAGGGGAAGACATGGGGTCTTGGACCCATGGTAATTCCACCTTGACTAGAAATTAGTGTGGCCCATGCTAATTATTTCCACGCTAATTTTCCGCCCACATTAATAAAACTATTTAGTGTAGCTAATTCTCTTAACTATGTGGTGCAACTAGACCCTTAACACCTTAACCCAAATCTCATGGGAACTCCGAGGTTAAACAACCTAAGGCCGGAACAATATTTGGATGGGTGACCTTCCTAGCACTTGATTTCCAGTGCACCCTGCCACCCATAATCCACCAATCATAGTGGGGTATCCTGGTGAACCGAATATTTTCAACCAACCATTTGGGAACCTAGGGGCTTGCTCTTGGGGGAGGTAGGCGTTGGCCGGCTCGTCCACACCTGTTCAAGGTGCTCAACTTCGAATGGAGGCAGTAGTTGTTAGGGGGGCTTTTAAATCTTGTAATACCCATTTTGGGATTGCATACAGATTATACCAACTTGAAAAAGAAGCAACACCATAACTCACAACGGTGGCAGCATTAGAGTCGTCTTTCTTTCTTTCTTTCTTTCTTTCTTTCTTTGTGAACATTTGTGTAGCCCCCACATAGAATCCAACTCAAGAAAAGAACTCACAATTTTCTTAAATTTTAGATTGTGTAGCCTCGGAATAGAAGCAAAAGGTGTTTGCTCCCCCGTTTTTTTTTATAAAAAAGTCATTGTGACAAGTGTTGGGAGTTCAATAATATGAGAGATTCCTTCAAAATTGGGGTTTTGCTCCCCACTTTTGGCGACTTTGCGATTGATTATGTTTATACATAAAAAAAATTTGTTATTCATAAGTTGGACCGAACCGTAGTGAAACTCATTAGAGTTATTTGTAATGTAAGGCAGATGAAACCATAGGTTTAGTCCTAGACCTTGATTTTAGGAGAATTAGCACAAAACCACCCCAGAGTGATGTTGGGCTACTAAAAACCAACTTTCTAGCTTTCTAGCTTGTCTTACTAGGATGGGTGGGCCAAAATACCCTTGCATAGGCTGATCTAGGATTCAGGACAATGCCCCATGCATATACCCCATTTTAAATCCTAAAATTCTCACAAAGTTTTTGAGATGGAAAAACACACACACACACCTGAAATTTCACCCGACTTTCAAAATTGGCTCCAATAGACTACGAGCTAAGGAGCTTTTTAATAAAAAGCTTTCTCAAAGAAGGATCAAACTCACGGTTTCTCGTCCCTCTTTGAGGGACTTTACGGATAACTCTATTGAGTCAAATTTATCCACTCTTGGTCGCTTGGTTTTGGATGCTAGTGTAAATCCACCCTTTGCACATGTGATAATATCTTAAGATTTCTCAAATGGCTGTGGGCCCCTTTGGTAGATATTATGGCCCACACTTGAGGGTGTGTCCGGTGTAGGCGCCCTCTAAGGTTTACCTTTTCTAGAAGGTGTGAAGATGACCACCAACCATGAAGGAAGAATTTGGATGAAATGCAGCTACTATAATCGTATCTGGACAGTATTTGCTACCATACTATAATAGAGGCACCTATTCCCATTCAGGACCCCATCGGCAATCTATAGGGGTGCTGGAATTCTCATTTGATAAGGCTGGGACTGGATTTTGATCAAGCCGGAACCAATAGTGCCATGACACATGTCCTGGTTTTGAGTGTTAATGTGAGGAGGAACGAGCGGTTGTGGTAGACTCTAGACATTGGTAATATGTTCGGGCCAATTTTTGGCTTCAAAAATTCAAGGTAATTTCAATTTAAGGAATAAAGTTACTAAGAAATTTGCAGTCTTCTTGATTTCTATCTGCCTACATGGGAAAAAATTGTACCACCTTATACTTCTCCACATGTGGTGCAAAATATCTTAAGTGATCAGCTATGGGTGCCTCTACTCTAAATGGCTTGGGATTCATGGCCTCTACGTAAACTCATCCACCGTGGATGAAGGGGCTCCAGTAAAAATAAATAAATAAATAAATAATTTAAAAAACAACTTGTACAAGATTGAGGGCCAATTCATTCCACTTCGATGCCACTAGACTAATTTGAGGTATCTGACTCTTTTCCGGAATCATATGCTCTATGAATAGAAATTTATAGGTTATAATATAATTCATTGTGTTTTCACCTTCACAATCGATGAGTTTATTTAGACACCACAACTCCCTAGCCGTTCTAGATATTTGTTCAACTTAGGGTATACATGCCATTTTTGAGAATTTAAGCAATTTCATATATGTGTGGTACAAGTGTGATAATGGAGCAAATTTTTACATCCCTGGAAATTGCTATCACACGGTTTAACACAAAATTACAATTTATATTGAAGTACTTGACAAGTGGCACACCTCAATTTCATGATAGTGGACCTCTACCTTGAGCAACTTCATGAATCTTCCAAACCAATTTCATAAATATTTTTGCACTATGTGATTCTTGTATTCTCAACTTCTCGCCTCCTCGTTTCGCAAACATTGTCATCGTACAAGGTATGACACTGGAATCAATTTGGAAGTGACTCATACAATAGTATCGTATTTGAAGGGTATGTTCCATGTTGGTTAGGGTTTGATTGTGAACGATTCATTGTTTTATTGTATTTGTGTCTTGATTGGAAGCAGTTGGAAACAATTTGCTCTACGTTGCTTTGTGTTGATTCATGTTGGAACTAGTATCGGTTACGAGCTACATTTAGCTTTTTGTTTGGTTAGGGTTACAGTTTGTTATTCTAAATTGGTTCAGTTCAGTAGCTATGCCTAGTCGTGTGTGTAGATATAACCACATAGCTAATGCACTTCACTCAAAAATCATACATTCTATTTTTTTATGAAGGCTTATCTTATCCTTGCACAAGTAAACGTTATGGTTATCCTATGAAACTACCAGGAGCATAGCCAAAGCTTGTGAAGAAAATGGTCAATCGGTGCCCAAACATAGAGGCGGTGTTCCCTATCCAATTCTACAATATAAGCACATTCAATGGTTAGTAGAGAGGCTTGATGCAAATCCAAACATCATCGTAGAATCTTTCTATCATTAGTTGAATGATTTTTTTCTTCAATTTCCACGCCATGTATCTATCAACTGTGTTTTAAAAAACCATTCAAAGTCAAGTTGGGTTTATTGTTAAGTTGATGCACTATGAACCATATGATTATAACAATGAAGAATGTCCTAGAGAACATATATTAGAGTGGTGTCATAAGTTTTTAGAGTTCAGTGGCAATATGACTGATGTTGTATATGTGGATGAGGTTGGTTTCAATTTACATTTGACACATTGATTTGGAAGGGCTTGTCATGGACAGAGATGCCGACGAATTCATCCAACTCAAAGGGGTCGAACTTTATCTTTCGTGGTTGCAGTTGGTCATGAAGGAGTCATTGCACACGATGTCACACTTGGTGCCTACAATACAAACAAGTTCTTAGGATTCATTTAGACCAAGGTCATTCCTAGCCTTGATAGACAGAGGTTTATCCTCATGGACAATGCCCCATTTCACAAATCCCATGAAATACAACAAGCTTTTGAAAATGTTGGACACATCTACTTCCGTTTGCCATCATATAGTCCATTTCTCAATGTTGTATAATGGGTGTTTGGACACATTGAAAGCCATGTCCGACGAATGTTCTCCAAAGTCATCGACCATTATTAGGTCACAGTATTGATGGCGTACAAGCAATCATTGTAGACATGCTCCAAGGGTGGATAAGAGAGGTCCATCAAAATTTTGGTAGAGCTAGTCATGGGAAGCCATTAGGAGAATCTTATACATGATGTACTGTTCTTTGTAAAAAAAGAAGTTATACAGCTCATGAAATTGATTTTGTGAAGTTGTGAATATGGGTACCAAATCGTGAAATTGTTCACCTCATGCAGTGAAATTGGTTGAAAGTTCAAGCTAAATTGGTTGTCTATATCTCACCCTCCACGGAAAAACCAAACTGGTTAAAAATAGCATGCGTCCAAAAGGGCGTCAAGAATGTAGTAAAACAATAAAACTCGATTTCTAACAAAGGAAAAAGTAAACTGGCTAAACATAGCCACGCGTCCAAAAGGGCGTCAAGAATGCAACAACCAATAAAACATGATTTTTAGCAAAGTCAACCCAGCTTCTATTTTTAACCAGTTTGGTTTTTCCGTGGAGGGTGAGATATAGTGAACTCGGTCCACGATTCCAATGAAATTGGTAGAACATATTGCTAAATTGGTGTGTAAAATCATAAAACTAAGTTTGCACTTCTATAAAATCATCTTACCAAAGGAGTATGTTAGAATGTTGGAAGTGTCCACTCTAGGCAAGCTTATTTTTATAGAAGAACACTCCGGATAGGACACATGATGGCTCCTAAGCTTAGTAATATTATACAAGAGGTACTCCACATATGTTGGGAAGGTAGGAGACCTTGAAATTGGGCAAGAAACTACCGGGGGCATCTCTTGTGCCTACTAGAGTCGATTAAGATCCTACACGCCAAGCTCTTCCCTCCCTATGGAAATTATGAACGGTTGCGGTTAAAGCAGAATTGAACCTTCTTTACATTGTGAAACGCTTTTCCCTTGGC
Source organism: Polytrichum formosum (assembly GCA_964035585.1). Lineage (NCBI taxonomy): Eukaryota > Viridiplantae > Streptophyta > Polytrichopsida > Polytrichales > Polytrichaceae > Polytrichum > Polytrichum formosum. The sequence goes on along the minus strand of OZ037941.1, from coordinate 32,130,084 downwards.
AACATACTTTGCCCTAATAATTGATGCCCATGAATTTGTAGATTTGGGCGAACCAACCCATACACTCGTTCCTTGTTGGATGCCTAAACCCTTGCCTCCAAGGAACCAGTGTACAAGTTGTTTCGCCCCAACCGAATTTGTAGCTATGAATATTATGTCCAACAACACTGTACGATAACATTACAGTTAAATGGGGAGAGCGTGTTCCCTTTCCTTGAGAATGATCTTAATTGGATGTACTTTAATTCTAGAGTAAACGTGTAAGATGCAAAATCTTGATTTCAGTTTTCACTTTAATAAGAAGTAGATGGAAGAAAGAGAGAGTACTTAAGAGAGATTTACTAGGTTTTAGAAAGAGAAGAAGCTTCATAGGTTGAGTAATCCACGACATTAAGATCATGTGAAAATTTGTTGCGATGCCAATCTTCCTAGAGATTTTTTGTCTTTTGTTTTTGTTGGTTTCGCCTTCTTGAACTCGTTTTACAAGTACTCTGACAATACAACAGGGTTGTGACATGTGCATACATAAAAGTAAACAACAATGATTTCAAAAGTGAGTGATGTGCCTCTAGGTATGGGGTCTCCACATGGAGACAAAAAGCATGGGCTCTCTCCATCCCATTCCAAACAAACTATTATTTTCCATTTCCCGTAATAGTCAAAGCGGCGCTCACCGTCATAGGAACATTCCTATTCCATGACACAACTTGGATGCAATGTGATGATATTTCATCCCCAAAGTCACGAATATTAGTTGGATTGCAGCGAGTTTATCCACGTAGCAAAGATTGATTTGGAAATTTGGCAATGAAATATGATTTCCTTCATCGAATTTGAGATCGCCACTTGGGCAAAATTTGCCGAAATGTCTATGCATTGATTCCAAGCTCCCACACCAAACAAAGCTACTGGCACTCAATAATTTGGCGCTGCAAGCATCTGCTAGTCAATACATGGGCGAAACTGACCACTACACTAAATATGATATTTAGTGTCATATGGTATTTTACGTCACTGTGGTAACTTTTTGGATGACACTTCTTATGAAAAAGTGATCAAATATTGTCATGGGTGATGGATGAGTTCATCCATTGGCCAAAACCCTACCTTCATTTATCAGCAACTTGTGGTGAAATATTGTCATGGATGATTGAAATTTGGATGAAAATCACTTGGTAAGTGACAGTAATTGCAACACTGTAATTCTACAATCCCCCAAAGAGTTTACAAGGAATGGCAAATAATGTTGGGTTAACAGTCAGTGTTGGTGACACTATATCAGGGTTTACAATTACTATTGAGCAAGACACTCAGAATTGGTGACACTAAATATCACATTTAATGTAGTCATGGATGAACTGGTTGAGTTTGAGAAATGAACTGGTTGAAGTTCAAGACTTCAGGAAAAACTACCGATCATTTTAGAGGAATCTATGGAATATACCCCAATTTAATAAAGAAAATTGGAAACATCACAACACATAACCGGATGGACTTGGAAACACTAGGATTCTGGCCGATTATGCCCAAAAATCTCCTCAGACACTGCTGCTGCTGCTAGTTGCTTTTGCAGAACATGTAACGTATAGCCTATACATAAAGTACTCATCATCAGAGATGATCTCAGTTTGAGACCTTTTTTTTTCCCTTCACAAAAGAGCTGTTCAACTAAATTCTTGTCTGCTGTTGCTTTATTGGTTGTTAGTCGCGCCTGCCAAGATGCCGGCACCTTTCCCAACACAAAGTTGTAAAGTCATCCACCCAAATGGCAAGCTTCAAACTTCTTATGAATCATATCATAATGAAAAATCGAAGTAGGCAAAATCTGTGAAAGCAGACACGCGTCACTGAATTCCAACGCCCTCAGTGTGGGCCACACTAATTTCAACAAACCCAGTTAATGAGTCTGACCGTTTTTGGATTGGCATCGAATACACAAACGATCCATTTAGGTATCTGTATGTGGCCCTTAACTTATTGGAGGCTTTCCAACTCCATACACAGTTTCGGCCGTTTCGATCAGCAATGTCCAGGGAGGTTTTTGGGCATAATCGGGTTGAGATTGTAGTGTTTCCAAGTCAAGTGTTGACATCTTTCGGATTTTCTTTGTTAATTTGAGGTATATTTCATAGATTCCTCTAAGATGATCAGTGGTTTTCTTGAAGTCTTGATACATGGAATATTCTACCATAAAAAGAAGATACTGTACAAGTACAATAATCTCGGGTCTCCAATAGCATGTTCCTCATGCTTATTTCTCTCCGCTCAAAATCAAGGTCAATTTTCCGTACCGGAGTGGAAAGGCAATCAACTACCCCTCCTCAAGCTTCATTCTCTCCTTAAAATTGTGCCGACCATTGATTCTTGTTCTTTTCGTAAGAATAAACCACAATTCCATGTGAAAGAGGATTTTTCAATATTTTTCCATCTAGTGATTTTTGTTGGCACACGGAAGATGTATGCCCTAAGTCATAACCTAAGAAGCTTGTGTTGAGATGGCTTATGAATAAAATATGCATATGCATAAAACTGAACATATTTTTAAAACCTAGACTTTTGGGACGACGTTGATTATAGATAGTATAATTTTCCATGACTATGGTCAGACGTAGTATATGTAGTTGATGGTCAAGTTACTTATTTGGTTGACAAAACCATCTTGGAGAGAAACAATGATGCATGTTCCAAGTGCTCTCCTAGACCTTCAAAAACCTCAGCCATAAAACAATCTTTCCTGGCATTCACAATCTTGTAGACTACCACAACCTAACTCCCCCTTTAAGACCTCATGTTAAATGCTTCTACGTGCCATAGAAACAATAGTTAACCCTTAAAGAAACAAGGTCCTCAATGTACAACCTATATATATATATACACACAATTTCTATGAGCCAAGTTACCAAGTCTTTAAATGAATCATTTAAGTAGTGTCATATGTGACCCCTATGTTATATTCATGATCAAAAGTTATGATGTATTTGGATACAAAGACAATCATGTTGTCCAATTTTGAACCCAAAGCCTTTGACATAACATTAGGTATTCAACCGATTTGGAAAGTGGACTTGAAGAATGAGTTGAATTTGAATACGGGCACTTTAAGCACAATCAAACAAAAAGGGCATGTAACTCAAACACAATCTTTTTTGCATGGAGAGGTCTGCTACTTAGGGGTGTAATACTTAGAAGACGTCAGAGTGATAGTTGCTTGGAATTCGAAAAGCAACAAGGTGATGGTATTCCCTTGACGATAGTTGGTTGTACTAGATTAGGAACAATTTATGTGTGCAACAATAATAATTTGCAGAAAACTTAGATGATTCATGATTAGCCAGAATTCACATAACATTCTTCAGCTGTGTTTATACACATCACATTCGCCAGCCACGTTCAATGTGAGTCAATCTCTATGCACAATAAACACTACAAGCATATGCAACTTGGGCAATTGACCCATGCCACTGGAAAATTGTCCTGTGTCACTAAAAAAAACCTGTAAATCTACCGTAGTGATGGATTTGCATAGTTCTTTTGAGTGATGCATCTTGATTGCCAATATGCTGGTAAACTGATTTTCTCAGTTAGTGCGTGTTACTATTTGGAGTTACACAGTGCTATAACTATGTAATGAGAATGTAATATTTTACCAAGCAGTTATTTATGTTCTATAATGTCCGAACAACCTATTGAACTTTTGTTAGTAAAAATTGAACTCATAAGTAAGATGTTATTGCACTGTGTAACTCCGAACACTAACACGCACTAATGGGGATAATCAGTGGAGTGAAAATCATGTCCTCTTTCGTTGTTGCGAACTAGACTGATTGTCTAGCATCTACCTAACCCAATTCTCCGGAAAGGATGATGATGAATTTGCTGAAGAATGTTATGCACATTTTCTGAAGTATTCCAAAATTTCAGTTACATTTTCATACGATGCAATAATGGATTTGTCAACCTCGATGGGGAGTGCACTCATGGAGGCTTTGCTGATCTGCTAACGTACATACAAGACTGGCAACCTTGCAGAAATTGAGGTCAGCCATTTGAGGCATCCAGATGGAACCAATAGACTGAATGATTGCGTTCATTGAGATCTGCATGCAACAATTAACGCAGTTATCAATCTCGTACACATTGTTGCGAAATGGCCAATCTACTAACCCCTATATAGCTAGCAAGCTTTCAGAAATTTCCTTCCCTAATTCGCCCGATGCTGAAACTATCGTGGAAGCCATTTCCACCGCTCTCAGTGCACTGGAGTACGTTTCACCTGTTTCTTCCCAGGATTTAATTGGGTAGCAACTACTGCCTACTCCGCATGCCTAATGCCCAGCTCGGGTTTTGTGTATGTTTGCAAAATTGACGACGAGGTCGGAATCTGTGTGGAAGGGCTTGAAATTCCTGGCAAGTCAAAGTTCCTAGAGGTTAATGTCGACGGTGATGGCTCCAAGATGAGTGCCAGAAATCTCGACGATGTGTCAGTTAGGAGCCCAATCCGACTTCGGTGGAGAAGCTCCTAATACAGATGGAGAAGACACATTTGTTCAAACGAGTTGGAAGTTGTGGATGCAACGATTCGATCTCCACTTGACGTCCATCGCTGTCTGTAAGGTCGAAGTTCCTATAATTTCACTACGTTTACAGAACAAGGGGGTTAATGTTCCACGGTGAAGACCCCAAGACGTGTGCCAAGATGGGATTTGGATGATCGTAGATCGAAAGAGAATTCTACTGAAGGGGACGAGAGAGAGCGAGAGAGATCACTATTTCAGATTGTTAGTTAGGGCCCCAATCCTACTTCGGTGGAGAAGCTGCTAATGCAGATGGAGAAAGCTTCCAAAGGAGACAGAGGCGCGCAGAAGCACAAGAGATATTGCCCCCTTCCCAACTTCCCAAGCGTCAAAACCACCGTCTCCGACACACCCGTCGTTGCGGAAACCAGCTGGAAATTGTGGATGGAACGCTTGGTGGCCCGACTTCTCCCAAGCTCACCCAGATCGTAACACTGCGTTTGGGGATCCCATACCGGAGCCTTACTTTTCAACGACACAGCTGCAGCTGTAATCTTGTTACAGCACTCGGATGCAGGAACCTTAGGGCTAACTCGAAAATCAACTTTCGGCAAAGAGGAGCTGGACCACTTGAAGAGGGAGGTTTTACTTCCCTTCGAATTAGCCCACACCTCGGAAGAATTAGCCGAGTTTCTATGCGCCCGTGAATCTGCAAGGAGGGTGCAAAACACATCTCGCTGGCAAACCCTGTTGCCAACATGAGATTCTTCAAAATGCACACGGGAGAGGGTAGGGTCACCACCGTGTCTACCGTCACTGCGAGTAGATGAAGATTTCTTGAGAAAGAAACTGGATCTCCAGAAATTGGACTCCAGTGTTGCTGCACTGTGAAGATTGCTGTTACCATATAAGCTGAAACTTCTTCTCCGTGTAGTGCTAATCCTGCAACGACTCTTGAAGCAAGCGAATTCGTGCCATGCGTTGAGAAGGAAGTATTGCCTCTCCTCAATTGCATTTGTGGAAGCCTCGCCATTAATGTTGACAAGTTGATGCATTGTGATTAGGTTTCTTCTCTTCTTCACCACGCACTGGAGGTAGGTGTTGGCAGGGGGCGGGTGGTGGATCCCAGCAGGAAATTGGATGAGCTCGCTTGACATGCGACTCTCATCGGTTCGAGGAGGATACTGCCATCCTTCTAATTGCTTCCGAAGAATGAGTTTCCTCCAGCTTCGACACACTCCTGCCACCGTAACCATCCACCGACCTTCGCCGGCTGCCTCCTGACCCTCCGCCCTACCGTCAACCCTCAGGAAAACTTCAACAAGAAGCTCCGGAGGCAAGCTCGCCCAATCCGCATTATCGCCTGGCATCTTGACTAATTGAATCACTCTGCCCAATGCAGCCCCGACACCACCGCCAGTTGAATCTGCAGATACTCCTACATCACAAGGTGCATTCTCGAGTATATTTGTTCAAGTAAGCCTGTAATCCCAGACCAAGCCTCAAAAATCCTTCCACTTACAGCATGGTGCAATTAAACGATGGAACTCCAACAGTTTGAACCGCATCCTCAAATGGTGCATGTAACGTTCTCTCTGGTTCTTTTTGTGCCACCTTCCACTTTAGACCACAATGAGAGCCATCAATTATCCCCAGCCCCCAATTTGTTCAGGTACTCGACAACTCGAACCTTGTCAAGGGCACATCAAGTGCCAACAATCTCTAGCTAACCAGCTCAACTAATCTCGACTTAAAAGTTTGCACCGATATTGCTGCTTCTACATGAGCACCAAACCCCCATCCGACGCAATACACGACAATCTCTGCGTGGAGCCTACTTTAGAATAAATCAAACTCACTCAAGTATATTCAAATCGACAGACTCTAGCTAGCTACGCAGCTCAGGCAAGCTAGACTAGACTAGACTTTTGTGCAGTTCCTATTTCTACAGCAACAGCTGCAATGTTTAGTCTCAAGCACAATGTTTCACAAGGTGCTCCACAATCTCGAACCTCAAGTCAAGGGAAAACAATTAGCCTCAACAATCTCTAACTACTAGCCCCCAGCCAGCCAGCTCAACTAAGCTCGACTTAGTTAAGGTTTGCGCCGGCATCAGGTTGCAGTAATCTCCCTCACTAGAACCCGTTCAATTCAGGCACTCCAAAATCTCGAGCTTCTCATCCTGCACTCAACCCTCATCCGATGCAACAATCTCTCTGGACCCTTAACCAACTCGTATCAATCCTCAACCTCCGATCGAGAATCTCTCAGCTCTGCAATCACCATCATCAGTATTCAACCCTCTGTTCTAGTTCGATTGCTCTAAACGGGCCTCAGCGACACACTATATATCTTCCCACCCGATCGATGATCCATGCACGTTATCCTGTTGGCGGTTCTCCGAACTACTCCATTAGTACCAGCCACTGGATCGCCATGGCGGTGGTTCGCAGCTCCCACTCATCACTCGCTGAGCTAGTGAGAGGAGATCGATGGGTCTGATCTGAGTAGTTGATGGGTTCCAAGTAGGCCTGGAACTGCGGGTTGAGCGGATTGATTGATTCATCAGGTGAAGTGATCCCTGTGAGTTGGTGAAGAATTCCCGGCGCGATTCTTTCTCCCGAAGAATCAAGTTGGCCGCGTGAGTCGCTCCATCGGCGACTAAGTTGAGTTTGCAATGACTCTTTTATGCATGCCGAGCTCTCCGGATGCGTGGTAGAAAAGGGATGAAGAATTGCCCCCCACCCTTTGCACTTTCTCAAAATGGATGGATGAAAATCTGGATGGATGAATAGTCCGGATGGATACTCCTCCCACTTTAGACCCGTCCTCTAGAACCACTCCAATAATTTTAGAGTGCCCGGGCCACTCCCCTCGTGTCGATTTCGTCTACCAACCGCGATGTCGCAATTTGATAGAAGGGGCTCGACTAATAAAGTTAAGGGTTGAAAATTATCTCTCAGTGGAAAGCCCTGCGTCTCTGCTGCATGCACAACTCCGAACCTGCTCCGAGAATCGGGCGTCATCTATAGTACAAATTGCTGAAAGGCGGACTTTCTCATGTAAAGTCACTTGTTAGTTCAGTAGAGTTATCCTTAACGTAAAGCAGATGAAACCATGGGTTTAGGGCCACTTCACACACGAGCCAAGAGCCGTGACCATGAACCTGTGAGAGCCCAAAAGAAAGTGTCCAACGGCTGTCCCAACACACCTCCAAAATCATGTACTGTGGTCACGGACCCCCAAGTGTACTGTGAAGCCATATGTGACCGGGCCCTCAACCAAATGCTATTTCAATGAATTTCTATTCATGCGGGTCCTCGCGCATGATAAAATAGAATAAATCAACGGTTGTGAGCGTTCGGAGTGCCGTGGTCTCCGGTTTTGTGTTAGGCCTACCTCCAAGAGGAAGTTTTTGAAAGTAGTCCAAGTGACCATGAAACATGATCCATTCGATGCCATGTAAGAATCCATGCAAACTTTACATCCATCTTACATTCATATACTCCATTGGTCCCTCAAGCATAGTGTGAAGTGAACTTGGACCAGCCCTGCCTTTTCCACCAATGAGAGTGCTTGAAGTGGAATGATCACGGGCTCTCAGTCTTGTGTGTGAAGTGGCCCTTAGTCCCAAACCATGAGTTTATAATACACCCTCCTTCCATGTCACTCCTTCTCTAATGTCCCGAAACCATAGAGAACATATGTTCTTGAGTTTAAATCTCACTCCTTGTTGTCACATTTCATTTCATATGTCACGGGTTTTAGCCTTGCTTGTTGCCGGACCCTCCAGAGAGAGCATGACACTAAATATTGTCTTTAGTGTCACTTACTATTTGGAATTATGCAGTCCTATAACCTTTTACTGTATAACTCATTTTCCCCCAACAAAGCTCAAATTGGTTGTTTGCACCTCCTAGAACATTAACATCTTCACTTGGTAACAATTACATTAGTAGTAAAAAGATGTAACACTAGAATCTTTTTTAGTGTAACTTCAAATAGTAAATTTAAATAGTAAGTGGTACTGAATATCATATTTAATGTAGTAATATTACCTCGGCCCACTTACCTATATTACATGTTACTCTTTTCTCTTGACAATTTACCCTCATGGTTGAGGCATTTGTGGGGGGGGGGGTAGGGTTTGATGTTTAGAGTTTAGGGGGCATTTAGGAAGCAAAGAGCTTAGAAAACCAAAGTTGAACTAATGTGCATAGAAGATCACCAAAGGTCACTGCACATTGTGAGAGAGAATTGCTTTTGGAGATCAAACCACATGTAGGTCGGGACCTCTAGAATGTTGGAGATGCAAGGTATGTTTCAACTTCATTTCAATGTTGTTTCTCCTCCTCACATGCATGTTCATGGGCTTGAACTATATCAACTTTGTAAATTGAGAGGTTGGGAATTCCACTCAAGTGGGTTGTTGAGAGTGGACAAGCTTCATGTATAAGAAGAAGTGGGGTGGTGGGTGCCCAAAGTTTGGTTTAGAGGCCACCGGTTGTCGAATATCTCTTAAAGTCAAGGTAGGTGTTATTTTTTGTCTATGTCTTCATGGTCTGATAATCTTTATTGCCTTTCAAGGGTTGATTGTGTTTGGTTTTTGGGCAAGGTGAGTGCACTTGTTTTGGTGCAATTCAAAGTCGAGATGCCTCAAGTTGTGCACATAATGCCACAAAGCTTTTACGGCTTCCGTTTGAATTTGGGACTGTCAAAGAGATCGTGCCTTCTAATTGTAGTGATTGTAATAATGCACCTTCGTGCCACCATAGGGGTTTACTATATAGCATGTAGTCGTCATTTGATATTGTGTTGTATTTGCTAATACTCTATTGTTGAAGGCATCTTAGCGAAGTTGGATGCCGTAATGAGTAAACTCAAGCCTTGGGATGTGAACTACGCATCATAAACTTTGTCTTCACATGCTTGATTTCACATAAACCTCTACCACCTTTTGTGAAGTAATTGATTCCTCAAACATGCGTTAGGCATCTAAATTGGTAATCCAAAGCCTTGAAGAATTTGGGATAATGAATGTGTAGCAAGAGATTTGTGGTTGTTGCACCCACCCCAAGCAAATCATTTTGCACCAAATTTCAAATTGCACTTGCAATCCAACCTAGACCAATGATTCTAAGTGTGACTAAATTTTAAAGGGTTCTTGCGGATGTCACCCATTGTTCCTCCCTTGTTCTCATGATGACCTTCATCTTACACACACATATGACGCACATTAACCCACAACTTTTAATGTATGTACTTTATGTTTGCCAACCACCATATTTATATAGTTTCCGATCTCATATTGGCGGTTGGAATTGTCCAAAATCCTTGCATAAAACCAGATATATTAAATCCTAGTTCCTTGTTCTCATGCGACATTGGGCCCTCATGTGTTGCATACCTTGCTAAAAAAAGATTGAACATGGCATCATGAACTTTGGCTATAGTGGTTGTAGTGGTAGTGTTGAAACTCATTCCCCATCGCATTTCTTGTGATTTGTTACTAGAAAAAAAGCGGTGAACTTAGAAGTATGATATTAGAAACTTTATGTTGCATGGTTGATATTGACCTTTAAATTTCTTTTTTTTGTAAATGTTATATATGTAGAAGTATTTTTTGTACTTGTACTTCTTCTGACCATTTTGTACATATTAGAGTTATCCATAAAGTCCTTCAAAGAGGGACGAGACCGTGGGTTTGATCCTTCTTTGACAAAACTTTCTATTAAGAGCTCATTAGCTCGTTGTACATTGGAGCTTAACTTGAAAGTTGGGCAAAACTTTTGGGACTTCCTCTTTCCACCTCTCAAACTTTGAAGTAATTTTAGGATCTAAAATAGGGCATGTGCATGGGAGTTTTTGTCCTAAATCCTAGATCCGCCTATCCAAGGCTTGGCCCACCCATCCTAATAAGAGAAGTACAAAAGTTGCTTTCCATCAGCCCGACACCACTCTTTGTGTTTGGCAATTTAAGCATTGAGAAAAAAATGGGTGACTTTGTGTTAATTCTCATGAACTCAATGTTTGGGGCTAAACCCATGTTGTCACCTCCTTTGCTTCATTGATAACTCTATTGTTATGAAATATTGAGCAAACATATTGTAGAAAGTTCGAGCTTTGGATATGGTGCAACTTTGGGATTATCAGTGTCCCATGTATGAAATCATCAATTCCAACACTGCAATGTTGCACTTTGTATTATCCCATAAAGTCACATGCTACACTAATCCTCTTTTATCACGCATCCATGTTAACACTAGAGAATTCCTTAATATCATGTGCACTTTAGTTGCCACAAGCGTGATATTACATAATTATAGTGTAATTAACACAAAGCCACCCAAGTTTTCTTAATGCTTTAAAATTTTACCATACACAAAGAGTGGTTTTGGGCTATTAGAAGCTGGTTTTCTAGTTTCTCTTGCTAGGATGGGTGGGCAAGCTAGACTTGCATAGACTGCTCCAAGGCTCGGGGGGGACACTTAGGAAAATTAGTAAACATGGTGCGTTAAAATATAGGGTGTGTTTTATTCATGAGCAATAAAATTTAGAAAATTATTGGATATAACTATGGACTATTTAAATTGAAAATCCATATTATAAATAATATTGGGGTATACTAAGTATTGAAATTTATCAAGATTTTAGATATAATATAGCATAGGGATTTTGATAGAATGATAGTTTGTTTCTGAAGTTCTTCCTTCCACTTGTGTGCAACAGACTAAAGTGTTGATTTTGGAAAACAACAATGATGTTTAGACTCTGTTTTCTCAGCAATAGATTGCAGCCAACTTCGTTCACCCTAAACCTTGGACCCTAAAGTTCTAAATTTGTTGGTCTGCTTGTGACTGCAGTGCACAAACTTGTGTTTCTAAACACAAATATTGTTGTAGTTCATGCTAGTAATTCAAGTTCATAGTTCATTGATTCTCATGGTGGTGATGATTGTTTGCATTGTTATTGATTTGTGGTGATGCTTGTTCATGCTAGTTCTCATTGCATGTCAAATGAATTTTGTAATGAACATAGGCAATCCTTAAACACAAATTAGGGTGAGCTAATTTTTTATAATGAACATAGGGTTGAAAACAAAATCTTATGTGAGTTATAACTATAGTAAGGCATCATAATAATACACCATATTAGGGAATTATATAATTAAACGGTGTGTTCAAATCTAACATCTAGACATAATACCCCTACATTAAATACCCCTTTAACGCACGTGTTCACACAAAGTATAGTGAAGTGTCCCCCCCGAGCTCCAAGGGTTAGAATAATCAATCCTATGCACATACATATAGTAGACTCTATAATTCTCTCAAAGTTTGAGAGGCGGAAAGAGGAGGTCTTCACCCAACTTTCAAAATAGGGTCCAATTCACGACGAACGCATAAGCTCTTCATAGAAAAAAATTCTCAAAGAAGGATTAAACCCACCTTCGGTTTCGTCCTCTCTTTGAGGGATTTTACAGTTAACTCTAGTATGTCACCAGCCCCAAGGTGTGTAGTTGTTATTTGGTTTGTATTCCATGTTCTTCGTCTTTTGCCAATTAGATTTACACATCAAAACTTATGTTGCATTAGCAAATCTATGATGAAGCAACATCAAACAATCGAATTGAAATTCAAACTACCCCTTATTTAGTCATAGTTGTTGGAAGCACATGTTTCTTGATCCTTTTGTCGAAACACATATCCTTCCAATTGTGTTCACTATTTATTGTGGAATAGTTAATCAAATTTAAAGACTTGATCTAAAGTTCTCAATTTAACATATATATCTTTACGGTCTTCGTTCTTTGGTCCTCACCAAACCACACACCAATCAAGCATTTGATCAACAAAGACAAGTAACCAATCAACACCCGCATACCTTATCATAGTTCGCCAAAAGTGAAACTTTCTCATGTGATGTCACTTGGCAAAAGGCCAATATGTCATCAAGTTGCCTATTTCCAAAAATTCACTTGCAATGCATATGAATAATTTTTATTTGTTTAAAGGAGTGCAAATTCTAAAGTAGAATTGTACATGAATAAGAATATATATTTTAAGGCAACAACCGAAATATCAACATGATTGAACCATATTTGGATTGGTTATGATTTTTTTCATATAAAAAAGATAAAATTGAAAATAAATAAACTGTGAGCATAAAATCTCACCCAATCATTTAAGGTTTAATCGGAGCAAGGCCAAAGGGGGTTTGCCCTTCCCTTCATTCGTAACCCAGCCTGCCCGAAGCCTCTGGGCAGTGTCGAATTCAAAGGGGGCATTAATGGATCCAGAGGATCTTATTATATTCAGTGAAGTAGATTGCCCACAACAATTTTAAGGCATGTCCACCTCAGGGCCAGTTTACACTATGGATCATGAAGTCGGACCATGGAAGAGGGCCTTTTTCAATGGTCCGAGTTAATGGTCCAACTTCCATGGTCCGACTTCTTAAAAAATTAGTTTTGAAAGCCTTGGGCCCCTCACTAGGTGTAAACTGAATGTGGACCAAGAAGAATGACCATGCACCAAAAAGTGAATGTGCTGATTTTTTTTAATACATGCCCAAAAAGGGCAGTTTTGAAAAAAAATTCAAGTTTGACCATTCTCTTGTCTTCTCTTGGGCTTCACTTGTCTTCACTTCTTGTTAAATGTGTTGAAGATGTGGCTTGCAAATCTTCTCACAACAATTTTTACAAAAAAAATGAGCGATTTAATTTGTACATGTTCAATGTAATTTATATGTGACATTACCTTGTGTTGTCACTACACTAAATAGGATATTTAGTGTTTGTTAAAATTTAATGTTGTTACCACTGTACCTTGCTTAACACTAATTTTCAATTCTTTGATAATTAGTGCTAGAAGATTTGCTAGAAGATATGTTGGAATTCTCCTTTTATCATTGTTTTTTTTCATATCCTTACTAACACTAAATTAAAATATGTAACTTCCACATATTACCATAGTTGATATTTAGTGTTTGAGTTTACATTTAATGTTACTTACTTTCATAAGGTTATTGATATTAAGTGTATGCGTTCGTATTTAGTGCATCAAACACTATATATCATATTTAGTGTAGTAGAAAACTATGCAAAAAAAGAACCGCAATCGTTTTCCCATTGCGGTTCTTTTGACCACCCTGATCTATAGTCGCTAAACGACTACATATTTTTCTTTTGTCGTTTTGCAACTGTAATTTGTAAATTTTTGGGGCGTGTAATACCGTTGGACAGGTATTTTCAAGACCTTTCCAACAGTATATTACAAGCCCCCAAATTCCAAACATTTCAGTTGGTAGACCCAAAAAACAAATATGCACTCAAATTCTTGAGTTCTAGATGTCCCACATTGTTTGATGAAACATGTGGGAGCAAGTTTAAGGGGTAAGACATGGAAGAAATGGTGTGTCTCATGGGCTATGATATGATTTAGGCACATAGAGGGTGGACTTGCTTCTCAAGATTCAATACATCATATAGATGTTGAAAAGTGTGACCCCCAAAAAATTTCATTAAAATTTTATTATAACGGCATATCTCTGCCATGGTCCCATGCTTTTCCTACCATACCACCTCTCTTGCCTCTCTCGCCGCAAAACTCGTTGGACCATGTCAGTGCATTTATTAGGCCTTGAAAATTGTATTTTGGGGACCTCGACCTTCATGGTCCCTCTGCCAATTTTTTCCTTAGTGTAAACCGAAGTGGTCCCGGGACAAGTTTAGCAACCAATCAAAGCTCTTACAATGCCCTGGTCCGACCGAATGCTCTCAACCGAATGCTATTTGAATAAATTTTTATTCACACAGGTCCTCGGACATGATAATATAGAATAAACGAACGGTTGTGAGATTTTGGAGTGCCATGATCTCCCGGTTTTGCGTTAGGCCTACCTCCAAGAGGTGGTTTTTGAAAATAGTCCAAGTGACCATGAAACATTGATCCATTTGATGCCATGTAGGAATCCATGTAGACTTTACATCCATCTTGCATTCACATACTCCGTTGGTCCCTCAAGCGTAGTGTGAAGTGAACTTGGACCGGCTCCACCTTTTCCACCAATGGGAGTCCTTGAAGTACAATGGTCACGGGCTCTCAATCTCGTGTGTGAAGTGGCCCTCAGTAAGGTAGAAATACCATAACCCGTTAAAATAAGGTGATTCGCATTGAAGATCTGGTATGACAATCATGAGATAATTTTCCAAGATAGACGAGAAGGATTCATGAAGAATGCAAGTTGTTTCGTATTTTTTTGTCTTGTACAAAAAGTTCCACAATTTTTCAAAGTGGAAAGTTTGTCCAACCCACTTCCGGTTCACTAGGTACTCCGCATTTCGATATAGAACATCACCTAAACCCGTTAATCATGAGTACGTTAGATCTTGCCTCCCATTGGCTACACTGCATTGAAGTTGCCGCCGAGCCATGCTCCATTTAGACATGGCACTTTACCAATATGAGGCGGTCTAATGCACCGCTAGTGGGTGGTTAACGGGTTATGGTATTTCTACCTTAAATCCTAAAGGTTGTGTATAAACCAGGGTCCGGCAAGAGCCTAAGGCTAATACAAATGCAGCCTACAAAATTTGTGACTTAGCCTATAAAATTTTGAAAGTGTAGGACAAAGAGCCTATGGACAATTTAAAAACATAGGATATCAACCTATGTGATAAACAACATGTAGGAAATTTTGCCTACAAATTTTTTAAAAGAGAGGATTTTAGCCATTCATCCTTCTTCAAATTGGGAAATTAGTTGGCCTAAGTACATATCTTTAGGCTAATACTCGGGGCTCTTGGGTGGCACATAGGCGGATATCAATAATAGCCCTGACTCCCTCCCCGCCGATCTTTACAAATACCACAGCCCAAGCCATGATTCGGGATCCTAGTGGGGCTGATTTAGAAGTTGCTCTGTCTTTTCAAAGGTTGTATGCTCAAGCAGTTTGTGATGCATTAGAAAATAGATTTGTTGACAATGATCTTATTGATTGTTTTAAGATTTTGAGCCCTACTAATTTGCCTCAAAGGCAAGTTGGCTTGAGTTCTTATGGAGTTGTGCAGTTGGATTTGCTTCTGAAACAGTATGGAGAAGAAAAGCGTATTGGGGGCACAACATATCCTCCATTGGTAAATGCTGCAACTTGTAAGCAAGAATTCTTTGCTTTCAAAGTGCAAGGTAGTTGTGAATGGAGTGATCGTACCTTCGAGGATTTGTGGACATCTATAAGTTGGAGTCCTTCTTTGAAACTGAAATTTCATAACCTACTAACGCTTGCCGACATTGCAAGATGCCAATGTGTTAGTACTGCTACTTGTGAGAGAGTTTTCTCTGTGCAGAATAACATCAAGCAGAAGAATAGGAATCGAATGACAACAACACACTTGGATAGTGTGATGCGGGTGGCGATTGAAGGACCAACCAAAAATTTTGAGTTTATTTTGCATGAAGCTATATCTTTGTGGAAGGATTCAAGAAAGTTTCGATTCTTGTTTACTAATCCTGAGAAATATCTTGCAGGAAGAGTAGAGGTTGAATCAGAAGATGGTGAGGACTTTCACCCTTAAACTCATTTGAATTTTAGCAACCTTTCATAACTTATAATCAACTCTTTAAAAAAGAGTTGGTTAATCCTTGGCCTTCAAACGTGGTGAAGGGCTTAGCCAGGTTCAATTCCTGCCAAGGATACCACTTAGTACTCAAATTTTGAATTTAAAGCCTACAACATTAAAAAATATGAAGGATTTTAACCTACTAAAAACTAGTTTTGAAGGCAATTGGCGGGTAACTTAAAAACTCAAAAGGTTTTCAACTTACAAAAATTTGATATTGTAGGATGCAACCTATGCCATGAGGGAAATAGCCTATGCCCTTTTAAAAAGGTAGGCAATTAACCTTAATAACTTCAAAAACTTTTCGGACGCTGGTATAAACTCCAAGTGGTGTAAAATTGGGCAATTTGGATTCCTTACATCCACAGCCAATTCTGACCTAATATTGTACCTCAATCAAACTAAAAACATAGTTCTGGTAGTCACTTCTGGCTTATGGTAGTTGAGTCTAAAAGCAACACTTTAAGATTTTTTTTTTGTACCGAGCTGGTTAAATAGTTCGGATTTATTAAAATAAGATAAAATAAAAACATTCCATAGATTAGCAAATTCATACAAAGTATGCATAAATAAATTCATATGTAACTTGTAGAAATCCTTAAAGTCGTTTTAAGAAATGAGTCTTTTTACTCTCCACTAGGGGGTCCATTGATGTTGGATCACCACAAAATCAACCCACGGGGCGATCACACCCCTTACGTTTCATAACCACGTGCGATAATGGTTTGCTACCCTCTATTATATGCCATAGATAATTTTAAAAATTATGAAATTTTTTCTACATATACATAACCATTGATGGTATCTTTTGTATATTTTTTGAAATTTTTAGTCATTTTCGTTTTTTTAGTAATTTTTTTAGTTCAATTCTGCGTTATTCTAGTTAGAAACGGTATGTTTTATTAAAAAAACAAATCATCAAATTTTGTTACCATTTTTTAATATATAGGAGATACCAATTTTATCTACTCATGAAAAAAAATTGATAAAATTTTGACCCATTTTGATGATGCTTTATGTAAAAAGTAGATTTTTTTTTATCGCACGTGGTGTTCAACTTGACAATGGAGTGCACCCCCCGGGAATCAACCTTGTTACATATGAAGGTGTTGCCCCCCTTTTGTGGATCATTTCTTACAACACCCCATTGAGCAAATAAATCTCTTATTAGCCATTGTGATTGGGCAAAGTTGGTGTTCTTTTTAAAGCATTCTTGCATCCTTCTTACACCCCTACTATGAACAGCCAAAGTGGTGCTATTTGTACTTGATGCCGCATATGAATAATCGCTTTTAACAATGACGTACTCGATGGCACCCTTGCACAGTTGCACTTGTACTTGTTGACAGCTTAAGGATGAAAATTTGGTGTTACTGTAAGGCATTGCTACCTTATAGGTTATATTGTTCCTCTACCAATCATGATTTTGTAGAGTTGTGTTTTCCCCTTCCTATTACATCACAACGGCTATGTTCTAGTTGAGCAAGGGTGGCTTAGACTCAAAGCCTTGACGCAGATCCTATGGGATTTTGATGTCAACCCCCAAAAGGCTGGAATAGTGCTCGGATTGGTAACCATGAAAATACCATGTTCAATCATATCCCCTCACTATGATCAGCTAGATCGTAGTGGTAGAGCATGCCCTTGGATGCACTGAAAATCAATTGGTAGCATGGTTTCCAATTGATTTTCAGTGCATCCAAGGGCATGCTCTACCACTACGATCTAGCTGATCATAGTGAGGGGATATGATTGAACATGGTATTTTCAAACAACCATGTGAGAACTCATGGGCTTGCTTGGGTATGAAACTCTAATATTATAGAAAGAGGGTAACAACATAAAACGATCTAGAGGTTGTGTAATCACTTTATAAAACTGAAACTGTACAATTTTTAGATGAAAACATGTTGGACCTCAATCTATCGAATAAAAAAATTGGGTCTATTATGTAGTTTATGATTTGTATGCATAATATTTCATTTGTCACGATCCTTTTGTATATAGGGGGTTTAATGAGAAGGTCCCGTATGCACATGGTTGGGTCAACTCTCAAAGTTGAATCATGCTTTTACTATATATTGTTGTGTTCTTTTTGAAGTTTCAATTCTAGATTCCTCTTTCCAAAGGCTACCAAGGAAGTTTCTTTGACTAATATGGAATATAATAAATATTAATGAATTTAATGACATTCTAAGTAATGAACATTTGGCCTAGAATTTATGGTTGGCTAGTATTAAATAAAAGCCAGGTTTCTTTATCAAAGAAGGGTGCATGTAGGCAAGGATAAGGGGCTCCTTACACCATGGACCATGAAGTCATCCCAAGGCCCTGTAAAATTTGTGATTGGTTGTTGAATTCGTTCGGGGACCACTTCGGTTTCCACCAAGGAAAAAATGTTAGAGTGACCATGGAGTTCGAGGTCCCCAAAAATGTATATTTTAAGGCCTACATTATCCATTGACATGGTCCAACGAGTTTTGTGCGCGGGAGGGGCAAAAGAGGTGCTCTAATAGAAAAAGGCAAGGGCCCATGGCAGAGAAATGTTGTTATAATAGATGTTGTTAATGAAATACAAAATCGGGGAAGACGACAAGAGAAGACAAGAGAATGGTCAAACTTCCAAACCGAACGGAGTGGTTGGCGGTTCGAATCTTGGGAGTGAAATCGTCTCTCTACTTGACGGAAAACTAGCCAGGTGGTCAAGCGCCTCTTGTGTTCCAACAAAAAATAAAATAAAATAGTCAACCTTGATTTTTTTTCAAAACTGCCCTTTTTGGGCATATATTAAAAAAATCAGCACATTCACTTTTGGTGCATGGTCATTCCTCTTGGTCCACATTCGGTTTACGCCAAGTGAGGGGCCCAAAGGCTTTGTAAATTGATTTTTTAAGAAATTGGACCATGAAAGTTGGATCATGAAGTCGGAATGGAAAATGGCCATCTTCCATGGTCCAACTTCATGGTCCATGGTGTAAAATCTCTCTCTCTCTCTCGTTATTGCCTTTAAACTATATAAATAATAAAATGTGATACTCTTGACAATTTGATTAAAACCTCCTACAAAGCCTGGAATACTTAGTAGGATCTACACCAAAGTTAAAACATTACACTATACTTAACCATGAGTTAACTAACCATGGTCAAGGAAGTCACCACGCTCCACGATTTAGGGTTTCAGTGACCTAAAGCGGCCACTATACCTTCCTCTTTTTAGAGGCCTTTTCCTTTTTATTCTTCATCAAAATAAAGCAAGGGTGGGTGGGTGGGATTTTCTTCATCACAAGTCTATTGCCTCCCTAAACATAGCATCCAACATTGTAATTATGGATTTAGTGCTATGTTTTACATCACAGTAAGTTGATTGAACTTTCAACTAGGAATATGTATGCTTATCAAAGTAGTTAGACACTCTGCTATGTTTCCTTGCTTTCAAATCAAAGTTTAATAGCATGGGTTGTCATAAAGGCATAGAGTACCAAAATGTTATGATATGTGTCATGGTAACAAATATCCATCACATATGGCAACTGAGTTCAAAATATAGTCTAATATATGACTACATTTTGCCCAATGATTATTGTTACAACCAAGTAATAAAGCAAAGATGTGATATGTAGACTTACATACCTCATTTCCAACTAGCTACATGTTGTGATCTTCTGGTTTTCCTTACTAATTTGAGGTATATTCCATAGATTCTTCTAAATAATCAGTAATTTCTTTGCAATCTTGAAGAACTTCAACCGGTTATTTCTCAAGCTCAACTGGCTATTTCTCAACTTCAACTGGTTCATCTGTAACTACACTAAATATCTACACCAGCACTAAATGTTAACCCGACACTATTTGTCGTTCCTTGTAAATTTTCCGGGGGGATTGTAGATTTACAGTGTTGCAGTTATTGTCACTTACCAAGTGATTCTTCATCCAAATTTCAATCATCCACGACAATATTTCATCACAAGTTGCTGACAAGAGAAGGTAGGGTTTTTGACCAATGGATGAAACTCATCCATAATGCATGACAATATCTGCTCACTTATTCATAAGCAGTGTCATCTGAAAAGCTACCTTTGTGACATAAAACCACCATATGATGCTAAATACCATATTTAATGTAGTGAAATTAAATGAAACTTGATTATAAAATCCAAGAAACCAAAAAGACTAATGGGACTGAAAATACATGAGGATGCTTTTCCCCGTTCATTGATGGGGAAGTTACAATTGACTGTGCTTTCTTCAGTATGGTGGGATTGGAGTGGCCTTTTGCCCACTTGAAAGAGCGGCGCAGCCGGGCTACAAGCTATGAGACTCTATTGGACCAAATTTAGAGTTATCCCTTTAAGTCCATGAAAGATGGAGTCCAAGTGTCCTGGGAGATTTTGGGAAAAAAATCATTCGAGATCCAAGTGTCTTCAAGTCCAGCTGGTTACACGTTGCTATTTTATTTATTCATTAAAATACGATAATTCTACAGATTCTCTTAGGACATCGGCAATTTGCCTAAAGTAACATAAATTTAATGAAGCAATGTGCGTTCATTATGTGGGCCCTGAGAACATAACTATGGGACGCCCAAACCTTGCGCAAGGACACTCAAATTTAGACCGAGTTCCTCGCATCCCATGATTATATTCTCAGGACCCACAAAATGAAGATTTGGGAGAACCAACCCATACACTCGTTCCTTGTTGGATGCCTAAACCCTTGCCTCCAAGGAACCAGTGTACGGGTTGTTTCGCCCCAGCCCAAGATGAACGCACACTGCTTCATAATGTTACAAAGTTTGGAACTTGAATAGTTTATTTCCCAATTATTTCTCAAACCCAACAAATATTCAATGCTTCCCAAGATGTTTTGGTGGTATATATTGTGTGATCGTACGCTTGAGTCCTTGAACTGGTGATATTGTACAGCTTGCATTTTAATACAATTGTGTTCCCGTGCATTGCACATGGAACTACAAGGTGGGAGCTGTTCATAAACTTTCAATCTATGGAGTGTTCAACCTTTGGCTGTCCTTTGGTTTGAATGCTAACCGTTCCCTTAGCCAATTTCTCATAATTTGAGAGCTTGTACGAATGTCTTATTCAATATCAAAGTGAAGAATCATTCTCTTTCTCATATATTGTACTCCCCCCCCTCCAATTGTGTTGACTCTTGAGCTTGGACATGTTCACAATTTAAGCTCGTAATCCAATCTTTTGTAAACACGTGTCTAATTGTTGTTGTCCATTCTCGGATCCACACCTAATTGCATGCCCCCATTGAAATATAAGCTTTTGCTTAAGATGAGTATTCAAATTAGAGCCATTTACCTTCTTTTTTTTGAGGAAGCCTAGTCAACTTTCATCGCATGGGATTAAAGTAGCTTACACCATGCTGAGACTTAAAGTTAACTAGAGTAGAGGCGCCCATAACCGATCACTTAAAGAAATTTTGCGCCAAATTTGGAGAAATATAAGGCAGTGCAAAATTTTCCAATGTAGGAAGATAGAAATCAAGAGGATTGTAAAATTTCCGGTAATTTTATTCCTTAAAATGAAATTATTTTGGGTTTTTGAAGCCAAAAGATGGCCCAAACACATTACCAACGTCTAGAGTCTACCATAATCGCTCATTTTCAGACGAATTCCTCCTCACTTAAGCACTCAAAGCCAGGGGCATGTGTCATGGCACTATTGATTCCTTAGTGATACCATAACCAAAGTTGGACACTTAGGGTGAGTTTCCATGTAGGCCGCTCGCCCACTAGATTCTAGAAAATAATGGGTTGGAGGTGTTCACATGTACTTAAAGCGCAAGCTGCCATCCAACCACATTTTGGCGGTCCACTAGAATGTGGAGGGCCATGGACATGGGCTGCTAGAATTCCATGTGCCCACTAAAGAATCTTTAACCTACAAGTGCTGGTCACCGAAGATTTTGAAGACTAGTTTTAGAAGGAGGATGAGGTTTTAACATGGAAGAAGATGTTATTAGGTGGGCCCCAATTTGAGAAGATAGGAGTAGCTAGTTGGCACATACGAACCCTACCCCACCATATTCCCTCTACATTTGGGTGGGTTTGTCCTTATTCACACTAGATTCTAGTGGGCGAGCAACCTACATGGAAACCATGAAACATGCAACCTTATTTTAACCACCCACAATTTTTTTAAACCAAAATTATTCCCAACTTGATTAAAGTTATGACTCCCTATAAATACCCTATAAATTATGTACAACATTGGTATCTATCCGAGATTTCAATAAAGGTGTACGGGAATACGATACCAATTAGGTTGGTACCAAATATTGTAGTACCAATAGTGATACCCACTTGATATTTCCGCATATATTATGGCCTTTATGTATACTTACCATGACAAATGTCCAGGTATCTATATGCTAAGTTTTATGTCAATGATCCATTCTCAATGCCATATAAACATAACAATATTGGGACAACATGATTCTTCTTAACTGAGCCTTTACCCAGTTCAGTTTCGCAACAATCAAAAATTAGAGCCTCAACTTATCTAGCAAGTAACTTAGAGACATTCATGCTACGAAATCAGGACAAATTCATATATATATATATGTGTGTGTGTGTGTGTGTATGTGTGAGAGAGAGAACTAAAATCATGTTCACAACATAATTTGAGGAGATATACGTAACCATTAAAGAAGAAGCAAATCGTTTACATTGTCAATAATAACTAAGATAATGATACGATCACCCGGATTATGGCACTTAGTTTTAGCTAGCTATTCTTTTGAGGCACTGAATTCCTGCGTAGCTTTAGTTAGTTGGAGCTTTTAGCTAGCTAAATAGTTGCCCACTTAGTTAGCTGTCCGAGGTTTGAAATAATGCATCAAAGAATTCAAACCACACACATCACATTGTCGTTTAATGTCATTATTGCATAGTAGACTTTGTCTTATTCCATAATGTCACATGCTACACTAATCCTCTATTATCACGCGTCCATGTTAACACTACAAACCTCCTTAATATCACATGCACTTTGGTCGCCACACCGCGCGATATTAGGGAGGTTAGGGTGTATTATCCTCGTTCCTGCATTTATTAGTTTGTCGCAAGAGAAACCTTACCATGAGCCACTGCACTCATCACACAAGCTACAAACTATGGATGAAACTGTGTAATAAGAACTAACACTTTATATATCTGCACATGGACAATTCGACATTCGACATTCGACATATGTCAATTAAATGACCTGGAACGATAGAACCTTATAAAATTGTTGTCTTACAAGTCGATTAAGAGGAGAAATATTGCGTCAGAGAGCATTCTTGCAACAGGTGCAAGATCTCAGCAGAAGGTATCATCCTCACTTGCTGCATTTACTAAATTGTTGCAAGAATAAATCCCTTAGCACGAGTCATCGCACTTAATTATCAGCACACACGTGACCAACATCCATGAATGAAGCAACGACATGTGAACTAAAAATATGTCATTTTTGTCCTACACATTACAAACATGTGGACAAGACAACTGATTTCCACGCTCACATTACTAGGCACAGTAAGTCGAGTTGGAATGGTAGAATGTTTGGAGATTGTTGTCTTGCGAGTTGATTAAGGGTAGACATGAGATTGCCTCAGAAAGCAATGGCTCTGCATGAGGTGCAACAATATGACAGAGTCTCAGCAGGAGGCAATTTATAAATTGATGCACACAGGATCAAGTAGCAATTATTGCAATCTTGACTGAGGTGAAAGGTCTGTCACTTTCTTCTCTAATTTGGCATGCAAGCGGGTGAACGCCATGGATACCTTTGGTAGTACATGGAGGTTCGTCAAAGCCCTTACAATAAAGATCAGACCCTACGTGAATTGCATCACATGGTACTTCCAGTTTCTGCCACACCTCGGTGGCCAGATTGAATGAAGCAAATCTGTCTGCCTTGCAATTCATGCGTGCCTCGCCACACAACCAAGCCTGCATAAGAAAGTATTTATCACAGGATCTAACACGAATTTCGACCACCGCGTCTGCCGGCAATTAAAGGATGTCTTAAAGTTAGAAGCAAGCCAGGAGGACTATTCACCAGGTATACAACCAAATTCCCTCCATTCCAGCATAATATCGACCTCCCAAACACGAATTTCATGCTTGCCTTTTATTGTCAACCATTGATTTCACAGGTCGTGAGAAAACACGGTCTCGTTTGCAGAATCCAAGGCAGCCAGCCGGAATAAAAGAGAAGCACTCGCTCCGGTACAGGAAGTGGCAGTTTGTGTAGAGCCCATATATCGAGCTCTTCATGCATAACGTAAATTAGAAAATCCTCCTTGCACTGGATATATATACACGATTTCATCATGGCGAAGATACGCCACAGGCCCTGTTTGTTCCAATCTCCTCCCTTCAACTTGCTCAATCATATCCTGGAAGATTACTAAAGTGTAACCTGTATCGACAAACACCTGGGAGCCTCTTATTGTCCACGTGTTGCTTCTTGAGTCATAGATTTGCGTGCATGTCTTCACTGCATTGCTTCAACTTCCAAATATAAGGTCTTATATAATACTACCCTACCTGCAAACATGTCGAACACATGAGACGGACGGTGCTTGTCTAAATTTTGCATGGGCTTCATTGCACTTGGAGGCACATGTGTCACCACTCGTGTATGGAAATCGAACACTCGTAGCTGGCCTGCCTCATCTTTCCCCACCATGATGTAAAGAGCTAGCCCCCCACGGGATGACCATGCCAACAACTCACACGAACTGCAAGTCGAAGGCAGTCAACTTGTGCTCCAGAGGCCAGTCACGTGGTCACGAGCCAGCAAGAGAAACTTATGCTGTCCCCAAATCCACGATTCCAGGAAAAAGTAAGGCTCTGGAATCGGACGATGCTTGAAGTTCGCCTCCAGAAACTCTCGATCACCGGCCAAGCGATTCCACTCCTTGCACACCGCGCGGTAGCGGAAGAACTCCCTCACAGGCAGCTTCACGTATACGCTCTCCAGGCTGATATCGTGTTGCAGATCGCCCCAGAGCTTGGGGTCCATATTGCTGTTGTCGCTCATGTGACTCCCCTCAGCGGCCATCGCCATAGCCATCTGTGCATTGCAAACAAACAACGAACGAACGAACGAACAAATAGACAGACAGGGGACAGAGGGGGAAGTATATAAGAAGAGACTTGCATCCTGGGTAGAGGAATAAGGTTGATGGGTCTTAAGTGGCTCATTTTCTTAATCGGACCCCTAGATTTGATTGGTATGTGGTTTGGTGAGGATCAAAAAGCAAACATGATAAAGACACGTGTCTAAAAGAGATTGGACTACATCTTCACATATTAATAACTGCTCTACACTCAATGGTGAATACAATTGGGAGGACCTATGTATCTAGATGAGAAATCAACAAACATGCACTCCTGATAACCATAACTAAATTAGGGGAGGTTTGATTTTAAATTCACTTTTTTGCATGTGTTTCATTGTAGATTCCAAGGCAGCCAGCCGGAATAAAAGAGCTTGGGTACACAACTCCCATATTATACACAGGGGGCATCGGCATTAAAACAGCTTGGAGGATGGCTTTTGTAAAAATTATATCAAATTATACAAAAACAAAAGGATTGAAAAGTTGGGTGAAGACCAAGTTAAATAAAATGAGATGTAGAAAAAGTTGGGTTGCATATTTATTAAAAAGAAAAAAACTCCACAACGTATATAAAGAATTGAAACACTTTTTTTAAAAACGTTGCAGATCGTCTAATTTTAAAAGATCCACATGAGTAGTTACCTCCAATTAAAATTAAAAGTCATTGGCAATGTTTTATTTGTAATAAAGAAGTATTAATTTTTTCATTAAAAAGCCCAAAATTTTGGGTAGTTTGGCCTATGGTACTTGTATTAAAAAAAACTCATATAATTAGGTTTTTATTGCAATCATATGCTTCAAGGAATATTCATGTCCTATAGATAATTACATTTTTGGATTCCTTATTAAAAGGGCTACAAGAGTTTCCTACATTAAAACATATTATTGAACTAAAATGCATTATAAGTGATTATGATCACGGCCATATGATACGGGAGTTGTGTACCCGGGATTCAATCCTCCATGACAATATTTCATCACAAGTTGTTGACAAAAGAAGGTAGGGTTTTGGCCAATGGATGAACTCATCCATCATGCATGACAATATTTGTTGACTTATTCATAAGAAGTGTCAGGGTTTAGGGCTTAATATTAAAACACAATTGAGATTGCTTGGTGAAAACCCAATTCGCATGTTCAAGTGGAAAACATACTTACTTGGTATGTGATGATTCACACATAGAATGAGAGGATATCCTTTGGGAACCTTTATAAATTTTGCATCTCTACTCCAATTCTAAAAGTTGGAAAAAGATAATGTTTGTGATTTGCTAAGTAGATGAAAGTAACCCTCAATCAATCCAACAACCCAAATTGTTTGTGGCGTTCAAAGTGTCCACAAAAGGGTATGATTTACATATTGAAATCATCACAACCCATTTGAGAACATGCAAGGAGACAAGAATAGTATCCTTAGCTTGCATGACAAATATGAAATATTCATTGGTTTTTTCGATAGATATAGTGCAACTATAGTGCCCATGGCCAATCGTACATAGCTTGAACTTGACAATTGTGGTGGGCCAAGGTAAAAGTATTTGGACGTGCCAATAATGGTGGAGTTTGGTTCCTCCTTGTTTTTTTGGATTCTTTTTCAATTTCAAGCCCACCCTTAAACTTGTAGGCACCAAACTATCCCACCTCCTCACTATCCAATACTCACCAATATCAACCCTCCTGTCATATTACTATATGAAAGAACCCCTCTTTCTCAATATACTTTGTGTACATCAACGCTCAAGCCCTCCACTATAAAATATATTTCTACAAAACCTACTATTCCCTACATCCCCTTTCACCTTATTGGCCATCATATCCTTTATTGGCCAACCTCCACACCCACGTCCACAAAACATGATGGATCCATTCAGAACCTCAAACGCTATATTGAGTGAGAACATCTTAACCTCACAATCTCCCATGCTGCACATACATTCCCATGTGTATCTAAATGGCTCAATATACACCAACCATGGTCTAATTTCTTTTGGAACCCCCATAAAGCATTAGATGTGCAAGTTACTCAAACCCTTAAATTTCGATACGGTAGATATATGGGTAACTTTTGAAAACAAAAAATTCTCAACCCACAACTCTCCCCTCTTTGTACCCTTTGCTGTCTTAACCAATTTGACAATTGTCTCCAACTCCTTTCATGTTGTACAAGTATATACATAAGTGGTCTTTGCATTAACTGCCACAATAAAGCTACTCATTCCTAGCACATACCCTCCTCTCCCATCCTACCTCAAGGTATTTCAGTCTTATCCAAGTGGGAACTTACGACAATCATGCCCCAAAAATCTCTCCCCTCCTAGCTCCTCCCATGCTCATGTTACCTCACCAAATGCAATTTCATCACCTGGCTCCAGCCTTATATACTTTGCATTAAAGGCAAGTGCCCAATGGATAAACTACCTTTCTCACCACCCCCCCAGTTTACTATACAATTCATTGAATTCACGCATTGTATTGATTGACTTTCGGTCATTGTGACTGCCTGTGAAATTGACAAATATGCATCCCTTATCCCCCACCTATAAAGCCTTGGGTGGCAAGCACTTCGTCCTCTTATCATCAACGATGGAAGTAGAGGCACCATACATAACTCCTCTGCTACAAGCTTAAAGAGCTTGAAATCCCATCCTCCAAAATTAAAACTTTAATGTAATATGTTTCCCTTAACACCATCAAATATCTTACATATATCGTCCTCAATAAATGCAAACTTAGAAAATTGACAAGCCCCGGTCCCACTTGACTAAATTTATATCGCCCCTCCCCTCCATCATTTGGGTCCACCTACCTGCAATTAGGTAGGCATTACACCATCCTCCTCTTTGTCACGGTATGCGGCGTCGGTGGCCACACTGCATCCGGAGGGATTTCATCCATTTAGATATGGATGGATGAAACCCTTGGAGTGGTGGAGATGCTCCTAGGTGAGGAGTCTCTTCCTTGGCTTGGCATTCTTGCCAAGTCAAGCCTTGTGAGTGAGTGTGTGGAGAGAGCTTGTGTGAGGTGAATGTTGCATGATTTTGCAATGGAATCTTGAGTTCTTCTCCCCTTACTTACACTCTTGGATTCTCCCGTGGTGGAGTGAGAGATAACTTGACTTGTGTGTATATTTGAAGAGAGAACTAGAGCTCATAGTAGTCTTTGACTCTCTTCCTTCTCACTTGGCAAGAATCCTTCATTTTTCTATGTTTTTTCTATTTTCTTCTTTCTTCTTGAGGTTTAACACGCAAGGGAGCGCGTGGGAGCAAGGAGCGATGAAGTTCTGGAGTTTTGGAGCGAAGAACGCCGCGGATTGTCGAAGCAACAAGAAGAAGAGCATATTTTATTGTGAATGTCATATCAAGGTGCATTGTGGTTAGAATTCATTGAATTTTCCACAGAATTTGCCATCATTTGGTTGCTTGCAAGCATGAATTCATGCTATTGAGTTCTAGAGACGAATTCTTGATTCCACTTGAGGAAAAATCATTCAAAACAAAATCTTTGTTGTTAAAAAAAAAAAACCAAAGAGAGAGGAGAAGAGGGCCGAAGCCCCTGGTCGGCGGCACGCGGCGGCAAGCCGCGGCGGACGGCGGCGGGCCGCGGCCCCTCCCCGGGGCCCCCCTCCTTCCTCTCCCCTCCCCCTTCCTCCTCCTTCCTCTCCCCTTCCTTCTTCCCCTTTGACCTTCCCCCTCCCCTAGACTACCTAGCCTAGGACACCTTCCCCCTAGCCTAGGCCTACCCCCAGCCTAGGTCTACCCCCAGCCTAGGTCCCCTTGCCCGCAACCCCCCCATCTCCGGCCCCACCTCCCCCCGGCCACCTGTAAACCCCTTCCCCAGCCCGGCCCGGCCCCAGCTCACCCCCTGTCCCGGCCCAGCAGGAGCTGCAGCTGCGGGGCCAGCAGCTGGGGCGGACTTCTATTTTTTATTTTTTTATTTATTTAAAAAAAAAACGGCAGGTGCAAAGAAGAAATAATTACCTAAATGAAGTGCATGGGAGGGGGATTCAATGAGATACATTGGAGGGGGCATTCCCACATAGTATCGGTTGGAGGCAACATGCTTGAGTTGATAAAACAAACATTTTCGTGAGGCATTTGCGAAGGGAATTTTCATTAATCAAGAACGGGAGTTGGGGGCTCGGAGACCATCCAATACCGGCTTTTACAAACACCTTAGGCGACATTAAGGTGTTTGGTGTTTTGGACGAAGTGAAGCATTGCGGGAAGAGTTCGCGGGAGCATCCGGGAACACACGGAGGGTGTGGGATTGCCGCGAATTTGCGATTGCCTTATTCTTCATCCACATCGACTTGGAAGAGGTACTTGGCATAAGATGGGGTTTCTATTTTCTTTTGTTTAAAAGAAAAATAAAAGGGAGCAAGTTGGCGGACATTGGGGTTAGGCATATGGGCATTGGGTTGCCGAGGGATTGTCATTGGAGATGGTGTGCCATGCGGAATTTCCATTCGGCCTAAATAAATTATTATTAAGGTCGAATTGTGTTTGTTAACACATATTCCCGGCATTGTTATACAGAGGGATTGTTAGGGTGTAGTGGATAGATGAGCGATGTGCATATAAGCCATTTTATTTTCAAAGCAACAGGAAGCCTTCATTTTTGACCACCAACCGCAGGCGGGTGCCGGTTGGACGCGGTCAATTTTCATTTCTGCTTCAGTGTTGTTTGGGGAAGAAAGTCCAGTGCTGTAATTGCATTGTTTTCTATATTTTGTGGTGGTACCTTCCCCCGTGGCGAGCTGTGGTGCTGGGAGTTTCCAGCATTGCTCCATTTTGTGTGTGTACTAGTTTGTGATAGGGTTTTGTGGGGGTGAGGTCGGAGTAATGACCGACGGGCCCTTGTGTGTGCACCAAGTGGGCGGTGCTTGTTTTTCCTTATGGTGAGGCTGGATTGATCACCAGCAGATCATAAGTTTGGTGGTTTTGCAGGTGCAGGTTGCCTTTTACCTTTCTTTGACCTTTTACCTTGATACTACGTCAGTTTGGGTCGTTGGATCTAGTAACTAGACCCATTGCGGGTTTATGGTTACAACTCGAAGTCGACATTATCGTTCTCCATCTCCGGCAGCATCGGAAGGCCGATTATCGGACCTCTCGGACGTTGAACCAGTGGCAGCACCCAACGAGGCTTTTCAGCCTACTTCGGCGTGGGGGACTGCCACTCCGTCTCACGTCCTGTGGGTGGGATCTTTTGACGAGATGGAGGAGGAGACGCGAGGCGGCATCCGGGACCGATTTTCCGGTCGAGCGGGGACCATTTCCCTGCAAGATTGGAAAATTCGGTTCAGGACGTGGATGAGGGAGAAGCGTCAACGCAATACCAGTTTCAATGACTGGTATGCGTTCGAGCTTCTGCCCCAGCATTTGGAGCACGAGGCGCTCCAGACATATGAGCATTGGAGGGATGCTCATTGGATGGAGCTGCGCCATGTGGAGCGGTACTGGGAGACTCGGGTGGAGTTGGTATCCGCGTTGAAGGAAGGCGCAGCTTCCAGTTCATTGGCCGCTCCTGTGGTGAAGCCGGAGCAAGCCGAGGGCGTCGTTGTGGTGGATGTGGAGGGAAGTTTCCCCGGTGAGCCTAGAGATAAGGCTCCCGCGCCCGCATCCGCGAGTACGTCGAGCCCGATTCTTCCACTCTCCCGGTATGCTCAGGCTACCCAGGCGGCACTAGCCTCTTTAGGGGCTCCGCCAATTTTTGATCCTCTACACGAATTCCAACTCCATTTGGAGGAGGAATATGGAGGTTTTCGTCGGGATCAGATGCAGCGGATCCAAGACTTCAGGCGGGAGAAGGACGACACACCTCGTACCATGTACACGAGGTTGGCGAGGTTTGCCAGGGAATCTGGAGGTGTGTTCGCGGAAAGTTAGTTGGTGAAGGTGTTTTTGTCTAAGATTGACAAACGCCTTCTTGACTTAGCGCTGCCCAAGATCATCATGGATTATGGCGGTCGGGCAACACTCGCAGAGGCATTCGCCATTGTAGAGCAGTGTGATCGTGCATTGTGTCAGCACGATGCCACTGACTTGGTGTCCTTGCTAGTGGATTCTAGCAAATTCCGGAAGACTTCGGTCGCGACTGCAGGATTGGCAGAGGCGGAGGTGGACAAGACCTTGTATTGTTGGTCTTGTGGGCATGCGGGCCACGCTAAGAAGGATTGCCCTTCGAAGCCAAAGCAGACCCATACCGTGAATAATCCAAAGCGGAAGCCAGTTGTTCCCGCTAAGGATTCCACGAAAGAGGCTGGGAAACATTTACCGAAGCAGTTGAGATGTTCCCATTGCGGGCGGAACAATCACGCGGTGGAAAACTGCTTCGCTCTCCATCCAGAGAAACGTCCTTCTTCCGATCGGGAAAAGGCGTTGGAGGCGAAGATTGGCGCCTTGGAGGAGAGGTTCAAGAATTTGGCGTCATCTGGCCAAATCTTGGAACCACCGGCTCCATCCGGAGCTCAGGCTAGCTCTTCCACTCCGGATTACTATATGTTTGGAGCTGCAGGAGAGGTGATGGGTTCGGCAGCCGTGACACATGCTCAAACCGTGCCACGAACCACACCTCCAGTCACAAGGGAGTCTGTGGCAAACTTACGAGCTCGGGACAATGGTCCCGCGGATCAGATTGGTCAGGCACGGCTACCACTGTCTTTTGGATTGGCCGATGCTGTCCAATCTATCAGTGGTCGTCCGAGGATTGAGGCTCCGCATTCGGCGACCGACATGGTGCACACGTTGGCATCAAAGGTGTTGCACACACCTTTGTTCACAGCGATGGAGTTGTCGTCGCCAGAATTCCAGCCTGCTAAGGTTTTCCACTTAGCAGGTAGAATTTTGGAAGGGAAGACATCCTCACCTTCCTTGACCGTGGCTCAGGCGACCACGGACATCCCTGCCTCTGAAGATCCCGAGGAAGTGGCCAAACGGCGAGCGAGGCTTGCCGCGGAGACCATTGCGTCTTTTGACGCACATACTTCAGATGACAGGGGGCCGGCCATCTCTTGTGACTTACCAGCATCCGCAGGAGCAGCTTATCTATCCGATGTCGCTGCTCGACCTGCTCGTGAACGCCGCGGCATTCGACCTGGTGTCGTACGTATGGTGAATGACACCGGCATTTTGGTGGTCAGTCGGACTGGGAGCAATGCCACTCGGGTTGCTCCCCGTTGTGTGATGATGGATTCAGGGGCACAACCGGTTATGATCGGCAAGAGGCTTGCCCTGGAGTTGGGCTTGGCGGCCGAGGACTTGGCTCCCTATCCATTCACCATTGTCACATCCATTGGCCACGTGGAGCGGGCCACGGGTTATACTCGGGAGTCATTACAGCTTAGCTTCCGAGTGAAGCCTGGAGATCCACCCGCACCTCTTCTTCTTAGATGTGCGGTGACAGATGCGACCAACTACGACATTTTAGTTGGTCAGCAGACACTCTATCCCCTTGGTTTTGGTTTGGACAACTGGACTGAGGAGGCTTGGATCCGACCAGGTTGGTCGGCTGGGGACGGCCGCAGGGAACTTATTCCTGTAGCATTCGCGGCGGCCACGACCATAGCACCGTTACCCATGGTTTTTGGATGTGGTGCTATGGTGGATACATTGCCTTATGGTTCCGCATTGTTGGAGGAGTCATTGGCATTCATGGGGAGTTCGGACGATCAACGGGATATGCCACCTAAGGGTGCATTGGTGCGCCATCCCAAGGATCCTCTTCCTCCCTGGCGCGATTCCGCCGAGCTATTCCGGAGATGTGAGGACATTGTCCTCTCTCTCGGTTCTACGACACCGGTCATACCGGATGCCCCATCGGCGTTGGCACATCCCATTTTATGGCGTCTGCCAGACGAGGGGATCACTTTGGTGGAACTGTTTGGGGGCATCGGGACAGGATTGGCGGCCGTGTTGGAGGCCGGCCTTACCGTTCGACAGTATGTTTATGTCGACAATAGTCCTGTATCTATTCGTGTGGCGCGTCATCATTTACATCAGTTGATGGTGTTGTACCCACAGCAGCTCCACCCGACTGCCATCCGTGGGTGCTTCGGACGTCTTCCTCGTGATGTTACACTTATAAGTGAGGAAGACTTACGAAGGTTGGGTCCCGTGGATTTGGTCATTGCGGGATGGCCATGCCAGGGCCATTCACGTGCGGGAGCAGGCCGAGGTTTAGAGGATCCTAGATCTAGCATTTTCTGGGACCTCATTCAGCTCATGCAGTGGTGGTTTGCCCACCAACCTTTCACTCCAGGGTACATATTCGAGAATGTACCTTTGTTGGGGGACTCTCGGGACAAGGTGTTGGAAGGCCAACATTATGTTTGCCAACATCTTGGAGATCCCATTTTTGTGGATGCCGCGAGCCTCGGTTCTTATTCCCACCGGCCTCGGTGGATTTGGACCAACCTCGCATCGCAATCCATTTTAGCTGCAGCATTTTCTGTAGTGCCTCCACCTTTGGATCAAAAGGTGGATGACATCTTGGATCCACACCGGACCTCTTTGCCGGTTGTTCGAGATGATTTACCCCCGTTGGCATTGGTCAACAAAGTGGGGGCACCACGGAGGGCCTTTCCCACCTTTATGACTTTCCCACAGTCATTCGCATTCCGCGATCAAGGACCGGGTATGGTGTGGGATGCACACACAAAAACCCATTGCGAACCCTGTGCCGGCGAACGGGAGCGTGCTATGGGATTCCGGACCGGAACCACAGCAGCTTCTGGCCTTTCTGAGGGCCAATGGCGGTTCGTGTTGGGCCAAGCTATGGATCTTAACACCATGGTGTGGACTATTGGTTTATGCCTTGCATTGCAACGCCATCATAATGACCAGTTGTTGTCTCTGGGGGCAGAGGACTCTGGTCAGGGGGCACAGCGGTCCACATCCATGGAGGAGGGAATTGAGGCCATGGTTGGAAAAGCCGAACGAATCTCTCGATTCGAGCAGCAGATGATGGAGGAGCTTCGAGCTCAACGGGCTTATACTGCTTTGGTTTCTTCGTCTCCGGTGGTGGCTTCATCATCACATATTGGTGGTGATGAAGGGAGGCCAGACTCGACTGTTGGCATCGAGGTTGGGGGCATGGTCAATGCCCCCTCCTCTGAGTAGTAGTTAGAGTCCGTGCCAGCACCAGGTGGTTCTCCTTTGGTGGAGAGGAAGACCACAGAGTTTGATGATTGGCCATTGGAGTTAGGCCCTCATCTCACTGGTGCTGAGACACGGAAGGTACGAGCATTCATTCGTTCGTATCGTAGGTGTTTTGCTTTTAGCCTTCAAGATCTTGAAAGCTACAAAGGAAAACCCATCCACATTCAGCTGGAGGACGACCATCCTATTTTTCGGAGACCTTATAGGCTCAGTGCTCCCGAGAGGATTGGTGTCCAAGCTCGTTGCCGAGAGCTCTTGGCGGCAAGTCTAATCGAACTTTCCAACGGGGAGTATGCTTGTGCTACGGTTATGCCATCGAAGAAGGATATCTTTGGCAATTGGACGGAGAAGCGGATGTGCGGGGATTACCGTCCAGTTAACCGGAAGACCAAGTCGGATCGGTATCCCATGCCAATCCCGGAGGAATTGTTCGATGCCATCGGATTTTCTCGAGTCTTCAGCACCTTGGACTTGAGATCCGGCTATCACCAACTTCCATTACTTGTGGGAGATCGGGTGAAAACTGCATTCTGGGGAGTTGATCAAGATGGGAAGGATCAACTTTACCATTGGAAGTTTCTTCCATTTGGCCTAAAGAATGCACCTGTTGAGTTTCAGAGAGTGATGGACCAGGTTCTCTCTGGCTTGCCCTTTGCTCGGTGTTACATAGACGATGTGATCATCTTCAGCAGGACACCACAGGAGCATGTGAGACATTTGCAAGCCGTTTTTGAACGGTTGCAACGGTGGGGATTGCGCTTGCACCATGACAAGTGCAAGTTTTTCCATGACCAACTGGCATATCTAGGTCATATGATTGTTCCAGGAGGTCTTGGGGTGCAGCAAGCTAAGGTGGACGCCTTGCAGAAGATTCCGGCACCGGTCGATGTGCCGAGACTTCGTGCGTTCTTGGGTTTGGCGAATTACTATCGGCGATTCGTCAAGAACTTTAGCTTGATTGCCAAGCCGCTGACCATTCTCACGAGCAAGGACCAACCTTGGACTTGGGGTCGTGAGCAACAGCAGGCATTTGAGACATTGAAGCAGAGACTGGGTACAGCTCCAGTGCTTCGACGTCCTGATGTTTCCAAATCTTTCCAGTTGCATACGGACTGGAGTTCATTGGGTTTGGGAGCAGTTCTCACTCAGAAAGATGATTTTGGTCGGGAGTATGTTGTTGCTTATGCTTCGCGAAGTAATAACAGTGCGGAGGCCAATTATTCGTCCTATGAGGGAGAAGCTTTGGCGGCGGTATGGGCTATTGCTCATTTCCGACCATATCTCTATGGTCAGCGCTTCACTTTGGTGACTGATCATCAGCCTTTACGGTGGCTCATGGAGTCGGATAAGCTTACTGGCAAGCTCGCCAGGTGGGCTTTATTGCTCCAGGAGTACGACTTTGAGGTGGTGCACCGTGCCGGTGTTACCAACCTGGATGCGGATGGACTCTCACGCAATCCAAGTCCTTCAGACGAGGACTTGACCGGAGCCAGGTGGCATGGGGATTGTGATCGAGAGGCGGTTCCAGGTTGGCATGCAGCTGCCTACCTCACTTTATTTTCTAGCTCTGCTGCTGAGGTTCCGATACATGGCTCGGATAATGAGACTGATCGACCTCAAGCTATTGCGGATATCTGGGAGGATCTTCCCGTATTGCATAAGCTTCAGCAGGGAACCTTTCCTTTGTCCATCTCAGCGATGGAAAGGGATAGGATTGGACATCGAATAACAAGGTTCCGTTGGGAGAACGGTTTGTTATTTCGATTGTGGTCGGATGGGACAAGACGGATTGTTCCTAGACCGGATCAGAGGGCCTCCTTAGTGCGACAAGTGCACGAGGAACTTGGCCATTTTGGCGTACGCAGGACATATTCGATGTTGCGTGGCCAATATTGGTGGACCGGCATGTATCAGCAGGTTGCTGCTTATGTCGGGAGGTGTGAAGTTTGCGACCGGGTCAGGTCTAGCTTCAACACCTTGTTACCCAAATTACAGCCTTTACCTATCATGGGACTAGGCTACCGTTGGTCACTCGACTTTGCAGGACCGTTGGTTGTCACACCACGTGGAGCAAAGTACGTGTTGGTGATGGTGGAGCATTTTAGCAAGTGGATTGAACTTGTCGCTCTACCCCAAAATTCTGCCGAGTTGGCCGCGGCAGCCTTTTTGGATCGTGTGTTGGCACGTTTTGGAGCACCGGCTGAGGTATTGACGGACCAAGGGAGGGAGTTCCTCGGTGCTTTTGAGGAGTTATGCACTAAGGCCCTTATAGATCACCGCACCACCTCGCGGGATCATCCGGAGGCGGATGGCTTGGCTGAACGGGTTGTTCAGACAACCAAGCGTGGCTTGAGGAAGTATGGATTACTTCGGGGGAGCCATCGGGATTGGGACCTTATGTTGCCTTGGATTGCTATGGGCTACCGATTTAGTAGGCAGGCCTCCTTGGCGTCCTACAGTCCATATCAGTTGTTATATGGACGTGAACCCATGCTCCCGAGTTCTATTCGGGAAAAGCTAGCTCCTGTTGTGGACTTGGATGACCCAAACATTTGGGCAGAGTGTTTGCAGGAGCGGGCTCAATTCTTTCAGAGGGCCATGCCTATGGCCATGGAGAATTTGTCCATTGCTCAGCACCGTGATACACTGCGTTATGCACGCATTCGCAGTGGTGCTTACCGACCTCAGTTGCGGAGATTCCGGCAGGGGGATTATGTTTATCTCCAACGTGAGGCGCCTACGACATTGGATGTCAAGGCGGGGCGTACTATCCTTCGGGTGAAGGAGTTGTTGCCGAGTGGTTTGTTATTGTTGGAAGGCAAGGATGGCAGGGAATGTCGCGAGCATTCCAAAAACTGTGCTCCATGTCACCTACCCATTGAGGGTACAGTTCATCATGAACTGGCTGTTGTGCCAGAGGGCCTTCCATGTTTTGTGTGCGGGGAGAAGAAATGAGCGGCTACTATGCTCTTGTGTGATCAGTGTCAACGTGGTTGGCACATGGCATGCTTGAGGCCACCTTTGACTTCTCTACCATCTGGATAGTGGAGTTGTCCTCGCTGTCGAGGATCTTCGGTACCTGGTGCTTCTACCAGTCGTACTCAATGATCCTGTGTGGCTTTCATCGTGTTTTGCTTGCCTAAATGGAATATGAGGAGTTGTGGCTTAAGGACGCAATCGAACGCGAGGCGGTGGAATTAATTCTTTGGAATCTGATGGCCAAACATCAGAGGCGATTAAGGATGGGGCTCACATTGCACCCAGCCTACAGTTCCTTAGGACGAGGTTCACCACTTTAGTTAGTAGCGAACCATCCTTCATTATCCATACCCTTTAGATTGGCATTGGTTCTCGCTGCTTGGCGGGGCGCCATAGTCAGCTGAGGGGGGGCATGTAAAGGCGTGTTGTGTATGTGTGACTTTGCTATGTTTTAGTGTTATTTGTTAGTGGTGGTTGGTACTCGAGCTGCAGTGACACACGATCGTTATTTACACGACAGCTGTCACGGTATGCGGCGTCGGTGGCCACACTGCATCCGGAGGGATTTCATCCATTTAGATATGGATGGATGAAACCCTTGGAGTGGTGGAGATGCTCCTAGGTGAGGAGTCTCTTCCTTGGCTTGGCATTCTTGCCAAGTCAAGCCTTGTGAGTGAGTGTGTGGAGAGAGCTTGTGTGAGGTGAATGTTGCATGATTTTGCAATGGAATCTTGAGTTCTTCTCCCCTTACTTACACTCTTGGATTCTCCCGTGGTGGAGTGAGAGATAACTTGACTTGTGTGTATATTTGAAGAGAGAACTAGAGTTCATAGTAGTCTTTGACTCTCTTCCTTCTCTGTAAAGGCGTGTTGTGTATGTGTGGTTTTGCTATGTTTTAGTGTTATTTGTTAGTGGTGGTTGGTACTCGAGCTGCAGTGACACACGATCGTTATTTACACGACATCTTTCATTTCCTTACATAAATGCTACAAGGATGGCCAATAGACCATTGTCACGTCAGTCCTACCGATATTGTTTTTTTCTTTTTCATTATTGTTTATTAGCATGGATGATATTGTACAACAAATTGCATTTTAGCATTGTGTTCCCATATCCTTGTGCAATAACGACGGTGATTGAATATACATGGTAAGTATTTGAATTTAAGTCATCTACATGACACCAAATATCTCTATATTTCCTTATCATATTTTTTTAGCATATCATTATTATTATTATTATATTCCATCATGTCATCCAAAGAAAAATTGTGTATTCACTATAATAACTGTTAGTTTTCATGTAGGCCGCTTGTCCACTAGAATTTAGTGGAAATATAGATTTCACCTAACAACATCTACATTTCCACTAGAATATGGTGGGCGAGTGGCCTACATGAAAACTAACCCTAATTACCCTTACATTAAAACTTCTCTCATTGTGTATGTTTTTAGATTCACATCTAACCACACACCATTGAAATATAGTTGTCCGATTAAGAAAAGTAGCCGAATAACACCTGCATTCCTTAAACTCCTCTGTCTGAAGCCTTGCTGAGGCCCAGAATGGGACTCTTGGACAAAGCGTAAAGTGCATTAAGCGGATGAACATAGATGAATTTCTGGATGATAAACGTCCACTGGATGGACGACAAATTCAGCAGGGAAGAGAGAGAGAGAGAGAGAGAGAGAGAGAGCTTCCTCTGCTCTCGGTTAGTTGTCGCCGCACTCTGGCTATGGCGGCAATGGCGGACAGGATGGCCATTGACACCATGGCAACCACACGGAAACCTCGCGTGCGCATCTTGCGTCGCCTCGCTTCGATCGTCCTCCAGTGCTCTCAGATCATCAGGTGTGCACTCTAATTTTTTTGCAAGCAACTTGAGGTAGTTTTAATGCCTGCATTTCGGAGAGAATTAGGGCACTCGCGTACGAATGGCGCTTTCTTTATTAAAAACTTGTGCTCGGAGGCCTGCTTTCCGATTTTCTTCTGGTAACAAATACTCTTCGTGATCGGCATTTTCTCGAGGCGTTAAATGTGGTCCGAATTTCCAAAATATTTTCCAAAAGCTGTCTTGGTTTACTTGATGAAATTGAAGATCTGGTATACTTGCTAGTCAAATTGCTATATCCTTTTTGGTTCCCTTTTTATTGTTATTTTGTTATTGGTTGCATCACTTTGCTTGCTTATGTTTGAGATCTGTAGATTGGTTCCCTCTCTTAACCAGGCGTGTTTGAAATTGGCTATAAGTATGTTGTTTCATGGTTAAGGACATCTGTAAGTGTTGCCTGAGACACGAATATTTTAAGGATATATGTTTTGTTACCTGTTACATAATGTGGGGCAAGGTTTAGTCCCAATGTGCATCAAGGGATCAATACTGTTAGTTTGTTGGCGGATTTTTTATGCTGAAAGGAGTGCATATGTGGCATGGTGGCCAGTACTATATGCTTTGCTGCAGGAGTTATCACTGTGCTGCTCTTACCGGTGCTTTCAAAGACGACCTACATCTCAGAGAATGCTCTCATGCCAGGTCTGCCTGAGTTAACTCCTAATTGATGCCAATTCAATTGATGCACTGCAGCAAGATTAGTCCAGTCATTGACCTGGTTCACACATTAAAGATATATATGCTTTGTAGGAAGTCTCTTTGTTTGCAAACATGGAAAAATGCAGTTATAAATATGTGCGATCAATCATATCCTAACTGGTGTGGAAGGATGTAGGTTTTGGGGGCACTTTGCTTGTCTTTTGAAATCGGACTTCTGGTTGATTCTGTGAGGAAGCATTTGTTCACCATGCTCTATCGTTGAGTCACTTCAGTGTATTTTGTGCCTCTCAGTAGTGACGGACGTCCATAGTGAAATTTTTTTATGAGGATGACAAACATTACCAGGATGTAGGTACACCTCGGGACTCTGTAGGTAGAATGGTTGACAATGGTGAAGTTTTGTGCACATAGCAACTTACTCATGTTATGTTTGTCTGCAGGTTCTGCCAATCCAGTTTTTGGTTCAAAGAGTGCCATTGATGCAAGCAGAATGGTTGATGAGCTTCAAAGCTGGGTGACCAAAAATCCTGATGGATACATGTGAGTTTGAGACTCTAGTACATTAGTTTTTTGTAGCACAAGTTTTTCAGTTATTCTGAGATCAGGTGCCATTTCCTGGTGGCTTGAAGTAGTGTCAGGATCTGGTTATGTATGCCTGGCATGTGCAATGTTCTGGGTGATTGGTGAGGAGATTCCTTGTGTTAACACTGTTGTTGGTGAGAGGTCCGCTGTCTGATCCCAAATTTATAGTTCCAGAAGATCCCCTGGATTGGCTCTGAGAGAAGGAACCAGTTGATGCAGGGCAGTTCGAGGATGGGCAATGAAGTACATGTCAGCAATTGGTGCAGATTTCTATCTCCAAACATATTCTTCTCCAGAAAAGCCTCTGACATCAATGCGATTCTTTTCAAGCCCACAGCATGTGCGAGGAGGTCAAAACACAACCATGGTGGGTGATGCTTGACGAGATCCATACCTTTTACATAATAGTTAAGTATCACAAAGAGTATGTGTTGCTCACATGGTTTTCTTGATTAAGGCCTTTCTGATGTTGAATAATGACATGGGTGCAGTTGATGATGTGGTGGCTTTCAGAATGGAAAGGTAGGAGTAAATGTTGTTGGCATCATCAAAGCTCCCAGGTCAGAAGGAAATGAAGCAGTAGTATTGGTGACTCCATTCACTGTAAATGGTGGAATGCTGTCATCTGGTGATACTATGGGCTTATGTTTTGGAATGGCTCTGTTTGAGCTATACGCCAATGCAAATTGGTTAGCGAGAGATGTTATCTGGGTCCTGGCAGATTCTCGTTATGGGGCCCACACAGCAGTTGCTTCTTGGCTTCAAGAATACCATGAGCCTAGACTTCATCTACTAAGCCAAGAAGAACTTGCTGATCTTTACAATCAAATTGGTGATGACATCAGAGGACTTAACAGTGTACCCTTACTCGAATTCAAGCGAGCAGGCTTTATTGCAGCAGGACTAGTTTTTGACGTGTCTTCAGGAAACAAAGGACCAGTTGATTTTATATTAGTGTCTGGGGAAGGACCTAATGGACAAATGCCAAACCTGGACCTCATCAATGTTGTGAATACTCTAGCTCAGTGGAGACGCCTGAATATTCGCCTGGACACTATCAAAGGCATGGAAGACTTAGCCTTGGTAAACTTACTTGGACAGGTCATTGAAAAAGTAGGTCTACTGGCGGGGAAACTGAACTCAGATTGGGGCTTCGTGACAAGTGCTTCCTCATATACAGAAAGCTTGGCCACTCTTTTTGCCTCCATATTGAATCAGGTATCCTGTGCTATCTCTGTCTTTGGAGAAATTCTTTAAGGTAGAGTATCCAAAGTAATGTTGGTCTTTGATTGTCATTTCTGTGGAACGAATGTTAATGTTATAGTAAAACGTGTATTCCTGCTCAGTAACAATGTAAGGATGTGTGATTTATTGATCTGGTTGTGAAGGCCATGAGTAAATCATCTGTTTCATCTCAATGCCTAATGAAGAAATCTCTTTCTACCTGTATGCCAGGCAATAGGAGGCCCTTCTGGTGCTCATGGAGCATTCAGGGATTACCAAATTGATGCAGTGACACTGAACATGATTGCTGGAGGTGATCTCCAGAGTACAACATATCAAATTGATCTGTTGTCCAGATATGGCAGGTTGGTCTCTGTCTGTGTTTGAATGTATGTGTGGTAGGGAAGGAGATTGTAAAATTACGAATTATTTTCCTTGTTAAGGCATGAGGAAGCAGTCTCTTATTATAACCTTGTTTACTTTAATTTGTGGAGCAGGTTGGTGGATGGAGTTATGCGTTCTGTGAATAATCTCCTGGAGAAGTTCCATCAGTCCTTTTTTTTGTATCTTCTTTGTGGACCAGGAAAATTTGTCTCTGTTGGTGTATACATGATACCTCTTGGCCTCCTCCTTGTTACTCTTCCTCTTAGTGCAGCAGCACTGAACTCTGAATCAGGAAAAGAAGATGCAGTTGACTTGCCAGCAGGCATTTCCAAATCTTTGGAACCCTTTGAAAGTGGCACAGAAGAGCATCTGAATCGAAGTGGGAAGATGAGGAAGGGCTCAACAGAAGAAGTCTTGGACCTTAAAACTACAAAAATGGATGCTGGGAGATGGCGCCGTGCAGTGCTTGTAGTGAGTGTTGTGCAGTTATGGGCATTCCTTGTTGCTCTACTTCCACCTGTTGTCTCCCATCTAGTGGATACATTTCAGGTGAACTTAATTTCTACAAATGCCATACCTCCAGTTGGTACATCGACTACAATGAGCTTGAAAGTATCATGTTGGGCAACAATTTCTCTACTGAGCCTTATTGCAATGGTGAGCTCTGTTCCTGCTCCTAAGGCTGGAGATTGGATGGCTATTAAGGCTTTACTTCTAGGAGTAGCAACTATAGGGCTAGTTGTTATGTCTCAGATTAATTTTGCTGTTTCTTTACTGGGAGCTGTGGTGCTGGTGCCAACATGTCTCTGCTCTTTGCCATTTTCTGAATCATGGCAAAGAACCTCAAAGGAGCAGCAGTGGAAGCGAATGATATGGATCAGTCTGTCGTCATTGGTTGGAACGACCATCAGTATTTTGGGATCACCACCTGTTCTCCTCGCTATTGCTGCTTGTTATTTGGGAGACTCTCATTGGAAAGCCGTTCTTGAGAAGCTGTGGCAATGGACAGAGTTGCTATGGTCTTGGGGTAGTGCCCTGTACATTTACATTGTGGTTGTACACCTTCCCTGCTCAATTCTCTCTCTTTATATTCTATTTTTGTAGAAAATTATCATTAGAAAGTTTTGATTTGAAAACTGAATAGGAATCATATTGGGTCTGAAACAAGACCTTTGTACCAAATTAATTAGGCATGTCAATGATCAACTCTCCTCGTTTCATGAGGAGTTGGTTTCATCTATTTATCTCTTGGTCCTTTGCAGTTCGCCTAGAAATTATCTTTGTCATGGGGTTCATTAATTGGGTATAGGGTAGGTGTGAAGAGTGCATTCTCCATAGCATTGGGTCTGGTTTCAATCTTCTGGTCAGGTGACAGGGAGTTGTTTCCACAGAACCGTGGCAGTGATTGGGTTCCACTTTACGAAATATATCTTGATCTTGAAATGCAATTTGACTAATCTTTGAAAGATGCAAATGACTGTTTGGAAATTTGCTTCTTTTTTGCTATGGTTCAATGACCACTCAGGGACTTTGAGAATCAATGCTACAGATGAATATGTTCGTCCACCCTTTATAACTTAAACAAACTTAAGGCGCATAACTGACACATACTATGTGACATGCAAGAACAGTGGCAGGTAATTTCTTACTGGGTTCTGAACAGCAGCTTAAATTACTAACGACAAACATGATCTTATAGGAGGATAAAGGGCAACATCCAATTCAATGGTAAAATCGCCTTATGCCTGTTAAGGCAGGCTGCAGGAATACCACTCTCCAGAGCTTAACTGTTTAGTTGCCTGAGCAGAAGCATCTCGCATATTGTTCACTTAGATTTGTAACCTGTTCGTTGGGGCTTTGACGAGAAAGTCTCCACTACAGACAAGGTAGTGCTTACTGTTTTTTCCACTACCTACGTGCGAGGCTGGACCCCACGTGCTTGCACATCTTGATGGGAGTGGAGAGATTTATAATTCAAACAGGGGTAGCTTGCAAGTATGTACATTTTTTCCAGGCTCCCTGGTAGGGTGTGGTCTATCTGTTGTATACACAAATTTAAGAGGATCTTGTGTGGAATTAGTTGAGAAAATGGGTAGATATTCCAGGCTTTGAATACTTACAAGAAGCATTTGCATCAATCTCGAAGGTGATAAAAAATCGACAACCTCTATACACTGTATGTATCTGTTGTATTTATTTTACTTCTTGTTGGGACTGACCAAAACTGCGCAATGGGATTGAATGTTCGTGCATCATCAGCTCATACCTATCTATGTCTATACGATGTCAAAGCAGAAGTTGGTGTGGAGATTGCTCAAAGGGAGTTGGACTCTGAGGTTGCCTGGAGGTTACACATGAAGATGGCTGTTGTTGTGGTGATTGTTGTTGTTGTTGTTGTTGTTGTTGTTGTGGTGGTGGTGGTGGTTGTTGCTGCTGCTGCTGTTGAGGAGGCGGTGTTGCAGCAGGTTGAAGCTCAGTGGATGGGGTGTTGTCGGCTTGAGAAGGGGAATGAGGTTGAAGAGCCGCCATGAAGAGAGCTCCGGAGGCAGCAGCATTGGTGGTGGAGGCCGCGGCGGCAATGGCAAA
Organism: Polytrichum formosum; assembly: GCA_964035585.1. Lineage (NCBI taxonomy): Eukaryota > Viridiplantae > Streptophyta > Polytrichopsida > Polytrichales > Polytrichaceae > Polytrichum > Polytrichum formosum. Next base: position 32,085,348 of record OZ037941.1, on the reverse strand, counting down.
TGTTTCACGAAGCCTTGCAATCTCCGAGGTCGCTAGCGCCAATTGCGCCTGCAGGTGCGCCACCTGTCAGGCCCCTCCTGCGTTCAAGATTCTCATCTGTCTTGTCTCCACCAATCTCTCTCTCTCTCTCTCTCTCTCTCTCTCTCTCTCTCTCTCTCTCTCTCTCTCTCTCTCTCTCTCTCTCATTCTTGTTTTGAAGGGTTTATGGCGCTCTACACAACCAAAATTTTTTTTACGGGCTGCCCGCTAAAAAAAGTAAGTATATAATACTGGGAAGATACACAGGGAACATCCCTGTGTGTCAGTTTCGGAGAAGGAGAAGTTGCTTGTACCGAGTGCCGCCCGTGAGGACTGTGCACAGTTGTAGCTTCTGAAAGACGGTGATGACAGAGTAAATGGTCTGCAAGAGTCTTCAAAGAATGTGAGGTATCTGCAGATGCGAGATACAAGAGTGTTGTAGCCTACATAGTTCAGCCATACACGAGTACTCCGCTGACAGAGGCAAAGTATAGTGCTATCCGGTATCACGGTGTTCATATATCCCCTAAGAGTGTCAGGATGACCAAGAGTAATCCATCTCAAGACGAATTTAAGGTTTGAATTCAGGGACTTCCTGAATGAGACTGATTACACGTGTTGAAGTATAATGGGATTTGCTCTATGCTTGAAAAGTTAACCATTCTTGATTCAAGAGAGCATGATTTTTTTTAAAAGTATGTAATATATGTTTCTAAAAAGATGATATAACCTTGTTGACATCGATAACAAGTAAGAGGTCTGTTGACACCTGTTGTACGCTCTACTAACTTACTTCTTGGTAATTGTGGGGAGCATGGGCACAGGTGAGGACCTCTTCTACAAGTGTTGCACACCTTGCGAAGAAATTGTCCACTCACTACAATTTTCTTTATCTTTGATACCCAGAAAATTGAGTTTGAGTATTATCTTACTTGATAAGTACTTCTTACATACTTTACAAATTGATTGATTCTTGCTCCTGCTTCATGAAGGGGGAGCAGTCAAGAATTATTAACACTAGTGATAATCCGGTAAACGGATACTGTTCTACTTCCTGTACTTGCAGAAGTCTGTGTATATCCGAAATATCGGACGAACTCAAGCACAGACTGATTGATATTACTTCCTATAAGGATGTGTTTACTCTGTGGTAATAATAACAACAGTGATATGGTTGGATATATGCGGAGTTGTTATACAGTCTAACCATGTGAGAGATGATGAAAGACAATTCTTATAATTGAAAAGCTCAGTATAAGAGAATACTTGATTATAAGTAATACTGGTACATTCTTGAGAGATGTTTTGATTAGACACATATTGATGATAATATCGATTTTCTGGGACGGTGGCTAATCCCTGATAATATGGATGCCCACTTATAAGACTTCTATGAGATCTTTTGTCTGAATCAGGACAAGTGGAGGTTTATACTATACTCACTTTTTCCTGGTAGGATAAAGGACTTGTTATAAACATGATTGAGGAAGTCTGTGATATAGGTTACCGGACCATGATGTTCGGCATACCTTCGAGATTACAGACTAACCCAGTAGGGTCAGGATCTTTTCTGTAAAAATTCAGACCTCGAAAAGAGACTAACCGTATGAAAATCTCCGGTGATTACCATAATACACACTCCATGATGTGGTATTGTAGAATGGGTATACTTATGGGTTAGAATTATTTCTACCTGGGTATGTTTACTTCAAAATGGAGGTCTACACTATGAGATTGCACGGATTTTCCTTCTCTGAAAGAGTCCTAACAGAGTTCATAACCATGAACGTATTAGGGATATGAAATCCCATGAGAAATATAAGTGGGAACTGATTGAGAAAGACTTTCACCAGAAGCAGTAAAATAACTTGCAATAATGGTGGAGTATTACACAAAGGACCTAATACCTTGTGATGTATGCCGGTCTACAGTATACCGGAATATTATGTTACTATAAGCGTAAACGCTACACTATGGTAACCTCTACTATAAAACAGACAATAAATTATTATACCAAGAAATTATCAAGACCCATTAGGGATGTATGTTGTCAAAATATAACATAACTTGACTTTAGGTGTAACATGACCTATTGTAACAAGAACCTAATCATGACAAGATTAGACTGCTCTCATTTGATACCTGCCGGCTCGGTATCACCACTCTAAGCTCTCTTTTGGTTTCCCTTTCTGTTGTAGTTCCTCATGTGCACATGCAAGAATAGACTGACCCACAAACAGAGAGAGAGGCATGACCACCCGGACACACATGCGGGTCAGTGTGTTCTTTCGCACGTAAAGACACAGATATTGGCACCATTGATCCCCTGCCTGTCCTCTCCATCGCACCAAGAAAATGAAGCTCATATCCTCAAAAGATGAGGTATCCACTTTGTGAATGTCAGTCTAAGTTTGGAACTTAAGAGATGGCCGTTTGCTAGTTTTGATGAAGGGATATTCTTGAGATTAGTGCGGAAGGCATTTTATTTAGTGTGTACATCTGCAGAGAGTCTGATTGAACAGAACTGAACAGAATGGACCTCGTGTGCACATGCAAGAACACACTGACTCACAAACACAGGCATGCGCACAACATGACAATCTGGAAACTCAGTGTGTCCTTCTCACGTAATGACACAGACAATGGCGCACACAGACGTTTTGATCCACTGCCTGTCCTCCATTGCACCAAGAGAAGTAAGCTTACATCTTCAAAAGATGAGGCAACCACTTTGTGAACGTTAGTCTAAGAGATGACTATTTGTTAGTTTTAATGAAGGGATTCTGCGAGGTTAGTGGGGAAGGCATTTTAGTGTGCACATCTGCAGGCAGTCTGAGTGAACAAAACTGAACTTCTCAGAGGCTGTGGTACTTGGTACCTTAGAGGAAGAACAAGTAGCGGTGGCGACCCTGATGCTCAGGTGACTCCTGAAGACGGAGACGACGTGCACAGAGTGCTAACTTTGCTGCATGGCAAGGGAAATTGTGATGAGAAGGTATATAGGCAAAAGTAGACTCTACTTTCCAGCTGTATGAATCAATGTAAGCGGACCTTTTGGACTATTGGTGCAGACTTCAATCTCGAGTCTCCTCTGTTCGCAGCCCCTTGTTGCCTTTTCCCTTGTGTACTCACTCGGCTGTAATTTGACAGTGGAGACGAATAAGGCTGTCGAGTTGCTCAAAATATCTCAAAATGAGGTCCATGTTTACTTTGCCAATCCCTCACCACCACCTGCCCGACACTGCCTTGACAAAACAGAGGCTTTAAACGCTATGAATCCTCTTCCGCAAGGTTTCTATTACTTCCAGGTAACTTTTCAGGAAAGATTGTTTTGCAGATTCTTTACACTTCATTCAAAAGCTTCAGATTTTCCAGCAATTCTTGAGCTGAACCCTTGCGTATGGTGTTCTAGACCACCAATTTCATGTTTGTGCGAGGGGATCTCAAATATAATTTCAATATCAGAAAGCCCGATTGTGCATGTTTAAAATGGGGTTATAGGTTTTGGTTCATTGATTGTATCTACGAAGTGCAGTAGGATTAGTCGTATCGCCACTATTGTCATGCCTAAATTTACCACTCATCTTTAGCAAAACAGTTGCAAATCAAGGGGGGGGTACGGTGAAAGGTATAGCAGCTGAAACGGGTGAAAGCAATCCGTTGGATAAGGAACCCCTTCACCCGCCAACCACCTCATACCTTGTTCTGCAGAATTCGAAGGGTTTTACAGATTGGAGTAGACGATTGTCAAACTCATGTGTTCTTCCTCTCCAACATTCTGAAGTGTATGTGTTGAGATTTTCGATTCTGAAACTAGGTTATAGCTACAATCAACGTGGGTATGCATGTCAGCACACGATTTAAAGCATGGTAGGCTTTTGGGGATGAGAACCTTTCAGAACTAGACTGTTAAAGAGTATGAACCTTGTTCTTGGGGTATGGAGGAGTGAATCATGTATTTACACTATTTGTATATTTCTAGGTCAAAAGGAAGATAAAATGCCATTGACTAAAGATAGAATGCTGCCGAACGTATTTAGATCGTATTATAAGCACTGACAACGGTAAAAAATGGTTGGAAAATGTAAGAGTGAGGAGGTGAGGAGGTGAGGAGGAGAGGAGAGACCTGCTGCTGGAGAACTGAAATAGCGCCTACACAGCCATACACAGGATCTTGAACACGCGCATCAGCCTCATACGCAAGCGAATTCACACAATCTTCTCTGTGGGGCGGAGGCAATTCGTGCAGCATCTTGGTGACATTGGCGACGCCAAACACCTACCACCCCCCTTAAATCTCCAACGTTTCACTCTTCCATCCTAACTAATCCTACTTACTTTTGTAATATTAACCCTATATACTTACAATTGGTCGCCTCAACACCATACTTTGCCCATTCTGGGTACCTCAGAGTAGGTTTGTACTCCTGCATTATTGTCAAGAGTTTTGGTGCCCAATTTTGAGTTACATCTTACCAGGCTTGTACATACATCCGAGTCCTACACATTCCAGAGATTCTCTCAAACAGAACAAAACAATTGGCAGTTGAGAACCTAAATTTAGGCTAATGACAGAGGGTGGTACTACTGAACCATCATCATTCGTTCCATGGTAGCATGAATTCAAGTCATGCAACACAACTCAATTTTTTCAAAATATCAGTGTACTTGAAGATTCCATCAAGTGCTGCTGCTTCATCTATTACGAATGCGCCCTGAAGAACCTTTTCTCCATAGACTCTGCATTGCATCTAAGTGTAGATGTCCCGACATGCTCTTCAGATTCACAGGTTTGCCATACCGCTTGTGGATTCCAGTGCCTTTACGTGCTTGCTCTAGATCCAGTAGTAGGTACCTGAACGTTCTTGTAAAATCAATTCTTGGAATCTGTTCGAATTTGGATTGGATTCGAAGCTGAATTCGAGATTGTCTGATGATTGATTCAATTCTTCTCATGCTCGAATGTACAGACGAGCTTATTGTGTGGAAAGAGGAGAGGTAGGAAATTTTCAGGAAGCAGCCCATCTTTTGTTTGTGCACTCATGGAGAGTACAAGATTGGGCTACGCTGGTGAAGGGGAGGAAAGATTCGGGACCAGAATTGTGGAGGGGAAATGTTGATGGGAGCCAAGATGGAGGGAGCGCACCTTGTGAACATGTGCAAACTTTTGGGGTTGGTCCGGGGGGAAGTAAGGGGCAAACAGGCACTGAGCAGTGCACTTCCGACGCAGTACTCTGCAAGCCGCGCATGCTGACGTGCCCGGTGCCGACGCCATCGCCATCCGCAGGCGACGGTATGGATGCATCTGCTCCTGTTTTTACTACTCCCTCCCGTCCACCAATTGTTGGGTCATATGATACTACTCTTCCTCATTCCCCATTCAGAAACATAAACATGAACATAATAACATCCCCATTTCCCCCACCGCGGTAGTGCTGCTGCTACCCCCCACTCCTCATCATCATCATTATTGTTCCGACGTTGTTCGTTTACATGTCCATCATGATCCCCTTGCTTGGGTTCCGTGTTGTTGTTTCTCATTTCTCGGTATTTGTTGACTCGTCTTCTTCTCCTGCCCCTCGTATTTCATGTGGCCGCAGCGACAATTGGCTGCCCACTTTCGGTAACTTCTACATTACCTATCCCCCTTGGCGGTTGGTTCAACGGCTGCTCTCCACCTCTCTCTAGATCCCAACGGGTGGTGTTTACCCAATACTACCCTTCTTTGCATTCTGGGTTAGTGTGCACAATTGTCACTCATTGCATACACCCATGGACTAATACTTCATACCAGGTGTGCTCACATTCTTCCTTTGCTTTTTGTGATGCTTTTCATGACGAAGTTGACGGCCCACCCTTTTTGCTGGTGTACTTAATCTTAAGTTTTCAGTTGTGTATCTGCTGGAATGAACAACTGCTGTCTCGAGGACTGTTTTTTGCTACCGCCAGGGAACTCACTACCAATCTTCCTAATCTGTAATGAGATCTTTGTGTCTGGCATTTCGTATGAAGAGCTAAAAGGGCATGAGAAGGAAGATTCCGTGTTGTAATCCTCCTTCCTAATCACAAAGCAATGCCACAAGAATAATGTATCTTGGAAGGTCAAGTTCTGAAACCTGAATCTGCTACATTAAGGAGATGTGAATATTTGAATCTGCTGATGTTAAGGATGTGAAGTGTTTTCTTTGCTAGGAAGGAATCCCAGATCTTCTCGCATCACCTCCGAAGCGGGCTTGCATATCTTCATTTACATACCGACGATTGTCTGTCTATTGTTTCCCTTCAATGAGTGACAGAGTCAAACGTACATCCTGGTGGGTCAACTTTAGTGTTATGATAGAAAGCTATTGATCGTTCAGATCGTTCATTTCACCTCCACCAAATGTGGGAGACAAGTGGATGTTTAGCCTAACTCCTACGCTCCTTTGTGGTTGTACGTCTTCTAGGACTAACTGAATTGCACCTTTAGTAAGTCCATTGTGGATAGGTCAAGGGAACCAACGGTTCATTCAAATAACATCCCCGAAAAACCTTCTGTGTTGTGGAAAGCCAAGAGTAGGTAAAGAAGCCCATTCCTGTTGCATTGTTCCCAGAGTTGTTATTTGATGACCTGGTATGATTGTCAATCCTCGAGGGGGTAGAAGGAGATCTCAACGTAATAATACACTAAAAGTGTCAAATTATACAGTGATCCTCTTCTGGACATTGTCTCTCCAAATTTCTGTGGCTTTCAAGTCATGACAGAAGATTTGACAAAGGTTCTACTTATTTACAGTGTCTGAAACCTTAGTTAAGCTTTTCATAGCCAGAGATCATCATAGAAATGCGGTGATGTCCTTTGGACTAATTTGTAGCTGGGCTAATTGTGCTTGCCATCTGGATTTGAATGCTGGGATCTCGATGCAGAGTCCTTAACTGTGAACAGATCTAAATTGGCCTTGCCCTACAGATCAATTTCTTTTCTTGGTGTCTTCAAAGCTCATTCATTCAACTGAATTTCTATCGTTGTGGAGGCAACACTACAGGTTCCTGGAGCCGCAGGGCTTATGTCATGAAGCTGCAGGCCTTTGTGATGGCTACCGAAATTCGCGTACGGCCTAGATATTTTTGTGGCAATGTCACATTTACTGTTGTGACAACAAATTACTATAGCAAATTGAGTTTCTAATGACATCCAATGTTGTTCGACTTCTTCTTTGTCCCTTACGAGAAGCATATAGGAGAAACTTATGTGAGCCACTTTATTAGGAGCTTGGTTGGCAGGTCGACGTTGCTTGTGTGGACAGGTTCTCATTCTCAAAGTGCTTCTTCCTGCTTGACCCAATCTGCTGGATTGCTTGTCAAGTGTCAAAGCAGAAGTGGACTATGATAGCTCCTTGTTTTCGGTTTTAGTTTTCTATTTGTATTCTCCTCCTCATCGAACAATTTGCCGATACGTGCAAAATAGAATCTGGTGATATAAGTTCATGTGCAGCTCCAATATTAAAAAAAAAAATTGGCCTTATTTCTGTACTAAATGCTTGTGTGTCCACATTATCATGCAATTGTCGTTGCTCTACTCTGTGACGGTGTACAGCGAGCTTTGGGGTTGACAGGGAGGAGTTTTTGTAGAGTTCGTCGATATCAAACTGGTTCTTCAGTATTGCTGTGCTGATGATCAGCACATTATGATTGTCAAATTCCACGTCTAAATAGCAAGTCGGGATTTATTTCAATCATTTCGGTGCACCAAAAGCATACTCATAGCTCCATGTTGAAGTTAATATTCCCATTTCGTGAATGGAATCCAAGTCGAGTTCTGGGATGAATTATAATTAGGTCTAATGATCTTGAGGTGTTCCGAAATACTGGGAAATGCAGATGAGGATGGAAAAGTATTAGAGGTTGGGTGTTTTATACATCTCACGCTACCTAGCTCCCCTCCCTAAACCAGACTATTCCAAGTCACCAAGTGTGGCGTGGGAATAGAGCAATCGTCCAGTGGTCGAAGAAAATTCTGGGTGGTCGGCGTTGGTCGGGGCACGGGAAGCGACGTCCATCAGCGTTAATGGCACGCAATCCATGAAAGACTTGTAGTAGTAGTAGTAGTAGACTTCATGCTAGTAGACTTCATGCCCATCCTTAAGTAGTAGTAGGAATTTCCATCAGCTGCATGTTAGCTTTTGTCTTCAGCTCCGAAGAGTGTAAATCACCTGATTGTTGTATCCTTGTAAGGGGAATTCAGTGTCATTCAGTGTCATCTAGTTTAGTCCAGTGGGAGATGTTGGCTTGATCGATTGGCTAACTCGCGTTCACTTTAGAGTAGAATTCATAACTTTGGGGAATAGCAGATATCTGATTGTGTGTGTGGAGCTTCTTCGCCCTGGAGTCGAATTCTCTGAGTAGTGTCATTGGGAGCTGATAAAACTTGGTTCTTTGAGCAACTTCTTGAAATACAGATACGTTTCAAGGATTTAGTGGTATAATTGAGCGGTGTTTCGCAGGTAATTGTTACACTGTGATCGGCAGCTCTCTGATTTCCTGCAGATCTGATTTTTTCAGCAAGCGACGATCACCGACATCGGTCATGGCGACGTTTGTGTTGAAGGTTAGTAATTTGCTACCTTTTTGTGCTGCTTCATGATATCCAAGTTTGGCCAGATATGAAGGTATAGTGCATTTCGAGCTGCCTGATTGTGGGCTATTGTTTGTTTGAAGCTCTAACCAAAATGCAGCTTACCTTATCAAGGCTCTACTTTCATGGATAACTTAGCGAAGGGCAGATTCTTCCCTGTAGGTTATGGTCCAGGATCCATTTCTCTCTGAGGGAAAGCATATCTTGTAGTGGTAGTACTGTACTGATACTGAGTTGCAGACTTGTCAGTGTGCATTATTTCAAGGAATTCAGTGTGTAGAATTACTGGTACATTGTTGAACGGCCCTGTTAACTTCTACCAAAGAATGTCATGACATTCTGCAACAGTGCATGACGTCACTCTTAGGGTATAATCTTGGGAAACCACATCCTCTCCGGATGCTCCAGCTCATTCCATCGTCCATCCGAATCTTAGCTGGGATGGTAGGAGGTTGAATTTTTTACTTTCGTTTTCATCAAGTCAGGAAATAAGTCATTGAGTTCATTTCTAACTTTAGAAAGGGCGAACCCCGTTGAAGCTTAAGAATGTCATTGGGCTTGCAACATTCTTAAGCAACATAGCCCTTCAGCCTTTGCCATTTTGGTGTAGAGTAAGGATGCCGCTTTCCTATCTCCCCTCTTACTTTGTCCGATTTCTCCTCCAAATAAGGAAATTGTCCCATTTAAATAGAAGGAAGTGCCATCTTCAGTCTGAAGATCTGGATTCTACACAATCAAGATACATTTTATTCTAAGATATCGAAGAGTATTATTCCCTGGAAAGAGTGAGTTTACAATGGCTGAAGAATGTTGTGGCTATGTCTTCCCCACACTGATCATTTTCTCTTACCTGTATAGTAAATATTAATTGCTTGTCTCTGCCATTTTGAACAGGTCAAGTACGGCGAAGTGTTGGGGCGGGTCACTGTGCCAGTACGTTTCGCAACAGGAGGTCCCAACATCACCTACAATGAGCTAGTGGAGACTATACGCCAGAAATTCAAGCTCCCTGCCACCTCTGAAATTCTGGTCACTTACGCGGACAATGAGAATGATGTGGTCACAATGACCAATGACCAAGATTTGCATGATGCACTTGTGTTGCAAGGCCTGAACCCCCTGCGCTTAAGTGTTGCTACAGCTCCGGCTGTGTCACATGATCGTCCACAAATCACTAATGGTGAGCATATGATGAATGGTGCAGCCAAGGTATCTGTGTCGGAGATGGTGGTTGAGTCCCAATTGAAGGCCTTCTCTTCACAACCAGATTCATCTCCAGATCGGCCGGGAATGTCAACTTTGGTTGCAAAGGATGCTATTCAGCATCCCGGTATCCGGTGCGACATGTGCACCATGTGTCCGATCATTGGAACTCGTTACAAGTCGAAGAAGTAAGTCATCATGAGCAAAAAATTCTGTCATGTCTCGTGATATCCATTTCGAAATTACAAATCGAATTAGACTAAATTGAAGGTGAAGCAACACCATAATTGCACACCGGTGGCAATATCAGAGTTATATCTCTCTCTGGGTGATAGTTTCTCTAGTTTGATAGTTTTGGGTTGAGTTTCCTGATTAGTACATTATGTCCATGCAGGCAACGTGATCTGAGTTGCCTCCAAGATTATGGAAGCACCGAAAATCACATCAATCCTCGAAGTATCTTGTCTGTGGCAGTTTGCAGTGGAATTGTTGGGTGGCTTCTAAGGAGCGGTTTCATTGGTCTGGTTCTGACTTTGGTGGTTTAATAATGATCCTGATATAAAGTTATTATTTCCATTTGCAGGCAACGTGACTATGACCTGTGTATGAGTTGCTTCCAAGATTATGGGAGTGAGGATGATTACATGAAGATTGAACGCCCCCGCCTTCGACCTCCAACTGAACGCCCTGCAGTTTCAATGTACTACACAGTTGCATTAAATTCATGAGCTACCCACAGCTGGTCAATGAGGGATTTCCTTGGAAGATTTCTGTCTACGAGTGTCTCTTATGCACTGCAAGTGTTAACTTCACATGAACCGATGTGCCAGGAAAGCCCATGAAAAAGTCTTCACCAGCTAGTGGAAAGTGGAAACATCGTGACCTCGAGGTTATGGGTATGGGAATTTTACCTCAGCACAACGACAATGTGATGGCTTGCCCCTTGCGTGGAGAAAGTTGCTCATTTTGCGAAACTCATCATCTCAGGGATGCTCTTGTTGGCATAACAGAAACTCAATTACACAAGGGTGAGGAAACCCACCAAGCCCTCTCTGACTACACTTACGTCTGTAACTCAAAGTAATTTCGTCATATCTGAAGCGACTCTGCAGTATCATTGTCACAAAGCCACCAATCTTTGTGCTCAATACAAATACTTTCATAAGCCTAGAAGCAACTCCCATGTTTACTGTTGTAGTATGAAATCACTTTGTTGAAAAACATTGGTTGACAATATGGCATTGCTTCCTGGACAGATCCTCAGCTCCGAAGTGCTTGTACCTGCTTGAAAGGATTTCTAGAGCTTTGGGAACCAGAAAAGCATGCAGCATACACTCATGACGTTAGTACTTTCACCAAATTGCACTATTTTGCTCATCAACTAAACAAGATGCAGACATTGTGATCATAATTTGGGGATATAAGTCATGAGTTACTTGAATTGATTATTGTTGCCTCACATTGGTGGGGGCTTGTTTGTAAATACTTGTGTGGCCACATTTATCATGTGGCAATCCATATTATCATGCGGCAATAGACATGTCTTGAGATTGTGCAGCTATGGTTTAGGGTTGGGGGTTTGTATAGACATGTCTCAAGATGGCCAACATAAAGGGGACGCTTAGTTGTGAAATGAAGGCAATCTATAGATGCTCTTGGGAACAGTTTGGAGTTGCATGTGGGTGCTTATACCCCCAATCAGTATCCCTTCAATATCAAAATAACATAAAGGGTTGTGATCTATCTGTATGTGACAGCCATTGCCAAGGTTAACATTGTCACAATTTTACAAGAAAACTTCTCGCGATCATTTCATGTGTAGTAACATAGAACAAGCAATTTCCATTTTGATGCATCTATCCACATAGGTAGACATGAGCACATTGTTGGAATGTGTATTTCTAGCTTTGTGGAATAAAATATCTAAGAGTGAAGCAAGGCAGGACAGTACTACCGTCTCAGCAAATCTTCCACTATAGAATCTTCTTTCGTGAAATCTCATAAAGCAGGTCCTACCAGAGCATTTTTTTTATCAGGTTCCTGCATCGTCTTGCAAATTTTAGTAGCTTACATGTGAAGAAAAGCATACAGAAATATATACAATGACACATGCTGCAGTGTTGTTTAGACTTGGGCATTTCATGTGCCAAATAGACAAGCACTCATTTGGCAGTGTCACTAGAAAATATCCCAGCACTAAGCTACCACCAATAAATTTTAGAGGTGGAGATGGTCAACTGTTTTCAGTGTCGAATTGGAATAGCTTCATCCACTCCAAAGCCCAGTTGCAGGGTACCTTCAGGATGCCCATAAAAATGGCTGCACCTATTTTGAGGCCTTCACGTTTCGCTTAGAAAAACTTCAAGACCACACCAAGTTTCATGCACATGCAAAAGTCGTTGCAGGAAATATTTTCATGATTGATAAATTTCTTCATGATTGCATGAATTGCCTCCTCAATGCACCGATGCTTTGCATAGGTACATATTGAGGAGGTTTAGTCCTCACACCGACCACTGTTTAATGCCTTCAGGATACTCCCATGCATTGTCTCGTTCTCATTCGGCTCCAATCCTATCATGGTCCACCTAAAAACATCTTTCTGTGAGGACCTGAAGCATGTGAGGACCGGTGTTTGATGAACCTGTGAAGTAGGATACACAGATGTCCAATCCTTCTTCACAGATTCATTCAAACACTCATCCACACAGATGCATACCTGAAGCATTGGCATACTGGATACGTTATTAGTAGTTCAAGGCAAGCCACACGCACGGAACAAGAATCAATGTACAAAACAGGTCCACATGTACTGTGAGTATGATCACAGTAGTTGAAGACCTGATTAGTCCACTGTATCTTCTTCCATGTGAGGACAAGTAAAGAAGGGTGGATAGGCCAGAGAGACTCTTCCCTGTTTAATGAACCTGTGAAGTAGGATACACAAATGATTACATCCTTCTTCACAGATCCATTCAAACACTACCTGAAGCATTGGCATACCAGGTCCCCATACGTTATCAGTAGTTCAAAACAAGTCACACACATGGAACAAGAACCAATGTAGAGACCAGGTCCACATATACTGTAAGTATGATCAACACAGTAGTTCGATCCCTAATTTGTCCACTGCATCGTCTCCCATGTGAGGACAAGTAAAGAAGAGTGGATAGGCCAGAGAGATTTGAATGATCTGAACGACATCCCTGGTCACATAAAACTCAACAACACAACACTTTAGTGACAGTTTTCAGCACTCTGGCCGTCAGTACTGAGGCATTATGTCAGGATCTGTTCCTTAAAGGATAACCCTGTACCTATTCCTTTGGATTCCATGATTCCACATGTGTTGTGAGCATGGCCACATTAGCTCAACACAAGCCAAACTCATGGAGCAAGAAGCAGTGAACAAATCAGGTCCAAACGTGACCACAACAGTTCAGCACCCGATTTGCCCACTGCCTCTTCCCCCCTGAGAGGACAGAGAGCACGGATGTAAGCACTGTAGATAGGCCATGGCAAAAGCAATTTGGTCAAAATGATCCTAACAAACCAACCAACACAACAAATTAGTAGCAATTTGCGGATGCTCTTCCCGTCAGTACTGGGAGCATACCAGGATCATATCCTCTTCATGTTCTGTTACTTCGATGATAACGTCCGGACAACCATCTCTTTGTCAATTAAGACTTCGTGAAGGAAAAATCTTGCATCCAGCTCACTCACCTTTACACCAGCTTCAAACACCAAGCGATTCCTACATTACTGTCCATACTACCACTAATGTCTCCTCACCATAACCTAATCCAGCAAAAAGTCACTGGTGCTTTCGGTAACCCTGCCATTGCAGCAACCATGAAACAGACCCTCCTCGATACCACTGTTCTTAGGACAAGGGGCAGAGTGCGATGCACCAGACATACTTAACTCCCTTGAAAGTATACACCAGACATATTTGAGATGCCAACCTGCAACAGTATGTCTGGTGCAAATCGCTGGTGCACATCGCTGGTGCAAGTTGGCATCTTTATACTTTCAGGGCGTCAATTTGCTGCATACATGATATGATATGATATACTTATAAGTCACCAGACATATTTCAGATACCAATTTGCACTTGAGAAAAAAGTATGTCTGGTGCAAATCGCTGTGGTGCTTCCGGTAACCATGGAAACAAGAGCCTCCTCGATACCAGTGTTCTTAATACAAGAGGCAGAATGCAGTTGTCAAGTTACACACCAGACCTACCCCGATGTTAATGACTCATCATAACATGTGAGCAAATTGACTCCCTGGAAGCATCAAGCGACGATTGTTGCCATCCAAGTCTTATACAGCCTAAATCAAAACTACAAGAGAATCGTAACGGGAAAGTTGACATACTGAAGGACAAGTCGAATGAAACATCTTGTATGGAATCATCAGTCGATGAGTAAGAGTGCCGGCAGATGTTTCAATTTAATAAGTCCTCTCCAGTTGCTCTATGTATCTTGGAATGGCCTTGGCGAGGTTTCTGAAGATATGAAAATGGGTTATCTTCGATCGGGGTGTGGATGAAAGACGATCAGTGTCATAAACCCTAGTAACCCTAAAAGGACATCAAGACTACACTAAATATTGTATTTAGTGTTGCCAATTCTATTTGTCGTGCTCAATACTAATAGTAAGACTACACTAAATATTGTATTTAGTGTCACCAATTCTATTTGTCATGCTCAATACTAATAGTAAAGACTACACTAAATATTGTATTTAGCGTCACCAATTCTATTTGTCTTGCTCAATACTAATAGTAAAACCATCCGTGTAGTGTCACCAAGTCTAAATGTAGACCTAACATTATTTGTCATTGCTCCTAACTAAATGTAGACCTAACATTATTTGGCATTGTTTATTGTACATGGAGGAGCAGTGCTTATTGTCTGTGACCAGGAGAAGGTTCCAGCCAGGGAAAAATGTCCCATGCAATAGTTTGCCCCAAGCAAGAATAATTTTGTATTCGGATAGAGTCAAGTCATGTGATTGTTATTTTCTTTCTTTCTTTCTTTCTTTTTCCCAGACCTTTCTATGTTTCTATTTAGGGTGTGGACATGCCTGCCCTCTTTTGCCTCAAGTTGTGTGTTGTGGTCAATGTTGCCATTGGGTGGCACACGGGTTTAGATAGATGTCACTTCCTTGTGGATTTGGTCCTAGGTAAGGCCATTATTAGCAACTTGTGTGGTAGTACATAATTATGGCCATCACTAGTACATTTACAATGTTGCAATTACTGTCACTTACTAAGTGATTTTGTCACCCAAATTTCAATCACCCATGACAATATTTCATTACAAAAATGTTAGGATGCAGAATACACCAAACTTTTGTTAAGTATTTCATTACAAAAATATAAGTTGGGATGACAGCACTTGTAAAGTTATTCATAAGAAGCGTCACTACAAAAATTACTACAATGACATGAAATATAAAAAAATATCATATGACACTAAATACAATATTTAGTGTAGCTTGTTTATCTAGGTTTGGTCTCTATCCGACCCATGTCCAATTCATGTGCCTGGATTTTTGGGCTCACTCAAGTCAATTGATATTCAAAGAGTGACCAAACTAGGAATTATATTCTTGAAAACGATTGACTCTCAATCTTCAAATTGTATTCATCTCCAAAAAAGAGTTGTTGGTTTTTTTTTCCTTCTATTCACGCAAAAATATAAAATATGATAAAAAAAAATCAATCACCTAAATATTAATTCTCAAAGGATTAAACTTAAATAATTCATAAGAATTGCAAAATTGCATCATGTTTCTCAAGGGGAAGACTCTGAGGGCACTATAAGAATAACATATAAAATTCACTTTCACTTTCCAATAAGAAAGTCATTGTATATTTTTTTTCATCCATAACATGCAACTCAAAGATTGCGTCAAGCACAAGAGCACAATAACTTAGTCATAATCGGGAGAGAAAAACTAAGATCTATTCTTATATTGTGCTGCATATCTTGGATCTCCTTGCTCTTCTGTTGCCGATTCTAGGGCATATGCTTCTAGACCATTTCTTCATGCAGAGTATAATGCCAAAATTATGATTGCACCATGTCAACCTGACCTGTTGAATTTGCAGAGAATTTTTGCGTGCATTTTCCATTCAGTTGGCAGTTCTTTCAAATCATCAAAATGGAAGGGATACTCATGTTCGGCAAATCAAGATATATTGCCCACGCGAGTATGTCCTTATTTACCCAGATATATCATGTTGAGAGCACTCTTTCTCAGCCCCTTGTCGTCTTTGTCAAAACTGGTTTGCAGTTGACGCCAGTCAAGGTTTTCCCCGTTTTTGGAAATGTTTAAAATATCTGGATTGTGAACAATTGACTTCCTCGTTATAGTTTCTAACAATGAAGTTGTGACCTTGCAGGATGGCAGTGATTGGGCATCCCTTTGAGTTTACTACAGTGGAGTTCAGTTCGCGCTCCACTATCCGTTAGCATTACAAATGCTCCTTGCAAATCATTTTTCTATGTCACGTGTTAATCTTAGTCGAAGCTGATTATGCAACAGTTCTGGACCTTTGTTGAAGTTGCTTACAACTTCATACAAGCAATGGAAAGTATCATTATTTCTTTGTCCACAAGTTTGTCGTCCCCTGCATTCTAAGTGGCTAATCTGCCTCCTATCTCTTTGCTTGCATTGATTTTCAATATGTGGTTCAAGGGAGCTCGGAAGGATATGCTTATATGAGTTGATGTGAGGTCTCCTGAAGATCTCAGCTACAAAATTCGGTCTGTAAGCAACTTTCTAGTGAGCCTTTTTTGCTGCTGAGTTTCCTGACACCCTTAATCTAATAATAATTGGAGATTCTCGATCATTTATTACGGAATTATTGACATGCAAACGGTTGTTGTTAACAGAGTTTTAAAGGCGAGAGTTGGGCGTGAATCATGTGACACTCATGATGGTTGAAGCCAGCTACTGGTACTCACAGGGCCACACAACTCCCCTTCCACATGACATCCGATTCAGTTGTCTAATCAATTTGCATGGACGAAGCAGAGAACTAAGCCAGGTGATGACAGTTAATTGCACAATCAAAGCCTTTTTTCTCCTTAGTTACTCACTTAATATTATACCCGGGAATGAACTGTAATCACTCATAGTAGAATAATGTTGGTGTTTTAAAAGCATGAAAGTCCCTATTACTTGTAAGGACTACGTAGTTGAACTGTTGTTGAGCTACTAATGTAGAGGATCAAGAAATGCACACAATTTACAAGTAACCACACAACTCCCCATCCACATGACCATATCACCCCTGCATAGCATGGTGGGCCATATTTTTATCAGTTCAACAACTTCACACTAGCGACTACTATATGGATAATGCCAATGAAACCATATGGAAAATTCAACCTTTAACCTAGATTAAGTATTTTACGTGTTTGTTTTGACATGTATCGATTAACTACATTCTGAGTCCAATGGCAAGTACTTTTGTGATTACTGTTCTCGAAGTTCTACAACAATTTATTTCAATTGAAAGTAAGCCATGTGTGTGAAGCCACAGTTGGTTTTGTAACACCTACCAAGGGGGTTATAGTAAAAAAACCTACCTTTCAATCTTTCCAATAATGCAGAATTATGTGATCAAGTAATCATCATATCAACACTTTAACAAAGCTACTACCACATTATAAGGTAAGCCCAAAGATGTTGAATAAATAAGAATATGGTATCTATTCAATAGATGCCATCCTAAAAGACATCCATATATATGTCTTCACAAAATATTGTTATAATATAAACAAGGTATGCTACAAATGCTAATTCATACCTTACAAATACATAGAGGGGTTTCAAGTTGGCAGTACATTTAAACTTCCACTTTGGTGTAGGGTACTACAAATCCTCTAGATAAAAGCAATCTGCAAGTAGAAACAACCAAATATGCATCCACTTAGTTACCAAAAAACCAAATTGGTTATTCAATTACATTGCAATAATATTTAGGTGTTTAATTTTTCGTGCACTATATGTTTCATATAGTTACCACCTTCTACTTGCAATAACATGTATCTCAAATTGACCACTTTACAACTTCAATGCTCATTCACTTACAAATATTATAAAACCAAATGTCTTGCACACATCATAGAATGATATATATGTAGAAGCCAACCTCCACTTTGGATCATGTACGATGATATTAATATGGATTCTACTATAGCAGAAAAATATGCAAGCCAAATGTGCATCTATTTATCAAAAAAAAAATTGGCTTTTGGAGTTCACTTTATCAACCTTAATGAATGTACTTTCTCTTACTAAGGGTCCATGTTTTCACTTCCAAAGGGTGAAATTGTTTCTAGATGACATTTTTTTCCGTAAGCAATACTCGAGTTTGTGCTAATGAATATACATCACGAACCATGCATCATAACATTATTCAGATCCATAACAGTGTTATGTGGGACTGACAATATTTTGTGGAATATTCCTCACATTCAGCCTGGATGATGGAATATTTTGCAAAATACTGTCAGTCCCACAGAACATTGTTATGGATCTGAATAATGTTATGATAAAATGCGGAATGTTTTTATTGTTTTCAACAAGCAATAATATTTTGAAGATCTCATGTATTGAGTCATTTCATTCTAAGTGCATTTAGGTAGAGATTTAGTGTGATGACAAGTGGCCTTAGATACATCATATTGGAGTACATGTAAAAATCAAGCAAATAATTTTTTTGAATGATGCAGTTCAATTTTCAATTCCAATACAACCTAAATAATTCAAATTACATTAGATAATATAGCCTACGCACCCAACACATACCCTAGAGAAACCTTTCTGACAAAGACTTCAATAAAAAGATTCACATGAATAAAAAATGTATATAGGGATCCCATTTCACAATTATGAAGAACTCCATCATTTCCAGTAAAATGTAATACTCAATATTCCAAAATCATCTTTACCAATGATATAAGAAGATATAAATTTTGCTCAAATGTGTCTTACTATAGGTGATTAACAATGTATAGGGTGGTTTGAGTATCTAAGAAATTAGATGCCATATAGGTTTGTAAAACTGTCTATCTTTTTTTTTTTTTAAATCCTCAAACAATACCCTGATTGATCCAAGCTGCAGTACTTAATTTGTGTATTTCAGACAAATCCGATATTGAAGTCCAAGAAATACTTTGTTAACAATAGTTAGAATCTGTGAGCCTTCTCCTCACACCAACATGGGCTTTTGGCAGTAGTGGCTCGTTTCAAATTTGGCATGTTTCAAATTTGGCATATGCATCACCAAATTGAATATATATGCATGACAATTAAGTTAGAATCTAAACATCATTTTTGATGAACCAAACGACAAGTTTTGAATTTCATTAACAATTTGTTGTTCACACTATATGCATATGATCATATTCTGTTCTGCAATTTGAAATGTGTGACTTTGTCATAAGAATGTACACATCCACAACATATCCTGGCAAATTGATGTCATATTCAATTGATGAAGATTTTTCTTAAGTTTTGCTTTGAAATGATTACACAAGGCTCATGACCTTACAGAGAGGGTCCAACCATACAGATGTGTTATTCGACTTTGCGTCAACAATTTTGCTCCATTAGTAGTTCATAAAGCAAGCTTGCAAATCTGTCTTTGTATCACACAAAACCTTGGGGACAATGAAGGATTAAAAGAACTTTGACAACTGATTGAATACTCAGCGATAACAGCACAGCAAATTCTACTACTCTCAAATAGAGTATTGCACTTTTGAGGATTAACCATGTACACAATGTGACAGGTTCAAACATCTTCCTCTTCTTAATGATAGCTCCTACTGAAGGAGCATCAGTGAAGAAAAATAACTTCATGGCAGAATATCTGGTATAAGTGTCATCTGTATCAAAGCCCTCACTCTCACAAATTATAGCTGCCACTGAAGAACACTAAAACATCTGCAGGGACGTCAAGAAATACACTTGTATCATGAGCAGGTACGCCATAATATTGGCATACTGAAATGCACAGCTCAAAGCAAAGTTGGCAATAAACAAAGAGAGTGAGCCAATGATGTACTCCAGTGGTGTATTGTGTCTACCTATCTACCTTGCCAATATTTGCAGCACCTCCACAATACGCGTGCAAACTTTGCATGAGCTCAACCTTGAATGAAAGTGATGCACCAACGCAACCCATTTTTTCAAAAAATGTACAGAGAATCCTGTTCAAGTGGACAGAGAACCACTTGGACATGTTCTATCTTCGGCGTGCACCTTGGTGCTGATCTCGAGCAATACGATCTGTATACATTGGCAACCGAATTATGTCCTTGATCTCCTGAAGTAAGTCCTCCTCTGTGATGTTGTCTTTGATGCTTCCCATGACCTACATAAAAGTTTCTTGTCAATGTGGTGAACTTTCACAAAGTTCTAGAGTCAATATTGGGAAAGAAGGTGACTCTTTCAAGAAAGATTTCTCCTTGCACTCGAATAAAACACCCTCACTCCTGTGTGCAACATAAAAGTAGAACTTTTCCAGGTGATGACTTTATGAATCAGGACTTCAACAAAATCTTGCAAGTCTGTCAACATTTAGCTCAGTTTAACTAGAGCTGTATCTTTCTACAACACAAGAACCAAAAAAATCTAGCCAACAACTTTGAAACTCATGGTACTACAAGAACTATCAATTGAGAATACTGCATGATCGAACCCACCTTGCAGTATACATGATATGCATTAGGAGTCTCTTTGTCGTGACGAATGCGCATGAAGTTCCAAGTCTCAGTTTCTGGATCAAAACTACACTCAATGACCTTGTTTGCCATTTCCGCAACATCTGTTCCCTCTGCAACCACAACAATCATTTAGAGTGTAAGACATATCATCCATGACGGGAACTGGTAATTAAATAAAATTTTAAAAAACATTAAAAAAAAGTCATATCCATTCTTTGAGCATCCTATGAGGGGGAGCATAAACCTGCCTGCAAAGATCACTTTGGCATGATCAAGTTGCTTCAACTTCCCTGCTTCCATCAGCATGAGAGAGAACTGGGTTCCACTGGGAGAGATCTACATCATTGAAGATGAACCAGATATTTGTGTAAGTAAATGTGTACATTATATAATGAATTGCAGTAAATCAAACTCAAATCAAACACAACAGAAACTAGACCAGAGTGTAGCAAACCAAGAGAAAAAATCCGCTAATATTCTTGGAACAAAAAGGCCTTATAACTCAATTGATTCAATCAATAAAAAAGGTTGCATAGGCATGCTTCTAACATATATATTGATGTAATCAAATGTAACTCTGTCTCTCCGTTCTTGGTCAAATTGTCATAGAATGGGTTCTATCAACCAAGTCAATGACATCACCAAGTATAAGATCGTGTCTTCCCTTGGTAGACGTTTTCTGGGACTCCTAGAAGGACCAAGACACCACAGTCATTATGGAAGCCTAACACTCAAAACATAATGCCTCCGAGGTCAAACTTCTCACAGTACCTTGAGGGTGAAGTCAACTGAGTTCATGTGAGCATACTTCCACTTAAGAAGACCTTCATGTGTACGTGGTACATAAGGATCATCCCAACCCTGCAATGAGTTTGCAAATACACACACGTTAGAACTCCAACCACATTGTAATTTGTTCATTGTACATTTAATATAGAATTCTGAAATTCGAATACAAGAGAATGGGAAGAATATAAAGGTTATAGTAAAGGTCACGACCTGAAAAATCAAACCATCTGCTTCATGGCAAAGCATAGGAATGAACTTGCTCAGCAACTTTTCTGTGGTACACAGCATCCAAAAGTCCTTTCGCCTCACCTGCAAAGTACACGCACAAACAGTTGTTAATACAAGCTAATCATATCACTGAATCCCAACTCATCTAAAGACATGGTATTCAACACTAATATACAAATTCCAAATTTCAAGCCACTAGAATCCAAGACCCAACACCCATTCAATCTGGACAAAAGTCTCTTTGTCCTTAATTAGGCCTCATCACTGTCTACAGCTATAGAACATTTATGATTTATAATTTTAATTGGGATAATAACTTACATGCATAACTCAAGGTACCTGAAGAGGAGTTAACAGCAACAACTTGAAATACAACAAGAATGTCCATATTAAAATGACTTCATTCACAACAATCCAGCACAACAAAAATTAGGTATAGTAGGTACGAACGCTGAAGGGCTCTGCTTGATAGTCGTAGACCCTTCCTCGAAGAATACTTTGTTCGTATTGACGAGGCTCATTCACCTCCTCAATCATCTTCCACCTCTCATGAAATGGAAGCTGCAAAAAGTAACACAGGACCTCAGCAATGTTTTTAGCAAAATATGTCCAGCTGAACTATGTTTTCCATCCAGTATAAGTATATCCTTTCTATTCAGCCTAGTGGAGATTACAGAGCCAAGTGGTACCTTGGCGAGTGGTTTCTGGTTCAGCATAATAAGGTCGTACACCAAGTAGCGTCGTTTGAACTCTCCACTAGGCAATTTATCAATCACCATCTCACCATCCAGCAATGTCAGATGATGAGTTCCTCCCAAGGATCCCAGTGATCCCTGCAACTCCACCAATGCTGGTCAGTTTCTCAAGCCTACCTGATAGTAACACTCAAAAGGCTGGAACACTGCTTAATAATTAGATTCTATACAGTCACACCTGTCTACTACATCATCATAACACTATTCAGCAAGAGCAGGTGCAACACCAAATTCAAGACCCACCTTCAGTGGAAAGCGTAATTGAACTCTTCTAAACCGAAAGTTTCGGTCAATCAGGTACACTCCTTCTCTTGATATCATCATCATATAGCGAGTTCCATCTGCTTTCCAGGTTGCATAGTAATACTTCTGTCGCAAAAGTTGTAAGTTTTTCCTGTCCAGCATTCAAGAAAATGGTGACCTATGACATCCACCCTGGTCGAAAATGTCCCAAAAAAAATATGCTTTATGACACAGTGAAATCAGCACAGCTGGATCACAGCTGATGCATCAAGGACAATGCAAAACCTCTCTGTTCTTTTGATAAAACAAGGGCCACAAATGGTCATCACACTTCTAACATAGATAAAGCCCAGACCAACGCTGCAGGACCAAGAGAACATGAACGCAGGAGTAGTACACTGAAGAAATTCAACGTCACTAGCAGGTATAAGAAGCATAGAATCTTGACAAATTGCTATTGTAAAGGGGAAAGCATTAGCTCATCTTATTGCCAATGACAGTATAACAAATACAATACAATTGATCATGATGTAGGACTGTAAGAGGGCATACCTGTCCAGCGAAACCGGTTGAGATCCAGGAAAGCGTAGATTATTCATCCCATACCCTTGCTGATGAGGCTGCCCAAGCCCATGAAACATAGGCAGGTGTCAGCGCAAGGACTATCAAAGGAGAATGTTGACGAGACAAGCAGCACCGACCCCTGGTAACGGATGCTGGTCTGGCCTGTCCAATACATGCAATGTTCATGCATGAGCAACCACTAACAACTCCCCAATGCCTGTGCAAGAATCTTCACTCACTGCTTGAGTCCACCTTTCTTTCCATTCAAGTGAATGAAGAGCAAGGGGATAGAAAGCAGCCAGGTCCTGGAAACTCCTAGCTAGTCAAAGTGCATTATATGCTCTCCAGCACACAGATATGTATTGGAGTTATATTGTTAACATATCTAAGCGTTGAGCTTATTACTAGCTCCTTGACCCAAGACTCTAAGAGCAGAGTATTGGAACTCACCACGCCAATAGCATAGTAGCACATTTTCTGCATTTCTCGCTGTTGTTCATCTGGTATGGGGTCCCCCAATACATCATCATTGGTCATCGGAGCCTTTGGATCTTCTTCCTGCTCATACAGCCATTCCATGAGCACACTTGCAATTGTACACAGCCTTACAACGTAAGGCAAAATACATCACAAAATCAGGAGCTGAATTCCGTACAGAAGACTTGGTATATGGGTAAATGCAGCAGTATATGTGACGTACAGAACAATTCTTGCACTTTCCAATATTGGACACAACCACAGAATGTAGCCAGTCCCACCCACAAGTATGGCACCTTCACCATCATTGTGCATACAAACAGCATCAGCCATGCAGACAACAAAAAGAAGAAAAACTCTAACCTGCAACGCAGCCATAAAATCATCTTCATCATCCTCGTCTTGGTCAGTTGTGGCAATACCGTTGAGATCAGGAGTTTCAGGTCTTTTCCACTCAGGAGTTGACGGATAAACAATTGCCGCTGGCCTTGGCTCGTGGTAAAAAGTGAACAGATCATCAATGTAGTGTTGCTTGTAAATGCCTGGAGGTCTCGCTTTGGCAAACATTCGTACAGCCTGTACCAGCCAATCCCAATACCACACCAGTAACTAGAGGTCCTTGAAGCTGGAAATCACATGCTGCCAAATAAATGGTAAAAGAGTTTTTTGTTCAAAGTCGATCATGTACATTGTGGATAATGCAGCTTTGCATTGGACTGTATCAAACATCCAATCTCAGTCCTGACTTGTTCAGGAATATAAATATATTGCAACCAGAGAACACTCTCACTTCCTATATCTTGAACCTGTAGTGTGGGGATAAAATAGACCTGTTCAACACTGTTCATTTGGGTCCGCATCAGGTAATGAATAATCATGAAGCCTGTACGATTGTGTCCATGAGTACAATGCACCAGTATATACTTATTCGCAGCTTCTCCGGGCTTCAGTTTAGAGAAAAATCGCATGACCTACATAGATCCCACATAATGTACTCACAACATTACACATAGTTGAAAGGAACCAAATGGTAAAAATGTAAGATATGGAATAACTGCCTCAATACACAAAGGACTACATAAGGTGCCACAAATCAGACAGAATAATACGAGGCACTATTCTAGTGTCACAAAACAAAGAAGTACCTCAAAGACAAAGGTGTTCACTGATTCAGGATCTGGAACTTCGTTTCGACCCCGACAAGGCACCTGTAATAGCACACGGCTTAGCACAAGCCTTCAAAGTTCAACATGATTCCTAGTCTTGTCCTGGGAACAGAAGACTTGTGAACTACAAGGAGTAGCATGAATCACCTTCACATATTTCACTCCTGCATTGATCCACTCAGATGGGTTATAGTATCGGGAAGTGTTGGTCAAGTCAATAACCAGTGCAATCTGTCACCCAGCAACCCCAAAAAGAGGGTAGAGTTTAGATGACTACACCACTAACAAGACAGCAAAATCCATTGTCCTCCACATTTATCAGTTACGTGACCTCATCATGTGCTGGCACTGTGACCAAACCACCTCTAAAACTCACAACCAAATTCACCCTTTACTCTGTTTGCTGACTTCAAAACTCTACAAACCAAAAGAAGAGAACAATCTGACAGGAAAAATGGCAATCCATCCGATTATGGCAAACTGACCTTCCGACCCAAAGCTTGTTGGTGCCGTACTACATGTGCTCGCGAATATCTCTTGCCTGCATCTATGAGCTCATTGAATGTTTCACCTAGCGGCACTTTAGATGGTATCAAATTTGCAACAGGCTCCCCCATTCCAGGACAATCCATCCAACCTGGAAAACAATAAAAGTAGCTGAACAAAGTCAGGTACTACTCCTGGATAAAGAACCATGATAAGTCGGGTGTCACTTTTGAAATTGAGAACCGCTATGCCATGACAGCATATCCCCTAAGAGTCAAGTCTTAGTTTTAACCAGCATATAATGCTAAAGACCTTTCAGGTGTTATGATTGTTTTTTGCCATACACTAGATGTAGATGTAAATGCTATGGATGACACTCAACCTATGACTAGCCTAGAAATTACCTTCAGGAAGAGGACCCACATTCCGAAGCCTATCAGCAGCTTTGGAAGGAGCTGGTGTAGAAGAATTTGAGTGCTTAGAGGCTTTCCCGTCTCTTTCAGCTTCCTCTTCCCGCTGGCGTTTCATTCTCAACTTCCTCTCTTCTCGCTCCTGTATTCAATCAAGTTCAGCAATTGATACCTATTTGAGTAATAAGGTCAGAGAGCTGAAAATGCAACCCCTTCAGGACAATCGTGCAGGGTTTAGGATTCAATCTGTTCAATCCTCACGGTTGATGTAACTAGGTCACGCAAAGGGACAGCAAATTAGGAGCAAGGAGTTCAACCATACGGAATCATTGTGGCTAGTCTGCATCTCCACGACATGAAATTTTCCAGTAGTTACCCTGAGCTCCAGGACCGCTACATCTAAAAGCCATTATTAAGACGAGAAGAATACATGACTATAGAGCCAATCCCTGAAACTATGAAATGATCGTAATGGAAGTCCATTATTTGTTCATCGGAAACTGGCGATAATTTGCCATAAATAGGTGGCCTTCGGCAACTCCTTACTCCCATCAATTCCTCAGTCCCTGCTAAAGATTCATGGGCACTGAAAATATGCTTCTCTGAATGAGGTAACAATAAAGGTCAGTAGGAATTACTCGACGCATAGCCTCCACAGCTGTTTCAACTTTCTCCTCCTCTTCCTCGTCGGTCGACGGTGCCACGTTCAGATCCATCGGACCGTCCATGCACAGACGACACCAGATAAAATAGCAGCTGCTCCTAAACCCTTACGTCAATTCCGCTCTTCAAAAATCAAAATTCAAAAAAAAAAAAAGCAGCTGTAGCACACCAAGCTGCTTAATCCTCCTCTAATACTTTACACGCGTCCAAACCACTTTAACTTCCTCCCTCGACGTCCACAACCATTATCCACCCTTCCCTTCCGCAAGGCAACCCACCACACCTCCCGATCACGAACACGCCCGGAACCCTAAGCTCCGAACTCCAACTTCTCACATCCTGCTCTACACCCCAAACTCGTCTCTCCACCCGCAAGCATGAAGCGGACGCCCTAGTAAAAGTGGTTGCCCTTCGCCCCAGAGGCGTATGCTTTTCATATGCTTTTGGCCCAGGGCCTGCGGTGGGGTCCACTGGCGTTGCTGATCATATGCAAAGGTCATTTGCCAGCTACATCAGGCAGACCTGGTTTCATATTGGGAAACTTCGAGAGCAGAACCTATCATACTCTTTCGTTCGGAACTGTGGACAAACATCATCAAACCACAGGACTGTCAGAAATACTTTAGTGCATAACATTGACTTAAGCAGATGAAGGAATAAAAATTATTTTAGAACCGCACAGTGAACTCAGCACATGAACACTAATCATATAGTCACATGAATACAAGCAACTTACAACTTACCTATTCGTTACAGTGATTTGACAGACACCTTGAAAACACGTGATTAGGCTCAGTGTCCACGGAGTAGAAGGAATTGCAAACATGCGGATAAGCTCATCAAACTGAAAGTCTGTGTACGGGTGGAGGCAAAAACACCTCACACACACCACACTCAAGTTATCTTACCCTAATAAAGGTCTAACCACACCAAGTGATATCTTACCACTTTACTTAACATCAAGTGACACATCATATGCCACATAAGATTTGATGGTGGAAACTCCAACATTAAGTGTGGACGAGTTGTATGTATGTTTGTTTTTTGTTTTCTAACATTATGCTACAAGTGGTGTGACCAGACCCTAACACCACATCATCGGCATAACAGGTTCTCATAACTCATACATCCAGATGACATCCTACATGACATAGGCCAGCTAGGCGACACCATCTCAAGAATGCCAGACACATGTGGGCCTCAATAGTGCATCCGCATGCCATATGCAGCAACTAAAAGCACTACATAAGTCTCGGCCACAGACAAAAACACGGCTACAAAGCGCAAAACCGGTTGTAATAGGCGAGTTTTCTCACTTATCACATGAATGGACATCCCAGAATGCAACCAGGATGCGTACGAGATGGACACAAGCCGCCGCAACGAAACCCTCGTTTGCGGGAACAAGCCTTGCCCTAATTGCAAGGAAGCACCAAATTCGTAGACACAGGGCTTGAAATGACGAGGAAGAAGAGAGGCGACACGGAGAGATGATTGGAGCGAGGCGGAGGCACCGTCGTACCGATGATCCGGGGGGGGGACAGGAGAGCGGCCCGCCCGCACGGCAGCAGCGAAGGGAAGAAGAGTTTGCCCTTGCGCCAAGGGTAGAGGAACGCCTTTCAGCTCCGTAAACAGGGTTTCGGACTTGGACCTTACGTCTCTCCATACAATACTGCTGGTTTTCCCCCAATGTTATATAATATCGTGCCCTTAGGTGCCATCATAATTGCAATTCTAATGTGCAGAATCCATTGGTCCAGTCCACAATGCAATTCCACCACCGGTGCAATGAATTGGGCAGCAAAAACTTGCTGGGAGGAATTTATTTATTTATTTATTATTATTTTATTTGTTTATTTGTTTATTATTCATTTATATAAAAGAGGATTTTATGCAATAAAATGCCTCTTGTGGAGGGTTTTCATGCATGTAAGATCATTGAGGCCTCGAGCTTCCTTTCTTGGTCTCAATGCCCTTACATGCATAAGAGCCCTTCATTTGAGGCATTCTATTCTACACATAGTCTACGTGATGCACATAATCTTATCCTAGGAGAAATCATGCTAGGTAATGGCCATTAGGTGGAATTGGTTCACTGTCACATGTAGCTCAATCGGCTCACTCAATGACCATATCCTAGGACATGTGTATAAGGCCTTTCAACTTTGCAAAGAGGGTTTTGGTAATTGGACTTTACACCTTCCCCTTGCCCTGGGTACGCTCTAAACTCCGTAGTATCACACCTGTGGCAACCAAAGTGCACGTGATATTACGGAGTTTTCTAGTGTTAACATGGATGCGTGATACTAGTGAATTAGTGTAGCATGTCACATTATGGAATAACACAAAGTGTAACATATTAAATGTTGTGGTGTGGTCCACTCCACTTGGCCTTCCCGGGCGATGTGGCGGATGCATGCACCAACATTCAACAAGTGGCATAAGAAGAAGAAGAAGAATGAGAATAAGAAGGTGACACTCTGCATATTGACACATGGCGCAATGCAAGGGTGTGGGTTGACTTCTTTGGTGGTTTGCATTAATGACAAATTTCGTGATATAAGGGAGAGAAAGGTGACAATAAGGAGTGGGATTTGAACTACGAACATCCGTTCCCTAGGGTTTCGGGATATTAGAGAGTGAGTGACATTGTGGAGGTTGATACTACGGAGTTTAGGGTGTAATTTCCATTGAGCTACAGTAGTGCCACACCTAAAGTTGCTTATGGTGAACCACACATTCATGCACATCCATCTCACTCAAAGAAATGTCATATGGTTGACCAAATTGCATAACATTAACAAGACCATGGAGTCTAATCTCTTATCACTAGAGGGTGCATGGTTCAAGGAAGGCAGTAATTGGGAAGGTATTAACCACGTTTTGACAAGGACTTGGTTGATAGTGGAGCATATAGAGTAAACATCATGTCAAGAGGAAGGATCACGCGGATACGGAAGTAATGACTATTTGACACGTGGTGAGAGTTGACCGGCAATACCGGGAAAGGGAGGAGGCATGCTCTTAGATTCACACTGAGACATGACCGAGACTAACCAAATATTTGGATCCCTCCACATTATTCTAGAATCTTAACCATGGCCCACAAAACATCATGAAGGCATTGAGTAATGTTATGTGTCTAAATGATGTGCATAATTTCTTTCTTATGGAATTATGTTAGATAGTGGCCATTGGATGGAACCCATGCACAATCACCCATAGCTCGGTTGGGTCCATTCAATGACCATAACCTAATATTGTCATTTAATGTTAACATTAATATTTAATTTGAATTAGACGACATCACTTTGAGGCTCCAAACATCTTTATGGTGTGAATCTAATTCCCCATTGTGTGTTATGTAGAATCCACTCAAGTATGTGGGATTTATTCCATTGAGATCATTGTTCTAGAACTTGCCCCATAAATAATTATAAAGTAAGTAACAATAGTTGATAAGAGTAAGGGACAATGAGGGGTACAAAAGCTTTGGACAAATGCTAGGAGACACATGGGTGGATTTCATAATGATACCTTACATCCCCCATAAGGTGGCGTGCTCAATCCTACATATTTTAAAGTGTCTCCTTTAATGTTTATTTTCATGAACTTAGTGATGATAATAGTTTTTTGAAGGAATGATGTCACTTTGAAGCTCCAAACATCTTTATGGTGTGGATCCGTTTTCCCACTACGTGTTGTGTGAAATCCACTCAAATACGTGGGTTTTGTTCCCCTTGTGGTCATTGCTTTGGGAAGCCCCATAAATAGTATCCAATTTATTTTTCTGAGACTCAGCAACAAAACTCATCACCACCCTTATGAAAGGCTTACATGTGAATCAATTTGGATAATCAAATTGGTGAGGCCCATTCTCCACCACTTTTTGCATTGGCTCACTCTCCACTACTCTCTGCATTTACCCACTATCCAACACTATCTAGCATTGGCTCACTCTTCACCCTCCAACATTGTCACTTAGAGTAGTGGTCGTACATTCGCATCATTAAAGTGTATGTTTCATGGATTTTGGTGCAAATACCATTTGTGCAATATAAATTAACAAAAAGGAGTAAATATTTTATAGCATAGTAACATATAATACTTACTAGTGTATGAAAAATGTGACACTTGTAGAAAAATAACACTTAAAGAGGTAACATTTTGAGAGGGTAGATTGTACCCCAAAAAACAAAAAACAAAAAACATGATCTCTCTACACATGACAAGGTAGGCATGGTTTCAAGGACAAAAAAGAATCCTTCCTATTCCTTTGCTATGATTGTTTGACTAGGGTGTCGTATATATGACATTTGGTGAGGGTATTTAGAGCCATGCTAGTGTGTAATTAGCTCATTAGGGGTTGGGTTCCAAGGCACATGATTAGGGGTGCATTTCTTTTTAATTTATTTTAAAATACACATTTTAAATGCATTTTAAAATACTCGGCAAATTTTGAGGCATTTTTTATGTTTTTTATTATAAGTTCACGACTATAGCCAATCCATGCCAATAGGCCAAACATAGACACGCTCAACTTCGACAATTGCTCCATATTACCATAGCATTAGTACATTCAAACTCAATGGCAATGTTTGAGCCTTGAGCATTGCCACACAAATTGACAAATATTGGAATACATAACGCACCACATGGCACATCGGACAAGTCGTGAATGGTGGTTTGCATTCACAATGTCTTCATTCTTGGATCAATACTTGGGCGGAGAAGAGCTCGAAGACCTAATCCTAGAAGAGGGGAATGTTTTCAACAATGATTTGCCATAAAGGACCTCACGGATTGATGATCTTCGATGATTTTCAATTTAAAAAACATTAAAAAATATTTTTAAATATTTTATAATGCCACCTCCGACCTCTAGAATAAAAAAATGCAACACTACACATGAACGGGGAGAACTAATAGCTAGTTACAAATGAACCAGTTGAGTTTTAAGATCTAACCAGTTCAAGTTTAAGACTTTAGGAAAGTTACAAATCAACTTACAAGTTTTTTACATAATGTTCCTCAATCTAATGAAGAAAACCGAAAGATGTCAACATGTCTACTATATATTGGAAACAATAGAATCTCAACCAATTGTGCCCCAAAATCTCCCCCATACACTAACATGACGAGTGTGTAAAGGTAAACTTAGAAGTAATAAGTAGGAAACATTTGATTATGATAGGAGAACTTGTTCAATCCTAAAATGAAACCATTTGAAATCAATTATAGCACGCTCTAGCATAATATTTTGAGAGAAAAAAGCATAACTAATCCATAATTCATAAATTCAATTCAAAAGAATTACAACATATTTTTGTTCACTTCCTCTACATAAAAATTCATGCCAAATGCCAATGTACACAAATAGAGAAATTTGCTTGAGATGTACACTAAACATTGTATTTAGTGTCACTTACTCTTTGGAATTACACAATGCTACATCTTTGTATTAATAATGCATTTCTCTATCAAGTATAGTCGTTATTGTTCTATAATGTCCCAATAACCAATTCAATATTTGTTGGCAAAATACAAGACATATAGTAAATAAATATAGCATTGCATATTTCCAAATAGTAAGTGACACTCAAATACAATATTTAGTGTAGTGCTCTATTGGGCCTGCTTAGGGTCACTTCACACATGAGACTGAGAGCCCATGACCATTACAATTCAAGCACTCTCATTGGTGGAGAAGCCGGAGCTGGTCCAAGTTCACTTCACACTACGCTTGAGGGACCAACGGAGTATGCGAATACAAGATGGATGTAAAGTCTACATGGATTCCTACATGGCATCGAATGGATCATGTTTCATGGTCACTTGGACTATTTTCCAAAACCACCTCTTGGAGGTAGGCCTAACACAAAACCGGGAGACCATGACACTCCGAACGCTCACAACCGTTGGTTTATTCTATTTTATCATGCATGAGGACCCGCATGAATAGAAATTCATTGAAATAGCATTCGGTTGAGGGCCCGGTCACATATGGCTTTCACACTACACTTGAGGATCCATGACCACACTACATGATTTTGGGGTGTCTTGGGGACGGCCTTTGGACACTTTCTTTTGGGCCCTCATAATTTCATGGTCACGGCTCTTGGCTCGTGTGTGAAGTGGCCCTCACCTTACCTTTATTGGTGTTCACTAAAGTATCTACGCATGAGATGCCTTTCCAATACACTTCTTCGTGAGGGCAACGAGAAGTTTGTATTGGCACATACTAGAGAACGCGTTTATGAGAAAATATCTTTGTGGCGGTCCCCCGGCTACCGTCCAAATGTATCGCTTGCTTTTTGGCCACATGGCAACCAACTAGACACCGAGGATAACTTCTTAGCCATAAATATTTGATTGTAAGTTTGACGCCGGAGTGACTCACATACCTACAAGGGTGGGCTTGTTACCCCAAATTCATTAACACTTGTTGAAAGCATATGAGTCCTAGGTAATTGGCCTACGTCGCTGGAAACTTGTCATATGTAACTGGAAAATCTGCAAATCTAGCACAATGGGAAATTTAAGTTGTTCTTTCATTGTTGTGGGACGACTGTATAGGATGCGTATGTTAAAAGTGATTGTTTATGATCCATTCTTTTTTGTCTCAATAATGAAAAATCATCATAAGTAAAAAAAAAGTCATGGCAACGGTGTAACTCCAACTTGTAAGTGACACTACATACCATAAACGGTGTAGTGTGTTTGCGGCAGCTTGATTAGTTAAGGCTGCTTGACTCCAAATGAAACAAGGACCACTATATTCACACCGAGTTATATGCACGTCGAATTGTAATGTTTCAAGATAATATTATGAAAATGAGATTGCAAAATGTTCATTTGACACGCTTTGCAACTAAAAGTAGAGATTGAAAGGTCCAAGATGACCCTAAACTACCGGGTGATAGTGGAGAGGTACCCATTTCCGAATGGAGTGGTTGGCGGTTCAATTCATGTTGTGAAATCTTCTCTCTACTTGAGGGAAAAAACTAGGTGGGTAGTTAGGAACACGGGGGGGGGGGTCACTCCATTGTCGAGTGAATACCACGTGCAAGACAATTTTGCTACCCTATATTATATGCTATAGACAATTTTAAAAATTATGATTTTTTCTACATATACATAACCATTGATAATATCTTTTGTATATATTTTTGAAATTTTTAGTCATCTTCAGTTTTTTTAGTAATTATTTTAGTTCAATTCTGCATCATTCTAGTTAGAAACGGTATGTTTTATTAAAAAAACAAATCATCAAATTTGGTTACCATTTTTTACTATGTAATAGACACCGTGTATATCTACACACGAAAAAAATTGATAAAATTTTGACCCATTTTGGTGATGTTTTTAGGAAAAAGTAGATTTTTTTGTCTCGCATGTGGTATTCTACTTGACAATGGAGTGACCCCCCCCCCGTGGTTAAGAAGCCAAGAGCCCACCCACCGCAAGGTAGGCAATAAACCCCACCCTGCACCAAGAGGACTCTTGAGCAAGGTAGGGCCAATGGGCTCAAATTTACGTTGGATTGCATGACGTTGGTTATTATTTATCTATTCAGATATTGAAACTTGTGAAAAAAACTTGCCATGAACATGATTTATGGTGTTGTTTCGTCGTCGAGGTTATGGTAAATATTGACCATGGATCTATATTCAAAAAAACATATGGGATAATATTGTGGGTGCACTTTATTTACCAACCCATATTATATAGTATTGGAGGTCCAAGAAACAAATGGTGACATGTTTTTCAAGTCTTGTTCATTCTACACAAACAAATAATCTATGTTGTAGAGCTTAATGTGCTCTTTTTAAAGACATTTGGGACCACCTCCTACTCTTAAGCATTTCGCCACAATGCCCATTCATATATCAACTGCATGTACCTTCAAAAACACATGCATGTCATTTTTTTATGTTTTTTTTGAGGGGGGGGTTCAATTTTTAGACTTAGGAAGTGAGCTTATGTGTAACATATCTCACAATAATGAGATTCAAGAGGCATGTTCCACCCAACCTTAGAGCTTATATACTAGATACTACTATGAGTTGAGGCTCCCTTCAACTAGTAGTTCTAGATATCTCAACTAGCTCTCCCTCCATGCCTTTAGGATAACTCTAAGTATAAATATATATATAACTCTAACCATGAGTTATATATATATATAACTCATGGTCGTTACTTACGAGGTGATAACCTAGTGCAACACCATAGTCTCAACTAGTAGTAACTCCCTTTACTTTGTAGAACTACTAGAGCACCTAGGGTGGAGCCTCTAGTCTTCTAGCAAAAGAGTTTAGTTAAATTAGAGGTTGTAAATAATAAATAAATAAATAAAAAGTAAATACACGTTACATTATGTTGTTTGGATTCATATTCTTGATTGATTTCAATCAATATGGTCTTGCCTACAGTTAGAAGTGAATGAATATGAACATAGTGAGTGGTTGAAGATTCAAGTGCAACTAGCAATGCATGCTATTTTCACACGTTACAGTGCCACACTATACATATGCTCACATTATTACCACAATCATTATAGATGTAGATCCGTAACGGACATTATTGGGACTTGGAGGAACCTTGAAGGATACCAACCCGCACCTTATCTCCCCCAAGGGCAAGCCCATATGTTTATACACGATTGGCTGAAAATATCCAGTTCACATTGATACTCCCACTATGATTGGGTGGACTAGCCATGCACAAAATATGGAGTGCTAGTAAGGTCTCTCATTTTAGCACTATTTTGTCCTTCCTTTACTTGACCTTGGACTTCCCATGGAACATGGGTTAAGGCCTTGAATTTAAGCCACCCACTACATGGCTATTTTTTAAATTTGTTCCTTTTGTGTGGACATGGATGGTGGTTGGATCCATGGGCACTAACACATTTTGTTTGCAGCATGGGATGGACGACGGGCTTCAAATGCGGCATGTTCAGTACACAATGCGAGGTGGCCTAAGAAATAAATTCATAAGCGTGGGCGCGACATGGGTCCAAATATCAACAGTAAGGGTGCCTTAGAGGCAAGCCCTTAACATGGATCCCTTGGGAACTCCAAGGTTAAGCTACCCAAGAGACCGGAATAATACTCGGATGGGTGACCTTCTTAGTACTTGATTTCCAGTGCATCTACCACCTTTGGTCCACCTGATTACAGTGGGGGTATCCAAGTAAACCAAACGTTTTCAATCAACCCAGTGGCTTGCCCTTGGGGGAGGTTGGTGCCCAGATGAGTTGCCTGCATCTTCAAGGTGTTCACCTTTGAAAGGTGGCAATGTACATTCTTCAAGGCCCCTCCAATTCTAGTATTTTGCATGTTTCATGATTACATACAGAAATAGACCAACTCGACATTAAAGCAACACCATGTTTTACGTTGGTGACAACATCACAGTCGTCTTTCTTTCTTTCTTTCTTTCTTTCTTTCTTTCTAAAACAAACCGGGAGTGTGCATATTATACCAAATAAACCTATCCAATAAAACGTAATGCTATAAGCATATATATATATATATATATATTTACAATCCAAAACTCCAAGCAGTAATCCACACCATTTACCATACCCAGTAAAGTGAATATGTGCTTGCATGCCATTGGCTACAGGGTTGCATGTAACCAAACGTGTGCGGACGAGGA
Organism: Polytrichum formosum; assembly: GCA_964035585.1. Classification (NCBI taxonomy): domain Eukaryota; kingdom Viridiplantae; phylum Streptophyta; class Polytrichopsida; order Polytrichales; family Polytrichaceae; genus Polytrichum; species Polytrichum formosum. The sequence goes on along the minus strand of OZ037941.1, from coordinate 32,049,312 downwards.
AAAAAAACAAAGTAAATGAAATGAAATTGATTTTAAAGTTTGGAAAGCCGTAAAGGCTAATGGGACATCATGTACATCATGATGGTTTCAAACTACTGTAGTGAATTCTCTAGAGTGGTGGAGTGCATTAGCCTCCGTGAGATAGAGGCTAATATTAACTTGTTGGTCTAATTGAAAGAAAGGCTTTAATGTATGGCCGACAATAGAAGCAAGCCAATAAAGTTGCAACATGGAAAAAAAATTATACTTGATGCTCTAAAATACTCTAGATTTGGTCACTACACCAAAGATCAGCACCAACACTCTAAAAACTTTAATAGGAGGGTTATAATAAGATTGGCAACATTATACAGTCCTCCTATTGAATATTGCACCATATATGTGGCATTGTATTTAGTGGCATATGACATCTATGATGCATGGAGGGGTAGTACTTTTTGTCTGCAATTGGAAGATGCGGAAAAAAACTTGCCCTCCTCTCCATGTACAAGATTGGAGCGGATGAGAATGCCTCGACCATCCCATTTGTCATCCAATTTAATATGTGGATGATCAATCATCTTGCCAAAGTAGGTTCATGCATGGGTTCCGAAATTGAGAACCTGGGAGGGAAAGTAAAGTGCAAGCACATTTGAGCATTTTAGACCCCATTAACATGCTCAAAGATTAATTTGGACAAAATTAACTAATTATTACAAACATGAGGAGGAGGATGTCAATGGTAATCATGGAAGTTTAACATTGTGTGATATAGAAATGATTAATAAACATTAAGTTTATTCCTTTTTTTGCAAATTATAGTGATTGCATATGTTTGTTGCATTTTGACTTTATCTTGTTATACTAATTCGGGGTTTATGGTGTCAATTATGGGGTCTAATATGTGCTAAATAAAGGGAAGATCCGAGTTGCAAGGGTACCCAATGTTTTCACTCTCGATTTACTTGAGTGGCACAAATCCTTGGTTTCTAAGCGTTGTTTCATTCAAATATTCTACTCATTTTATGGATATTTGGTCTTTTTTGAAATCATCTCAAAGTTAACAAAGCTTGTCCCTTGCATGTAGTTCACTGCATGGAATATGTTATATGCAATCTATGCTTAATTGTAATGTTGTTCAAAGGGAATGTAGTGGCACATCTTGCACGTATGTTGCAAAGACAATTCTTCAACAAGAAGTCCTCAATTGTTTGATCATTTGTTTTGCAGTGGTTGAATGTGCATGACAAGCAATTGGAGGTATTTTTCGTGTAAGTAGTTGAAAAGCTTATTGCTACATCTTACAAAAAGCAATTATCATAATCTAACAAATAGTTAGAATGTCAAATCAACTAAAAATGCAAGCTTTATGTAGATTGTATACTACTTTAGGGCTTTTATGTTGGATAAATAAGATGTACACTATTATGCGATAGTTTTCTCATGCCTTCTGTTTCAAGCAAGATGTGTTATATATATATATATTGAATTGAATGATACAGTCATCGAGCCGGTGTCCGACACGGGCCATCAGTAGTTTCATGATTTTACTCATCACTGCGTGTTTGTTATGTGAGCCTTTGGAATATAACCATGGGATGTGAAACTATGGTAGGAAAACTCATATTCAGACTGAGCATCCCATGGATATATTCCCATGGCCCACATCATTGGGTAACGATATGTTTATGTCATTATGGTAAAATGTATAGTGGCACTTCTTATAATAAGTTAACAAAGATTGTCATCCCAATTTACTTTTAGTTCATACTAATGCCAATTATTGAAACAAAGTTTGGTTATCCTGCATCCTAATAATAATTGAATGAAATATTGTCATGGATGATTGAATTTGGATGAAAAATCACTTAATAAGTGACAATATAAATGTGATTGCCACACTGTAAATCTATAATGTCCAAATAATTTTACAACGAATGATAAATAATGTTACATTTAGGTGCATTGTCAGTGACACTACACGGGCGGTTTATAACTACTATTGTATCGAGCAAGACAAATAGAATTGGTGACACTTAATACAATAATTAGTGTGCACATTCCATGATGTAACACACTAGGGCTTCCAAACCCAAAACTAGATCACATCTTCATTTAGCTGGGCCCCGCCCCTCCCACGCCTCCTTCATTGGCCGGTCTTCCTGTCTGCACCTGCGTAGGAACTCTTCCTCGTTGGGAACCAATGTGACAATACCCGGTCACTTAAGCCATTAAGCTCCTTTGACATGTGAAGGAACTCCATCAATTAACTTGGGAATAATGAAAGTGACGTTATATTGAATATTTGTGATTTTGACCGGGTATTGTCACATTGGTTCCCAACAAGGAGGAGTTCCCAAGCAGGTGCGGGCAGGAAGACCGGGTAGTGAAGGAGTCATGGGGCCCAACCAAATGAAAATGTGATCTAGCCCGGGGCGGCTTCCACTTGTAAGACACCCAACATTCGTGATGTTCTTAGCGATGATATTTTTAGTTCTTACCTAGTATGCCCATTATGTCAATTACACAACGTAATCTTGATGCATTTTGCATGCAAGAGCCACCCACTTAAATGTGAAAAGCGTGTCAAGTTGATGCATTTATCTTATTCTACAATTTTATAATAAAAAACTATTGGAAATAATGAAACACATGTATGAATTCAAGAAGTTTGAATAAGATGGTTTTAAATTTCATGTATTTTGAGGTCTCCATTTTGTTCAATGTAATAAATATCATTTTAGACAATCGTATTTTTCAAACGTAGTTGTTTTGACAAGTAATACCGAACCATTCGTAGTGGGAATGAGGTGAACATGCGTTTGGTTCTTGTGATAAACATGCATGGGGTAATGTGCACACGGAAAACACGTTTGCCATTTGATACGGCACAAGAACCAAAGAGGATAAACAACCTCCCTCAATTGCATACTTACATTGATATCATGTGCAATTAGGTTACCCCACACAATTTATCAACATTCCGCACTATTTTTTAAAATAAATTTATAATAACAATGTTTAAGGATTGTTATTTTCTATTTAAAAAACATGGTTGCTATATGGATGAATAAGCAAAAATTAGGTTTCTTTTATCTGATTTTGACCCAAGATAATTTGCATGGGCAAAGAGACGGTGTGTTGCTAGGTGTGGATCTACTAAGAATATACACCATAAAAAACATGTGTTAAAAACTTTGGACAACGCCTACAAATGAGACCTATGGCGCTAACCCGGGTTACCACCGTAACCCGGGTGTGCACGGATCATGATAGCTACCTCAAAATTGGTCCAAATCATAGGAAAATGGGCTCAGATTGTTGAGCTCGTCGAGCTCTACTTGCCCTCAAAACGACAATAATTTTTGAGACTTCAGTTTTTATTATGAGAGTGCACAATTGGTTAGTGTGCCTAGGCATGAGCACGGGGCATGAGGAGTGTCTAAGGCCCGGTGATGGGGGACTATTTCTTTGAGAAGAAACTTAGGATGGACGGTTGCCTAGAGATAGCCGTCGCCTTCGGCTTTGGGCGACTAACGCGAGCTTTGGACATCGGAGCCTTTGCGCCAGGCGCAACTTTCCTCTTCGATAACCGGCCCTCTAGAAAATTAATTAATTAATTGTGTTCACGCGCTTTATAAATTTGGTAACCCGGGTTACTGCCATAGGTCTCAAATCTTATGTAACTACGTACTCTACATTCAATAGTCAACACAAATTGGAGGGGGGGACTTATGTACTTGTCTAGGAATCATTAATATACATGGCCTTCCGATAACCATAATTAAGTAAAATGAGGTCCGAATTATGTTTTCATAATAGATTTGCTAATACAACACAACATTCAACACATCAATATGATCAAATAAAAATCAATAACAATGAAAACTAACATCGTATGGCACTTTACACAAGCGATTGGTCTTTGCAATGAGCCGCATTCATGGGGTAATGTGCACACTTGAAACACACGTGCCATTGGCTACAATACACGCACCAATGCGGGCGTGGGCATGGAAAGGACGGAAAACCGAACGGAAGGTCAAGAAAAGGCTAGCCACCAAGCCAAGAACCTAGTAGTGTGAATGAATGTAGATGGTTCTTAGATAGTTACTTTTTCCAATCACCCCACTTCACCTAAGATATGAAACACGCAATTTAACGCAAAATGGTTACCGAATCCAAATCGAGGCCGTCGTCACTCTCTGCTCAGTTTTTGGAGTTCATATGAACATCTTATCAATGTGAAGATTCTCGTATGTGCATTAAACGATCATATAGGTTTCTCCAATCACGTTGACTATCAAACTTATAATGGTTACGTATCATATTTCGAGCACATGATTCAATGTCTTTAAAACATGTGTCATTTTGGTATCCGTTCTTGGAGCCACACCAAACCACATACCACTCAAACATATATAGCTAGCGTAACAAGAAAAGCCACCCAATAAGGGTTGTTTACCTTAGACATGCTAGGGATTCGTGGTGGTCTTTGGAAACTCATCCATTGTGTAGGTGAAAACGTAGTGATTTATTTTATAACATATAAATGATTGTTTTAAGAAGACTTGACTCCGGAAACAACATAACGTGCCACATACCATATATTTCTTTACATATATGCATAGAAATATATGCCTAAACTGTGTTGAATTACCCGGTCCTTGAGCTTCTGTTAATTACACCTGCGAAGAGAGATATTTTCTCCCTACATTCATCCTGGTATTGAAACTGAGAAACAAATTGTAGGCTTGAATTGATTATAGGCTTGAAACTGAGAAACAAATTCTCGCTGGGAGATTTGGCAAGAACAACCTTCGTAAGTTGCTTTATGGATTATCCTCTACTATAAACTAATTGCTACATGAAAAAAAATTATGGATTTTGGTCCGAGATGACCCTAAACTATTGGATGATGGTGGAGAGATACCCAAATCTCAAGGAAGAGGTTGGCGGTTCGATTCCCGGCTGTGAAATCTCTTCTCTACTTGACAAAAACTTGCCAGGTGGTTTGCCTCATGTGCTTTGGCGTTGACCTGTTGGCCTTCTATCTCGAAAAAAAAGGGTTCTAGATTTGCCTTTCGGGGAATTGCATTGACCTTTGACCCTTCATGACCAGATATAACATCCATTTGTGGAATGAATTGACCCTCAATCTTATAGGAGACTTGTTCTTGTTACTACTGTTCTCCCTCTTTAGTATGACACGTTTGGGAAACACAAAAAAAGTCGTATTATCGAGGTGTCGTCTTCTCATTAATATGACAAATGGCGTAAAGTTGTTGTATTATCGAGGGAACACAAAAACATAAGTAATATGAGCTTAAAAATATATACAACGAGTTTAAGCCATATAGATGGTATGAAATAATAACTTATAACTCCAAACAAATACAAATATTCTCAAGAACTCTTGAAATAGGAGTCCAAAGATCTCTAGTGTTGCCTACCCAAGTTAGCAACTGTCATCTTATCTAAATTCCCTACTAACTTTTGAAAACTAAAAATTTCATTAACACCAAAATATAAAGAGTCCTTTAGTAAGAAATCAGACAACAATGATGCATGACGTTTAGCATCACTAAGTTTTACTGTAGGCGGAGCAACATCATTCACATCTACTGAATGTAGATCAACATTAAGATGAAAATCTTGTGCAAAATTGATTCCCAAAGCAACATCCCCACCAACTCATCATAACTCAATTCTAGCTGAGTAATCTCTTTCCCTTCCATCCAAATGTTAGTCTCGATTGACATATCATCATCACCCAATTGCAACTTTGAAATCAAAGGACCAAGTTCATCTGATTCCATCTCATTATCATTAAGTTCCCAATGATAAGTGAAGTTCCCAAGTAGTTCCCAAGTGAAACGGATGTATTTTAGGTGTACATAACATAGATGAAAGGAATTTTAGCATTAACTACCCCTTTAATATGACAAAAAGGAGATTCTAAATGTCGCATTATCGAGTGCCGTAGTCGTATAAAAGAGGGAGTTTTGAACTAAAAAGTTTAGTCTCGCAAAAATGTGTCGTAATATCGAAGGTGTCGTATAAATGAGTGTTGTATTAATGAGGTTAGATTGTAGAGCCCCTTCATCCACAAATGGATGAGTTCACATAGATGCCATGAATCCCAAACCCCTTAGATGGGGAGATGAATTTACTTGGCTTGGAGACTTGGTATCTTTGCCTAGCATATCCCCATAGCCAAGGATCCCAAGACTCCTTTGTCATGAGAGGACCAATAGGGTAAGCAAGGCACTTGATTTTCTCAACCACATTGGTGTCGACGGATTATGAAGTCTCGTTTCATAGCTACCAGGCTTGACGCTATCTGTTCCAGTCCGCTTCCGCTACAGCCAATCCGCCATAGCCAGCCTCGGCCATGGCGGCGACCATCGCCCCCCCGACGTCATGGCCTGGTGTGTCCCACGCTCACTCTCAATCTCGCTTACCCTCCACCTTTCGATGCTCCTCTCCGACGCCGCAATTTGGAGTCGTGTCTCATCCCATATGGTGTAGGTTTGCTTAGGTTGTGGTTGCATTTGTGGTTCTGGGTGGGTGGGTTGTTGTGGCGGGGGTTTGGAAGGCTCGATTGTGGTCAGGATTGGGGTCGTAGCGGCGTGTGTCGCGGCCTGATCAGTGCTTTAGTTCGAGCAGGCTGGAATTTGGAGTCCCATTTCGTTGTGTGTGGTGTGATGTGATGTGATGTTGTGAGGTGGGGGTTTGTGTTGTTTTTGTTGTGGTTCTGGATCGTGATTGGGATTGGGGTGGTGCGATGGTTTGTGTGGTCTGGTGGACGAGGAGGCATTGAGAGAGAGAGAGAGAGAGAGAGAGAGAGAGAGAGAGAGAGAGAGAGAGAGAGAGAGAGAGAGAGAGAGAGAGAGAGAGAGAGAGAGAGAGAGAGGAGATTTTCTTTGTTGTTGTAGGTGTTGAGGTTTGGGTTGGGGTTTGGTGTGGTTCAGGCATGATGAGCTATGGGGGACCGGCAATGTGTTGCGCCAGGGACGGCGGGGCGGGGGTTCTCATGTCATTGCAGTCCGCTGTGTCATTATGGGAGCAGCCGTTCGGTCGAGGAGGAATGCAAGGTGGGAGAGGATCCTCATTCGGCGGTGGATTGCAGAGCAGGTACCTCGACGATGGTTTACTTTATCTTGATTCTCTTCTTCTTTTTCGAAATTGGAGTATTTTGCTTCATCAGGACTCGTTCTATATGTTTGCTGCCTGAACTGAGAAGTTGGGAGCTCCAGGAAGGATTATCCGTTGGTTTGGCGGTGGCAATTGCGGTCTTCATGTGCATGTTTATAAGTTTCCTTGCAACATTTTGGCACTTCTTGGCAAGTCTGGACTACAGACTGTTCTTAATAAAAGTTTTAGCTCTACTCCAAGAGCAAAAAATGGCACTGATTTACGCGGAAAAAGTATAGAGAGGCCCACAGACCAGATATTTCTTTACATATATGTATATAAACATATGCCTAAACTGTGCTGAATTACCTGGTCCTTGAGCTTCTGTTAATTACAGACTGCGGAGAGAGATTTTTTCTCCCTACATTCATCCTGGTACTGAAACTGAGGTACTGAAACTGAGGTACTGAAACTGAGGTACTGAAACTGAGAAACAGATTGTAGGCTTGAATTGATTATAGGCTTGAAACTGAGAAACAGATTCTTGCTGGGAGATCTGGCAAGAACAGCCTTCGTTAGTTGCATTACGGATTATCCTCTGCTGTAAACTGACCGCTACATGAAAAAGGTTCTGGATTTGCCTTTCGGGGAAGTGCATTGACCTCTGACCTTCGTGACGGAGTTCATTCAATATGATCAGTATTGCAGAATTGTCGATAAATTTTAAATCGTGGACACTTTGAGGGTTTCGCACATTGTAAAAGTTTGAGAACTCGTGGCCTTTTTCTGAAGGTTTCCGGGTCAATGTGTGGAGCTATCGGGGGGGATTCGAAGAAACCAAGGCTGGCAGGTGAATGTGGCAGCCGATCATTCAGGTTCTAAACCTGAGGCACACAAGCGTCGGGGAAAGTGGGGTTATCACCCTTTGGAAGGGTTAACTAAGCATGAAAGGGAGGCAATGCAAGCAGGCAATGGTAGACCATCCGATGCAGATGTTGCAAGAACCATTACTGAGGTGTTATTTTGTTCTGAGTTACCTCAAACGACTGCTTTTCTGAAAGTAGAGTTTTGGTTGCATGTAACCTTTTGAGCGATGCTTGTAGAATGTTTTCTTTTGAAGTATCTGGACAGTGTCATATCTGCAAGGCTTTTGCATTTCGTAGGTGAAGGGGACGAAGGCAATGTGGTTGTTCTAGTACAGACGGAATGTGGTCTCATCTCACATTTTTGTTCAGGTCAACTGGAGTGCCATTATTATGTCTTCCGATGTCACGGATGAAGATTCTGTCTTGGGAACTGAAGTGCACTACCTGGTTGACGAGCGGGGTGGTATGTTCATCCTTTATCATCTGCAGTTGATAGTGTGATGTCCCTGCAAGGAGCCTAGCAGTGCAGTGCACTCTTGATTAGTACACTTGATTAGAACCCACAATGTGTTTATAAAAGTCAGGAGGGGGAGGATTCAATGCTACCTTGTTGAGAAGATAAATGGTCACATATAGAAGTGGCTAATAGCTAGAACTTTCAGTTGCATCAGGACTAGCACATGTTCATCATCAAGGTGTTTCTTTACCTTCAAGATAAGGTAGTTCTGCACTGTTTGCCATTGAGTGCGCTGATTCACTGTGTGGGATCTTGTGCTTTCAGATTTTATTTTTGAGATGAATGATGACAGCGAGTTTCTTTCCAACCTTAGTTCTTCACAAACTTTCACGGTGAACAGCAGTCACTTACCCTGCAAAAACTTCACAATGCAATTCTGCTATCCTTGATTTTGTCCCTTGTTGAATGAAAGGTGTGGTTTCAAAGATGGAGCAGGCTTCAAAAGTGCTTGCCAGTTTGTATGGTTGGTAGGTCCTTTTGTATGCTAGTACCAAGCTTTTTAGAAACTGATCAATAATCTTAATAGTCTACATTCCTTGACCTGACATGAAAGGGTTTTTTGCATTGTGAAGGGCAGGTTTTGATAGGCTTTGGGCCCATGGATGAGATTCAAATAACAGACATGATCGAGGAAGTGGGTGAAGATGAAGATGAGGATTCCGACCTACTGGAGGACGACAGTGATGACAGTGAGGAGGATGAGGACCTAGAAGATTTTGACGAACAAGTGAGTTCCATATTCAACCAGTTCAATTCTAAGCTTTTATATTGTAATAGAGGGACATAATCGCTGGTCCACACCTTAGGAAACAACTAAGACCTGGACGTGTCTCTGAACTTATGTATTTCATAGAGGCTTTTATTACAAGCTCTTTAACCAGTGTACTTGGCACTTGCACTAGGATGCTGGAGCTAATGTGTTGCAAGTGGATTGATCTATTACTCAGCTCCCATAGAGGCGGCCGAGTTACTGTGGCTGTGCCCGTAGTCCTGTGAGGTCATTGCTTGAAAGATTTTCCCTTTGATTCAGTTTTGGCAGGAAATGGTAGCTGGAGCACCGCCAGACCTTCTTCAGGAAGGGCTATCACCTGAGTCATTAGGCTCCTTAGGTGGGTGGGGAGGTCCAGATACACTGCAGTGGGTACATCCAATGGAGTTTGCCAATAAGATTGTTCAGGTTAGTGATGCAGGGGCTTCCCCGTCTGCATGTTTCCTGCAACATGGTTAGGCTCTTATTTTTGCTCTAAATAGATGTCCCATATAAATCTGCATCATACCTTCAACCCAAGTCTACATCAGCTGTGTTATAATGTAATGGAGCAGGAACAATAGAGGAGTTCTTTCAATCTCCAGGAAGTGTCCAGATATCAGTGGTTTCAGGAATAGCGACTTTGTGAGGAGACAAAGGTCTATAATTGCTTTGTGAAGAATTGTATTATTGGGAAGTATACATGAATGAGGATTGTATTGAGCTGAAGTACTTGTAGCTTTCCTGGATTACAGGCCATATCAGTTGATCACTCACAGGACATGAACAAGCCGACCAAGCGTTTGACGATAAAAGGCATTGTGAGGAAGGTTACTGAAGAGGAGGAACCTTATGTTCAAAGTCTTTGGTATGACCGCTTTCTATGGGATGAGGATGACGAGAGTGATTTAGAAGAGGAACATGTAGGTGGAGACAGGGGCTCAAAATTAGGGGATAAAGATTCAATTGCACGGAGCCGTGTGAATGGGGCAGCTTCAACATCTAGAACCACTGCTCAGGGTCCTGGAATGGGAAAATCCAACTCAAAAAATGGCACAAAAAGAACGGGGAACAAGAGTGATTCGAAGGTGAATGTGAGCAGGCAGAAGAATGGCAGTTTATCATCATCAAGCAGGGGGGTAGCAGTAACTGATCCTTCATTGACAACATCTTCTGTAGTCAACATTCAAGATCCCAGAAGGGGAGAGACGGATGCTTCTAATGTGGGTACTAGTGCATCAGGTTCTTCTTTATCCAACGACCAAAAACTACAGGTTGGTTCAAGAATAGAGGATTTGGAGATTTGTGGGAAAGGAGACGGTGAGGAATCTTCAGAAGGAGGAGATGTACTTGAGGGGGAGTGGACGGATGAAGAAACAAGTGAGGATGTTGGCACCACATTCTATAAGCTTGAAATGATCAGCATTGAGCTGGATTCAAGCTCTGGGTTGCAGGTCAGCAGCCTTTTATTCCTGAAACCTGCATTTTAACATACTTGTATGACTGTGAAGTCTTCTTCAGGGAAAGCTGACTTGCTGTTACTATTGAAGGACTGTTAGCCTCTTATACATAGAGACCTCTTAGTGGAACCCTTTAGCAGATATTCAAGAGACCTGTGGTTTCAATCTTTGTATGGTCTTTATGAAGAGGGCAAGCATTTGATTCTTAACTTTTTCCACAATTTCACCCTGTGCACATTTCTGAAGAAGGCATTTAGAGTACAGTTATCTACACCACTTGTATTACTCCTACAGAGACCCGATTAATGGTGTAGGGAGTAAAGAGATTGGCAAGAGTGTTGTCAACGGAACATGAGTTGTTTGTTTTGTCCCGCATCTCATCAGTAATCTAGGGCTATCTGAGTACAGTGGGAATCAGTGAACTGTACAAGGCTTTTTACTTAAGATAACCTCAAAGGCAGTTTGAGATTACATACATAAATCAACTAGCTTAGTACTATTTCGTCAAAGCATTTTAATAGTGTACTTACAAAGTGTGGTTTTAGCCCAGGATATTTAATTGTCAACTGATGGCCATTATGTTTTTTGCCAGACATCTATCGAAGTACAAGAATTCTGTGATGGGGAACCAGACATCTTGGCTCATTGTTCAGCAGCAATTATAGACCGAATGAATTTCGCAGGCAACAAGACAGAAGAAGCCCTCAAAGCATTGTGCCGACGAGAAAAAGGCCTTGAAGTTGAGGTAATATTCTTGAATTTCAACATGCACTGTGCTGATGAACATATTCTGATTTTGTGAGGGTCAAAATAGGTACACCTTGTTTTGACCTTGATGTTGGATTCCATGACCTCAAAGTAGCCTGTTAACATCTTCTCATTGGCTTGAAAGGCTTCTGGGCTGGAGGAATAAATCACTTACAAAAGTGACTTGGGACTCGATAACTTCTTCCTCAAATTGTGCAATAAAATCCGAATGACCACCATCAACCCTTTACATAAAGGCTCTTTGACAGTACGAGGAGTGCCACTGTCAGCCATGTAGTTGGGTGATCTGAGCAAGACGAAGAAAGAGATTTGTGCAGTCATTTAATCCAATATAATGGCCACGAAATATTTATACGAGTTGCAGCAAGGAAAGTCGTTTAAAAGATTGATTGTCCATACAGTACCTACAATCTCAATCTAGAATTGTTGCCAAACTGATTCCTGAACCCATGCTCCTGCTCTTAACTTTCTGAACCATGTGGCTGAACCAAAAGTACAGTTTTGAGATGCTGAATCATGTCGTGTCTTGAGTTAGTTGGAGAGGAATGGGGATATTGTAGAAGCTCTTGATCTGATGATGACATGCTATGCTATGCTATGCTATCACTGCTGTAGATTAATTAATCTGGAGGGATGAAACTTTGAATGGTCACCTCTGGGATATTGATTAGACGTATTGGGTGTTCTATAGGAAGTGGCAGTTAGCGGAGTTGACTGTTTGGGTGTGGAGTTGCGAGTAAGTGCTGGCATTGAGATCCAAACGCTCAGATTTCAGTTCAACAGAAAGGTACTTGTGCATGTCTTACTGTTCTTGTTTTGTGCGAGATGTGGACTGAACTAATGACATGTAATATGGTAAAAATGTGTGTTGCAACCTCTTGTGTGCTTCAGAGCAATTTCTTTGTCTGCTATATCTTTGAATATCCATTCTCTTCTGAAATTTATCATGTTTGGTGTCTGTTCATTGATATTGTGTTTGATTAAATTTGTGTGCAGGCTACCTGTGAGAAGGTGGCAGATCAAATGATAGATCAGTTGCTATACCCACGCCCAGGCCAAAAGCGACCCAGAAAAGGCCAACAACGGCCATCTAGGCGTTAAGCTGTATTGTGTATGGGAACCTGCTGAAACCTAAGAACTAAACACTAATATCCTCCTTGAATGGGTACATATTCTTCACTAGTGCAGATTGTATAATTTAGAATCTGCTCTGATTGAGTTGGTTCCTCACTATTTGGGAATCCTTGTAAAGCAGAACTTCAATCCGTTCAATGTGCAAGCAGTCGAAACCTTTTCTAACGTGGGGCCAAGACTTTTAATATTGAACTGTAATATGCTTGCTAATGCAAAGTATGAAACAGAATGCAATGCAGAGAAGTGTTCATAGTTTCTCAATTTGGAAGCATGTAGTTCTGGTCTTAGTCTAAAATGGATGTATTGTAGTCGAGGCATTTCAGCTTAGTTTATCATTTATAGGGCATTGCTTGGTTGGAAAATAACTAGACATAAATGTGGCAGGCTAGCCAAAGATTTCAGTCATTCCACCTTACGCAGCTGATAAGCATTCTTTCAAAAGTATTGTGTGCTTCAGTTTAGGTAAGAGTGATAGATCATGCCTTCACTATGTTTTAAAATATTGCAGCTTTTGTCTGATCTGTTGGTTTTCTTTTGATGCTAGTGAATGCTACCTCTTAAGTGGATTCTGAAGGGGAGAAAATGTGCCTTTAAGAGAAGGCTGAGAGTTTGACCAAGGTATTCCTACAAGTTAGAAGAATAAATCATGCTACCAAAAATCTCTTGACGAGGCACTTTAGATAGTGACTTGGTGCTTGTCCAAGTTAATGCCATCCAAGCTGTGCAAATGCAACATGAATATGCACACTTTGGATAAAATTTCCTAATAGAATTTGTTCAATTAGCACACTTCTTGCCTATTGTTTGCAAAGGTTTGGATCAGTCTTTCCTTGTCAGAAATGGCACATTCAGTGCAAAAGCTTCTCAGAAATGAAAAAAATTAGGTCGATGTATATTTAACTTCAAGACATTTTACTATATTTAGTTAAATTCCAATTTCCATATTTGTGAAAACATGTTTCTAGTTCTGTGATCTTAAGGCTCGACTGGTGGATAAAATAACTCATTGAAATCTGTTTCAATGGATGTATAACTTATGAACTGATTTTCTCTACAATATTACTCATGACAATTACAATGATGATGATCAAGACTTCTACAGCATTTTTTTCCCTTGCAAGCATATTGTTGTGCAATAAATCAATGCTCTAGTTCATTAAAGTAGTTGAAGATGTCTAATTTACTTCTGAAATACATTGTCTTGCAAAAGTGTTTCTTCCAACAATTACCTGTACACTAAGAAAAACAGCAAAAAATCCAGGAACCTTGGGGTCACAAATTGCAGCTGTAAATAAGGGCAAAACTTGCTCATGTCTACTTAAGAGCTGTAATCACACCAAAGAATGTCAAAACAACACCTTTTTTTTCCCCAGCTAACTTAAAATACAACTAAAATTTGGTAAAGCCTAAAGCATATTACAAGCTGCATCTCACTTCGAGGTGCACATCATATATCCTTGGGTGAGAGGATCATCTATCTACGATTGGAAAGTACCGAGTCACTCCAAGATAAGAAGAAGTCACGGGTAGCATTGGGTAGACCTGTGCACATATACCAACCACCACATTCAACCATCAATGAGTTCACATCCTTAAGGGGGTCTGAAATGAATCCTCTTATCTCTACACCCATTTCTCCTAGAATATTAAACATGCCAGTAACGCGAGATGGTTAGCAAATCCAAAGCGAGGCTGTAGCCACTTTCCTCATAATTTTTGAAGCACATATGAATATCTCATTCAAAGTGAAGTTTCTATAGCGCCAAACCCCACCCCCCGCCTGGTGACTATTGAACCTAGATTAACTGACAAATTTTGAGCACATAGTCCAATCTCTTTTAAAAACATGTCCATTCTTAGATCCACACCTTACCACACTGATTAAAAGAAGTAGCTGAATTAGGCCCGCTTCTCAACAAACCTAAAAGGAAAGAAATGTTTAGCTTCTTCTGGTTACTATAAAATGACTATATACAACCATGCACGTACCTTGCACTACATCTCTCAATACAGTAGTTGGATCAAACTCTCCTTCTACCAGTCTGTATATATCCAATAACTGGCCATCCCAACAGACATTGTCAGCTATGAGAAGCTAGCATCTTGCCATTTGTGAAATTCAACAATAAAATGTATTGCAACTCAAATCAGGAGCACCAATTAACCATTACTGTATTTAGAATCTTAGGTTCATAATCATTATGTACAAAATTTCAAAGCTCGATAATACATGAAAGTGGGATGTACATATAAATAGATAAATAGATGAATTCTAGCATATAGGTGTGAATTCCAAAATTCCAAAATACCTCGCGAATGTGTAATCTGGAGTCTTCTGTAAATGCCATCAGAAGTTGCTGGCGCAAAGCTGCATCAGTGGCAACAACCCGGGCGCCATCTTTTATTGTGTCGGTCAGGTCAAGCTTTCCACCAGCTGGTTTTCTTGGCCTACCATTTCTGTGCCCACAAAACAAAGTAAGTAATTAGTTACACTTTTGAAATTGTCCATAATTACAGATACCCAAGTCCCTATTATGAAACATTTGAACAAAACTCAAAGACAATACGAACTAACTAAAGAACTTAAATAGCAAGCACGATCTGCAAAACTTTACAATGCATTTAACATATTTAGTTCACCACAAAATACCCGTTGCCATTTGTGGGTTGTTCAGAATCCTTCAATGGAACATTACGATTCATCATGGTAACTTGCTCCCTTGCCAGCACAATCAAGTTCTCAAGTCTTTTCCACTGAAAAAGACCATCCCTGAATAACACCTGTTCCACGCCAGACCTCAATTAACTCAAAACAGCAGAAAGGCATCCTCAAGCTCACTTGTAAACACATGCCCATCTTTTCAAGTGAAACATCCAACTGGATCCTTTCCTTGGAAGTCTCTATATGAAGACAATATACTGGGATAAGATAACCAAAAGGCATACAACAAAGTCATCGATTTCAATGTACTACTTTATTCCCGAACTAGGTCGTGAAAAATTACTTGTGGAAGTCTACCTGCACAAGTCGTTCTCTCAAAGCTGGATCTGGGTCTGTCAAAAGTCGCTTTGCAACATACGGATATGCTACCTGCAACCAGCAAACATAAAATTGAACATTCAAGTGATCTTCCAGAAAGAGTTCATTTGGAAAATGTAGGGCAAAGCATTTCTACTATTTTTTAGTCAAGGCCGCTCAGTCACATAGTTTGTTTGCTTACAAAAGTTCCCACAAAAAGAAATCGCTTTGCAAACTTACTCAAGCCTACAATCTATGTTCCCAAAGCAAGGAGGAGGTGTACCTCCAGAAACTTGAAATCTGGTTGAAGTGTTAAGCAAATTCCTTCTTGTGTCAGCAACGATCGAATGACTAACGAAAACCTCTCGGGGATACGGATTGGGTACTGGTATACAAGCTGATTGAACTTTCCTGCAAAAAAGAAGACCCACTTCGTTGAGCTGCAACTACATTCATTATCCACAGTATGTCAATCAGAAAGTGTTGAGAGTGTAGAGCATAAAGTTAGCTAGGCACAAAGCTATGTGGTGGAGAGAGAGAGAGAGAGAGAGAGAGAGAGAGAGAGAGAGAGAGAGAGAGAGAGAGAGAGAGAGAGAGAGGACTCCGATGTTGCCACCAACATGAATTATGGTGTTGCTTAAATTTCAAGTTAGTCTAATTTTATATGTAATTCCAAAACAGACATCACAAGTATTAGAGGGACGTTAAAGAATACTGCTCCTTTCAAAAGTTAACACCTTGAATAGGTGTGGACAAGCTGGGCCGCACATAATCTCCCCAAAAACCAAGCCCCTAGATTCCCACATGGTTGGTTGAAAATATCCAGTTCACTTGGATACCCTCCCTATGGTTAGTTAGACCATAATGGTAGGGTGCATTGGAGATCAAGTACAAGGAAAGGTCTCTCACTGACTCTAAATGCTGCAACCAACATCAATTATGGTGTTGCTTCATCTTCAAATTATTCTAATCCTATGTAACTCTAACAAAGAGCACAAGAATTAGAGACATTGAAGAATACTGCCTACTTTCAAAGGTGCACACCTTGAGTGAGTGTGGACAACCTGGCCTGCACCTAATCTCCCCCAGGAGCAAGCCCCTAGGATCCCACGTGGTTGGTTGAAAATATCCAATTCACCCAGATATCCTCACTGTAAGGTTAGGTGGACCATAGTGGTAGGGTGCATTGGATATCAAGTGCTACAAAGGTCATCCCTCCAAGCACTATTCCAGTCTTAGGCAGCTCAACTTTGGAACTCCATGAGATCCAGGTTAGGGCCTTGGGTTTGGTAGACTCCCATGTCATGAATTGGTTGCTTAAAATTTTCCTCAAAAAATTTGAAAAAGCTAGAGCGGAGACAAAATAGATGTTTCCGACACACACCAGTGACAGTTCGGAAGTTGAAGTCAGCCAAGCCCTTGCCAGTTGAGTTTTGCCAGATAGCCTCAAGAGCTGGCACAATTGGCGTGACATCAGTGCCAGGAGAGAGAAAGCCAAGCCTAGTGAAATCTCTTGCCATCTCCATGTAGTCTTCATTCACAGCATGTACAACCGCATCAATCAATATCTGCTTGTTCCTCTGCTTTCACAAGGAAAGAAATTATTAGACTCAATTCGAAAATCACAAAATAGTGTCTCTTTGCCTGCAGGCTATTGCCTCAATCTTTCTAGCGGCCCTAACCAGGGCAACTTGATTTGCCTGTTGCTCCTCCCTTATTAGGCTACCCCTCAGGATGCAAAAGTTTTCAGATGACTGGTTGACTTGGTGACCCCCACTATGATTAGGTGCATCATCGCAAGTAGCACTAGCATGGCTCAGTGGAGAATGAAACCCACACGACTTGCAAGGTGGAGATGAGTCCCAACAACTCAAGCTATTGGCTTGATCCTGGGGGATACAAACATATACTTTGAGAAAACTTCCCTCGAACCACATCAGATTCCTGCAGATTATGTTGGGATACCATGACTGATCTTCCAAACACATGTGCCAGCACACATGTTCAGCTCAGTGCATTTTCTTCAGCCATGGATGAAATCACTAATGTGCAAATCATTTTGAGAATCTTGGGTGTGGCTCTAAATCTTAGGTCATATTAAACAGTGAATCACTGTTGCAAATCTCAGTATACAAGTCCAATATTCTTTCCATGGTTTGACACTTTACTAAGAAACTAAACATGTTTTAGACGAAGGATATACTTTGAACTTGAGAATCCAACCTTTGAGTACTTGTTTTCTAATGGACATTGCAGCAACCACTTCCGAACCCCCCCCCCCCCCCCCCCCCCAATTTCCTTCTACTGTAGGTGATTTTTATTTACCTGGCTTAGTTCTGCGACATTTCCAAAATCCACATAGGCAATGCGGCCATCACGCATGGCAAATATATTGCCAGGATGGGGGTCACCATGAAAGAGACCAAACTCTAGTAATTGCCGTAGTGCAGCACTGACTCCGACTGTTATAAAAGCCTCAACATCAATACCTGCATCTTTGATTCCCTGCACATACCATGTTTGACAGCTCAGCAACAGCTGGAATATTGATCTAAAGAAATGCTTCATGTGGATAGTCACAATACGTAGAGGTGGACAATATATGAACAATATATACCAAGCTTGATGCAAGCAAACCTTGACTATACAGATAATAGGTAAAGGTGAACGATATATGAACAACACATATCAAGGTTCATGCAAGCAAATCCTGACTACGCAGATAATATGTAGAGGTGAACAATATATGAACAATATATACCAAGGATGATGGAAGCAAACCCTCACTACACATATAACATGACATCCAAGACATATAACATGCCAGGGATTCCCCAAACTCTAAAGCAACCAGAGTTTCCAGATCTATAATTGAAGTTGAGACTAAACTGAGATTTGAAAATAGATAATTATGAAGCTCAGTTGCTGAAATAAAAACCTGGGGGTCGGTGCATCGGATGCCATCAATCCACTCCATCACAAGCACACGCTGGCCACTTAGTTTCTTATACACAAGTGGGATTTTAACTGTTGAAGAAGCCTTGAAGTTCTCATAAAAGTCTTCAATGTTACGTGCCTCCTGCAAAATGATGAATGGAAATCTGAAACCTTTAGTCGCATTCATAAGTATGCAATAAAAGCACAGTCCTTAATTATTGAGCTAATCAATGGAGGATAGATAAGAGTGAAGAAGAGCGACTTACCAGAGTGTAGTCAAGCTCTTCAAGAAGTTTTTCACCAAACTCATCGACAATAAGTTCTGCATTGCAACCGAGCTTCTGAACACTGTAAAAATTCAAGAGAGACGCCAAATTTCGGAACAAGAACAGATCCCTGTATATTATTGGTTCGATATTTGGTCTTTGAACCTGCAAACAACAAGAATAATATTTCAATATAATCTGAACACCATGGAGGAAGCAGCTTGCACTTTTTCTCCCAAAAGGTTCAATTTCACCAGATTAATGTTCTGAATTTAGTAGCAATAGTGCACCTACTTTGTCAACTTGCTCTGGGAACTTATCTTTTGACATTCTCTTGCTGCCAAGATACAGTAGGGCGAAAAAAGAACATTACATAATTAACAATCAATTGGTAACCACCTCAAATGTATTTTCCTTAAAACATGAAAACTATATGTAGATAATTATGTGAGAATTAATACTGCTTAAAGAATGCAATTGTTCTGTAAACCACCTTTATGGCAACTTCCTCGCCGGTGCTGCGAAGTGTTCCCCGATAGACCTGACCTAGGCTCGCAGCAGCAATTGGAGAAGCTGATAGCTTACTAAATATTTGTTCGAGTGGCATCCCCATTTCTTCTTCTATAATCTTAAAGGCTATCTGTACAGACACATGCAAAAAAAGCATTATGATTCTTCAAAATTGGACATGGGTACTGACAAGCATCTACATAGACAAACCATGAAAGTCCCAATACATGAAATTGCTCAATACAACATTATTTAGACATACCAGCAAGAAGTAATAATATCTTAACAGAAACAAGTTCAAGAAAGTGCATACCTCATTCGCAAATGCAGGTACATCATCCTGTAAGACACAAAGCTCATTCATGTAATCCTCCCGGATAATATCTGGTCTGTTTGCTAGCACCTGCAGAAGGTGACAAACGCATAACCATCAAAATCAGCAACCAAATTTTGAGCCATCATGAAAGACGTTTGACTGAAGGTCAACTGACAGGAATAGCCATGCATAGTAGTCATAACACTATTGATATATATACATTATCAATAATGTGATGGCTGTACGTCTGTTTTGGATACAATTCGGGTCTATGCACCATCCAAGAATCTTACCACACCAAGTTACCAGTAGCGCTGGACTAGTATATAGATGAATGCATGGCATCAATATACAGTATCAGTATTGATATCAAAGAACCTACCCGCCTGACATCAAAATTGTAGTACCAGTCAGATATTGATACATTGCAAGATAAGAGAAACTTTGTATACCCAAGTCATTATTTGGGTCAATAGGTACCATCCTAATACAATATTGATACTAGGGTAACTTTACCTAGGTCAGAAGACTCTTGGATGGTATATAGACCTGAATGGTGTCTGAAACAAAAAGATCCTTAAATATCCATAACCTATTGGTGTCAGAAAAATGTAAAATCCCCATCTATATACCCAAGTGGTATAAAAACAATAGTGATAGCAGTTCAGTACTGGTGATGAATTACTTGTCCAGCTTTGATGAAAGAGGGGCCCAACTCGCAAAGAAGATTCCGAAGCTGGGCAGCTCGGAGTGGAACCATTTCTTCCCCTCGCCCAACAAGGCAATCATAAGAGAGGTTTGCCCAATAAAATCCCAATCTGCTGATGATCTCAAAACCTCGATTGACTACGGAAAACAAAGCGCCGGGTGACTCCAGCACTGTTTGTCGTACCTGTTCAAAGACAAAGAGATCAACTATTACGACATAAATAACAACACTTTACATGCTTCTGCAATCAACCGTATGAACTGCAAATATATCGATCTACTCTTCATTTGCATGAAATTTGGGATCCACTTTCTTCTTTGAATCCAAACTTATTCTAGGCATTCATCAGTCTCATCAAGTTAGGTTTTCTGATGGCATCTGACACACATTTGTTGCAGGTCATCGCACAAATTCTTCACCACTCAGAAATTCATTGTACGGTCTTTGTCCATCAAATGCCTGATCATCCACTCTACTACCACACTATGTACCATTCAACACCTAAACAAACAATTTGGTACAAATCCACTCAAAGAATAATTGATTGAGTATCTTTCTGAATTTGAGGAAATGCACCTTGCCAGAGACTATCTGATACTACCTACTTCTTCCTTCAATTCAGGTTATCATTAATTTATTTTGCTGATGAAAAGTAGTCCAATAGTTTCTCAATAATTTGAAAATTGCACCACGTCCTCTTACAAATTTCATGAGGCCTATGGAACGTCAGATAGTTCTAGGCAACTATTTTGTTCAAATCCAATAAAATTCAAGTAACCCTTGGCCCGATTGCCTTATGGGTTTGATGTGAGAAATGTTGTCATAGGAAGAATCCTAAAGATTTGAAAGGAATTCAAATCACGAGTAAGCATGCAAATCTACTCACCCTTCTGGAGTGTACCTACTTCCTGGAGTACTGACAAAATAATTTACTTCATTCAAACAAAATCGTTACAGGCAAGAAGACAAATAAGAATTTTGTGGCTAAACATAGGCTACCAAATGTTGCTTCTACAGCGATGTGTATATGCTCTAATGCAAATCCACATTGTATATACCCAAAGCACCAAAATGTTAGTGTGTGTACAACATGTGTTTGCAGTTGACCCAATTGTTATCTATATCACTAAAAGAGAATGCATAAAGAATTCAAAACCACAACACAGACATGTTGTTGTCATGCACTTAGTTTAAAATAAAATATTGATGCTTGCCATGGTGTATTTTAAAACTCCCATCATTTTGTGAGGGGAAGAGTCCTAAAGGAATTGGAAGGAATTGTCATCATGCGTAAGGATGAAACCTTTCTGGAATGTATTTCCTGAAGGGGATGACATCAATTTGTGAGTGATAGGAAGATATCTAGAGAATTGAAAGGATCAATTCTCATCAACAGCAAATTCCTTCCAATTCTGCAAACATACTCACCCTTTCTGGATTGGTATTACCTGAAGAGATAACATCATTTTGAGAATGAGGGGAAGACTCCTAACGAATTGGAAGGAAGCGTCATCATATACTCACCCTTTCTGGAATGTATTTCCTGAAGGGATCACATCATCTTGTGATTGAGGGGTAGAATCCTAATGAATTGAAAGGAATTCTCATCACAAGTATATTCCTTCCAATTCTGCAATACAATCAACCTCTCTGGAATGTATTTCCTGAGGGACCAGATGACATCAATTTGTGAGTGATAGCAAGATTCCTAAAGAATTGGAAGGAATTCTCATCAAAAGAAAATTCCTTCCAATTTTGCAACCATAGTTACCCTTTCTGGAGGGATGACATCATCTGAGGGCAAGAATCTTAAAGAACTAGAAGAGAGTGACATCACGAGTAAGCATGCAAATTCTACTCACCCTTTCTGAAGAGTATTTCCTGAAGGGATTGCAGACACCTCGCTCCAGCTCAAGCTCCTCCATGGCACCAGTGGAAGACGCCGTCGGCTGCGTGAGGCGCTCCAGCAAAATTCTCTGCGGACTGGGCATGGTGTTCACCAAGCCCTTGCCATTGCTCTCCTTCCTCGTCACACCTGCAACTTTCGACACGATCCTCGTTCTCGTCCTCGACACAGGAAATGAGGCCGGCAAGTTTACCTTTAACCTATTTGCGGCACCGCCCAGCCTCAGTCCAGAATCATGGCTCAATGCTGAGGAGGAACCGACCAAGCCTTGTTGCTGGCTTATAGATGGTGATGCCATGGCAGAAGATTGCAATACTACAAGGCTTCCATCAAAGGCAACAATCACCATTCAACAAGACTCTAAACCCTCCCTCTCCTCAAATCAAACACCCCAAATGCGCGCCAAAAATTGCCGGATGGGCGTCAAAAATTGAAGTTCTGGAAAAAATTGTGTTTCTCACTCTCCTGCCAGAGTAGGTAGGATTAATCAATCGAGTGCACCACTCTTGACGTTGTTCTTATCAGCTTCTCATGCTTCTCTCATCAAACACTCCTTATCAAAAGCAGTCAAATTAATCACTACTCTAAACCCTCTCCTCAAATTCCAAAAACCTTTCCAGCAAGCTTGCCCACGAATCAAACTATTCATAATCTCAATCTCTCCTCAAATTGAAAGTGCTATGCAGATGACTCACTCTCCTGCCAGAGTTGGGTTAATCAAATACACGCAAAAATTGGATTCTCTTCACCATTCATTCATCGGCAGTCTAAACCCGCAATCTACTAACAATGGCAAGAGGTCTTCCCTGTTCAACACCCCCAAATTACTCTCCCTACCAGATGGGGCCCGGAAATGAAGTGCGGAACAAATGTGACAGAGCTAGGTAGGTTAGTCAAGTACAACACAAGATATCGTTTTCACAGAAAAGAATGTGCGACTCATAATTGCTGGTACGATATACCAATGGGATGGGGATGACATCAACAGCAGCAGCAAGTCTCCGAGTCCCAATCATCAAACGAACGAACGAACGAACGAACAGAGTGTGCAGCCACGTCGAAGCATTAGTGCCGCGTAACTGTTAAGTGGATGAAGTGGAGTTTAGTTAAGAGTAAGTTGGTGATCTGGTAGAGGATAGGGAGTGAGTGGTTAGGAAGTGGTCCAGCCAGAAAGGGAACAGAAACTCCTCAACTTCACGCCTCCTTCAATAATCTTCATAAGTTACGCCATCGACACACACAGAGGCAGGAGGAGGTGTCACTCGTTGGTGTGTGAGTTGTTAATGTAAGTAGCGAGGGAATTGTAAAAAAGTGGGTCAAAGCAGATTGGTTGCAGTGTGTCGCACTTTCCAACACAACGATGTGCGTGTCAACAGGAGATGATTCTCTCGCTACCGCTTCAAAGAAGATTGGAGCTTGACCGGGGATTCTCAAATTGGCTTTGCCAGATTATTCTGCATGTTCTGCGGTGGACTCACGGAACAATCACGGTGGTCGTCCACGAACTTGCTGGGACTTATACGATCATATTCCACCATGATATATGGGAATATCCACATTTAATTGTCACAACATTTTATTCAGCTGTTCCATTCTTTATATATATAATGACAATGCTTCACTTGAATTTATCATGATGAATCTGTTGGTAAGATAGAGTAAGCATGGCATAGTTCCAAATAGTATCTGACTTATTCTTGGCCTCACCCAGCCAACGGTTGTAGTTGGATAATGTTATGGTGGTGACCCTTTTACTGAGGACCCCTTTAATTTCTTGCTTGAAATGAATGCGGTTTGAACATGTGAGCTTGGGGTTAGTTTGGACCCACTTCAGTAATCAATGCTTTGGAAGTTCGTAGTTTATTGGCTCTCTCATGAGGGAAGAGCCCGGGGGGTGCACTCCATTGTCAAGTTGAACACCACGTGCGATAAAAAGAAATCTACTTTTTACATAAAGCATCATCATAATGGGTCAAAATTTTATCAATTTTTTTTCATGAGTAGATAAAATCGGTATCTACTACATAGTAAAAAATGGTAACAAAATTTGATGATTTGTTTTTTTAATAAAACATACCGTTTCTAACTAGAATGACGCAGAATTGAACTAAACAAAATTACTACAAAAATGAAGATGACTAAAAATTTCAAAAAAATATACAAAAGATACCATCAATGGTTATGTATATGTAGAAAAAATTTCATAATTTTTAAAATGATCTTTGGCATATAATAGAGGGTAGCAAACCATTATCGCACGTGGTTATGAAATGTGAGGGGGTGTGATCGCCCCGTGGGGAAGAGACCTGGGGGTGGTCTTTGAAATAGGCCAAAGTTTGGCAGCCAACCGGAACTGGCCACATATGTGTTGTGATTCGATGATGTTAGTAACTTGCTCTTCAAGCGGAGTCCAATTGGAAGTGAGTGTTGATTTAAAGTAGTCTCTAAAATGAGCAAGAGTTTGGCCTTGGTTTGCTAGCCGATTGGAATTAGCCACGTGTGCAAGGTAATAATAGGATGGAACACTCTTGTAACTAGCTGCTTGTTTGTATGATTCCAAAAACTATGTAAGTTAGACGTGCCTAATTCGGTGACTTATAGCATGCCCACACTAGGGCGAGTCGTTGCTCCTTGGTAGCAAGAGTAGTCCCTCATGATAGGGGAAGTTCATCTCTTTTTGAAATTTACAACTATCACTAAGGAATTTTCATCCTACTCATAATAACCTCACTAGATGTAATGCACTACAGTTTCACATGTTCACTTCACCGCACACAAGGCATGAACTCCTATCAAGATGGAAAATCTCCCATTGTTTTGGGCTAGCTGCTAGTCCTAGTGCAGGCATGCTATTATCTTAACTGGACACCTATTTTTGAGTGTTATGTGGTTAGGTGTGGCTCCAAGAGCGGATACCAAAAAGACGTGTATTTTAAAAGAGTTGGACTACATGCTCAAAATTTGATATTCACTCTAGGCTCAATAGTGAATCTAATTTAGGAGAGGAGGGGTTAATATGATCCTTACATGAGCACCAATATCTTCACTTTGATAATGAATAAGATAATTCATATGAGCTCCAAAAATTATGAGGAAGGTTGCTATGGCCTTGATTTGGATTTGCTAGCCATCTCGTGATAATCACGTGTTTCATATCCTAGGAGAAGTGGGTTAGTCAGAAAAAATTAACCATGCAAGACCTATCTACCTGACATGCTAAGATGTAGACTTCACTACTATGGGCCCGTGCCGTCCTGACCCTTTGCACCTGCGCATGATAATAAATCACTTTAACATAGCTAGTCCCCCTAGCCCCATGTGGTTCCCCTACCTTTCCAGAATGGCGGGGCGATGGCCTCACCACCATCACCACGAGCTCCGTTGTATATAGACGGAGGAACCTCCAACAAATTAAGATATATTCCATAATGACATAAGTTATGATAACCACACATAACTTGATGACCCTTACCCAAGAGCGAGCCCTACATATTCTTGCCTAAAATGCACATGGTTTGAACATCTAAGCCTAGGGCAATTTTGGGCACACCTATAGTCTACACTTGCAAATTTGTAAATTGTCTTATACAATGTCCAAAAACTACACGTTCCAATGTGTTATCTACATATTTTGTTGTGGACGGAAAAATCTCTAGCAAATTGGGACATATTCCATCACGACATATGATAACCACACCTAATTATGACCCTTACCCAAGAGCGAGTCTTATAAATGCTTGCCTAAAATGAATGTGGTTTGAATATGAGAGCTTAGGATCAGTTTTAAACACACAAGTAGTCAACACTTTGAAAAATCATAGTTTATTCATACGATGTCCAAAAACTACATGCTAAAGTGTGTTGAATTTTTTAATTTGATGCATGAAGACTCAAGATAAGGTAAGCGGATCTCATTTGATTACTTATCTCATTTAAATGCTTATATTTGAGTGTTGTGTGGCTAGGTGTGAATCTAATAATGAATAGTAAAACGACACGTGTTTAAACGAGATTGGATTACATGAACATAATTTGTGAACTAATTTGGGCTTATTAGTTTAAATTTGGGGGACCCTATATGATCATTTAAGAAGGAATGGAGTTTTGATAATGACTAAGATACTCTTATGAGCTATGGAATTTATGTGGAAAATGACAATGGCTGGATTTGGATTTGCTACTCCTGTCATATTGATCATATTGTTAATATCATAGGAGAAGTGTGCTAGTAAAAACAAGTAACCATTTTCAGACCAATCTACCTTAAGCTTACACATCTCTCTCTCTCTCTCTCTCTATATATATATATATATAGCTTGAATGTATAATTGAAGTAATATCAGTATCTCTCACCCTCCACGGAAAAACCAAACTGGTTAAAAATAGAAGCTGGGTTGACTTTGCTAAAAATCGTGTTTTATTGGTTGTTGCATTCTTGACGCCCTTTTGGACGCGTGGCTATGTTTAGCCAGTTTACTTTTTCCTTTGTTAGAAATCGAGTTTTATTGTTTTACTACATTCTTGACGCCCTTTTGGACGCATGCTATTTTTAACCAGTTTGGTTTTTCCGTGGAGGGTGAGATCTCCCTTCTAAAGCCCACATGATCTTGTTGGAAAGCCATGCTCAAGTATGAATATTATTCTCAGGGGTGTCATGTTACTAGGAAAAAAACCCGACATAATCTAATTTTTTGAATAAACATACTATAATTATTCATAATCATTTGATATATTTTACTTTTTATTTATTTTCATTACATTTTTTGTTATTACATAAACCTTACGAATTGCTCAACGACTCAAGCCCGACTCAAGTCATTGTAGTAATCATAATCTACATGGATCAAACATTGTAGTGATGGAAAACTTGCTTGACACTCAAGACATAATAGATGTAGATTCAGATGCACCGTTTGAAGACGACGATTCTTTACATGAAAAGCCAACTTTAGAATATGAGACCGATGAGGATGTGCAAACTTCTACGGAAATAGGGACTCAACTCCAAGTCAACAACCTTCCTTCATTCCCATGCCACGAGCATCTAGCGATATGGTTCGTATACAAGCTACTGTTGCCTGAACTCAACTTGAATGGAATTAAAAACCGTAACGATAACGGAAAACTTGCCAGGTGGTCAACATTGGCCTTCTGTCTCAAAAAGAAAAGAAAAGAAACCGTAACGACGCTGAGAAAATTGAGCTCGTAATTACGAAATTGGAAAAGTTTAGCGTCCACTGAAGTTGGCACTATAACACAACCAACATTGCAAAACCCTCGAGCAACAAAAGAAAACAATGAAGATTCAATGATGGCAAGGACTTGAGCGACGAGTTGATCTTCTCAAAATAGCAATCTTGAAGGTGTATTGAATGTGAAACGTCTAAATTTTTATCAACAGCCAGAGAAAAAAAATCACATATTGTTGAAATTGTGCATATCTTATAAATAGGGATCCACACTCCTTTATTACAGATGGGCCTGACGATTCTTTTGTTGATATGAAATTGGAAGTATTACTATTTGAAGATGATATTTGAGAGCTTGACATAACATTATTCAGATTCATAACAATGTTCTGTGGGACTGACAATATTCCTCAAAATATTCCTTACATTCACTACAATCTACCGCTCATATCAATGTAGACCCATGATTGTTTTGTACCTGTTCGACTAGATCATCACTTATAAGTTTTGTGAGTCTCTAATTGGTTAGTTAATCTAATAAGTTCAATAACACGGACTTGTTGATCTAATAACATATATACACAAGCACATAACACATTGATTTGTTAAGTTTTGCGGTTCCAATACAGTTGATCAAGACATGGTTTGAAATAGGTTGTAGTTTGTGCAAAACACTTATAATTCTCATTACAAGAGAGTCAACTTCATTGACTTCAAACCCAACTACAAGACAAATGACAAAGATACCAGTATGATCTGGTTGTCTTTACAATGACATTCTACATGTGTTTTTATTCGGGGATGGCCAACAATCTAGTTTGCAAATCTAGTGGCATAATCATCTTTCTTGTTCAAAAGCAAAACATATTACGAAGTAACAACCTCGATTATGAGGATTGATTTTAGGAGAAACCTTAGCTGCACCATTTACAAACTAGACTACCTATTAGAATTATACACTTTATTAATTATGTCAATTCAAGCTAATGTTTAGCCATGAAATAGAATGTTCTTTTCAAAATTACTCTAATTTATATCAATCCAGAAGACTTGATCCTTTTCATCTTTTTACTCTTGCTTATGACTCAACTAAAAGTGAGAGGATCTCTATTATAAATTTGAAATTGAATTTAATTATAGATTGGGATCTTCGTAACATTATTCAACCTCATGGCTGAGATTGGTGGGCCCAAGCATTTGCCCACATTATGCTTGCATAATCCAGAGTTTATTCTAATGAGCTACAATGTTAGGCTGGAAATAAGGAGACGAGTAGGTGTGTGGACACTGGCTAGTGTGTGCGATGGACCCCGCGAGTTCGGATATTATTGGTTGTGGGCTGTCCATAACCTGGGTCTATGTCAAGCACAAAGTGGGCCAGGCTTACCCCGTCCATGTAGCTGCCGACCCCACAAGGCTTTTAATTTGGATGTTGCCGGATTTAGGTTAGTGAGAGCGATTTAAGCCAAACTTGGTAGGTTTGGAGATAAATAAATATCCGAAAAGGTCCGAGGATCTGCTTGACAACTTAATAAATAATCTTATAATAGGTTAGGTCCTCTTAGAAGCTAATTAAGCTTCCCACTACCACCCAGCCTAGACCCACCCGGACGCCAGGCCATGGGAAACCAACTGTATTTGAACATCAGCCTGTAATTCTACGCAATTGTTTAATGCGACACAAGCTGAACCCTATATCTTTGTGAAGTGCTCCTAGGCCCACTCTATTTTGAACTTTGAAATGAGCCAAGGAGGCTAAATAATGTTATGTTTGTTGTAAACTTCTCACAACTTTTTTTTCACTTCTTACCTAGCTTGCTCAAATGTCACTTCCACTAATTGCCAATTTGATATTATTTGTCAACATACTGTAAGTATGTTCTTTTTAGTCAAACATTATTTACAATATAACATTTATCGTAGCACATTGGATACTTGAGATGATAGTTTGCGTTTTAGTATGCAAGAGGAAGACATGGTTGAGGATACTAATGACAAGTGTCATTTGTGTACACTCAATCAACTTGTAGACCATTGTGTAACATGTGCATACTAGAACTCCGTGGCTAGGGAAGGCAACTCTAGATTTATCTATTCTTCTCTTTTTACTTTTTATTTACATTTTTTTGTGTGATTTTTTTTCCATCCACAAATTCCATGCAAAAATGCCCTCCTTTCATCAATTAATTTTTATCAAATTAATTTTTATTTACTTATCACGGGAAGTTCATACGTATAAACTTTATTTGATTGCTTAAAGGTCAAGCTCCAATGAATTCATAGTTTGCTCTCCCATATTCTTCACATATATTTATAATTTAAGACCTATATTATCTACATCTTCTAACCTTTACCATTTAACTAAGACTAGCAATTAGTAAGATGATTCATTATTAACCTTTCACATTGAACTAGGACTAGCAATTAGTAAGATGATTCATTATTAACCTTTCATATCTTCCATATTGTGTTGACCTTTCAAACATGTTCTCTTACGTCCATTATCATGCCATGCATGCACACATCAATTCTATACAAAATTGTTTCATACTGTGCATGCATCACATGAGATTTTTCTTTGACAACTAGAACCCCATGTCAATTTAATTTAATTAATTTAATTACTTATATTTAAAATTTCCAATTTTTTGAAATCTCAAATGTATCAATCTCAAATTTTTAATAATTCCGATCTTATTTCCACTTTCCAATTTAATTGAGATTTTTCAATTTTATTTTTACTATAACATATTGGTGTTAAGTGTACTATAAACCCACTCTAATGTTAGCCATAGACAACTATTGAGCTACAAGTTTAAATCTATATGGTATATTGTGCTCCACAATCATGTAGGAAGAGTATTGCATCACATTTTTATTTGACATCTCAAATTAAGATGTTGTTGGTGAGTTTGTTTCGAAAAGAAGAGATCCTAGCAAGTAAAGTACCAAACTTGATAATTTGTTATATGTATGTGGAATATTGTAGTCACGTTTCAAATACAAATTGGTATGGTCTTCTATAATGCAATTGGTAGACAATAGGATTTTGGTAAGGAAGGATAGCATAGAAGGTTAAAGTCAAGCTTCCAAGAAATAACCAAGCATCCATGAATTTTTTTTTGAAATTCTCTAGCAATATCATATGTAAGAAACCTCAAATGCTTTTCATATTGACAATAGTCTAGATAAATCTAGAGAACACCTCATACCACTCTTGAACACACTCATGCGTAAATATTGATAATCGCACTTTGAATGCCAAGTGTCATGAGGTGATACTAATTGTGAAGTGTTGATCATTAGTGTAACCTCACATATGCCTCAAAATGGGTTAAGTGACACTCTCACACGTGACACTAAATACCATAAACTGTGTATCACTACTCAAAATTTTACCAACTTCAAACTAAGATTTGTAAAAGTAACTTATGATCATTGCACATGTCATGTGTCATACTCTAAAATGTCACTAAATGTGTTTTAATTGTGTGGGCTAATATTTATCATACATATGGAAATCAATCAAGTTTGGTTTGTTTGTTTGTTTTATGTTGAAGGCAATGATTCTACCTAAAATTTAGGCTTCATTTAACAAGACATAGTTAGGAATGGTACTAAGATCTATATGTCAAGTTTGATATGAAAATCATAAAGTTAGTGGATTCTGTGGTTCACATACGCTATAACATTTAGATATTAATATATAGAACCTACAATGCTTCCAGACCTTGGATAGCTAACTAAGTGGGCAACTATTTAGCTAGCTAAAAGCTTCAACTAGCTAAAGCTACGCAGGAATTTGGGGCCTCAAAAGAATAACTAGCTAAAACTAAGTGCCATAATCTAGGCAAGGAAAGTTAGCTAGCTGGAATCTAAATGTAATCTTGGTGGAATGAATGATGTCATTGCACCCAAACGGTCATCTCTCAGACCCAAACTCGTTGCAACATCGATGTTTTTGAAATTGAACATGAGCATAATTCTTAATAATCCAGTAGATGTCGCGGGGTCTCCGATTTGGAACACCTTGATTCGATCTCGTCTTGAATTGCCAAATGACATTGACAATTCCGATGATAATGAAAATGAAGAAGATGATGATGAAAAAGAAGAAGAAGATGATGATAATGACGATGATGACGAAGATGATGATCTATCACTAGTGCCAATCGAAAGTGAGGAAGCCGACTATACGTGCTAATTTTAAGCCTTTCAATTTCCTTGTGCAACAACATGAAAATATAGAGCCATCCGAGAGCAATACAATTAAATATATATTGCTTGGTTTCGTTTGAATGGATTTCTCTATGGTTTAGAATGAATATGCATGTCACACAAATTTTTA
The DNA here is from genome assembly GCA_964035585.1 of Polytrichum formosum. Lineage (NCBI taxonomy): Eukaryota > Viridiplantae > Streptophyta > Polytrichopsida > Polytrichales > Polytrichaceae > Polytrichum > Polytrichum formosum. Next base: position 32,017,503 of record OZ037941.1, on the reverse strand, counting down.
GCTTGTCAAAGCTGAGCGAAAATGAGAGTTCCGGAAAAGTTAGCTAGCTAAAGCTAAGTAAGAATCTTAGGTTTGGTTAAACCTAGCTAGCTAAAGCTAAGTGACAAATAGGGGTCCGGAAAATTTAGCTAGGTGATGCTAGTTGGCCAGCTATCCAAGGTCTGAATGCTTCTTGATTGGAAGGTATGAGGGAGGGTTTTCTGAATGTGCTCAACAAATCAATTAGGTGAAAGCAGTTGAAAGCCACTTGATGAAGTCATATGTATTATCTGACATTTTGGGTATCATATATAACTGGAGATAATTTCTTGGAATATTAAGTAGTGGCCAAAACCCATGATTTGCAGCTTAAGAAACAAACTCCGATGGGTTGGAACCAGTGTTGGACCAATATCAAAATTTTGCGATACCAACCTAGTACCAATATCAAAATTTTTATGAAATTTTAGCCGGGTTGGATCCCAAGTATCACAAGAATCATATTTTTATAGATATGGTATGAGTATGAGTATCAATCTTGTAAAAATAAAGCCTAAAGGTATCAATATCGAGTACCATGGTAGTGATACCAGTGGAGTATGCACAATGGTATGGTATTATTTTAACTTTTTTACCTTTTTCCTTTTAGAGACCTAAAAACACAAACAACATTGCAACAAGAGTGCATAAGGACGCAATTCATCGATAGTAAGAAACGTGCCTCATTGAAGCCAAGAATCTAGAGTTTGTTGAACTGAAATTTCGAATAATAAATTGCAATGCCGCCGATCTGTAGAGCATTCAAGCAGACTGGGATACTGGGGTTTTGGGCTTCTCGACATGAGCGAAGGCGGGGGTGAGTATTGACCTCCACCTCCTGCCTTGGGTATCAAAGGCGGGTATTGAGACCTGATACCGTGCAATACAAGTACGGAGCAGGTATCGCCCCATCCACATATTGCGGGCAGTATGGTACTTAATACCATACTCCTACCAGTATTCTATACCAGGCAAATGGTGCTATACCGGTCCAACATTGGTTGGAACTTGGTATTTCTCTTCTATCTCCACATGCTGTGCCTTAACGCAAGTTTACAAGTCCAATTTTATGCGAATACATCAATTTTGTACTAAAAATTTCTCTGAATATTAAGAAAACTCGTGAACAATTTGCAGGCATGTTCTTAATGTGGATGGATGAGAGGTATACAATTGAAAAGATCAGCATCGAATAGGATACATTCCAGCCTTGACGTGATTATCTTGTTGATAAACACAAGATGTGAGATGTATACATCGAGGACATGATATGTTCAACCTAAGAGGGAAAAAAATTAAAAAATTGAGAATGTGATGCTTTCTGAGTATGCTAGTATGCTCATGTGGCTCTCTTCTCCTGCCAGAAATGACATCCTTTTGATTTGGCTGCTCACCCTGTACTTTGAACAAAGGGCAGATTACGGTTGACTTGCTAATAAGAACATCATAATCTACAAATGAGGTGTACCTGAATTTGCTACAAAATTGGGAAGTGATCAGTTTCTCAAGTCCATATTGCAAGGGCTGACATGGCTGAGCAGCCAGATAAGAGGGAGACATAGGAGTAGACCTGCAGCCTCCGATTGCAGCGCATTCGCTTGCTAAGAAAATCAGCAGCAATTAGATCCACCAGTGACATGTACACCAGAATGCCTGCCGAAATAGAGTCAAAAATACCTTCCACAACAAGTGACCTTGTACTTTTCTCGTTGTAGCTAGAAGAAATCCCAATTCCAATTGCAATTCCTGTTGGTGTCGTGATTGCAAAACAACATGCCATGATCACAGCTGACATGCAGTTGAAACCTGCCTGCAAGTCATTTCCCAAGGTTGGAATGCACTTTTTAGAGCTTTCCTTGCCGGGTGAAATGTGTAAAAGTATATTTACTCCGCTTTTGAATCAGAATATGACAAATCTCTGAAGCAATTTTTATGTCAAATCGCCCTCATCTCTTAACGTTCAGCATTTTTCTCAATAAATGCCACTTTCCTTCCAGATTTTACATTTGATGTTCTAGCCTTATACAGTAGTCATTCATCAAGCAAGACAACCCAACTCCACAAGAGTTTTTTTTTATGTATAAATGCATGACACGGTATACCTGAGAAATGCAGCCACCAAGGGCAAAACCTTCAAAAAACTGATGAAAACTCAGGGCTCCAAGGAGAGGTCTAATGGTGCATGGGCTTTCCGATACCCCAAGAGTTATCCCTATAATTACAGAATGCGCCACAATCCCCAACTCAAGCACCTAAAGCATCATAATGGAGGTTTTCAACATGTCAGCAGCTAACACAGCCTGCTTCAAACTAATAAAGTTTACACACATATGTGTCTGAATAGTCGCTCTTCAACTCTCGTCTACTTGTTATAGAGAGTTGATATTATAGAGATTTCAAGGGCCAACTTATTTCCATGTCCAAGGTCTTCATTACACAAAAGCACAACTCACATCCTCTATGATGCAAAATCAAATCAATAAGTAGTGTTCTGTCCTGAATTAATTGAATATGTTTCAAGGCATTGAATGAGATCCACGAATACTTGCGTGTTACTTTGTGATGGTCATAATAATCAAGACTTGTGCAGCAGTCACATTTGAGAGAGAGAGAGAGTCTTGTGATTCAGGCCCACTTTCAACCACAGCTAGGATGTTGTTTTCTTTAACACACAACCATTCTTGTAGTTGAAGAGTGGAATTGACCTAATGATTGTCCATCCTATCGGTGCAATCTGTGGAGTGGAGACCAACAATTTATGGACTGTATTGGAAAAGTTTGTCTAAGAGTACATGTCTCCTACAAATCCTCTCTCATGCTTTGGCCTTGAAGTTCTCTCCCGATGCCACATAGTAACTACAAAAAAAGAGCCAAACAATGTAAAAATACAATTATCTTTGCAACTATTCCCAACTACACCTTGTATTGTAGTTGGGCAAGTAAGAGTAGTTGTGGTTGTGTTTGTTTTTTTACAATGCACATTTTCCCACCTAACCCCTCGAAAAGAAAACCAAAGGAACTAAATTACAACCATCAACTACCGATCGAAACGGTGGTTGTATGTAAACGTACCTTGAACAAAAGACATGAGTGGAGATCCTCAGGAAATTGTTTTGTGTTGGAAGAAGTTAAAGAGGACTTACTTGTGCTATAACAACATGGCGAATTTGTTCGGAGCCACCCTCGTTGGGTATGTTGATATCACCATGTGTGTGACCAACTTGTCCCATAACATGTTCATGTGCTACATCATTGCACGTGTGGTGGCCCTCAGGGTGACTGTGGCTGTGAGACGCCGCATGTGCATGCATCCCAAGAATGTGCACCCTTCCATCTGTTCCATCACCTTCCATCTCCTTAACATCTGGAGGAACCAAACTAGTGTCTGCTGATATATCATCTCCTTCTCCTTCTCTTTCCCCCTCATTTTCTGTGTAACAAAGGTAGGCATCTCTTTTAGAAACGTAAGTTCCATGATAGGGGGTAAAATGAAAGATATAGATAATGCATATGTTCGCCAACATTAGCATGAATTATAGAGTCTCCTTGCTGGTGTGCTATTGCCTCAATTAAGAGGTGGACTCTTTCTAACAACCGTAACCAACCTAAGGTACTTGATGGGACTCATAATTAATCCCCTATTTGGTTCGCCAAACCCTTGGGTACCCACAACTAGATGATTGGTTGACCATGTGACGGGGTGCACACCAACAATGGCTTGGAGGAGCATGTTTGCTAACACTAGCATGAGTTATAGAGTTTCCTTGCCCAAATGCTATGTTAGGTAGACTATTTCTAACAACCTTAATCGGGGTTATTAACTTGATTGCCCATAATTATTGTCCTACTAGGTTCGTCGAGCCCCTCAGTACCACAACTTTGTAAGGACCGGTTGACCTAGTGATCCCTGCTATGATTGGGTGGACATTAGTGTGCTCAATGGAGAATGGAGTCCACATGACTTGCAAGGCAGAGATGAGTCCTTACCATTCAAGCTATTGGCTTGATGCTATTAGCTAACATTCAAGTATATTTGGACAAGCTACTTGTCCAAAAGTAAAAAGGATTGTGCACTTGTGAGGAAAAAAACATCAAATGATAATAGCAAAAGCAACAACACAACAACCACACCTTCAAATGTTTGTATTCCATGTTTGCCAACCACCATATCTGTGTAGTTTTGCAATCTAGTGTACATCATGTTGGCGGTTGGTATTGTCCAAAAGTCATGCATAAATCCTGGTTTATTCCATGATACAAGATACCATATTTATACAAGCATGGGCTAGGAATGCAAGACAATTTTGGGGGTTCATTGCCTCCAAACTGCTATGTTGGTTATTAGGGTAAGGATGTCCACCAGACTGGAAAATGTATCATGCTACCATCGATTGTTTGACCTCTATAAGGAAAGGCGGCGTGGTTGTCTCATCACATATACCGCTTATGATTAAGAGGGTCTCCCTTTGGGAGGCCTTGGCAGGGGAAAATTTGAGAACATTTACCCCGGCCAAACCTCCAAATAGAGGCTTTTCTATAACTTCATTTAAAGTCGACAATGAGCAAGGTTTTTAATAAACTGAGGGACAAACATGCTATCAAACCTTCAAAAGTCTCAAATTGCAATGGTAGCTGGAAAACTTGGAGGGACTGATGGGCACACTCTAAGGCCAACAGAATAATTTGGCATATGTTGTTGATCCGATCCGTTGTGTTATAGTATACATAATGAATGAAATGCAAGTAGGAACATTTAAAGCCTTGAAAGATCACATGTTAAGTGGTTTGGAGTAAGGTCAGGCTGGGATAATCGAACAACTGTGTTACAAGACTCATCAGCATTCTAGTCCAAGAGGAAAGAGGTGACTGTGTTGACACTGGCCTGAATTATGGTGTTGTCTCATCTTCGAGTTAGTCTAATTATACATGTAATTTCGAAATGGACACCACAAAATCAAGAGGGCGATTTCCAATCCATCTATTTCTGCCTTGGGTGACTCCAACCTATCCCAATCTGCACGGTTTGTGTAGATTAGGAAAATTTCTCTAAGAAGGAGGAACAAACCTGTGGTGAGAGAAGCTCTTGAAACACGACATGGTGCGCGCCTTGATGAATAAATTCCACGGCCACATGCAGCAAAAGATTTGTACAAAGTCTCTGATTGCAAAAGCACCGGAAAAGAGTGTCATCAATTTGAGCTAGTAGCAAGGGCAGCTGTATGTTGTAATATGCACATGGCATGGCAGTTGCTTTGAGTTTGGTTAAGTTACATAGAAATCACACAGGAGGGCTTGCCAACTCGAAATAGTGACCGATACGTAATTAATGATTTGTCTCTTCTTATTTTTTCGTCATTTGAAGAAGCTCATTTGATGGTGACCAACTTGACAAACAGAAATTACATGCTGGTCAACATTTTTAGTTGTCCACCTTCCTGTGGGAGTCCTGTAAGTATGTTGTAATAAAGCAGATGTCTATGGCGGTTGCTCCGAGTTTAGGGTTAAGTTACATACGTGCATGAGCAGGTGCCGAGGCCGGAGAGTTTCCTTTCGATGACACCTGATCCCCACCATGATCATGATGGGTTTCGTAAAACTCAGTGGCTATGAAATCAATCACCAGGGTCCCAAGGGATGCCAACATAGCAATGCACCCTGCAAACGGAAATTTATGCCATGGGTAGGTCGGCAGGCATGTGTTGGTTAAAGATCCCATGGCACTGGGCAACATGTGCACAAATCCTGTGGCAAGTATAACCCCTGCAGCAAAGGCTTTCGCAATCGAAAAGGCATCGCCGTCAGTTTTGAAACAGTGAAGACGGCGTCCTATGAGGGGTAATGCTACACCAAGGGCACTGCATGTCATGATGAGTCCAATCGCACCTCCTTTGAGGTGAAGTGCCAAATCTTTGTCCCGGCAGCCGAGATCGTTGACGTCTGCACAGTCTGCCATGCCCACTGAAGGACACCCTGTTTGTATATATGCAACAACAAAGCACGCATCACATAAGCACATATTTCCTCTTTGCAATAAGCTTCAATCTTAACTTAGCTTCCCACCATCATTATATTACACATTACGTGATCATGGAAATCTCACTCGACCTTGTGAAGGACATCCTTTTGTATCCAACAACAAAGCACGCATTACATAAGCACATCATGTTTTCCTCTTTACAATAAGCTTCACTAATAACTTCGTATCTCACTATCGTCATATTACGATTTATGATGCGATCATAGTCATCTCATTCGACCTTTTGCTATGGGTGTCATGACCACTGAAGAACACCCTGGTTGTTTGTATGCAACAACACATCACGCATCACATAAGCTTATGATGTTTCCTCTTTGCAATAGGCTTCACTCTTAACTTAATTGGGTAGCTTCCCACCATCATCATTTTACAAATTAATTTGATCATAGTAATCTCATTCGACCTTTTGCTATGGCTGTCACAATATTAGGGTTTTGGTTCCGAAGAAAAACTTCTCCGAATGGGTTCAGTTTTGTCTCTCTTGGCGCCAAATCCTCTTTCCCCTCATCTTTCAGAGTGGGAACGACTTTTCTTGCCCAATGACAACATGTGCGCATGACACTGACACAGCTTGAGGACTCTCGTCTTTACAAATTGCAGTCGTTAAGACAGATAGGGGCGAAGACGATGATGAAAACAAAGTGTGGGGTTCACCACAAGTATAGACATAACACAATAGAATGAGCTTGAAAGATGCCACAGACTTACACACATTATCCTTTTCACGTCACATTTCTTTACTTGAGGTCGTGATAGCCAACAGGTTGTGGACTCTGTAGGGTAACACATTACGAATTATGTATGTCTGGAAGATGCAGAATTATGATGTGCTTTGAGATGGGTTAGGACGGAAAAGCTCACCGGCTAGGAACTGCACGGAAATAGCCGAGGGATATGCACACACTTCTCCAGTGTCATGCCCGACTTACAAAGAGGCGCCAATTCTCTCCAATTTTCAGGTTTCTCGATCTCAGTCCTCAGATTGAAGCTACGGCAATATTGCTGAACGAATTACTCTAATCATTCCAATGACAGCAACTTAGGATGTGGTGGAGTTCGGGTAGTAAACAAATTATGTCTGATCCTCGATACGTCCGACCTTTTCTGGCACGTCTCATGTTTCGGTTTCTCAACATCTGCATTCTTATGCCCTACCCTACCTTGTCTCTTTCTTAGATACTCGTCACTCATGTGATGGTCTCGCCGACCTACATGCGTTTCATCGCACATACATGTCGACGTTCATTCGTAAGAATCATGTCTGGTACACATTATACCAGAAAGTGGAACACCTATTCTACATTTATCAATACAACAATATTTTCTCAGTAAGAGATGACTACTTTTCAATGTGAACTCACACTCTGCATCATCTGTGTCCTTGGACATGATGATGCGACTCAAAAAACCGCATTGCTGCAGCAAGAGCACAGATTCAAGAAACAGTTCTCACAGGGCAGTAATGCAAGATATGGACTCACATTCAACACAAACAAGATGAGACACCAAGCCTTCTTGGCAACCCTATTGTTACAATTACTCCCTCACACGATAATGTAAGCACTCGGACCAACGTCGGCTTCCAGACAACACATGGAAAAAATTGAGGGTGTGTGCATGGGATGATGTAAGGGAAGGTGAGATGCATACTGCAATTGGAGATGATCAGACTTCTGCTTCCTTCCTTTTATTGCCTTTTCTTTCAGACGGTATGTATAACTTATGCCTAGTCTCTCAGCCCCCGAAGCCAAGTAATCCTATGCCCGCCCATGCTCATGCAAATCCAACTCGGACACGTGTATAAGTTCATTCCTGGGCGGCCAGATCTTGACCACTTATAACTAAAATTGTAGGACTGTATTCGGGTGGGTTAAGCACCCTTCATTACTTATCTCAAGGCTGGTTTGGTTCCAACAATCTTTCATATCTGAATGCGTCACACATCAAGTGGTTTGTGCTACTTACATATTTCTCACAGAGATTGAATGAATGCAAATCGCTCTCACTGCGAGTAATCATAGGAAAGCGCGGCACACTTTTGCCTCTATGGTTTAGCCAGCAGACGATCTCATTCTTTCTTGTGATACACTTGGTTGCATAACTAGATCTCTAATTATCAGTGAATGAGCATAGATTTGATCCTGCATAATTAGGTAGCCTTCTCCTAAACCGAGGTATATTAGAGCTAATTTCTTGAAAGCAACCCCAGGAAGGTGAGATGGTCATTCAAGAATGTAAATCACAATCCTCGTCGATATCTGAGCATCATTGTTCTGAAAGTAGAAGCAGAAGACCAGTACTTAAATGATGTGCTTACATGTGTTTCAATTGACGTAATTGAGTTTAATGTCAATGGATGCTCTTTATGAACTGTAAACCCATACCTCATGAGGTTATAAAACAAACTCAGTCAAGTAATTTGACAGTAGAGAGTTAGGGTGTATTCCAATGTTTCAAATGACCACAAAGTACGCTTTAAAAAGGAATCAGCAATGTCTTCTTAAACATGATCAGCTCTGTGCACCGAGGCAGAAATACAATCTTTTTGGTGCTTCAGTGAGGAATGGTCCATAATCTGCAAAAAACCATTCTGCATCTTTTTCCACCATCTTCCTGAACGCTGGGCGAGAGCTAATCTCTTCATACCATGCCTTCACATCCTTTCGGGATGTAATGAGCTCCGGTTTGATGGCCATCAGCCTCAACATGCTTGGAGCACATGTCAAGTCGGCCATGCTGTAAGAATTACCCGCAAGATACTTGGACTTTGACAGTCGAGCCTCAAAAACGTCGAAAACCTCTCCAAGTTTCTGAGTGTTCTCGGCCACAACCTCCTCGTCAAGTGGCCTTTCTTTTTTATACTCCAGAAAATACTCCATGCTCAGCACTTTGAAGGGTGGGTTGAGGTTGTGAGCTTCCACTTCCACCCACTGATTTACCACAGCCTAGCTTGCTCCTCCAATGTATCCCCTAGTAATGGCGTCCCTTGGGATTCCAACTTTTAAACAATATACCTCACAATAGCTCGAGATTCTGGGAAACTTAAAATTATTCAAGTCAGGTTATAAGACCGGCCAGTGTACATCTTGTACATGGATAATCTGTGAAGAGCATCATCGTATAAGACTACTTCCATCAATATACTACATAACATTATTATTAAGCTTCATAAGAGTGTTCTGTATGACCAGGAATTAAAAGCACTTTGATGCAAGCACCCAAAGCCGTCTTCCTTGAGTCTAAATAAAAAGGGAACGATATCACAAGCCTTAACAATTATAATATGTAGGACCTCTGCAATCGAATAGGAATATCATAGCCTGCCTGAATGTTTTCCTCTTGTCAAGAAGGGTTTCTTCACGATAACGATATTTTTTTGTATGGGAGGGCAGTATAGTGGATAAAATCAATGGGTTATTGGAGAGAAAGCGTCCCTTACCAGAGACCTTGAAGTCGCCGCACTCAAACATTGGAGTCTGATGGAAAGGCTGCACTCAAACGGGATTCAACGGTGAGTTCCTACATTCCCTGCAAACTATAGGTCATTAGACCTATGTAGACATAGCTACATTACCAAAATGGATACATTGGCAATTCGAAAAATTAAGACATGAGATTTTTTTATATACCAATCCTGATTATCTATTTGAATGACCTGGTGAAATCTATGAGTCTTCTGCTCACCTGCATGGACATGAATGCAGGCTTCTTGTGCTCTCCGTTTCTCAGGTTCACATACACCACTTCGAAATCCACCTGCCACATTGAAGAAGTTAATAATCTCTCACTGCGGATGTCACACTGATGTATTGTGCGATCAGTAGTCTAATTCGTGATGATCATCCACATAGCCCACCCATCAAATCAGGAAGCGACCATCAAAGAAAGTGTCGTTGCATTCTCATAGTATGTGAAGAAAGCTCTGGCACATTATAAAGACACTGCAATATTAACTTTGCGATTAAATGTTGTTCTATCATTCACTTGCCTCGACCAATATGTGACTAATTAGATGGCTTCAAAACCAACCACCATTCTTGACAGACTATATTTCTTTCGGGATTATACCTGTAACTTGGACCTTAACTAATATGTATCCTTACAGGGTTAGGGCTTACAATAAGAGTGCCCAATCAATGCTAGCTTTACATGAAATGGTGGACGGATTAGAAACATGGAATCTATGTATACAATTACCTGTTTCTGAAAGAGTGCGAGAGTGACTCTCTGAGGGTTGTAAGTAGAGCATCCATATACTTTAATTGTGGCCATCTTCACCTCTTTTGATCTGTGCAACAACATCCAAAACCAAGTCAGCACAGACACTTGAAACACTTCGATGTCACAATTATTGACACTTAATTCAAGAATCTCTGTTGCAACCAGAATTTCTGTCACTAGATCCTAGCTAGGAACTCACAGCACACTCATCTCCTTCACCTAAGCATAAGTTTGCATGCAAATACACCAATACAGGTAAACAACCATAGATGTTCTTATACTTACACAGTGAATATATTTGAATGCAACCGAGATGGGGTACGCGGTGATCAGTGCTCACTGACAAAGTCCTGGGAGAACTAGAGCAAGTCAATGTACTCGTTGTGATGGCGTCCATTTTTGGGTGCTTACGTAGCTGCTAGGAGGAAGGAAGAGAGGAAAGGAGAGAAAGGGCAGCAAGTGCGGAGGCAGTTCATCATCATGCGAAGGCAATGGAACGTCCTGATTGTCATAGGTGCAGATTGGGGGTTGCTATTTCATGAGCGTCCTGACATGAGCATGCTCATGTCAGGCCCCTCGGTTATAGGGGTTATAGGGTTTTGACCCTCGATTATAGGGACCTAAGGATCTATGGGCAGAGGTGTCCACCAAAAACAATTTAGCAACCCTAAACAAAAAATATTTATACATGCAAATTTTGGTGTCCAAAAATTGGCTTTACGAGCAATTTGAAGCATAATAGGCAAAGTACATCAAAGGAGGCACCAAAGACATCTTGAATGAGAAGAACACAGAATATTGCATGTTATTACATAGAGCTTACAATAATCAACACCAAAAATTAAAATTCTTGGTTGAAACGTGAAAGCAAATAACAAATTATGGAGAGTGTCCTCACATTTTTTTTTTATGATCATGGACTTGTGCCAACACCAATTTATGCAATTTCTCCAACTGTATTTGGAGAACCTCATTATTGTCCTAGTGTTTCTTGATCTCCTCATACCACTCCTCACCAAGTTGAGGATTGGCAATTGCCAAGACCTTGTAGAAGGTGCTATTATATTTTTTCTTCTCCCCTTGTACTCCTCCTCGATTGTGAGGCTAATACCTTGAGGAGAATGGTCGGCTAGTCTAGAGTACTTGAGCTCGTAATTTTTCTTTGTATGCCTAGCAGCCTTTGCAAAATCATTCTAAACCACCAATGAGGAACAATTATCAAACTCAAAAGAGAACATAATTTCACCCAATGACTTGCTAGAAAAGTACAAACAAATACTGAGAGATTAGGTAATTCACATAGTGAACATAATAAAACAGAGCATTCATGGCAAGAGTGTATCACTTTCCGTATGATTTTTCATGTTTTAGAAATTTTTAATACAAAGTATATGGCAACAAAGCTTCATAATGTTGCACATGAGGTTGACCATACTTTCGTACATTGTAGAGGTCATGGACCAAATTGGTGACAATATGGGCTTCCTCCATTCATATGAAAAAAATTAATAGTTAGAAAATTTACAGAATGGAACAAAAAATAAATGATTATATGAGTTCAAGAACAATACACGCACCTATTTGTCTCAGCAAAAATTCGAGAAAAAAATGCCTTCTTGCCCTTGGAGTTGATAATGTATGTATTTGGGCAAGCATACTTTGATATGTCGCCAACAAAACGACGTGAAATAACTCAACTCCAAGCGTGGAGTCTGTGGTTACCATCGCACACATGAAACATCTTGTTGGAAAACCTTTAAGGTGCTCAGAACACATGAATACTTCCTCAAAGTTGTCATTCAAGTGTTGTTAGTAAGGTGTGAGCCCAAAAGGGTGCCCACATTTAGTCTTAGACCCTTGAAACGTTAGTTGATGCACTTTGAAGTAGCATGTTACTTCACAAAAATATAAAAAGAGTGAAATGTTAGTCTTAGAAGTACCATGTTGTAAGAGGCTAGGATGTGAGTTGTTATTGTGTTTTTACCTTCGGAAGGATTTGAGTGAATGAGGATAGGTAAGGAGAACTTGGATTGAGTAGTTAGTGAGTAGGCTAGTACAAATGGATGGAGACAACCAAAGTGACTCAAGAGGCAAGTGCATTCGAATTGGGATGAATGGAGGATCACATGGAGCGCACAAGTGGACCACCTCATCATGGCCACTTAATGGGGAAGGTCCAAGGAAGAATGCAAGGTGGAGGATAAGCAAATTCTCAAAGCACCAATCAAATCACGAGTTAAGCATCGTGGTTTGAATTAAGTGGTGAGCAACGATTTGGGAAAGTAAGGGGAAAAAGTTATGGCGGCGGAAAGCGAAGGAGGCTAAGTTTGGGTTGAAGCATCCCAAGTTTGGTAAAGTGTGGTAGGTAGAAAGCCAAGGCTAGTTAAATGTTCGAATTAGGATCCTTGTTGATCATTTGAGGGAGGAAGGCTTAGAAGATAGGATTGGCGCCTACTAAGTAGGAGGAAATCTCAAGGGCTTATCGTGAGCCTTGAGGGTGCTCACCCCCTCAAGCTTACTATATAATCCCTCATTCTTCCCTCACTCATCCTCTCTTTCCTTTGTGCTCCAAGGCACCCCACGAGTTATAAGTGTGGGTGTGGGAAGCCATATTGGAGCACATGTGTGTGCTTAGTTTTTAGTTTGAGAGCCAAGGCTTGTTAGCCTTGAAGAGGGCTTGACCTCTTGGTAGAATTAGTGTTGACGTGAAGGATTTTAAAGTTAATTCATGATTCCAATTTGTGGTACTTAAAGTTCATGTTTTGAATACACGTGGTTGCAAGTTCCATGTTTAAGAGTTGAGCACTTGAGGTTGTGATGAGTGCAAAAATATACTTGTGTGGATTAATTAGTCTTAGTGAAGTTAGGAAATTCTCTCTCCCCCTCTCCTCTCTAGGATTTTAGGATTTTAGGATTAGAGAAGAATTGTGTGATTAGAAAGGGGTTGTTAGTAGAATTAGGAAAATTAGGTAGGAAGATTAGTTAAGGGCTTGAATAATTAGTGAGGTAGTTGGGGATTACAACTACAAAGTTGTGGGTTCATGAAGGAGCTGGGTTTATGAAGGAGCTGGGTTTGTTTAGTTAGAAAGTAAAGAGCTGGGTTTATGAAGGACCTGGGTTTGTTTAGTTAGAAGCTAAGGAGCTGGGTTCATGAAGGAGCTGGGTTTATGAAGGAGCTGGGTTTGTTTAGTTAGAAGCTAAGAAGCTGGGTTTATGAAGGAGCTGGGTTTATGAAGGAGCTGGGTTTATAAAGGAGCTGGGTTTGTTTAGTTAGAAGCTAAGAAGCTGGGTTTACGAAGGAGCTGGGTTTATTTAGTTAGAAGCCAAGGAGTTGGGTTCATGAAGGAGTTGGGTTTATGTAATTAGAAAGTAAAGAGATGGGTTCATGAAGGAGCTTAGTATATAGCCTACTTAATTAGCTCATAGACAAGTAGTTAGTTACATTATGCTAGTTAGTGTTATGTGTGGCTTTCACAAGTAAATGTATTTGAGATTGACTATAGAGAATAGTGTTTTTTAACACTTGCATCCTCTCTTTAAAAATAAACCACGTGCACAAATTAATGGAGAATGTGGAGCACTCTCGCGATGGCAAGACAAAGGAAGCAAAGACCAAAGTTAAATCCAAGACCACTTGAAGGGTGAACCTTGCACTATGGACTCATCCAAGTCCAAATCCAATACCGCGGAGGAATGTGAGCCCAAACCCACTACTCGGACTACGGACGCTTAAGGGTGGGGGGTTTGGCCTCACATAATTGGTGCGTCCGCCGGGAGCGAAGCGGAAGGTAGTTACAAGACTTGGAGGCGACTAGGAGACTTGGAGGCAACTAGGAAAAATTGGAGACACAAACTTGAGAGAAGGGAAGGAGCACCCGAAACTCGGTAAGTATTCTCTCTTTGGGTTACATTTGAATTCATTGTATTTCAACTATTCCTTGGAATGAATTGCATTGTCAATTACGCAAATTCATTTTTGAGGAAGGAGCGCGGCGAAGGTACGTCCTCAACCTTTTTGGGGATTTGCTAAGAACTTAAAAGGAACCTATAACCGAGTAGCTCATTAAAACATTAGAGGGTAAATTCACCTTAGGACATTGAACTTTGACACTCACCTCGGGATGAGTCTCAAAGTTTTGGGAGTTGTCATTTCATGCTCTAGATTAAATTAATATTTCACAAAGTTTATGGTGTTGTTACATTGAGTCACGATTGAGGGGAGTGCTAACTCACAGGGGGATGCGATTGCTCAAGGTATGTTTATTTCTTCAAAGTGAACTCATTAACTAATTAAGGAATGCCTTTTGTACTCGTGATTGTTGTTATCCGTTGTAGAGGGTAATTCCCGAATTGTGGATGGTGTAAGAAGTTGAAGGGTGAAGCCTCGACTTTTAACATAATCTACTCGGAAGGTCACCCCCTCACAATCGGTATTGTGGTGAGTGTTAATTTGCGGGAAGGTGCGGAGGTGATGCTCCGACTTAACCAAAAAATTAACATGAACATGCCTATCCCCTATTGGGATTCTTTCACCTAAGTGGGCTTGCAGGTTCTTTTCCTCACCTCCTAAAAAAATTATAACCACACCAAGACAAGTGAAAATATTAAGAGGGGAATTGCTAGGATTATGTGTGGTCAAGTGAGGGTCGATCGATTCTTATGGAATGCAAGGTAGGACTCGCTCACAAAAACCAAGTTTGATAGTAGGACTAGAGAAATCTACTCGAAAGAGGCGGTCCTCTAAAATCAGTGATAGATTAGAACAAGGTAATGTTAGAATAGAGAGTTGTTTGAACGTCGAACCTAGGACTAGGTCAATTCTAGACACCTTAGAACTTGGAGCTCAACTTGAAGAGGAGATCACTCCCTCCAAATTGAGTGGTGAAACTTCTTCGGAAAATTACACACTTAGAGAAGAATTCCCGGTAGAAGTTGATAGGGGATTGTTGAATAGTTCACCGGTCACCATGGCCGAGGAACGGGGGATGGATCCACCACCCATACCCCCAATTCCGCCCATACCTCCTATACCTCCAATAGACCCATTGGTTAGGCCAAGAGGCCTACCAATTGTGGTTCCACAAAATTTAGCGGCGATGGATATGCCATCTCATCTCCCTAAATTTTATGGGACCAAGGATGAGGACCCCTCTCGGCACATGGAACGGTATATCGAACGGTTGGCTAGCTTCCTCATAACCGACCCGGGTTATTGGTTAGTGTGGTTTCCTACCACTCTAGAGGGGGAAGCCTATGAATGGTATCGGGATCATGCCGAGGGACATTTTAGGGGATGGGAACAATTACAAAGGGAGTTTCTTAACGAATTTAGGCCGGAAGTGGGTCAAAGTACCGCATTAAGGGCATTGTCGTCATTGAAGCAAGGAAGGGAGGAAGAAATTTCGGCTTACATTAGGAGGTTTGATTTAGTGTGCACTAGATTTGTGGGTACCATGCTCAACGACGACACGCTAAAGCAATTTTTCATTCAAGGGTTTTTTAAGTCCGGAACTATTAGGGGTGTTCTAGAAAGGAATCCCTTGACCTTGGCGGATGCCAAGCGTGCGGCTAGAGATATTGAAAACTTGGATAAAGATCACGAAAGGCTATGGAGAAGGGAGGATGAATTGATCCCACAATTCATCCCCATACGCCCTAGGGTGGTAGCGGTAGAACCCGCTAAGTATGAGAACCAAATTCCATATGCCATTGTGGACACCGGCCCCCGACCTTTAGCGGTTAGGGAACCGGCACCTCTTTTGGCACTACCGGCCCCTAGAACGGATCCACACTTGGAGGAGGTTGAGAGAAGACTAGGTGCTAGCCAACTAGGATTCCAAGAGGCTATGATAAAACAAATGCAAAGCCTCACGGATCAAATGTCATTAATGATCCGGAGTCAACAACCGGGGCCTCCACCCCCGGTTGAGTCGGGTAGGCAATCTTCCGGATTATGGTGTGTCCAATGTGGCCAACCGGGCCACACGCGTCAATTTTGTAGAAGTGGACAAAACCGTGAGCAAAGAGGAAACGGTAACCCACCTCAACAAAATCAACGAGGTCAAGCGCCACCTCACTATGGAAATGGAAGCAATAGAGGACCACAACCTAGAGGGCAAGGTGGCCAAAATTTAGAGAAGAAGGAATTTCATCCCTTTTGTGGAAGGTGGCACGCTCAAGGACAATGTTGGTCCGAAGGTCAAGAGTTTAATTGTAGCAATTGTGGAGGAAGTCATCCCTCGGATACGTGTCGCCAACCGGACAAAATAATTAATGTCCCTTACCCGGTGGCTAATCCACAACAACAAGCAAGGGATAATATGCGAGGTGCTAGGCCACAAGGAGTACCGGCCAATGAACTTAGGCCACCTAACTTATACTATGACCATAGTAATGCTAGGCAAACTTTTCATCCACCGGCGGGCTTGCAAACTACAACCGGTTACATTCCAATACAAAATAGACAAGGAGTTCCACCTAATGGTAGTAACGGGAGACAAGCGCCTCCAACGGATCCGGGACCATCTAACTCCCAAGATGTTAGGTTCATGGATGGAGTGTTGGAGGCCACATGTGATGACATGCTTCCTCTCCCAAGAATTGGAGAGGAGCAAAGTCAATGGCCTCCTCACACCAATGCTATTACATATGAGTTAGTGAAGGGTAAGGGTGTGGTTGAAGAAGCACCTGCACTAGCGGTAACTACTAGGGCTAGGAGAGGGGATGCCCCGTTGGAGGTAGGAATAGGAGAGCAAGGAAATTACTCTTCGGATGAAGAGATTAATCTCTCCGAGTTGGATAGGGTAGCTAGAAGAGCTACTAAGGATGTGGAGAGGGAAAATATAATTTTACAAGATAGGGAGAGGACTAATGCGGTACATGACTTGGATAATAGCGATGTGGGTGAATGGGAAGGACCGGGGGTTCCCGTAGACGAATTCGACGTAGTGGGTAATTCTAAGGTGGAAAGATCTACCGGGTACGACTTGTGGGCGGACCTTAGTACACTCAAGGCGGATATTACTTTCGGCCAACTATTGGAAATTTCACCCACGGCAAGGAAAACATTAAAGGAGGGAATGCCGGTACACAAGAGGATGAGGAAGGTGAAAGCTAAAATAGCCGCTAGGATCCAATCACAAGGTGGAAGAGACGTGAAAGCTATAGAAATAGAAGTTGTTATAGTAGATAAGGTGGTTCCTAATGTGCTAGTCGACGGAGGGAGTAGTCTAAATATACTACCGGAGGATACTATGAAAAAATTGGGACTTGGACTCACGGGGCCTTCACCTTTGGTCATAAATATGGCAAATCAAAGTTCGACTACGCCTTTGGGGATGATCAAGGATTGTAGAATGACTACGGGAGGCGAGGAGTACTTGGTCACCTTCCATGTCATTAAAATGCACTCCAACAAGGACACCTTCCCCATTTTGCTAGGTAGGCCTTGGTTGCGGATGGCGAATGCTATGGTCAATTGGGGTGGACCTAAACCATCCATCACTTATGGTCCGGAGGGTAATAGGGTCATAGTGTCCATTGGTTCATTAGAAGGATGGATGAAGAAGGAGATGTATTTGCCATTGGAGAAGGAAATTGATGACTTAAACGAGAATGAGATTGGCAAGGCATTGGTGGGAGTCGTCCATCCCGAAGGTCAAAGGGTTGTTATAGATTCGGGCTCGGGAAGTCTAGGTCCTAATTTTTACAATTATGGGGATAATGGGGATTATGCCCAATGGCTAAGGGAGTACCCCGAGTCCGAGGTTGATGTAATGGTTACATTTCACCAAGTAGGCTTAGGGAGTGAATTTCCTAGTGTTAGTTTAGGAGAGGGCTCATTGTTGGAGCCATGTGAGGTGCTCACCGAGGAAGAGTGGGTTAGCGGTGGGTTAACACCTTGGGTAGATGACGTGGAAGAGGGTGAGGTTAGTTTAATTCATGTAGATGGGACTCAAGAGGAGGATGTGATTATTGAGTCATCGAAATTGGAGGAGCCTTTACATTTCAAGACCACGTCTACGGGGATAGTTGTAGGTCAAGATGTGAAAGATTACCCCAATGTGCCTTCCGATTGGTATCGGAACAAAGAGGAACAAGCACATGTGTCGGAAGCGGATTGGCGGTACGTGGATGTGAAATTAAAGAATGGAAAAACCCGACAAATGAAGATGGGTTCCAAATTGGGGGAGAAAGAGGTTAGGGAGTATAGCAATTTGGTGGATGAGTTTAGTGATACTTTTGCATGGTCCTACGATGAGCTTAAGGGAATTCCTAGGGAAATGGTAGAGCACCGGATTCCTTTAATTCCGGGGGCGAGGCCAATTAGACAAAAGGAGAGGAGGATGAATCCTCAATTGCAATTGTTGGTGAAAGCGGAATTGGAAAGGTTATTGAAGGCCGGGTTTATCAAGCCGGTGGAAATCACGGATTGGGTTTCTCCTATGGTCTTAGTAAAGAAAAAAAATGGGAAATTAAGGGTTTGTGTCGACTATAGGAAATTGAATTCGTGCACACAAAAGGATCACTTCCCCTTACCTTTTATCACCTTGTTGCTTGAGGAGGTTGGAGGTCATTCGCGATATACCTTTATGGATGGGTATGCGGGTTATAATCAAATTTCCATAGCCCTCCAAGATATCCATAAAACGGCTTTTACTACACCTTGGGGTACTTTTGTGTGGGTAGTGATGCCATTTGGGTTATGTAATGCCCCGGCTACTTTCCAACGATTAGTAATGTATATCTTCACCGACTTGTTGTTCAAATCCATGACCGTCTTTGTGGACGATTTTAGCACACAAAGTAATGTGGACGATCACCTACATTGTGTTAGGGAGGCATTGGTTAGGTGTAGGAAGATGAGGTTAGCATTGAACCCGGATAAGACATTTTTGGGAGTGAATAAGGGAGTGTTGTTGGGTTATGTTGTTAGTGAGAAAGGTAGAGAACCCGATCCGGATAAGATTGCGGCCATAAGCGACTTGGCAACTCCAACCAATTCCAAGGGGATCTCTAAGTTGTTAGGACATGTGGGATGGTACCGGGAACTTATTCCTAATTTTTCAAAGATAGCGGTGCCCATTACCCATTTGCTCAAAAAGGATGTCAAATTCGAGTGGACGGATGCTTGTCAAAAAGCCTTTGAGGAATTGCGGGATAGGTTGAGCACCTATCCGGTGTTGATACCACCCAATTGGGGTAAACCTTTTCACGTCTATTGTGATGCTAGTAATGTGGCAATAGGGAGTGCGCTTTGTCAAGCAACGGGAGAAAAAGAGAAGGATCAACCTATAGCTTATGCGAGTAAGCAATTGACCCCCGCCGAAAGAAACTACTCTACAACGGAGAGGGAGTGCCTAGCCATGGTGTTTTCCGTTAAAAAGTTTAGGCATTACCTCATGTGCAACCCGGTTGTATTTTTTGTTGACCACATGGCTATCAAGTATCTAGTTAACAAGGCGGAGTTAAGTGGTAGGTTAGCTAGGTGGGTTTTGTTATTAGAAGAATTCGACTACACGGTGGAATATAAACCGGGTCGTATGCATTTACAAGCGGACCACTTGTCTAGGTTGTCGGAGGAGATAGGAAAAAATCCGGTAAATGATATGTTAGTAGATGATAGCCTCTTTGTGGTCACTTCTACACCGGAGTGGTATGCGGGCATAGTGGAATTTCTAACAACCCACAAGTTGCCCAAAGAGTGGACAAAAGAAGAGAGAAGGAAGGTGAGGGTAAATAGTAGGCAATTTGTTGTAGTGGGCCATAGGTTGTTTAGAAGGGGGTCCGATGGTATTTTACGACGATGCGTGTCAAAAACGGAGGTTGAAGCGATTTTAATCGCTTGCCACGATAGCGCTTGCGGCGGTCACTTCTCGGGTCAACTCACCGGGCAAAAAATACTTAGAGCGGGCTACTTTTGGCCTACACTATTTAAGGACGCCCATGACTATGTAAGGAAATGCGACGCTTGCCAACGGTATGCCCGAAACGACCTTAGAATGGAGATGCCTTTACATGTATCATTACCCTTAATTCCTTTCGAAAAATGGGGCATCGACTATGTGGGTGAGGTCCATCCCCAATCTTCAAAAGGAATGAAATATATTGTGGTGGCAACCGAGTACCTCACCAAGTGGGCGGAAGCCAAAGCGGTGAAGACCGACACGGCGGAACACGCGACAACATTTATGTACGAAAACATAATTTCGCGGTTCGGGGTGCCGAAGATCCTAGTAAGCGATAGGGGTACTCACTTTTTGAATGACTTGATTCGAGAGATGACAGAGAAATTTAAAATTGATCACCGGAAGACTACTCCCTACCACCCACAAACCAATGGACAAACGGAAAGGGTTAACGGAATTTTGGTGAGTATACTACGCAAGACGGTTATAGACTCGAAGCGGGATTGGGATACGAAACTAACGGCGGCACTTTGGGCATACCGTACAACCTATAAGGGAGGAGAATGGCGGCTCAACATATTGAGGCAATCCAAAGAAGGAGAAAGATTACTTTCGACAAACGACATAAGAGAAGGGCCCTAACACCGGGAATGATGGTCATGATTCAAGACGCACGAAAGCTTGAATTTCCGGCGAAATTCGATGCAATATGGTTAGGACCTTACCTTGTCTATGAGGTCTTTCCTAATAATTCAATTCAATTGGAAACGTTGAATGGTGAGCTCTTTCCTACCCGTACATCGGGAAGTAGATGTAAGGAGTACCGAGCTTGACTAGGCAACTTACCCTTGGAGCAAGAGATGTTTGGATTCATCCCCCGATGGTCGCCAATTATGTGAGCCTAAAAGGGTGCCCACATTTAGTCTTAGACCCTTGAAACGTTAGTTGATGCACTTTGAAGTAGCATGTTACTTCACAAAAATATAAAAAGAGTGAAATGTTAGTCTTAGAAGTACCATGTTGTAAGAGGCTAGGATGTGAGTTGTTATTGTGTTTTTACCTTCGGAAGGATTTGAGTGAATGAGGATAGGTAAGGAGAACTTGGATTGAGTAGTTAGTGAGTAGGCTAGTACAAATGGATGGAGACAACCAAAGTGACTCAAGAGGCAAGTGCATTCGAATTGGGATGAATGGAGGATCACATGGAGCGCACAAGTGGACCACCTCATCATGGCCACTTAATGGGGAAGGTCCAAGGAAGAATGCAAGGTGGAGGATAAGCAAATTCTCAAAGCACCAATCAAATCACGAGTTAAGCATCGTGGTTTGAATTAAGTGGTGAGCAACGATTTGGGAAAGTAAGGGGAAAAAGTTATGGCGGCGGAAAGCGAAGGAGGCTAAGTTTGGGTTGAAGCATCCCAAGTTTGGTAAAGTGTGGTAGGTAGAAAGCCAAGGCTAGTTAAATGTTCGAATTAGGATCCTTGTTGATCATTTGAGGGAGGAAGGCTTAGAAGATAGGATTGGCGCCTACTAAGTAGGAGGAAATCTCAAGGGCTTATCGTGAGCCTTGAGGGTGCTCACCCCCTCAAGCTTACTATATAATCCCTCATTCTTCCCTCACTCATCCTCTCTTTCCTTTGTGCTCCAAGGCACCCCACGAGTTATAAGTGTGGGTGTGGGAAGCCATATTGGAGCACATGTGTGTGCTTAGTTTTTAGTTTGAGAGCCAAGGCTTGTTAGCCTTGAAGAGGGCTTGACCTCTTGGTAGAATTAGTGTTGACGTGAAGGATTTTAAAGTTAATTCATGATTCCAATTTGTGGTACTTAAAGTTCATGTTTTGAATACACGTGGTTGCAAGTTCCATGTTTAAGAGTTGAGCACTTGAGGTTGTGATGAGTGCAAAAATATACTTGTGTGGATTAATTAGTCTTAGTGAAGTTAGGAAATTCTCTCTCCCCCTCTCCTCTCTAGGATTTTAGGATTTTAGGATTAGAGAAGAATTGTGTGATTAGAAAGGGGTTGTTAGTAGAATTAGGAAAATTAGGTAGGAAGATTAGTTAAGGGCTTGAATAATTAGTGAGGTAGTTGGGGATTACAACTACAAAGTTGTGGGTTCATGAAGGAGCTGGGTTTATGAAGGAGCTGGGTTTGTTTAGTTAGAAAGTAAAGAGCTGGGTTTATGAAGGACCTGGGTTTGTTTAGTTAGAAGCTAAGGAGCTGGGTTCATGAAGGAGCTGGGTTTATGAAGGAGCTGGGTTTGTTTAGTTAGAAGCTAAGAAGCTGGGTTTATGAAGGAGCTGGGTTTATGAAGGAGCTGGGTTTATAAAGGAGCTGGGTTTGTTTAGTTAGAAGCTAAGAAGCTGGGTTTACGAAGGAGCTGGGTTTATTTAGTTAGAAGCCAAGGAGTTGGGTTCATGAAGGAGTTGGGTTTATGTAATTAGAAAGTAAAGAGATGGGTTCATGAAGGAGCTTAGTATATAGCCTACTTAATTAGCTCATAGACAAGTAGTTAGTTACATTATGCTAGTTAGTGTTATGTGTGGCTTTCACAAGTAAATGTATTTGAGATTGACTATAGAGAATAGTGTTTTTTAACACTTGCATCCTCTCTTTAAAAATAAACCACGTGCACAAATTAATGGAGAATGTGGAGCACTCTCGCGATGGCAAGACAAAGGAAGCAAAGACCAAAGTTAAATCCAAGACCACTTGAAGGGTGAACCTTGCACTATGGACTCATCCAAGTCCAAATCCAATACCGCGGAGGAATGTGAGCCCAAACCCACTACTCGGACTACGGACGCTTAAGGGTGGGGGGTTTGGCCTCACATAAGGATCCCAAGATGCTCTCATCTCCTCAGACAATAACATTTCAAGTCCATTGACATTGCAAATTGCCACATATATAGAGTCACCCCATACTTCTAACGTAACCATACAAGATCTCATATTCCTACAACATCTTAATATTGGATTTTAAATCCAAGTTTGACCTCCTATATGGCAACCATATGACATAATGGAATCTAAAGAGGGTCCTTGTTGACTTTTAGGGGTTCAAGAATAGTGTTGCAATCAACACAAGCTAATTTTGCAACCCTATACACATGTTGGTCATAAGAGATGTCAAGGTTGTCAACCCCAATTATCTAGTCTTCTTCATCATCGCAATCCCTTGTCTCCACAATGGATGGGCCAACTCCAACGTCATGTGGATACTAAAAGCCACAATGCAAGTTCTATGTTTATTTGAGAAGCAACCTTTCATGAGGCAAAGTGCAGGATTTTGAAGCCAAAATTTCACACATCCAAACACAAAAACCCCTCATACATTGACATCACAAACGGAGAGCAACAAGTCAAACAACTAACCTTGACATTAGTACTGCACAGTACTAGTGTCGAGGTGCCTCCCTACCACTTCGTATGGCAGTCATATCCAAAAAAAATCAAGTCCCTTTACTAAAAGCCACAAGGCAAGCTCTATGTTCATTTGAGAGGCAACCTTTCATGAAGCAAAGTGTAGGATCTTGAAGCCAAGATTTCATGCATCCAAACACAAAAACCCCTCATACATTGACATTACAAACGGAGAGCAACAAGTCAAACAACTGACCTCGACACTAGTACTGCACAGTACTAGTGTCGAGGTGCCTCCCTAGCCACTTGGACTAGCAGCTATATCCTAGAAATCAAGGCCATTCACCAGTATTCCAAGTGTATGTCAACGAGTTTTAGCTAACCCCAAATTAATCTAGTGAGCTTACATTTGGATGAATCAACAAAATTAAAGGGAATCAATTTTTCCTTTTACCCCACAAAACATTCTTTTCCCATTCTTCAACCTAATTCCACTTTTCAACTTGCAGCCCAACGACAAATGCCCTCCAATAATAGCAACGGAAAATTCAATGAAGGGAGGGCTTGCAGCCACCTCCACACTAGTACTGCACAGTATTAGTGTCGAGGTCCCGATTTTGGAAGACAGTCAGAAGCCCCAATTAAGAGCAGGAAGTGCAATATGCGATCTACCCAATCTCGAGAAGCAACTATTTACATCCATTTATTGGATGAAAGATGAGAAATAAGGACGAATGTCAATTTTAGTCAAAGGAATGTACACTTGAAACATTGACCTCGAAATTAATACTGTGTAGTACTAGTGTTGAGGTTCCACTCTCATCTCCACCTCTGGTAGCCATATTGATGACTTAAATGCCCTCTACCTCTTGATTGAGAGAAATCTACCACTAAGAGGCAACCTTCCACAGGCAAGCAAACACAAGATCACATGCAAGCAAAGGAAAACAATCCCCCCCCCGCAATAGCTGGGGGGCAAATACACACAAAGATTATTGCAAAAACAGAGACCTCGACACTAGTACTGCACAGTACTAGTGTCGAGGTCATTGATTTCTAGTGTTGAGGTCCTCTAAAATGATCGGTAATTTTTTGAAGTCATGAACTTGTCAAATGAATTTTTCTCAAACTCGTCCAATTCATTTGTGATGGTTAATTTTCTAAAGCCTTGACCTTGACCGCTTATTTCTCAAACTCATCCAGATCATCTATAACTAGTAATTTTCCTAAACCCTAAACCTCAAGTGGTTATTTCTCAAATTCATTTTGGTTCATCTGTAACCAATATTCTTCATGTAGTCTCAAACCTCAACACTAGAAATCAATGACCTCGACACTAGTACTGTGCAATATTAGTGTCGAGGTGCCTAAACCCTAAACCTCGAGTGGTTATTTCTTAAACTCATTTGGTTCATCTGTAACCAATATTCTTCCTGAAGTCTCAAACCTCAACACTAGAAATCAGTGGCCTCGACACTAGTACTGTGCAGTACTAGTATCAAGGTGCCTAAACCGTAATCCTCAAGTGGTTATTTCTCAAACTCATTTGGTTCATCTGTAACCAGTATTCTTCCTGAAGTCTCAAACCTCAACACTAGAAATCAGTGACCTCGACACTAGTACTGTGCAATATTAGTGTCGAGGTGCCTAAACCCTAAACCTCGAGTGGTTATTTCTCAAACTCATTTGGTTCATCTGTAACCAATATTCTTCCTGAAGTCTCAAACCTCAACACTAGAAATCAGTGGCCTCGACACTAGTACTGTGCAGTACTAGTATCAAGGTGCCTAAACCGTAATCCTCAAGTGGTTATTTCTCAAACTCATTTGGTTCATCTGTAACCAGTATTCTTCCTGAAGTCTCAAACCTCAACACTAGAAATCAGTGACCTCGACACTAGTACTGTGCAGTACTAATGTCGAGGTGCCTAAACCCTAAACCTCAAGTGGTTATTTCTCAAACTCATTTGGTTCATCTGTAACCAGTATTCTTCCTGAAGTCTCAAACCTCAACACTAGAAATCAATGACCTTGACACTAGTATTGTGCAGTACTAATGTCGAGGTGCCTAAACCCTAAACCTCAAGTGGTTATTTCTCAAACTCATTTGGTTCATCGGTAACCAATATTTTTCCTGAAGTTTCAAACCTCAACACTAGAAATTAGTGACCTCGACACTAGTACTGTGCAGTACTAGTGTCGAGGTGCCAACCTCATTGAGCTCTAGCAGCAACATCCATTCTCATTGTAGGAAATATCAAATTCTACTCATAGTAGGGACATTGATATTTAACCCTAAGTATGGCTAAATTCCAACCACACATTAAGCTGCCAAAGGCCATGGCGTACAATGTCCAGGGAGATTTTTGGGCAGAATCAGTCAATATCGTAGTGGTTTTAAGTCCAAAATCATCTAGTAAATTTCCTAAACTCTTCACCTTCAACCAGTTATTTTTCAAACTCTTCCGGTTCATTTATGATCATCGAGAAAACCTCAAGACAAGAAATTAGTGAGCTCGACACTAGTACTGCCACAATACTAGTGTTGAGGTGCCAAGCTCAGATTGAGCCATGGCTGTGACAACCAAAAAGTGTCCAGGGAGATTTCGGGGCACATCCTAATGTTTCGAAGTCCACCCAGTTACATGTTGACATCCTCCTGTTTTGCTTCATTTAGTGAAGCCATATTCTATAAAATTCATCTAAAATGAACCATACTTCACGTAAAGTCTTGACCTTCAATTGATTAGCTCTCAAACCCTTCCGGTTCGTTTATGAACGTGGTAAAAATCTTGAGATAAGAAATTAGTGAGCTCGACATCATGAATGCTATCTTGTGAACGGTGAGCCGTGAGCAAAAAATTTGAATTTTTATTCTTAAAAATTTTCAATGAAACGTATGATATAGACCCTATGACCGTGGAGAATTTATGGTTTAATTCTATTAAAAATGCATATTATTTAACAAAAATTGATCAAGGTCCTATTCCCGCGGAGGAATTTTTGCAGTTCACACAAATGAATTTTTTTGGAAAGATATTGTAAGCAAAAAAAACACCTTTGGTACATTAGAATCTCCCAACATGGCATATCAACATGGTTGAATTTTTTCAAATGGTCCAATTTAAATAGTCATCATCTAGACATTAGAGTGGTTAATAAATAAGATCTCCATTCGTGAAAAAATTCAAGGTTCATAAAAATAAAAATAGATCATATATTAGAAGAAAATACACGTATTTTTATGTGGCGTGCTTCAATGATCACGAAGACATTTCAACATCATTGGAAGCCTCAATCCATCCTTCCTCGCTATCACTGTCACTAGATGATCCATCAACTTCTGTAGAGATATGGAAATACTTTTCTACAGGACGGCAACTACTAGGTTTTTCTGGAGAAGGGTCTGGTGATGAAGTAGCTGCATACGCTTCTGCAACAATCTCAGCATGAAAAGGAAGCTGAAGAGGTCTAATAGGGCTTCTAATCTTACTAACATGGTGTGAGAGAATGCTTCCATTATACTTCATCATAGAGGACTTCAACGCTTCCTTGCGCCATCTATAAACAAGTAAAAATCAACCATTTAAAAATGGTAGTAAGAAAAATTGAAAAAATGTTTAAAAAATTGAAGGTAGATAGTGTAGACTTACTTACAAGCTTGTTTGGCAGCAATCTTCTTCTCTAGCTCATCTGTATTCTCCAAAGGACGTTTCTTCTTTGGAGAAGACCTTGTAACATTGACTGACTGAACTTCTTTAGCTTGGAGAAGAAGATGAACCAATACCTCTTTGTATAAGACACTGTCATATTTAAATGCAATAATATAACGATGAAGACTCTTCGATACCCGAATAGAAGCACCTGAAATAAACAATACCATTTAATATTTGGTATAAATTAATGACAAAACATATCAAAAGAAAAGTATAGGGAAAAAATAATACATGTGGAGGCTGTGAGGTCCATGATAATGTCATCTTCAACCGTACAGAGATCAATAAGAATCATGAGTAAATTAGAAGACTTCTCCTGTGCACCTTTAAATGACATTCTATTCTCCGACTAAACAGTTAGAGAATCAACATCAATGAGGTTTGTGAGATGTCCATCTGATGACAACTTGATGCCTTGTGCAAGAAGTTAAGGACGGTCACAAAACACAAAATTGGACATTGGAACCTCTTCATCCGGATTTTCTTTTCTAACAAAGCATTTCACCATGAAACACTTGTACGTACGGGATGGATGATCCGGGATAGTAAAAAGAAGGCCGTTAATTGCAAACCATTTGGATTCCTCCTGAAAGTTTGTCCAATCCGCCCAAGATAAAAGCTCATTGGATATAAATTTTGAATCCGGATAAAATATAATGAGGGCACCATCATCTTGAAGAAACTGCATGGCAAACTCAAAATGTCTCTTGATCCATATGGATTCCACCTTTCCATCTATACCCTCTGGTTTAGTCTTTGGATGACGGTTTCAAGGTGGAATTTCAGTAGCAAAACCAAGCCCATGAACAGGTAAATCCTCCGGAACATCAAAGATAACAAGATCAACTACATTGTCAGCTTCACAACCCGCATAGCTTCGAATCTTTTTACCTTGATGATCTTTAATCCATGCCTTCATACGCCTCTAAATCTTTGGCTCATCGCTCTCAATAACATCATCAAACAAGTCCAAAATACTTGAAAAACTATCATTGATGATCTCTATTTCACTCTCTACATCATCCAACTGCGAGCATGGGATAGTATACACCGTTTATGAAGGAAAAGGGACAACGGAAAGAGGCACCTAAAAAACCAAAGGAGTAATAGTAGCGAACATGCTACTGCCTGAAGGAGAAATACCCACATAAGAAAGAAGTTTCTCTGGCCCTTCCTTTAACACAATCTTTGCCAACTCTTTGTTCCGTGCCGCAACCTCCTTCTTCAACTTTATTTCCTCCTCTTTACATTTCTTCTTTTCTTCTTTCTCCTTCAAACGAGCTTCAACCTTTGCTTTCTTGTCAGCCAATTTTTTCCTTTGTTTGTCAGATATGAAGTTGTTATCACCCACCTCCGATGCGTCCTCTTCAATATGCACCAAATTCTCAGCCTCTAATTGTTGCATCATATTGTCACAACTAGTCTTCAAGGCTCTCTCCTCTCCATGACATCTTTTATTCTCCTTTAACTCAAGATACCAAGGACATTGAAGAAAATAAGGTCTTCCAAAATATTTTTTCTAATAGTCTGAAAAAATACATTCACTACTAGAAACATCCACCCACTTGTTAGTTGGTTTCAAACCCGTATAGTATCCACACACAGGGATCCTATTAGCCCAAATCATTTTGGAGATAACTTTCAAGAATAAATGGGAACCACCAAGATTACGAGACTGCTTGGAAACAATATTGCCTACTTTGTCATATAGTATCTCGCATGACTCCTGCCCTAAGACTAAGTAAGGTCCACTCATGCCATACAAAATGAACCTACATATAGATTCTATAGTATTAAATTTCATTGAGCTCCATACGTAAATATGAGCTACTTCACATACACGGAACAAGAACTCCCTTAGACCTGGCCGACATCTAACTAGCTTAGGCCTTACGATGGTTGGATGATGAGTATCGTATACACGATCTTTGGGATCATGGACTCTTCCTGATGTGCGCATTGAAGGGGAGCAATTACAAAGTACACCGTTCAAGTCAAGAATCAAAAATAAATTATGGCCTCCAAAGCTAGACTGCAAGGACAGATTTTGCTTCATAGTTGGCTCCAATTCTGCCTATTGAAAGAATGAGGTTGTTGGAATTACTGAAAGTATAAATTTAAATTCCGTGACATTGTATAAATGCAATACACAGCCATCCTCATATCTATGTGAAAAATATTGTACTTACAATAGTTTACAACCAAATTACTACATGTGTGTAAAAATCAACATTAAATGATAGTGTCCTAAACCTTGAGTGGAAATATGGCCATAAATATTTGTCCTATTAAATTCACCATTAACATTTTGAATTTCAACATAATTTTCGCGTGGCCGAGTTCCGTTCAAGATTGATTTATTTTTTCCAATTGTTGAGAATCGGAGCAAACATTGTTCATGTTATGGTATTTTTCACTACCTTCTCCAACAAGACCATGCAATTGGACATCCACATCATTACCATCCTTGGAATCCACAAGAAGTTCCTCAACAAGAGTCTCAACAAGTTCAGGAATGACTGAAGTCAATGGAGTGACATTCAAAGCATGAACTTGTATTTTTTGTCGATCGTTGCTAACCGCTTTGGTGCAGATACTAGAGTAGTCAGTTGAGAATTGACTATCTGCGGCACAACCAAAGCTAATAAATTCACCGACCCGGATGTTTGACAAGCTGAGGTCATAATTGGAAGTTGAACAGTAGCAAGTATCAAAAACTGAGGATGAATGTGAGCAAATGAGAATTGCTACATAATTTGAAAAACTAATCTCATCATCATTCGCTCAATCCTCTCATCATCTTCTTTCTTCCTTTGAGCTTCCCTCTCCACATATTTCTTCCTCCTCAACGCCTCTCGTCTCTCAAAGTCTTCTCGGACATGCTGCAGAGCATTCTATAACTCTGATTGAATAATTGTTTCCTCCTTTATCATGACTCTCTTCTCAACTTTCACAATTAAAAGTGAGTTGTAGGTTTTTCTTCCTCATCTCGAAATTTTTTTTAACAAAATTAAGAAAAAATGAAAAAATAAAATTAAGTGAAGGTAGTGAGGGATTGTGCTTGGATCAATGTAAGAGTCGATCATGATGACTTGGTAATGCGTGCTAGGATTAGGTCAAAAACATTGAAACTAACACTAAGATTAAAAGAGATTGTAGAAAGGAGAAAAATGCAAAAGAAGGTCGAACGTGGAGACAGGTTAGCCACTAATGCAACCGAAAAGACAAATGATGGTAGTGATAGAAGCTTTTATAAAGGACGTTCAAATCAAGAGACGGAAACTAAACGAAATTTAAATACTTCTGGTTTAACGAGCGAGGGGTTACAAAAGACTAAGAGTAGTGGAAAAAAAATAGTAGAGTAGAACTACCAACGGTAGGTCTAGATATTTAGAATAATAATGACTTTTAATTAACATGGGCAAGACTAGTCCCATGTTATCGACCTCTTTGTTAGATCAAGGGGTATTTCTATTTTAGTATCCCGAAATTTGGCGGTATTAGATATGCCTACAAATCTTCTGAAGTTCTAGGGTACTAAAGATAAGCACCCTTCTAGACATATGGAGCGTTATATTGAGTGGTTAACGAGTTCGTTGATAACCAACCCCGGTTTGGTTTCTCACTACCCTGCACGGCGATATTTATAAATAGTATAGAGAACATCCCAAAGATTACTTCATAGCGTATACTTAGATGCAGAGAAATATTTTAAATAAATTTCGATCCAAGGTAGGGTATTAGTTCGAGCGCTGTACATATACGAACTCCTCCTAAAAAATTATATAATATATATTACACACGCAAATTGAACAATAATTTTATAAATTACCATATAAAAACTAATGCTTGATTTTTATTCCGACGATTACATGTCCTTTAGATATTATATATATTTCATATTATAGTTATCATAAAATTTATGTTCAAGATTTAATATATTGAAATTTATAATATCAAATATAAATATATATAACAATCATATATTTATTATTTTATAAATATTTATTAAATGAAATATAAAAATTTATAAAAAATAAATACGTCTTATGCTCATATATGATTGGATCTTATATAAATTTATCATTATTTCATACTTTAAAAATTTTAAACATTTACTTGTAATAATTATCGTAATTTTCAAGAATATGATGGATTATTTTAGCAATCGGTATTTTTTTAATTTGATATACAATGCTAACACATTAAAATTGTAAGATTACGAAATGACTAAACAGAATGAAAAAATGCATATTATTGAATGAAACGATTAATTTGAATGCCAAATCATCATCACATATTGTGAGGCCAAACCCCCCACCCTTAAGCGTCCGTAGTCCGAGTAGTGGGTTTGGGCTCACATTCCTCCGCGGTATTGGATTTGGACTTGGATGAGTCCATAGTGCAAGGTTCACCCTTCAAGTGGCCTTGGATTTAACTTTGGTCTTTGCTTCCTTTGTCTTGCCATCGCGAGAGTGCTCCACATTCTCCATTAATTTGTGCACGTGGTTTATTTTTAAAGAGAGGATGCAAGTGTTAAAAAATACTATTCTCTATAGTCAATCTCAAATACATTTACTTGTGAAAGCCACACATGACACTAACTAGCATAATGTAACTAACTACTTGTCTATGAGCTAATTAAGTAGGCTATCTACTAAGCTCCTTCATGAACCCATCTCTTTACTTTCTAATTAAATAAACCCAGCTCCTTTATAAACCCAGCTCCTTCATGAACCCAGCTTCTTAGCTTCTAACTAAACAAACCCAGCTCCTTCATAAACCCAGCTCCTTCATGAACCCAGCTCCTTAGCTTCTAACTAAACAAGCCCAGGTCCTTCATAAACCCAGCTCTTTACTTTCTAACTAAACAAACCCAGCTCCTTTATAAACCCAGCTCCTTCATGAACCCAGCTCCTTAGCTTCTAACTAAACAAGCCCAGGTCCTTCATAAACCCAGCTCTTTACTTTCTAACTAAATAAACCCAGCTCCTCCATAAACCCAGCTCCTTCATAAACCCAGCTTCTTAGCTTCTAACTAAACAAACCCAGCTCCTTTATAAACCCAGCTCCTTCATGAACCCACAACTTTGTAGTTGTAATCCCCAACTACCTCACTAATTATTCAAACCCTTAACTAATCTTCCTACCTAATTTTCCTAATTCTACTAACAATCCCTTTCTAATCACACAATTCTTCTCTAATCCTAAAATCCTAAAATCCTAGAGAGGAGAGGGGGAGAGAGAATTTCCTAACTTCACTAAGACTAACTAATCCACACAAGTATATTTTTGCACTCATCACAACATCAAGTGCTCAACTCTTAAACATGGAACTTGCAACCACGTGTATTCAAAACATGAACTTTAAGTACCACAAATTGGAATCATGAATTAACTTTAAAATCCTCCACGTCAACACTAATTCTACCAAGAGGTCAAGCCCTCTTCAAGGCTAACAAGCCTTGGCTCTCAAACTAAAAACTAAGCACACACATGTGCTCCAATATGGCTTCCCACACCCACACTTATAACTCGTGGGGTGCCTTGGAGCACAAAGGAAAGAGAGGATGAGTGAGGGAAGAATGAGGGATTATATAGTAAGCTTGAGGGGGTGAGCACCCTCAAGGCTCACGATAAGCCCTTGAGATTTCCTCCTACTTAGTAGGCGCCAATCCTATCTTCTAAGCCTTCCTCCCTCAAATGATCAACAAGGATCCTAATTCGAACATTTAACTAGCCTTGGCTTTCTACCTACCACACTTTACCAAACTTGGGATGCTTCAACCCAAACTTAGCCTCCTTCGCTTTCCGCCGCCATAACTTTTTCCCCTTACTTTCCCAAATCGTTGCTCACCACTTAATTCAAACCACGATGCTTAACTCGTGATTTGATTGGTGCTTTGAGAATTTGCTTATCCTCCACCTTGCATTCTTCCTTGGACCTTCCCCATTAAGTGGCCATGATGAGGTGGTCCACTTGTGCGCTCCATGTGATCCTCCATTCATCCCAATTCGAATGCACTTGCCTCTTGAGTCACTTTGGTTGTCTCCATCCATTTGTACTAGCCTACTCACTAACTACTCAATCCAAGTTCTCCTTACCTATCCTCATTCACTCAAATCCTTCCGAAGGTAAAAACACAATAACAACTCACATCCTAGCCTCTTACAACATGGTACTTCTAAGACTAACATTTCACTCTTTTTATATTTTTGTGAAGTAACATGCTACTTCAAAGTGCATCAACTAACGTTTCAAGGGTCTAAGACTAAATGTGGGCACCCTTTTGGGCTCACACATATATATGGACTTTAAATCAACACAGGTTTAAGACACACTCGTTGTCTGCTGTGAGTTTGTTGAAATCAAGCTAAATTTGTACTCGTCGAAAAAGAAGAAGTATTAAGCACGAAATGATCGAAATACAACATTTGGAGCAGCGATGTTCGTTTTGAAAATACAAAAAAATTGGATAGCTGAGTAAAAGAACATTTTATAAGTTAGTTACATTCGTAAATAAGTTAGGTTATTTCTTCTTTCAATAGCTAATTTACCGCAATAGGTGACTAACTAGAAAATAATGAAGAATCGACAGCTGAAAACCTAACTCTAAGCCCTTCAGACCATTGTCGATCAAAGGCGAGAACATTTGATTGAGAAGGATGTCGCGTTGGTGCAATGTCAAACCAGTAATGTCAAAAATCTTTATGAGCTTGCACAAACTATGAAAGAAATAAAAAATATATAAAGTAAATTATGCATTTATTTGTTTAGCATCTTAAAGATTGGGAGAAAGATGGTGAGAATGAAAGGATGGTAAAAAAAATATGAAACTTTTGATTGAAACAAGCTAATATATATAGAGGAAAAGTAGATTATATACGAGTGCGGGGGAAGCAACTACAAAGGAAAGATGTTGTTTCCCCCAATGATAGTATTGTCAGCGAAATTGGCCTTGGAAATTGAAAAGAAAGAGCTGAAAATCATGAAAAAGAAATTGATGTTGATATTACGCCATCACTTTGTAAGGTCACATAATAGTGATGAAGAATAGATGGGGTCCCAAAAAGATGGGTTGCAATACGAAAGAAAATAACACATAACTCGCAAATAAAGACTAAGGGGAGAGCTGCCATCAAAACATGTCGAGAACAATTTGAAGAGAAAGCGAGGGAGAAAAAATAAAAATTTGTTGTGGATCTTGATGACAGTGGTAGAATTTTGTTTTCATTATAATTTTTTTTTTAATTTTCTAATATTGGCTATATTTTTGTCATGCATGCGATAAGTTTGTAAGTAGGAAACATGTGATTGTATGTTCCATTTTTTTAATCTACTGTGGTTGTTTGTAAGTAAAAAATATGTGATAGTATGTTCCATTTAGTGTGTGTTGTTGTTGATGTGGATTTTTTCATAATATCTTAGTGGGGTATATAGGCCCCAATGGCTGAATGCATTGTGTGACTACTCCAACGATTTGAATTGAAATGTGGACAACATTAATAACTAGGATGAGACGGAATTTGATAATATCTACATGTGTATGAAGGAGAATTGGGAGTATCGTGCATTTAAAGGGAAGCCTATAGTGTTAAGGTACGAGGTCTTCAAGAGTAACATGGGCTAACAGTTGAAGAGCAGAAGATGTCAAATGAAGATACGAGCCGGTTCTAAATTATGGGGGAACGGCCATTATTAGGCTCATTTTATGTCGGTACTGCCACCTAAGAACCCGAGATACCTCATTTATGGTATTGGCATGCCCCATGCCCGGTTAAGTGGAAACGCTCTTAGTTTAAGGCCTTGCATGGTGGGGCTTAATGAGAGCATAAGCTCGGTTCCTGGTATAAGGTAGGCCTAGTATCAATTTGGTAAAGGTTGTGATAACAAATGAGTTTTTCCTCAGGTTCCCACTCACTTTACTTGTCCGGCCTAACTAGTGGAATTAGAAAGTTATTAGTCTTGACTTTGACAATTCATAATATATTATATTCCACTAAAAAAAATAGGCTATTTTGGGTTAAAATGCTAATATGATCCATTATTATTATTATTCCCGTGACATGGCCACATGTACCCGCAATAGCTTGAAGTGTTGGTTTAAACACCCTCTACCTTAGAGTTGTTTGAAGAACCTTCATTTATTGTCTTCCTATAGAAAGACCACCATGAATGTTACTTTAGACAACACAATAAGTCAATTTTCTTTGTGTTGTCTTTATTATTACTGAAAAAAATGTTATCATTTTGCTAGGCTAAAGTACATTTGTAGCAAAAATAGTATAAAACCAACGCATGTACTCTAATGGTCTTTGCTTCACATACATGTATTTCCTATCCGTTTCCTAGTATTCTCTACAACTCTTTAGATTATGATATCTGAAATATTTTTAATACAAATAATATGCCTTAAAAATGTGATTCATTTGATGATTTATTTAAGTGAGGATATCCTTTGTCAAGGCTATTGTTATCTTTTTTTTTAGCATAATAACATCATGGTTACATTCTCAACGATTGTATCAAATAAATAAAGACAAACGCATAATAACTCAATCATAAACCGAACCAAGAAAATTCAAGAAATTCTATAAGTCCTCGCCAAAGAGTTTCTAGTTTGTAAAACCCATAACTCAAATGTAAACCTTTACAAGAACATGCATGGTAGTCATTGAGGACTTTGACCATATGACAATAATGGATGAAAATAAGAATTGGATGAAACTAGCACACATATTGTCGTTTTTTTCTCTAAATTTTAGTGCCCCCTTTTGTAAATCTACCTTTACTCCGTAGAATTTGTTAGTTTTTTTGGATGTATGCGCTAGAAAAAAATAATACATCCAACTTATGTATACTATGTACATAAATATAGCAAATAATTTTTTTACATTCATGTTGGTTCGTACATGGTATGAAGAGTCCACCCTCTGGGATAATTCATTTGGTATATATGAGTTTTTTTAATTATCCAAAACTTTGGCAATAATATGATCTCTGTAATATATTACCAAACTGTAGCAAAAAATTGTAAATAAGAATATTTGGGGTCTAACGGCTTCATTCAGTCTTGTAATATTGTAATTTTTTGAGTTTTTTGGCAACTTGTCGGAAATAACTATATGATTCGTAAATGTTGTGTATGTTTAGGATATTTCGTCGCGTGGAGGTGATAGTGATGTTATTGCCGCCGGCCTTTCCCGTCCATCCTCTCCTAGCAATATCACCCTTCTTCCATCATGGACAAACACCCTTACTTTTACCACCCCCACCGTTAGATATGTGCAGAGGTCTTCTTATACTATGTCTATCATCCCCTCATTCAACCCTCCTTCCACATCTTCACATATTGTCAGCCCCCTTCAGAGGCCTCGTTTGATGGGGTTCAGACTATCCCCGATGTATCAGATATTTTTTTGTTTATCAATAAATCCCGACTTCACTTTGGTCTCAACCATCAGCACATGTTGGTCCATGTGACGATGACGCTGGGGTCGGTGATGCACTTAAAGGTATTAGTGATTTTTTCCGATTATACACGTCACATGGTGATGTGTCACATAACCCTATTGTAGGTTACATTCAATCTCGTGTGGGTATACTGGACCTTTCTAGAGGTATGAGTTATTTGCTTAGGCAACATGAACGATGGATGGATATATATGTTATTCTGCATCGGTTGTTATGGATACACTCATGCATCAGATTACCCCTTCAGACATTTTAGATTCTATCCGTTATCAAGGGGCCACCCAATCCATGAGTAGGAGGTTGGGTCTGGATAATGTTATTCATACATGAAAGATTTGCCCTGATATTGAAAATGAGGTGGAAGGTCGTCTTCTCTAAAAAATTTAGGAGTATTTTACATCGAATATATTTGCACTGCTTATGGTAGAGTCCGGTATTACGCATAAAGCCCTCCAAGCCTTGAAATCCATCGATTGTTTCGGTATATTTAAATATGTTACTAGCAGCAATATTTGCGCATCAATGCAAGTATTTTTAAATTTTTTATATTATATTTAAAAATATTTAAAAATTATATGACTTTTGTATATTATTTTTTATTATGAAATTTTATTTTTGAAAAATTATCACATATTGCCATGTAACAATCACGTCATTCTTACATAGTCAATGTTTTATCCACTATTACCAGTTTTTTATTCTTACTAAGTAAACTACATATTGTAATTAGTTTCCATCAATATTTAAAATGACCCAATGTGGTTCCTATAAATTATATATCTTGTATTTAACCAATGAATGTCAAATTTATTGTTTGAGCTTTATAGAACATTAACAATTTCTCGAAATAAAAAATTGCATCTACGTCAATTAGATGTAACAATTTGCAACTCAAATTTTTATGATATTAAATATTATATTCAATGTGGTTATTGTGGACCGCCAATGAATTGTCATTTTATAAAGAAAAAAATTGATCTCAATTTAAATTCATATATGGGTTTGATTTTGGGTGATTTGGGCACCTCCCTCATTGAGTTAAAGTAAAAATACAAATAACATCGGAATTTAGTTTATACGCCGATGTGAATGGGAGCCTGCTTCTCTATATTGTGTTCATGTTTAACCAAACATCACAATAAGGATATTTCCTCCCCCTCGGAAGGTGGGCTCATTAGTTTAAAAAATTGCGGGACCTAACATCTAGGGGGGTCTACATGGGTTGTTTGTTGTCTAGCATCTTTTTGTTTAATATTAGGTATGTAAGGTATTTAATGGCAATTTGGTATAATTGTTTCAAAAGTGTTTTAATCTTATTTTTGGGTATTTTGAGTTTTTCTAAATCTTTAAATGGTTGTTCATGGATATCCTGTCTAACACTTGTGTTGGTGATGAGAGGGTTGACTTGTTAGCCAACTATTTTAAGTGCTTGTATGAGTGGATTGTATTTGGCAGTTTTTTTGTTGTGGGCAATTTTTGAAAATTTATCATGGCAATAAATAAATTTAATGAATTGTATAACATTTGGTGGGGTTGGCATTGGGGGGGGGGCTAGCTGTCCTCGTTGAGTTGAATATTATAGTAATTATAAAACCTTGAGATATGTTGGTCTTGTATTGTGCCGGGTATGTACATCTAGTCATTTTATGTGGATGTGGAAGCCAATGGCCTTTACTGGGAATGTACAAACAGTATATCATTCGGGGTCCAAGTACTCTCTGTTGCCAATTGGGCCCAATACATGGTCACCCTTTACGAGAGGCGATGCGGCTTCCAAGTACGGGACACCGTGTTTTTCAAGCTTGCCATAGACTCTCGATGTCATTGGAACCAAGGTGGTCAAGTAATTTTTTTTTTAAATATGTTATATACACATATTTATTTATAAAATTTGGTTAAGGGTTGGGTGGATTGTCTAATGTAGTATTTTTGTGAATATGTCAATTAAGCAGTATGTACGTAAAACATGTGTCATTTTAATATTCAAATTCATTGATATTTGTGGTATGCCCTAATGTTGTGCTAGGTGTGTGAGGTTTTCCTCGCACTCCTTCACGATAGGGGGTTGTTATTTTGTTATTTTGTTATTTTGCCAAATTTGAGGGCAAGGATTTTGAGGGTGAAGTGATGGCTCATGTTGCCAACACGGACGCCTTTCCTTCCGGTGGGCACATCTTCCATTAGCTTGATACTCTTATGCACATTGGCCTCAATGTGCATGGTCATCTACTTCCCTTTCGCCTTATGGAGTGTCACGATTTGGTTGCTACATACGCCCTTGTCACCCGTGGGGCCGCCACTGCATTGGGACAACAATTTTGCCCTTGGTGCACTACTACGAAGATGTTGTCATCGTATGTTTCATCCATTGTTGCATTGGAAAATGATGACTCCATCTCCTCAATCGGTGTCCAGTGGCACATGTCCGAGGAGACTATCAAGGTTTGTGGCTACATATCATTTTATATCTTGATTTTATATATATATATATATATAATAACATTCTTAAATTATTGATGGTTTTTTTGGCGTTACTTGTGATGTTGCAAACGTATGGGAAGTGCACAATCTTTGGGCAACTATCTAGAGTCATTAGTTTGAGGGGATAGTTTGGATTTTGCTTTAAGACACGTGCATTCCTCCTCCCCCCCTTGGACATCCCCACCCTCATGTTCGCACCAAAGTAATAACTTATAACTTTCACAATTATATTAATTATGGGATGCAATCATTTTTTAGAAATATCATATGAATTATATATTAATGTTAGATATACTAATTACCATTTTTGGTGCAGTGGACATTAATTAACCAATGCATATATGAGCATATGCATGTCAAGTTGTTTTGTGATGTTTGCAACTTTTTCATTTGGTGGCATGCAGGAGTTGAATCCCACCATTCCAATTGGTTGACATGTAGACCGTCCACTTGTGCATTTGCTCGAGGCAAACGTGGTAGGCTTAAAACTTACCGTGGTAGTGTTAAAGGATTGGCCTATGGACAGGATGAACACCAACAAGGTCATTTTTGTGTTGTAATAATTGTGATTATGTTTATGGTTAAAGTAAAATTTGCGATGTAGTGATGGATGTTAACGTAATTTTCACACATTTTTGCCTCGACTACTCTAAATGATGTGGATTAGTTCATGCATTGTTTAAATATTATATTTTAATATATCGCGTAATATAACAGCTTACACCACCCCGGATGGTGGACTTGGTCTACTGCGCCTGACATGCTAGCATCCGAAAAGTTATAAAATTGATGAGTCACTTGGAGAGGTTTGTGCAAAACTTTGACATAGAGAATCCGGTTTGGGTGGGGCCCACGCGTATGGATATGCTTGTGCGAGTTCTTTAGGTACAATATTGTTTTTGGTTGTTTCATTATGGGTATGCATTTATGTCAATTTTGTGTTTAAAAAATAATGATTTATAAATTTCTAACAGTTGTGGTTTAGGTTGAAGGTTCCCCCTTTGCGTGTACAAGTGTCTGTCTCTAGCAAGCAAAGAGGGATTGGAGTGTACAAGACTCTTTCCTATGGCCAATCGGATGGGGTGATAACGGACAGAATATTGGCGCACTACGAATTAATATTGGCGGTAAGTATTTGAAAGTATTTTATGTGGTCACTTAGAGTACTAAAGGATTTTTTTCGTATTTTATTTATAATGTGTCATGAAATTGATATTGAATGATTGTATGCTCTTAGGTTGTGGATGATACCCCAAATGCGAACATGTTGGAGCACATTCATGGCATGTGGTCTTCGTATAGGCAATTCAACAATTGTCAGCAGTTGTACGAGGCCCCACTGGGGGAAGAAGTCCTCCACATACATAGGTGAATATTCAATCATTTCATTGGATTATAAATTTGGACCCGTAGGAATATAACACAATTTGATATGGAAAAAACACATCGGGTTTGAGGGTTGTGGAAGGGGGTGGTTATAATATAAGGGCGGATAATGTGCTATTTTGTGTGACTTTACCTATATCGTATCTATGACCATACCATACCTCTACTATATGACATTTCAAGTTTATATGTTATATTGCGTTTCTAATTTCGTCCGAACTAACATCCATTGTTGTTGCAGCTTATGGTTTGCAGCAAAGACATTTGGATGGCATGCCTCACGTTGCTTCACCCATTTCATGCCATACATACATATACAGATGGCACATGCCAGTCCCATGTCACATTAGTTGCCCTTTCCTTTGACAATAGGTCGGTTGAAGAATGAAGTTGTTGAGCGCAAGCACAGAGAGGCAAAGAACCCCAAGGGGCAGGGCGCGGAGGCCCCTCAGCTAACATTAGGGGGGTGAGTTGAATTTGACACATAAATCCTAATTATGCCAAAATTAATGTGACTATATGGGTTTGAGTAGCTTGTGGGTTTTACATGGTCATAGAGAATGGTTTTTGGGAATGACTATATATTATATATTTATATATAATACTTATTTTATTATTTGGTAACCTTATGTTATGCATAGCAAATGTACTAATGTGTTGTTATGGGCAGACTGTAGAGTGGGACAGGATGGACCTTTGCAAGGAATTTCTATCCCAATATATGCATCTACGGATAGCATACGAGGATATGCTCCCGGTACTCATACAAACTCAAAAACATTCCTATTATTTTACAATCTAGATCAATTGTGTGTTTGCATCCATAGGGTATCATTGCCGTAAAATTACACCAACACGAAGGCTAAACCCAACCCCCTGTCAAAATAAAATAATATGTTTATATGGTAGTTGAATGGTTTTTTGTTGGAATACATTCCCAAACTAACAATAGGAATGTCACATGGGTCCAGAAATTCAACTCAAAGAAACAAGTTGCACCCCATGCTAGAAGGATCATGAGAGGCATATTCTTTGACATGGGGTGCAAAGCATTGGTGCCCAAGGTGGCAGTGGAGTTGGCTAACCAAATGGGTGGAGCCCATACGGCCGCCGCTATACAACAACTATTCCGGAACTGGTCACATGAGTTTTCAATGGGATGGTTGCCTCGCCACCCATTGATGAGGACACGAGTGGTAAGAAAAAATCTTAATTCAATAAAAAAAAGTTTGAATGTGGTTAAACACTATATTCGTTAAATTGAGACTTTCTCTAGTCTCAAATTAATATATGGATCAAACAACATGAAGATGCCCGAAACTATATTGTCAACAATCTCAAATATATTATATGTTCTAATACCCCAAATCTATGATGTGCAGACATAAGCACATATGGTAGAGCACTCGACACCAACTTCATCAACAAAAACACATTGGGTAGAGCACTCCAAACAAAATTCACCCAAAAAACATATAAAATGATTTCTATTATTAGCATGGTCAATAAAATATAGACATTGCAACATACGAAGTGCATGTAATAAATGCATATTTCTTCAATGGACAATTTAGTCCCAAACTTAATAATAAGATGAACTTCACATTTGTTTTGAAATATAGTAAATGGATATTCATCCATCCCCAAACAATATAGCATTCGTAAGTTCAACCCAAACTCTACCCCAATTTTGAAGAGCACACATATGAGTAATATATATTGCTAGAATTACATATGAAACTATAATCATGCTTACACAATCCTACCAACTCTCTCATTCAACGTGGGTTGCTTCTTGTGTGATCCGAGCAAGGTTGTCTTTTGCAAAAGTTATGTACTTTTGAGGGATGGACACTGATCCACTATGATTTTTCCGTGGTTTCCATGCTATGAATATGGAATCTGTATCCACCCAAGATGGACCGTGCTCAGAATCCACCTTCCACCGAAAATTATGGTTTGTATCCCAGCCTGTATAATGCCGA
Source organism: Polytrichum formosum (assembly GCA_964035585.1). Classification (NCBI taxonomy): domain Eukaryota; kingdom Viridiplantae; phylum Streptophyta; class Polytrichopsida; order Polytrichales; family Polytrichaceae; genus Polytrichum; species Polytrichum formosum. Next base: position 31,974,916 of record OZ037941.1, on the reverse strand, counting down.
ATCACATCTTCGTTCCGTGCTGTCGGTCTGTAGTACTCCACTTGTATTTGTCGAAAATGAGGGCTGGAAGTTGCAAAATTTGGTTTAGACAAAGCTCTTGCCACCCACACTGGCTTCGCATATGTCTCATCTCCAGGACGCAAAATGAGCATATAACCTTCATGACAATCCACCGCAATGCGGAATGAAGGTGGGGGACGTTGACTAGCAGGCCCAACGTAATGGTCGTCCACATCAAACTCCTCACGAACCTCTCCATTTTCCAAAAGGCAAGCCTCCGAAGCTTGTACTTCGACACGAGTTTGTGGCCAAAACCCGTGCCTCAATGTATGAGGGCTATCTTGGTGTAGGTCTGACAAGGCGGCACGAACACGTGTCCAATAATGTATCCAACTCCCGTAACGATGCCAACATGATCCACCAACATCCGCTATCTTCAAACTCTCCCAATATTGTATGAAGCCTGATATACCTTTCAAAATATCCTCCAAATTCTTCATGGGTATTGGCTTGCAAGGCCTGGGCTCTCCATCCGGTAACATCGTCTTTCCATCCGCATCCACGCGCCAGACAAGGAGACCTTCCGGCGGGCTCCAGTCTTGTGTCGTGCACAACAACTTGTATTGCATGGCGGGTACACCATCGTCACGCATGTAGAAGCGGAATTGTTGTGCCTTCGTATGCCCGATCAATCGGTGAGCTCCGCTTCGAATAAATGGTTCTATAAATGCCTTAAAGTCAGGCACCTCCTCAATCATATGGGGGATGACGGGAACGTTCTCCAAATCCATGTACGACTTCATCAATAAGGGGATTGTTGGAAAATCCTCCTCCCTCAACTTCATGCTCCACCGCCCAAAAGATGCATCAATATCATCGTGCGTGTGGCCTACCAGTAGGAAGGACACAAAAACCTCCTTGAAAATGCCTTTCGCAACCAACAACGACCAATATGCAAATACATATCTACTTTTATTGTCCTTGGCACAATTGTCCAATTGGACACGCAAAGTGGGGGGGCAACTTCTTGGCAATCACGGGTTCACTGGGTGGCTCTGGCAACGAATGCAAGCATACATCTTTTCCATCCAACACCGCTTCATATAAAGGTGTTGAACCCGTATTTTCAAATAACAATCCTGAAGAATAGGCCGGCGGTTTCTCCAAATCACGTAAAAGCCTTGCGAATGACCCTATCGTGTGGTTTGAATCCGCTGGATACAAATCAAGAGCATAATGAGCAAACTTGACATCCCCATGTCCATGTGCAATCATTCCTGCAATGCCAACCCAATGTGATTAGTATCTATGAATAAATAAACCAATTTGAGGGAATCCATGTTCTCAAGCACATCACGTAATAAAACACCACAACATTTAGGGTATGCGATGACATTGTTTCCAAATTCACCTGTAACCGATACATGCAGCTTAAAAAGTCCATCCGTGGCCTTGATTCGATTTGCAAAACATGGGGAGGCTGTTTTGGCATGATCCATTTTATCATGGATGACCGTAAGAACCTCCAAGGGTCTGGAGATGGACAAAGCTCTATTTGTGTAGTAATCATTACGGTGTGCCTCTTGCATGTTTACATGCTTGAAATAGTTCAATTGATGTGCCGCATATGACTCGGTGCCCATCGTGTGTGCATCGCGAAGGCGCTTCAACTTCTCGCAATTAGAGCAACGGGCAAATTTGTCCCCTCGTCTTTTTGTAATGTATTCGCTAAAGTTTGCTTTCTTGATTGCACTCAATTTTGACAATGAAATAGGCTCCAAACCGACCTTCTCGCCAACTGCATTCACGTCCAACAATATGTCTTTCCATTTTGTGCCTGTGGGAAGAACTTTCTCCACAACCTTTTTCCCGGTTGTGAGTGTGCGTATTTTGTGTGGCATTGCATCGGCAAGGGGGACGATGATGGTCGCCAGAGTGGCCGTTGCTTGCCTTGTTGCTTCCCTGGGTTTCTTTAAACCCACGTTCCCATGGTGACGGGAACGGCGGCCTTCCTTGGCATAAGCAACTTGTCTATAAAAGTCCGCTTTTGACACACCGTGAATGGTGTACCATGCCTTACAACACACGTCTATGCTTTCAATGGTGATGACCTTGCGACCCGTCCCATTCACATGTATCGCCCTATGGACATCAAGTTTTTTGGTGGATCTTAGACGGAAATCTCCAAGCCACATTTCTTCGCGGATGGCCTTCAATTTATCCCTTGGAAACAATTGGCAACAACGATGCACACAACAATCCTTTGTGGCAACTTCTCTAATGGACTCCTCGCCGAGCAACCTTTGGCGTTTACAATCAGTTGCAGAGGGAGTAGGACGTGCCAATGTCTCGTACTTTCGTAAGCCTTTGCGGGGCCGAATGTTTGCTTGGAGCTCCATTTGGTTTTGCATGTATTGTCGTTCATGGTCACGCAAGCTAACTCCATCAATCGTGACATTCCTCAATGGCCACCTGCGGAGGGAGAACCTATGAGTGGGATCCACCTCGGAATGAATGAGTGACTCCAATATGACAACTCCAACGTCCTCTGTGCCAAGTGGGTTCTCATCAATGCAATCTTGTGGATGGGTGTTACGACAAATACCATCCGCCACAGCAACTCCACTATCATTAACGAGTACCACCTCCAAATTCAGCCACGAGGCCCTTGAAAGTCCCGAACATTCAACAATGGGACAGTGCGGTAGGGAAGGCGAAGGTAAATCCAAATGATCTTCATCTGGACTGTCATCCATAGTAGCCTCCCCGACAATGTCTAGCTCATCCTCAGATGCAGATGGCCAAGTGGCCATGTCTTCAGATGACCAATCCCCTCTTTCACTAAACCCATCCATTGTGCCTACACACATGAACATACCACCTTGTCAAAAAAATCACAAAAATTGTAGATTCCAAACGAAGAATACAAAAACCAGCTTATATAATCAAAATTGCAAATACTCAGTGCTCATACATGTTCATATGACAGCTATGCCATTGGGTTTGCAAAGGTTTGGGTTGTCCAGCGGACACACTGTCATCCAGAGCCCATCCACACTGTGGGGATGGCTTTGGGTCGAGCGGCCCAAACCTTGTGGCAGGATGGGTTCATGGTCTTCCAGAGCCCATCCACAATGTGGGGATGGGCTTGGGTCGAGCGACCCAAACCTTTTGGGGGGATGGGTTCATGGTCATCCAGAGCCCATTCACAATGTGGGGATGGGTTTGGGTCGAGCGACCCAAACCTTGTTGGCGCAGGATGGGTTCATGGTCTTCCAGAGCCCATCCACAATGTGGGGATGGGCTTGGGTCGAGCGACCCAAACCTTTTGGGGGGATGGGTTCATGGTCATCCAGAGCCCATTCACAATGTGGGGATGGGTTTGGGTCGAGCGACCCAAACCTTGTTGGCGCAGGATGGGTGTAGGCTCATCACAGAGAGCACCCACACTGTGGGGATGGGCTTGGGTCGAGCGACCCAAACCTTTTGGGGGGATGGGTTCATGGTCATCCAGAGCCCATCCACAATGTGGGGATGGGTTTGGGTCGAGCGACCCAAACCTTGTTGGCGCAGGATGGGTGTAGGCTCATCACAGAGAGCACCCACACTGTGGGGATGGGTTTGGGTCGAGCGACCCAAACCTTTTGGCGGGACGGGTTCATGGTCATCCAGAGCCCATCCACAATGTGGGGATGGGTTTGAGTCGAGCGACCCAAACCTTTTGGGGGGATGTGTTCATGGGCATCCAGAGCCCATCCGCAATGTGGGGATGGGTTTGAGTCGACCGACTCAAACCTTTTGGCGGGATGGGATCATGGTCATCCAGAACCCTGCCCACACTGGTTAAATGGGTTTGGGTCTATCAGGGTCAAACTAAAAACCGCCCACACTAGGGCAGGTGTTTGGGTCGACCGACCCAAACTTTAGAAGGGTCATACTAAAAACCGCCAACACTAGTGTAGGGGTTTGGGTCGACCGACCCAAACCCACCGCAGAATCCGGCGTATAATGCGGCGGAAATTGCGAGGTGGGATGAATTTGAGCTCATTCCGAAGTTCACAGTGGGGTTGCATGCTGTGGATAGCTGCTCGTGAACGGCAGCGTGCACGAACCTTGAAGTACAGCTCCGACTGAGAGTTCTCCCTACGATTTCAGGAGTGGGAGAAGAGCAAAAAGAACCGACTTTTGGGGGGTGCGCCCCTTTATACTATCCACCTCCGCTTCCCCAACTTCCTCATTGGATGCCTTTCCCGCCTAGTTCTCTTGCAGAGGTTATTTTCAAACCTCCTAACAGAATTCCCCGCCTTTTGTTAATTATAAAAAAATGCGAATCTAACCTAGCTCTTGGATTCCCCAACTGTCATCTGACTTTGTGTGTGTTGAGAATGTCTATTGAAAGTAATGTGGATATTTAATCCGTTTCATATTGTTTTGTGTGGATATGACATGCACCATTGGAAGGAAGGGTGGCGGCCACATGTATTTTTCCAAGTGTCATGAGGAGAAAAGGTTTGGGATAAGTGATTTATATTAAAGACTTCTAGAATGTCACTCTAATGCATCATATACATATTAAATCATGATACTAATCTACTTGATCTCAAACATTACGGTATATTTTAACCAATATGTAGACAAAAGAAGTCTAAACATTGTGTAACGCCTTATGGTAAGAGTCACTAAATACAATAGTTAAAGTAGTTATTAAGATCCTCGCATGAGGAATTATATAATGATTGCATACAACATTGCTCTATTCTCTCGCATGCAAGTGTGGCAATGACGAACGTATGTGGACGTCATTAAGGGGATACTAACCACCAATGTCGCTTTTTAGTTCAATCTTTCAATGATATTTGAATCTAATATCCTCAAGTTCACTTCAAGTTTACTAATGTGTGTGAGCAAAACATCCAAAGTTGGACCCTAAACCCTTATAACATCCACAACATGAAATGTGTATTGAATAAACACAAGATCAATTAGTATATCATGTTTAAACGTCCCAAATAACATATTAACACGATCAAGATTGTATTTACTCTAACCTTCCTATTAGACTCTTCTTCATATACAAACAACATCTATTATATCTTGCGCCATTATGTAATATACGTGGAGGGGACATTGAATAAGAACATGATTGCGTGAATGGCTTCATTTGATGTTGTGCTTCTCCGATTTACTTTTATATCACATTCCATATATTACATATATCATAAACCATGGTTTATTGGCAACTATGTGATTCATCAAAGTGAGCAAAACATCCAAAGTTGGACCCTAATAACATCCACAACATGAAATGGCATTTGAATAAATACAAGAACTATCAGTGTATCACGTTTAAACGTCCCAAATAACATATTAACATAATCAAGATTGTCTTTACCATAACCTTCCTATAAGACTCTTCCAAACCTTGGACAACTAACTAAGTGGCCAGCTATTTAGTTAGCTAAAAGCTCCAACTAGCTAAAGCTACGTAGGAATTTGGTGCCTCAAAAGAATAGCTAGCTAAAACTAAGTGCCATAATCTGGGCGAGGAAAGGTAGCTAGCTAAAGCTAGCTAATAGCTAGTTGGAATGTAAAACATACATTATTTTTTTAATATTAGGGGGGATCCCATATAGCAAAAACCTTGTTGTCCAAATTGACACCCACTTAGTTAGTTGTCCCATGGCTACAGTTTAGGTTTCGATTATGGTATCTGCAATCAATTTTCTGTAGGCCATTTCCAAGCTAATTCTTTTGGAAACTCTCAATTTTTACATTGAGATGTTTGTGTAGAAATCTCAATACACATGGCACGGTCTTCACTGTTCCTAATAGTCAATAGTCACATAGGAATCTAGTAAGATCATTAGTGTTAGCCGCTCACCCTAAGTGGGCATTTCATTAGGAACAATCTTCTAGATTAGTTAGTCAAGCTTATAATTAGGAACAATCTTCTAGGTAGGTTAGTCAAGCTCATGGTTGGGCTCACTTGTATATATATAATGAGCAATGTAGCACCAATGCCAGTTGAAAGTGAGGAAGCCAATGTATACGTGTGGATTTTAAAAATTCAAGTTTCCTTGTGCACCAACATGAAAATAGAGAGGCAACCACGAGCAATACAACCAACTATATATTGTTTGGTTTTGTGTGAATGGATTTCTCTTTGGTTTAGAATGAATATGCATGTCACACAACTTTCTAGCTAGTTGAAGCTAAGTGAAAATGAGAGTTCCGAAAAATTTAGCTAGCTAAAGCTAAGTAGGAATCCTAGGTTCGGTGAACCTAGCTAGCTAAAGCTAAGTGACAAATAGGGGCCCGACCTATTTAGCATGATGGTGATACAAGTTGGCCAACTATCCAAGGTCTGGACTCTTCTCACCAAAATGCACAATGTTACCCGTTAATATTGGATAGATTAATATGTTATAACCCTAACCCCGTATCCCCTAAACCCTAAACCCTTAACACCAAATATCGTAGTTGATCACTGATGCCTCCATATACAAACAACATCCATTATATCTTGCGCCATTATGTAATATACGTGGAGGGGACATTGAATAAGAACATGATTGCGTGAATGGCTTCATTTGATGTTGTGCTTCTCCGATTTACTTTTATTTCACATTCCATATATTAAATATATCATGAACCATGGTTTATTGGCGACTATGTGATTCGTCAAAGTGAGCAAAACATCCAAAGTTGGACCCTAATAACATCCACAACATGAAATGGCAATTGAATAAATACAAGACCAATAAATACAAGACCGATTTACTTTTATATCACATTCCAAGTAAATATATGATCATCAATGGTTTATTGGCGACTATGTGATTCATCAAAGTGAATATATAAGGGATTTACAAAAAACTTGAGCATGTTAGCATTTTGAACTAAGGATCATGCAATTCAAAATCCTTACAAAATGCACTTGGGGAAGGCATTCATTTAGGCTCCACACTGAAGTATTCTAAATTTCCGAATTTCATGTTGGGGGGTGGGGGTTATATTTCTTATTCATTGAATAATGTGTGAGTTGTTGGCATCATTGGTAAAGTCTAAAAGTCAATGATTACATCGTTAAATGTCACGCAATTGTATTATTTTTCTAACGTGCTCAAACAAAAGAGAAACAAATGACTTCAACTTGTTTGGAAAATTTAGGGCATGGTGTCATGTAAGTAGGGGTTAAGTATTAGTTTTAGCATAAAGTTACGTTGTAAAAATGCATTAGTTGTATAAATGGTTAGTCTTGTAGAATACCGCATTTGATGTAGCACCTAAGGGTACTCCAAAGTGTCTTCAAATAGCTAATGCCCGCTAAGGGGTTAGAGTTAGGGTTTAGGATTTAGGGTTCCCCGTAACCCTATTTCCGTTGGTGCCCTAATCCTGTGGGCACCCAATTCCCGAGGCAAACAAAACCCCAGCCGCCACAGTTTCTCCTCCTTTCTCTCTCTCTCCGCGCCAAGCATTCGCTCCGCGTGTCTCTTGGAAGCGCCGCCTCTCCTGAAGCGCCGCTTTCACGAAGCGCCGCTTTCGCGAAGCGCCGTGGCTATTCAGGGCGGCATTTGATTCCTTCTCTCTCTCCCGCCTAGTGTTTCTTCTCCTTCCCTCCCTTCTCTTGCTCTTAATCTTAGAAGCTAGGAGGTGTTTCCAATAGATCAGAAACCTACGGAGGAAGTTAGTCGAAGATTGTTGAAGGGTTTTCGAGCATTGTGTGGGAGCTTTAGCGAGTGCTTGCGAAGTCATGTGTTTGTAGATTATTTTTCTTTTGGAGTTTGTATTGTATTTGGAGTGTTTGTGAGATTCAGGAGTTCTATAAGATAATCAGGAGGTGTTTGAGACATATAGAAGTGATTTGAGAGCTTCAGTTCTTGTTGGAGTGATTCAGTTGTTGTTTGAAAGATTTAGCTGTTGTTTAGAGAGATTAAGCTGTTATTTTGAGAGATTCAGCTGTTGTTTTGAGAGATTCAGTTGTTGTTTTGAGAGATTCAAAAGTACGTTGAAAGCCTGAGGAGTTGTATGAGAGATTCAAGCTTTATTTGAGAGAAGTAAGAATTATTTGAAAGCTTTAGTAGTTGTTTGGGAGTTTAGCGTGTGTCCGAATCACATTCAGCTGTTTGTGTGTTACTGGACGAAGAACACCAGCTCTACTCCACAGTTTTTGCAACAACAGCTTTAAAAGGTAATATCTTTTGTTATACCCAACATGTATTAATTAATTCATGGTGCTGTAGCATACACAACGCATAAGCATTGTATATGCTCTGTGCCAACCTTTAAAATATATATTAAATAGAACAGTTTGGGGAGACGACCCAAACACGTCATGCTGTTTGGGTCGGTCGACCTAAACCCAGCCTCCTATTTGGAACGCTCGGCCCAAAAACATCCTCATGTTTGGGTCGCTCGACCCAAACACGGCATGATGTTTGGGTCGCTCGACCCAAACCCAGCCTAATGTTTGGGTCGCTCGACCCAAACCCAGCCTAATGTTTGGGTCGCTCGACCCAAACCCGTCATGATGATTGGGTCGGTCGACCCAAACCCAGCCTGATGTTTGGGTCGGTCGACCTTAACCCAGCCTCCTATTTGGTACGCTCGGCCAAACACATCATCATGTTTGGGTCGCTCGACCTAAACCAATATTCATATTTGGTACGCTCGGCCCAAACACATCATCATGTTTGGGTCGGTCGACCCAAACCCAACCTCTAAATTATTATTTTATCAATAAATCCATGATGTTAAACACAATATAAAATGAATATCCACCCAAAAATTAACAAAATAACATATCACCATACAAATGATGTTCACATATATAACAGTGCACAATCCACCAAAATATATGCGCCAATCCATTAAATTTCCCTTAAAACAATTGAAAGAAGTTTGGGTCGAACGACCGAAACTAACATTAAGCTTGAAGAAGTTTAAACTATCCATTAAGCTTGAAGAAGTTTGGGTCGAACGACCGAAACTAACATGGTTTATTCTTTCCTTACAGATGGCCCCAAAGAAAAGACCCGGTGAAAGGTGGTTCATGCTTGCGCCAGACATGTTATGGCAGGAGCACGAAACACCGCAGGATGACTCCTATGTTCCAAAGGACAATCTTATCCTCGCTTGGTCAATTCAAGTGGTCAAAGCCTCGCAATACAAAATGATATTTGTATTGAAAGTTGGCACCATGGAGAACCATACATGGGCCACAGTCACGGGGTGGGAGGTGGCATCGGTTCAGTCGCTTGGTGACTACGTGGACGTCATCCTAGAGAACTCCGCGGTGCAGAATGTCCATATGTTCATGCACCAGTTCTCCGAGCCGTTCGACGCAATCTACGTAAAGGAGTCTTGTGTTGAGCCAGACGTCATCAAACCGGAGTCGATATTTATCGATAGCAGTATATCGAACACCAAGGTCTCTAGCCGGTTTACAAAATTAAAACATGCAATCACCGTGCTGAACAAGGCCATGCAGAGCAAAACAAAAAGTCAGCAACCTGTGAGGCGGAAAGCAACAACTGAGGAGGGTGCAGGGTCGTCAAAGCCTCAAACGGTGAGGAAGCCGCGACCAGTACCGTCTGACTCAAGACGGACGACTCCCTCAGAGACACCGGCGGATAGCGAGACGCCTACGCCTTCTGCCAGCCGCCAAACAACACCATCGAAAAGGGCGAGAGAGTCATCTGTGATGACCGAGGAGCCAGTTTCACCTGAGCTGCGCATGCCAAAGCCCGGACAAGAGGTGGATGCGGGGGAGATACAGAAAATCGTGAACAATTTCACGTCCAAGTGCTCCCACTGTTTCTTCATGGGTAGAGATTTCAAGTTCGATGTCAACATCAGCCAGTGCCATCTAGCGCCACCAGAAAAGTGCGTCCGGGCAAAAGAAGACGCCTACGTCGACTGGATAATCGCGCAGATCGTCAGCGAACAATTCAAAGACGACAGGCAAACAATTGTAGTCATGCCCCAGGGACAGAAGAAAATGCCTACCCCTGAAATGTGGCCTACAATTCAGAAAGGCGATTTTTGGCTGATAGACGGCCAGCACAGTGTGGAGGCATCAAAGAAAATCCAACTGATGACCGAGTGGGATGATCCCAACCATCAGAAGGAAAAGCTGAAGGTCTGGAAGGCATTGGTGGTGTGGTCCGACGACGAGACCAGGCTCAGCGACATCTCCCGATACTTCAACATGGGGAACAAGAAGAGGGCCTACCAAGCTTCTTGGATAAGGAATATCATGGCCTCACGGGAGGTGTGGGAGTTCTATGGCAGGCCTCCCAAAGAGAGGGAGAACGCCAAGGACAAGAATCCAAAGTGGGAGGTGAGTATTGTTTGGGTCGATCGACCCAAACTCTTGTTTGCAGCCTCGTTTTTTAGTTTGGGTCGATCGACCCAAACTCTTGTTGCAGTTATTGTTCATGATATGTCTTGGAAATCACATGTACATATCTAACACGCATTCAAATGGTTTGTTTTGGGGAAATGCAGGATTTCAAATACCAGATGATAAATAAATTCTCCTCAATTGACAATGCTAGTCAAAAGCAGAAGAAATACAACGATCTAAGAGGGGAGATTTATTTAATCACAGCTTCCGATTTCGTTTGGATGAAATGGAGGAGTGTATTTGAAAAGCATGAAGCGGGTGAGCTAATCGACCCCGACACTGGCATGCTCTTCAACCAGGCATCGCGCTTCAAGCAGATGAAGCCTCTCGTGAGGGAGTTCTTCAGAACTCTTCAAGGGCTGTCGGAGGCAGAGATGGGGAAGGCGGCATCCCACATCCTGCACATGCAGCCGACGGTGAAGAGATGTTGGGTCCACCCGAAGATCGTCTTCAGCAAGCCCAAATGCTTCGTCCCTTCATGCTACACCATGAAGGAATGGACGGAGAACAGGAAGAAAAAAACGACCATCGTCCAGGAGCTGCACAAGCTAGTTCCTGAGAAGAAGCTCATCGTGGATGGAGAGGTTCACGAGGCGCACTGGAGGGCATTCAAAGCCGAGTATAAGTTCACCAGTGCGTCCATGGCGGCACTCATGAGGGAGGCGGGAGACGACTTCCTCAGGTCGAAGCTCGTGAAGGGGGGGAAGAACCGGGCGCTTCCCGAGCACTCCGCGCGTGCCTTCTCCAACTTCGTAAAGGAGAAGCAGATCGTCAGTTTCGAGGGCGACGCGCATTTCAACTTGGTCACCCTCGACCCTCTAAAGATCCAAGGCTGGCCGGGGTCTGATGCCAGGAAGGCCATCAGGACGAAAGCCGGGGACTGCTTCCCCTTCGGAATGATAGACTTCAGGAACATCCCTGGAAGCTCATTCGAGGGGACAATGAGCACCCCGTTTTACGAGCCATTCCTGTCAAAGTTCGTGGACTACAACAGCCCCAAATTTCGGGAGGTCGACATCTGGTTGTGGATTATCGAGGACAGGAGGGCGGAGCAGGTGTACGGGATCGTGCGGAAATTGCAGCCAGAGTACGCCGTCTCGAAATCGCACTACGTTGCTGCACCGGCGGAGGGGGCGTACAGCACTTTGAAAGACAAGAAGACGAAGGTCGTCAACGTGCTGTGCTTGTACTTCGTGTACAAAGCTGAGCTGCTGAAGGTGCCAAACCATCCCATAGGCCGGATGGAAAAACTTTTCCAAGTCCCAGAAGGGTTGGGTACCAGCAGGAGCTTGTACGACGAGGCGAAGTACGCCAACTACCCCGCGGATGAGCTGCGGATGGAGTTCTACCTGCGGATGATGAAGACCCTCACGAAGAGAGGGGACTGCATCTTCAACGTCTTCGGGGGCTCCAAACCAATTTTTTCTGCTATGGTAAGTAGCTCTAAATAAATTGTCGACAGTTTGGGTCGAGCGACCCAAACTACACACTGCCTGCTCAGAGTGGAGCAACCTAATCTACACAAAGCCAAGTTTGGGTCGAGCGACCCAAACCAGGCATTGTATAGGTTGGGTTGCTCCACTCTGAGCAGGCAGTGTGTAGTCTGGGTTGCTTTGTGTAGTCTGGGTCGGTCGACCCAAACTCCACACTGGCTGGTCTGAGTGGAGCAACGCAACCTACACAAAGCCTACTTTGGGTCGCTCGACCCAAACTTGGCTTCGTGTAGGTTCGGTTGCTCCATCCAGACTAGTGAGTGTGTAGTCTGGGTCGACCGACCCCCAGACTAGACACTGCCTGGTGTGAGTGGAGCAACCCAACCTACACAAAGCCTACTTTGGGTCGAGCGATCCAAACTAGGCATTGTGTAAGTTGGGTTGCTCCATCCAGACCAGGCAGTGTGTAGTCTGGGTTGCTTTGTGTACTCTGGGTCGAGCAACCCAGACTACACACTGACTGGTCTGAGTGGAGCAACGCAATCTACACAAAACCTACTTTGGGTCGAGCGACCCAAACTTGGCTTCGTGTAGGTTCGGTTGCTCCATCCAGACTAGTGAGTGTGTAGTCTGGGTCGAGCGACCCCCAGACTAGACACTGCCTGGGTTGAGTGGAGCAACGCAACCTACACAAAGCCTACTTTGGGTCGCTCGACCCAAACTTGGCTTCGTGTAGGTTCGGTTGCTCCATCCAGACTAGTGAGTGTGTAGTCTGGGTCGACCGACCCCCAGACTAGACACTGCCTGGTGTGAGTGGAGCAACCCAACCTACACAAAGCCTACTTTGGGTCGAGCGATCCAAACTAGGCATTGTGTAGGTTGGGTTGCTCCATCCAGACCAGGCAGTGTCTAGTCTGGGTTGATTTGTGTACTCTGGGTCGAGCAACCCGGACTACACACTGCCTGCCCTGAGTGGAGCAACGCTATCTACACAAAGCCAACTTTGGGTCGAGCGACCCAAACTAGGCATTGTGTAGGTTGGGTTGCTCCATCCAGACTAGTCAGTGTGTAGTTTGGGTCGCTCGACCCAAACTATGCAGTGTTTTTGTGAGATGGATGCCGATGTTTTTGTTTTCATTTTCTTTAGATTTGGTGTAAATCTAATGCAAGTGATCTGGGAATGTGCAGATGTTGGGGTTGACCATCTATTCGTACATAGATGACGCCGATGTTCTTTTCTACAGAACGCAGAAAGCGTTGGCGAGAAAAATGGACATCCTCGATTGGATCCCCGGAAGCTACGCCGAGGAGATTGTTGAAGGGGGCGAGAACCCTTTGGATAGGGCGAGGCGGACCAACCCGGAGGAGTTCGTTACTCAGGCCCCCGTCGCAATTCCCGAACCCCTGGTGGAATTGCATCCTGGCACCTCGTCACGGGGCCCAGGTGATGAAGCGGGAGAGGACGAAGAAGAGGAAGAAGAGGACCCCAAGGCGGAGGGCGAGGTGGAGGAAGGGGCAACGGGGTTCACGCAGGAATCTGAAGCCCCCCAACGAAAGAAGGCTATGCGGGTGGCAACTCCGCAAAGTAAGCTGGTGCCCGTCCTCACTGTGGACGACGCGAGGGACATGTACTCTAGGGACGCGACCGCCGCGTTCAGGGAGAGGAGGAGGCTGAAGGGGAAGAAGCTCTACGGCGACTACGCGGTGGAAGAGACCATCGCCATTAGCAGCGAGGACGAGGACGACATGGAGCTCGCCAAACGGCTCAGGTCGGATCCCCCCTCCCCCACGGCGTTTGCCGGCATGGTGAGGGTGAAACCCGAAGTCCTCACTGTGGACGAGTCTAATGAAAAGATGCGGAGGGACGAGGAGCAGCGCGTCCGGCTGGAGAAGGCTGCCGCCGAGGAACCCTCGGTCCGCAACGAAGTCGCGGAGCTGAGGGCTCTCCTCTTGGAGCAGGAGCGGCAAAGGGCGATGGCCCAACCTCCGTCCAGCGCGGACCTGATCACGCAAGTGATTCAGGGCATGTTGGCGCAGGGGTTGGTGATGGCTCCCCCGAGTGCATTTCCGCACTTGCCCGCCGGCTTCCCTCCCCAGAATATCAACCCGCCGCCCGCACCGCAGCAGTCCTTCACCTTCGGCCCTATGCTGCAGCCGCAAGCCCGCCCGTACGCGCCCGTCCAGCAGGTGGACGACCCCAGCCTTTGGCGCGTCCCCGGAGCTTCAAGTCCCTTGGGGCCCCCCCGCTTCGGCCTCCCATCCTCGTGCCCCCACACCACCAACAAGACGACCCCCACATGTTTGGGTCGTCCGACCCAAACACTGCCGCCCTTGCACCGCCAGCCAGAGACCCGCTCGAAGCAGGAGGGTTTGGGTCGGCCGACCCAAACCCCGTCTCAGCGACGGCCCCGGTGGACGAGCCCATGCTAGATGTTGAAGGCCCGCAAGGGCCTGGTGATACCTCTACTCCTAACCCAGTCGATGAACCAATGCATGATGCGCATGCGGAGGTTGGGTTGGGACAAAGGCCTGACAGTCAGCCTTTGCAGGAGCAGGTTGCTGCTGACGTCGCCGGACCAGGCGTTGGTGACGCAATTGGGGAAGCGCACGCGTTGGCGGCGTCAACGGCGTCAAGGCACGACCAAGGCGAGGTAATGCACTGACCCCACTCAGTTTGGGTCGCTCGACCCAAACTCCCTGGGTGTTTGTCTTCTTGCCTTGGTCGTGTCCCCTAGCTAGGAAGAACCGACCCACCCGTCCCCCCCCCTTCTTCGCCCCACCCCATCCCCGCACTCGCCCCCCCTTTCGTCACCCCCCCGACCATCCGTTTCGGGCCCCCCCCACCCCGGCTTGCGACGAAGTCCTCATCACGGCGGCTCGTCATTCAAATTTTGTTAGATGTAGACTTAGGCTAGTTTGAACGCATCGTTCAACGCGGCTCTCCCCCAATATCAAAATGTACATGGAGCATTGTATAATATAAAATCACCATTGTTTACTCCCATATATTTGTATCTTCGGTTTGAATGTATACTGTATGCTCTTGCCTCTCTCGTATCCCTTGTTCCCCCCCCCCCGGGCCAATGAATCAATGGTTTTGTGTATGCACCGAGTGCAAATAAATTTCCTTAATTCTTCGTTTGGACATAGCATGACATAAGTCGCCCCGTTTTCTCTCGATCGTCCCCGCAGGGCTCGGAGCATAGCGTAGCGGCTCCCCAACGCTCTTCTCCCAGGAGCGGAGAGGGCAGCGCGGCGGCGCCCCCGGTTCTGCCCGCCCTGCGCGCGCTGCGGAAGGAACGATTCCTGGTGTTAGACCTTAACGGGGTCCTCGTCCAGTGCGTCCATTGTCCCAGGGTCCCCACGGTGCCCTTTTGCAAGCCCGAGGACGCGAACTACGACGGGCCGCCCACGCACATTAAGACCAAGTTGGTGCACCTCCGCCCGTGGCTTCGGCGCTTCCTGCAGATCGCCCAAAACAAATGGTGGGTGGTCGTGTGGAGCTCCATGACGGCCGAGAACACCAATGCGGTCGTGGAGTTCATCTTCAAGGGCTTCGAGCCCCCCTGCTTGGTCCTAGCACAGGAAGCGTGTAGAATATTGTACACACCGGACGGCAAAGTCGTCAAAAAACCAAACAACCCCGCGTCCCCCCAATATCTCAAGGTCTTGAAGCCGATTTTTTGGGACCAGCGACCGTCCTTGATAGGCGTCCCCTACGACGTCCGTCCCACCCGCGAGAACACGCTCATGGTGGACGACAGCGCTTCCAAGAACTTATTGAACCCGACGGCCAACTTCATTGTTTGCCCTACGTGGACGATCGAGAAGGTCCGGGACCGATTTTTGTTAGACCTTGTTAAGTACTTGCAGACGCTCTGCGGTAGCGGGCTGCCCGTAAACCAGTTTGTTAGGAGTAATCCCATAGGCGAGAGATACTTGGATCCACGAGACCATTTGTACAGAGAGTTGTTCTCCCACGCGAAATTTAACAAGCTCATTTGAGAGAGTACGTGTGTGTGTGTGTGTGTGTGTGTGTGTGTTTGTGTGTTTGTGTGTTTGTGTGTTTGTGTGTGGGGGCGCCCCCACTTTGTGTAATATATTCTTCATATGTATCTTGATTTTCACATGCTCTATCTCTCCCTCTTCCCTTTGGGTTCTGTTTTGTTTTGTTTCCATTTTGGCGCCAGCGTTTGGAGCCCTCCATTGACATCGTCAGTGACTCAAACTTGGGGAGCTTCTTCTATGAGACCGTTTATGACGCCGCTTCAACCATTGACTACTCCAAGGAGCCTATTGACGCCGGCGTCGTCGATAGCCCCCCGCCCAAGCAAATGTTCCGGCAGTCTCCGTCTCCGTCGCCACTCAAGGGCACAAAGCGCGGCTGCGTCCGGACGTCCCCCTCTCGCCCCGGCGGCGCCGTTGCACCCCGACGACGACTGGCGATGGGCGCTCGGCCTGCAAAGAGTGGACCCCTGCATGTCCCTTTGCGCGACGCTTTCCCCATCCTATCCAACTCGGACGCGAGCGCCCCTACTGCCAAGGTGATCGCCCACAATACATTACAATCCCTCTCCCTTAAGTGGGGCGTGCAATATATATATGGGTTTGGGTCTTTCTCCTCAAACTAACCCGTGTTTTTTTTGGTTTTCTTTGATCACTTCCAGGTTGCGTCCAGCCCCAAACCTCCGCGGGCCAATGCGTCCATTGAGCTGGAGCGTCACTACGCCATGCGCCGATATGCCGGACAGTCTACGTCGTCGTATTCAAATTCCTCGTCTTATAATTCGGGCGGTCGACACAATCCAAAATGTGTTATGGTGGGCCCACATCCAAAACTCGGCTATAGTCGAGGGCCAGAGATTCTCAGAAATGTTGAGGCGATGCGAGCTAAACAAGCGGCGGCAAAAGAAAAAGATGCGGTCTCCCAGCCTAGATAGGCCATTGTAGGGCGTAGACATTGCATGTAGGCGGGATGATTTTAGGCCGCACTATCCAATGGATTTGTGCCATTAGTATGCTATTCAGTTTCTCATGCCATACATTGTATATGGTACTTGCAATAATATAAGTGTTATGGGATTACCCCTTCAATATGGTCTACGGTTTGGATTGCCCTACCTAAACCATATTCATACAAGCTCTCATATTTTGTGTGCAATAATATGAATGTTTTGAGATTACCTGTTCAATATGGTCTCAGGTTTAGATTGCCCACCCTAAACCATCACAAATATGAGTTATTAATGGGCTTCTTGGTATGAACACCCGCTTCAAAGTGTTCCAATCTTACAACTTTCTCCAATATGTGTTCCATTTATCCTTGTTCTTATTTATGTTAATGTCTCAAAATGCCCAAAAAGTCTCAATTTAACGAATATAGTGTTGTTAATATAAATTGCCTCTTACATGTAAATGTATTTGGCCACAGGGACGTGGTGCATTGACACGTGTGAGAGAAATTACCCAATCCGCCATTGTGGTGGAGGAGACTAGGCAGGCATTTAGGCGCATGCCAAAGCATCCTATGGTTAGGATGACCGCGGGGGTCGCTACACCTAGTTGCAATGACATTCATATTGTTGGGTGTGGCGCTGGGAGGGCTCCAGCCAGCAATCATGGCACTACACGAGGGCGTGGTACAATTAGAGGGAGTAGCTGTGGCCGTATTAGTACGGCATTTTCTGTTCCGGTTGAGGAGTAGGATAGGGCATTATTGTGCATAGCTAGCTATACAATGTGAGTATGCTAGTTTAAACATATTTTATTGGCATTGGTGATGGTATTGGCATTGTCCATTGTGTTGTCCATGGACATAAGAGATTATGCGCCAAATTTGGAGAAGTATAAAACGGTGCAAAATTTTCCCATGTAGGAAGACAAAAAGCAAGAAGACTGCAAAAAATTGGTAATTTTAATCCTTAAATTGAAATTATTGTGAAATTTTGAAGCCAAAAGTTGTTGCGAATATATGACCAATATTTAGCATATGCCCAAAACTACTCATTTTGAGACGTATTCCTCCTCACTTGAGCATTCAAAACCAGGGACATGTGTCATGTCATTATCAAGTTATTGGTGATACCATAACCACAAGTTGGAGACTCAAAAAATGGAGAATTGGTGATGTACAAGTCGAGAAGATGGATTTAATGTGGGTACATTTGTGTGAATCCGATTTTGTTCATCCAATTTGTCATCACCAACCATGATTTTAAGGCTCCATGAGCCACGATGGATGTGAAACCTCCCCCTACGAGCTTTTAGAGGGAGATGGATAGGGGTCAGGGCAACCCCCCATAAAATTGTTAAAATCCCGATTGAAAACTCTTGCCCACCCCGTCCGACTTCAAAAAATACATTGCCCTTGCATTCTTGAAGGCCGTTTGTCCACAAAAGCCATATGGAGTGCACTTCGTTTTCAAGGTCCAAATTCCTATATATATATATATATATGTGCACGCCCACTTACTAAATAAGAAATTGACTAGGATTTCATTCCCGAAGTGAACCGTCGATAAAGCATGTAATTAACTTGGAGGTCAAAAACATTACAAAATCCTAAATAGCATGGAGGTTATAATTTTTGTAACTTACCATTTGAAAGGGTCTTTGCCATTCTAAAATGAAACTTAAATTAATGTGTTATTTTCAAAATATATACATTAGTGTAGTTTAGGTTATGCCTTATCCTTTCACAAGTATTTATACACATTCAACCTAATTAAGTGTGATTAAAGGTAATTAAGCGTAAATAACTGCACTTGAATGTGTAGCTTCCCGCCGTCCCTTTACGCTTAATTACCATTCTCTCATCTTCCAGCGACCTCTTTCCGGTATCCTATGTCTTGTGCATTCAGTGTGCAACTATTCCAATCCAACTTGCTAAATGTTTAATGAAAAAAGGCACGACATATATTATTTAATGTTTATTTAAAGTTGATGTGTCATGTTGATTATAGCAACCTTCTTGATTCATACATGGTTATGCAGTGAGGGGAGGGTAGTGTGGGATTGTTTGGGCATTGCCCAAACAATCCCACAATGACAAGCTTGACTTTGATATTATTTTTTCTCTCATTCCAAAATTTTGATGTTTTATTGGTTTTAAGTTGTTGCCATTTTATGGTTAGGTGTCACCATCTTCTAGCCGTGGCCAACCATGTTTTTATAGGGTCAAGGGATTTCATGTATTTCTTTTACAGTTGGAAGAAAGTATATGCACATCTAAATATGGACTACACAATAGGCAAGAGGAGAGTGGATGATGAGCAATGAAAATATTGAGATATCCATCAACGCGCACCCCATTATGGGAGATAACCGGTGTTGTCAGCCATAAACCCCCACCCTTATGCGTCTGTGGTCCGGGTGGAAGGTCATGACTCACATGTCATTGTTGACTTTTGGCATTGTAGACCCCATACTCATGCCCAATGAATTTAAATGCAAAGCACAATCTTTTTATTAAATACCACCGGCATTAGCATTGAAAAACACTAATGCCCACATCACACATCGTCACACTAATATATTCCTCTCCCTCTAATCTCCTCTAATTTCTAGCTTCCTAAAGGCCCTTCATCTCACATTAAGATTTGAAACCTAACTTAATTATGTTGCCTAGTACTTCTACCCTCTGCCCTGCTCCATTAAGGGAAGCCCAAGCTCAGCACTAAAAATTCCAACCAGCAGTCTACTGCCGAAGCATTAGCCCATCCCTCAAACCAGAAGTCGACCTCAGAACCTTAGTCCCTGCCTTTGAAGACTCAACCCAGCGTCCATCCTTCAAGCTAGAAGTCTGCCTCTGAACCTTAGTCCCTGCCGTCGACCTTGAGCTTAAACCCTGATCTGGAGGCCCCTGGATCTCACTTCGGTATCGTCACCTTCATTATCAATCTGTAATCTAGCTTCTGTGGCCCCACATTCACCTCGGGCCAGAACCCAACTCCTGAAATTTCAATGTCTGCTCTAAATCTAAATTTTAACCCTGAGCCTGAATCTCATTTCCAAACCTTCACATTCGCCCTTGAGGCTGTAATATGATGCTTGGGCTCTTAGCCTTCACTTTCAAATCCGAACCCAGCTCCTGATGCCACTTGAATCTTGTCTCATAATTCTCACTCTGACCTTCGAAGCTGAACCCAGCTCCTGCAGCTTCAAAATCAACTTCACATCTACATTCTGCTTCCGAGGCCCTCGAGGCCTGATCCCAGCTCTTGATGCCCTTTGAATCTTGTCTCAGAATTCTCACTTTGACCTTCGAAGCTGAACCCAACTCCTGCAGCTTTAAAATCAACTTCACATCTACATTCTGCTTCCGAGGCCCTCGAGGCCTGATCCCAGCTCCTGATGCCCTGGATCTCCGTCCAGAGCCTCATCCTCTCTCACCCTGCGACTGCACTCTCTCTTCGGCCGTTCTCCTCCGCACTCGCTTATGGTGGCACCCTTTCCCAGGCCAACCGAACCTCATCCCTGGATCCGAGATCCAGGGCTCAATCCTCTCAAGAAAGCAAACCCCCCCTCTAAACCAACTCTCGCAAGCCCTAAAACGAACATTAACTTTTCCTAAAACCCACAATTATCACATAGCTACCACCCACATTCTAACAAAGCAAGCCCACATCCTAAACTATTCTCAAAACTAACCATCCAAATGGTCCTTCAGGCCTTCATTCCAATGCTACTCCCACCTTGTAGCCAATCCCAATTTTAATCAAAGCCTAAATGTTTCACTCTTTTTATGTTTTTGAGCCGTTTGAGGAAAGGCCAAAATGCAAAGTTTAGTGAGTTTTTGATGCAAAAAGCAAATGTGGGCACCATATTGGGCTCACAAGTGTGCTCATGGATAAAATATCCTTTACATGGATAGAAAAATGCAAGAGAATTGTTGAAAATGCCCTCCACTTGGATGAGCAACCGGTTGTCTTAAGGGGCACTTTGCATGGTTTCCAAGGGGGAGGGTTCAACAAAATGGAGCAATCCTATTGACCGAGAGGTATAAATTGGACGAAAGGCCTTTAGACGAGGGTCCAAGACTACCAAGTTTTTTCTTCATGCCATGCGTGGTCGAATTCGTAAGAAGATGCAAACTGAGGTGTCTCCTACATTGCATGATTTTGGAGGGAGACAATAATGGTCCGAACCATGAAATGAAGCTCAAAGGAGAGCCAAAGTTTTGGAGAACCAATATGGAAAGCATGGTTTGTGGGAGGGTTCAGTTCAAGGGTTTAGTCTGCCTCAAATTGCCTAAAATTGGTCCCTATGTTCTTGGACCATGGACCTCCATCTAAAGTGCCCCTAAGTGTGGGCTTGTTTTAATGGGGGAGTTGTGCATGGGTGTAAGGTAGAAAGACAGAAAATGGTGAAAATAAGTTGATTCAGCTAGAAAAAATGGCTCTGTATATGAATGCACAGAAAACAATTAGCTCAATGGCACCCAGAAGTGATCCTAGGTGGTGTGAAACATGATCTATCCACCCAATCATTGCATCGTTTTTAGGCCCCAATTTTATAATATGTCATTTTAGGATCATAAAATAATCATTATACTCCTAGGCTAGTGCACGAGTAGTGATCATTTGCCATTTTTTGGTTTTCTACCTTAATGCCTTGCAGTTTCTTCAAATCCAGGGCATTATGCCAGATATAATGAATACATGTTATCAAAGAAAATAAAACCTAAGTTCTTTATAAATCATAAGGGGTGGGCCACTCCAAATCAAATATATGGTGTAGTTACCTAGTACCTAACTTATTTAGACAAGCGTCATGAATCATGATCATGGGTGCATGACAATGGTGGTAACTTAAGTTAGAGAAGAGCAGAGTAGAGTAGGAAAGGTGGGACCTAGGATTGGGAAAGGGTGGGAAGGAGGCGAGGTGAAGTTATTGCGGGATGGTGCCAGTGAGCGGCGAAGCGGCCCTAAAGCCTCTCGACGTCGCACTCTCGCTCGCTTCCATCCTTCCCGCTGTGTAGAACTTTCCCTGGCTCTCCTATCCCTTTCAATTTTCCAATATAAACATCTTCTCACAAGGCGGCAACTCCATCTTCCCTCGCTCTCTCTCCCCCACCATTTTCATTCAAACCTCCCCACTCTCATCAACTATATGTCCTCCTCGCTCTTCACATTCCCAGTCATCTCCAAACTTCCAATCACATTCTCTTCTCATCATTACCATAACCATCTCTTAGCTACTCTCTCAAGTTTCCAGATCTCTCTGTCTTACTTAAGCTCACATACAAATCCTAGGTTCGCATTACTCAAGGAGACAGACACCTCAAGATCATATGTGTCAACGAATCTTATCTTGAAGTCTCCCATAAGCAGATTATGAATTGCAATCAATCGGATTCCCTCCGATGCAATAGCAAGTGACGTTATATTGTGCTTGTGAAGCTTCCTTTTGCAATGCGAAAATTGGTTTAGATGGTGTGCTGTGTTTTTGCTTTCATGGGGTTAGGGTTTGAGGAGTGGGAGTGATGAAGATTCACAGCTCCTTCTTTTGTATAATAGTGAGGACACCGCTTGGCATGAATCAAACCATAGTACGATGGCCGACTCTGAGCCCCATACTCAAAAATAGAGTACTTAAGAATAAGTTGTCTGGATTTATGGTAATTGCAGTCCCGTGTGTACAACGCTGCGGCAGTTTGCGCAGGTGGTTGAATGGTGGATATGCTAGAGCTCTGGGCGAATGGGTAGTTAGGCAAAGATTGAGAGTGGGCAGTGAGGCAGAGATTGAGAGTGGCCGCCTAAAGCTTTCGCCCTGCCGGGCTTGAGAGCTAATGCAGCTTCCTAACCTTCCTTGGATATCTGAGACGTTGGCAGTGAGATATGATAGGAGTTTTATGTGAGGTTGTGATTACACAAGTATCTGTGTTTCTGAAGGGAGACCTTGTGAAGCACAAAAATACAAAATGTTTGAATTTCTTGACGTGAGCCTCATAAACATTATACGATCATTCGATATGGTTGTAGAAGAATGCATTTGGAAGAAATGAAATCGATGAAGACAAATTATAGGATTTCTATGAAGCCTTCGGGTTGGGGATGTCAGCATTGTTACACACCCTGAGATTTCATCTGCATGTTTGGATTCATTGTCCAAAGCTTGGGGTCTATGATTTTTATGCCAACAGCAGGTTTTTGAGAGCTTTTCAATTTTGTGTAGATTTCATAAGAATTCCACAACATTTTTTTCTTCAAGTTCAGTGACCCTTATCCATATGTTTCTTTTGCAACAAAAGTGACATAATTTGGTGTGAAAGGATATTATTTCCTCGTCTCCTTCTCGTTAGGGTTTGATCTCGGTTTATCTTCCATGGTTGAATTAGCAACAATCCTTTAGGGTATTGTTTCTACCCCCTTTTTACCATGTTGTTCTTGGTAGATCTTAGGAAACAAGTCCGAGTGGGACCATATTGAACTAGGATATTTGTTTTTAGAATTTGTATCATGACAGTAAATTTTTTAAACCTCCATCAACAGTTACTTTTTTATCCTCACCTTAACCCTCGGTTACAACACTACAATAATGGTTTTCAAACTTTCCCTTGACAACCTTAACCACCAAAAACCGGTTTGCAAACCGTTTGCAATTATTCAATTACCATTAATACAAGCCCTCATTATCACTAATTCATGCTCTACTCAAAGTAATATTTACTTAAAGGCCAAAGCCATGAAACGTGGAACCTCATTTTAAACACCTACAAAAATAATTTATCAAAATCAGTCCCAACCTGATGGAAATTACAATACCTTGTAAATTAACAACGGATCTTGATCGGAAGTAAGTTCCTCTACTTTACACACTGCTGATAACATGGTAGGTGTTGGCCCTGACCACCGGCCACTAGCAGGCTGTCATCCACATGGCGCATAGATAGAGTTGGGCAATAGACTTGACATGTCAACTTCTCCTTGGCCTCAACTGACAAGGGTCTCACATTCAGTCTAAATGATGGGGGATATCCGGATTTTGGACAAGATACGGGAATACTACGTGGAATAATGTCAATCCCACAGAACAAGCATTTGTATATGAATAATGTTAAGTCTTGTTTTGGCCAATGATGACCATTTCAAGTTCGTCACCATCCCAATGGGTTTTTTCCAAGTTTTAGGATTACAACTTGATATTTTCTTCATTCACCATATTGGAAATAAGAAAAGGCAAGCATTAATTACATGTTGATCAATAAGTAGAGTTGGCAAGCCCACCTATGTGTATCAGATACAATGGCTTACCAACTTGAAATTGTGACCAATGGATGGTATGTAGATTAATGATTCATCTCTTCTTGTTTATGGTAGGGGGTGACCATCTCAAGTTGGTCACCCCCTTATTCAAAGAAGTTCAAAATCAAAGAGTGACGAACTTAAGATTCTCAACATAGACCAAATTTAACACAAAAAGAGACAAACATTAATGACGTGTTGGTCACCATTTCAAGTTGGCAAAGTGCTCTTGTGTGATACATCTATCACACAGGAGGAGGGTTTGCCAACTTGAAACGGTGAGCAGCATATTGCGTAGTTTGTCTCGTCTTGTTTTTGATCGATGATGACTTTCTTAAGTTGATCACCATCGAATAAGCTTCTTCAAAATTTGTGGGGACGATGAACTTGAGATGTTCACGTCCACCAAAACCATGAAGTGACATGAGATCATCATTAATCTAGGTACAATTCTAGGTGCCATATTGATCACAATCTGAAGGGTGTATGTGATTGTTCAGTCAAAGAAAGAATCTTCACTTTGAACCTTGAACTTTTGCATCTGTACTCTGATTATTGAATTCGAATCAGTAATCTTCCTGATATGGAATTGCTTAACTGGATGTGAGAACCCCAGCCGATGCAATGGCCAGACATGTTTGTGGAGCTGGAAGCGGCCCCAGTAGTGGCAACATACATATTTCCATGCTTTGTTGCTCATACTAATTTGCTCTGTGCCTTTGGATTTCCAGGTGTCACTGAGGACCAATTTAAGGAGGGACCATCGTATTTGGAGGATATGGATGCTGTCTATGCCAAGTCGAAACTGTAAAACTGTGAAGAGGACTTCACCTACAAAGTAAAATGCTCAGGGCATCAAAACTGAAATCCAAACTAAATGTTCAAGAGAAATTGAATAGACATTCATAGTAATTATTGCATGCGTACATGTACAGCAATTTTCTATCTGCCTGCAGCCACTTAGTACTAAATTTATCTGAGATTCATTCATTAGCCAACCTCTCAAAGTGCATTCATGTGAGGACCAGATCATATGGAATAATGGTCATACATAGTGGTTTCTGGCCATGGCTGTAATTTGTACTTGAGGAGGAAAGTTGTTCATGTAACTTTCATCACTACTTTGAAATCACTTGCAATTAATCAGATCAATGTTTGGGGTATGAGCATTCTGGAAGCATATACTTTGAAAGGTTTTGTGCTCCCTACATATGATTGAATTTTCTGCTCTCGTCTCCATTCCGAGTAGCATGGTAAGCATTCACGATGCTTACCAAACAAATCTACTTAAGTCCGTCTTTAAATTTTCCATGAAGGGATGAATTTATTTGCACGAGTTGTCAATGCGTAACAAACCGGCTGAAAATAAATTTGGTTGGTTGCAAAATAAGTAAAAACTTGAGCAGACTCATCAGCATGTTCATGTTGGTAATTGTTTGCTCTGGTCGTTGTCTCACTGGATATTTGGAAGCCACCTTTCTCACCTAATAATCAACACCCTAGAATGTTATATGTGATCTTTTTTGGTGCGCACTTTTGTATTGTGCAATCAATCTATCAAGCTCACCACTTAATGTGTTGCAGAATCTGCCACGATTTGCAACACTGCAAGCAAGCAACTCAGTGGATGAATGGAGTTTACTTGCTTTTGCAAAGGCATGTTTGGTTCCAACAATCTTACAAATTTGATTTACACATGAACCACTGAGCAGACACTACTTGCAAGAATTCAAAATCAATGATATAGACCTAGGAGCACATCAAGAGGTTTCTGCTAATTGAAATGAATGCAAATCACCCTTACTGCAAGTCATGACCATAGATGTTTAGTACACTATGTTGCCTTCAATCATGGACAATATGTCATTTTTTATGTGATAGACTTGGGTGCACAAGTAGATGTCTGGTTATCAATGAACAAGCAAGGTTTATATCATCAGGATGTACAAATGAACGTGAAGTGACAACCTCTCACCTGATATGAAGCCTTTTCCTAAACAGAGCTGATTTCTTGAAAGCAAACCCATGAGTGTGAAGGTGGTCATTCAAGAATGTAAATCACAAATCCATGTCAACATGTGATCATCGTTGTTCTGAAAGTAAAAAAGCAGAAGATGTTTACATGTCTTTCAATTGATGCAACTGAGTTCAATGTCAGTGGATGCTCTTGCTGGCAGCTCTTAACCCAGACGTACCTCATAAGCTTATTAAACGACTAGCACACAAAAATCAGTCCCGTCGTTTGGTGTAGATATAGAGAAGTATGCAATGAACAATGACACGTCACACTGCCATGTTGGTGCACTCTATTTCCATCTCAGCAGAGAAGATCAGCTCAAGACGACACGTCATACTGCAGCTCAACAATCCAGAAGGACTTAAGACATTCTAAAATGATCCAGTAGAACTTAGTTGAGTTTGGTTTTCCCACTCAGATTAACTAGCATAAATACAATAGCCCTTCTCTCTTGAAAGTTAGTTCGTTCCGAACAAGCTTGCAATGTAACTTAGATAGAAAGGTTTCATCAATGAACTATATCATCTGTACACCTTCCACATGCAGTACAGTAGCAATTCATTCTCAAGTTCTGTCAATCTATTTGTTCATTTGTATCAAGTGATGGTGTACAGAAATGTTAAATAACCACAAGTATATGAGAAATATACTTGCTTATGGGAATTTGCAATGTCTGTCTAATTATCGTCAGCTACGGGCGCCGAGGCAAGCACATCATGCTCTTTTGCTTCAGAGAGAAATGGCCCATAAGCTACGTACCATTCTGCATCTTTTTCCAGCATCTTCTTGAACGCTGGGCGAGAGCTAAGCTCTTCATACCATGCTTTCACATTCTTTCGGGATGTAATGAGCTCCGGTTTGATGGCCATCAGCCTCAACAGGGTTGGAGTGCATGTCAAGTCGGCCATGCTGTAAGAATTGCTCGCAAGATACTTGGTCTTGGAAAGTTGAGCCTCAAAAACGTCGAACACTTCTTCCAGTTTCTGAGTCTTCTCGGCCACAACCTCCTTGTCAAGTGGCCTGTCTTTCATACGGTAGCTCAGATAGTACTCCATGCTCAGCACTTTGAAGGGTTCGTTGAGGTTGTGACTTTCCACTTCCACCCACTGATTTATAATGGCCTGCTCCTCCAGTGTCTCTCCAAGTAATGGTGTGCCTTGGGATGCAAACTTTTGAGCAATATACCTTACAATAGCTCGAGATTCTGTGCACATATTCAGAGTCATTCAAGTCAGGTCTAAGATATAATCTGTACAGACCAAATCATAGAAATATCTTATGAAAATTCTTTCACCTTAATACATAACATCCTCATTAGAGTATCCTCTGAGAGAGGGAATCGAAGGCACTTTGATGCGAGTATCAAAAGTCATGTAAGAGAATGTTGTGCAATTTTAAGCCTTACTCTGAGAATAGGTAAAGATTTCACTTCTTGAGATAGGCCGATAATAGAGTGACGACTAATATTATCAGCATTCGTTTCCTTGAGTCTAGATAGAAACAGAACAAGCTTATAAGGTTTAATTGTAATATTACGGGTCGCTGCAAATCAATAGCAATTTGGTAGTCTGCGTGAATTTCCTTTCCTTCTTGTCATTAAGGTTTCAATTTCAACTGAACGTTAACAACGGTTCATTGCTGAGGAAGGCCTTACCGAAGATCTTGAGGTCTCCCCACTCGAACACTGGAGTCTGATGGAAAGGCTGCACTCAAACCAGAGCCAACAGTGAGTTCCAGCATCCCTTGGAAACTAGTGGTCAATAGGCCTATGTAGGCATAGCTACAAGACCAGTACAGAAACAATGGCAATTCAAATAATCAAGACATGAGAGATTATTATATACCAATCATGCCGATTACCTAGTTCCAGTTATTATGTTTTTGATTCTAGTAAAATCTAGTGAGTCTCCCTACTCACCTGCATGGACATGAATGTAGGCTTCATATGCTCTCCTGTCCTCATGTCCACATACACCACTTCGAAATCCACCTGCCACGTTATAGAAGAAGCTGTAATAATCTTTCAGTTCGGATGTCACACTGATTTCTTGTGCAATCAGTGGTCTTTGTCATGATCATCCACATGGCTCACGCATCAGATCAGGAAGCAATCATTCAAGAAACTTGGACCTTAGCGTGTCCCCTTCCAGCTTCCAGGGGAGGGCTTACACAGTAAAATGGTGGTCGAATTAGAAACATAGAATGTACGTATACACGTACCTCTTTCTCAAAGAGTGCAAGGGTGACTTTCTGAGGATTGTAAGTGGAGATTCCATGGACTTTAATTTTGCCCATCTTCACCTGTTTTGATCTGTGCAACAACATCCAAAATTAAGTCAGAAAATACAGTTGAATAAGAGTTCACAGATATTGAAACTTCATTTAAGCATCAAAATAAGATCAAACAAAGTACCCCTTACACCTGTGTACTGACAACATCAGCCTCGAGTACCAAAGAATAGGGTGCACCGTTCCCAACAGGAAACACTGCTATTATTTGAACCCTGCTAGAAATTCAACGCACACTCATCTCCTTCACATAAGCATAAGTTTGCATGAAAATTCACACATATAGGTCAACGACTTCCTTATACTTATATACAGTACTCCGAGAGGTGGAAAGGCATTATCACTCCACTGGCCTTTCAGATGAAGCGCCAGTAATTAAGTGCTCCCAGAAGCGGGAACTACAGGGCGAGCTGTCTAAATGTGCATAGGTGGACATCCTACTTGGCAGAACCTGGAAAGATGTTATTAATTACTGTATAAAACTGTCCATAGATCGTGCCACCATCCAAGTAAGTTGAAGGTGAACACGTTGGGAAGTCCTTTAGCTCAGAGATTTCTTCCTGAGTGGATTTGGTCCCGGAATAAGCATCAGAGACTTGGGATTAGTTTAGTGAGATTAAGTTGGGATAAATCAACCAAAAACCTAAAGTCCATGGACATGGACAGTCGTGTAAGAGTACCGGAACCGCATTCTCCTCATCTGATCGTTGATTGAAACTATGGATAGGCTGAAAAATAACTGTTGATGAAGTGAAGTTCATCCTCTCCGATATGAGAGCCACCATGTGGAGGCAAAGTTCTTCCTTTCCTAAACAACCAATGTCTTACTCGCTGGCAGCTACATTACAAGCGCAGATTCTTCCAAGACAGGAAAGGAAGAGAGACAACAGGGCTTAATCTCCAGGGCAACCTGGTGATGTCGCATGCCTCCCAGCACCCATGGCTCCAACGTTGGTTAAAAGAATAAGGGATTTGGATCACGCAATTTTTCCTGTTCCAGTTATTTTAACACGCACCGTAGACAAGTTACAATGTTTCCAGAATCAATTGTGAATTTCATGCACGTCCATTCCAGCTCCAGTCTTCCAACTCACATTGCAGCACCTCAATATGTGACCCGTTTTCTTCAAGCAGGTGGTTAAAAGGGAGGGAGACTGGTTATATTCGAGCAAACCTCAGTATCAACAGGAAACATAACAATAGATTCTGCCACTTGGCATCGAAACCCAGAAATCTTACCACAACGCAGCTATAGGAAAAAAAACTCAAAACGATAGCACTCCAGGAAATTGCTATGAGCACCCTCTTGTGCACTAGTGTCTGACGATCGACACTACTACCCTTCTGGCTCACAGCAACAGAACATGCGCACAATTGTCACACTTTCGCAGGGTTGAGGATAGTTTGATTTCCTGAAAACAAATCCATTTGGTAACAACACCCCTGTTGTCCTCCGAACCGAAAGATATTGCAAATCAAATTACCCAACACAAAGCTAGTCATAAGCTCAACAAACTACTCATTCAAACAACTCTCTAGATGTATTGCAAATGCCCTTTCGTAGCGCCAACTCCCAAAACTGCTTTTTAAGCTTTTTGCAATGGAATTTGCACACGGTTGAGACTCAAAGTGCGAATAAGTGAATCTATCCAGCCTGCCTCCACAACACACTGTCAAGTGCTCACACAAGAGCCGACCATTGCTTTAGGTTATTGCCTCCCACAAGCTCAAAAACCGCTAAAACTCACTCTTTTCAAAAACACAACGAAGTGGATGTCAAATCCACCAACTTCAGACTCACTTAAGACTCAGATCGGACCAATTCCACCAGCGCCTAATGTATGCAGACTCTCAGACTTCCACTCTCTGCTCTACTTGGATCCCAATGTTGCCACTTTCAGTAACACCAAATATGTGTCATGAGTATCCCAGGCTCACCTTGCTTCTGACGAGCTAAGAATCACCAGACTTCTCACTTTGCACGACTACTGCAGATCAACACAACTAGACTGCAACGTAAGTTACTTCTTCACATACTCCACTTATAAGCAACAATGGAGTCGTTAGGATTACATACTCTTAGCTAAATGGGAAATGGTCCCCGAAGCTCTGCCTGCTGCATCCCCAGTGTGTCAGTAGTCAATCTGCTGACCGGAGTATTCTGCTGCAATCTTGATTGTGCGATAGTAGCTCCCCGAAGCTCTGCCTGCTGCATCCCCAGTGTGTCAGTAGTCAATCTGCTGACCGGAGTATTCTGCTGCAATCTTGATTGTGCGATAGTAGCCCAGCTGGAGTCTCTCCAACAGCTCTCCACCAGTAACAACCACACTCGAGTACTTCCCAAGGCTTCTTCGCGCTCACCCAACCTTTGGAAACCTCTTGGCAGTTAAGGGCCACTTCACACACGAGGCAAGGGCCATGACCATAAAATGGTGAGGGCCCTTGACTATCATCCAAAGGCCCTACCATGGGTATTGGGAAAGCCATTTTGTGTAGTGAAGTGAGAATGGACTATGTTCATAACATTATTCAGATTCGTAACAATTTTATGTGAGACTGTCAGTATTCCACAGAATATTTCTCACATTCAAATTGAATGTGAGGAATATTTTTGTGGAATATTGTTAGTCCCACAGAACGTTGTTATGGATCTGAATAATGTTATGTTGACGGATCATTGCATATTTTATTGGTGGGAAAAGAGGAGCAGCCCTACTTCACTAGTTACATATCTTCATTCTCTCTCTTTTCACTCTCTTTTTGAGTTTTACATTGGTGAGGAAGGAAAGGAGAGCATGATGAATCATGTTGAGAGAAGAGGGAGGATTCTTGTTGCATTGGCTTTCTATTGGTGTTTGCACATGATTATGCAACATGTGCTTGATATGCAAGCATTGGCACTCAATGAAGAATGGGAAAATGCCCTGATTTTGAGCATTTGCTTTGAGAGTATGAAGATGAGCAATCGTAATGTGTGGGCATTTGAGAAAAATGTAGGGTTCACCGATAGGTTATTATTGGGTTTTTTCACGGAAAAAATGAGAATTCATGTGTGCCACATCACTTCTCAACCCGCGCTAGATTTCTAGTAGAGAATTAGCGTGGGCCACAGTAAATGTTTTTCTAGAGAATTATTGTGGGTGATTATTTTATTTTGTGCTACTTTTGTCCTAAAACTAATGTTTAATGCGTTGGGCGGAAATCTTCATGGAGACTTAGGGGAAGATCCAAGGTCATGGAGCCCACCTCGATTGGAAAATTAGTGTGGCCCATGCTATTTATTTCCATGCTAATTTTCCATCCACACTAATAAGACTATTCAATGGCACACATTAAAGCAAGACCACATGTTACATGCCACTTCCAAGTTCCATATATATATATATATATAACAATCATTCATCCAAGAGCAAAAGGGTTATCATAATTCATCACAATTCATCCATGCAGCTTAGGTATCATGCATAATTCTTAGATTTTGTCCATGAGTTGATTGATTATGATTGATAACCAACTCAAGTAGGTGGATGACTCTTTGCTCTTGCGGCTCGTTGTGCACTCTCCTCTCATTGGTTATCTAATCCAAATCTCTTATTAACCACCGATTATGTCATATGCGCCTCTCTGAAGAGCCCTTTGACACATCATACTTGGTGAGCCAAGAAAGGGCCTTTGTGGTATAATTGGTGGCCATACATATAGGGGCTCATGGGTGGGACAAACCATGTTAGTTTGTCTTAAAAGGCCTAGAAAGTCAACGGTAGAGGCCCGATTATGGCTCCATGAATGGAGATGCTCATAAAGTAATGATAAATTACCATCATGATCTTAATACACGATAGTTGGCATTCTCATCAATGGCTCCACAATACCCACATGGTTCCGAAATGGTTTTAGAATTGTTGTTGCATCTCACTTAAACCTAGAACCATCTCTCTACTTTAATCTTGATTGTGGAGTCTTCCAACCAATTCTTTACCAATGCTTGAGTATTTAGGAAGGGTTCTTCACACATAGGCAGTAGAACCTTTTGGTGGTAAATCTTGATTTGTTGGTTTAGGGTACTTTGTTTCCTGGCAATGTAATATGTTATGGGTATATTGTGCATTATGGAATATTGGACTTGTACATGTATTTGCAACAAGGGCACACAAATATAGGATAACATAGAAGGTTAGGCACTAGGACTTAAGCTTGATATGATTGTCCAACATCTTTATATTTCATCAACTTTAGAAACGGTGTATCCACCATCATTGGCCATTTCCAACCCAACACCTATGTGACCATAGGGTATGGGGTTTGACTTCAAGGTGGTGAGGGTCTAGAGGCGGGGGGTGGACTCTTCATTAGAAACCTAAATGACATGCGTGGGTCACTATGAAATTAAACATAATTAGGCTAAAACATATGAATAAAGGATATAGCCTATATTGTTGCTATGTTGCTATTGTGTTAACCCGTGTGGTTGATTCTTGAGACAAGTTGCTAGGTCCACGGAAGACACAGGGGGGTCACTCCATTGTCAAGTTGAACACCACGTGCGGCCAAAAAAAATCTACTTTTGGTAAGTTGCATCACCAAAATGGGTCAAAATTTTATCAATTTTTTTTCATGGTAGATATACATGGTATCTATTACATAGTAAAAAATGGTAATCAAATTTGATGATCTATTTTTTTAATAAAACATACCGTTTCTAACTAGAATGACGCAGAATTGAACTAAAATAATTGCTACAAAAAATGAATATGACTAAAAATTTCAAAAAAATATACAAATGATATTATCAATGGTTATTTATATGTAGAAAAAATATCATAATTTTTAAATTTATCTATTCCATGTAATATAGGGGTAGCAAACTTTGGCCGCACATGGTGTTCAATTTGACATGGAGTGAACCCCCCGTGACCGAAGATGAAGGTAGTGATGATAATAGTTGTGAAGATTTGCATGATGGTTGTAAGTTGATTAAGAGACCTTCACTTTGAGATTATCGCAAGCATAATTCATAAAAATTAAAGGCTATGGGGTTACTCAAAAGACATTATCCCCGGATTTTTGTTATGACTATGAGCCATTGACTACTTGCCAAGCTTTTGAGCTTCACGACTGACCTAAAGGATGGAATTGGAGTGATAGAGGTTCACACACATAGGACAAAATTACACACGACTAAGAAAACACCAATGAACCATAAGAGTGTGAATTAAACTTGTTAAGAAAGAACAAAGGAATAAAAGACACAAATTGTTGTTAGAATGCTTAATCCAATTTGATATTAATCCTTATCGACACTAGCTCAGTCTTCCTTGAGACCCTGCACCATGGGTTGTTTTCCTTGGGATTGATTTAAGTGATAGCAAAAACCTAACTACAATAACCCAATCACATCCAAAGGCAAAGAGGTGGTTCATGTGTATGTTGCAGTTTGTGAGGAGGGGGTAGCGAGTGAACCTACAATACTTTAGGTTGAAGGTACCATTGGCAATCGATCAAATTCTATGTTGATTGCTTCCAGATGAACTCATGACTTGATGTCATCAAAGTTTGCATCAAAATGGGAATTGTGAGCCATCAAGATAGAACCTTGCAAGGTTTTCTTACCTTATGATGAGTCGAACCCGATTGAATGTTGATTATTGGAAGTCTTTGTGATGTTGCAAGGAAAGCCTACCATGAACCTCTCCATTTTTGCAAGCTATTCATGTATCCACAACATAGAACCACGACATTCCCAATATGACATCGTATTGACTCCTTGCCCAAACCTCAAAATTTGCATTGGTATGCATTGGCAACACCACATGGACCTCCAATAATTGACATTCAATCGGGCTTGACTTATCATTGGGTAAGAAAACCTTGCAAGCTTCTACCTTGGTGGTTGGCAATCTTAACTTTAATGTAAACTTTGACGACATCAAGTTGTGGGTTGACCTTGAATCAATCAACATAAAAATTGATCGATTGCCAATGTTACCTTGAACTTGAAGCATTGTAGGTTCACTCGCTACCCGCTCCTCACAAAATACGGCAAACATACAAACTATCTTTTTGGCCTTGGACGCGATTGGTGTTTCTACCTCCACCGCCAACATTATTGATTATTTAGGACATTTGGTAGCTAGTTGTAAACAATCCTTAGCAAGTGCCCCGATTCGTGACAATTATAACATAGACCTTTCTTTCGATGTTATGCTTGTTCTTTGTGGTTAAGTCTCCCGCTCGGTCAGCTATTGTTTGTCCTTCCAAATGTTGAAATTTATGGGACTTCTTCTAATTTCTAAGTTTTTTCGCATTGTTATGATTTCTACAAGAGCCATCAAAAGAAGACTTTTTATCTTTGGCTAACTTATCATTCTTAGCTTCAAATATTAAGGCCATGCTATAGCCTTTTCTGAGCATGTCAGGCTTCAAAGCCTCGACATCATATTTGATTGAACATTGGAGACCTATAATAAAGAAGTTTTGTTTGTCTTTGTTAGACAAATTTGAAAAATATACGACCAACTCATCAAACCTATCTTTGTACTCTCAAACTGACAATGCACCATATATGTAGTCTTTTGGGTGTTTTTTCATGTTTTGAATATGGTCACGTGATAAAAAATAGTCTAAGAACAATTCTTTGAACTTATACCACTTTTCTAATGGACCTTTGTTGGTCTCTTCTCTGTCGATCTTAACCCAAGTCCGCCACAAATGGGCTTGGTTTTTCAACAAGAAAGAAACTACCCTTACTTTTTCCTTTTTCCGTAAGCTCTCTATCAAATGAAGTTTCCAATTATTTAAGCATGATAAAACTATCTCATGGTTAAGGTAAATTCCGCCAAAGAAAGTAAGAGGTTGCACACTCTTACGGATGTTGTGCAAGAAATTGTTTTTATCCTTATTCTCCTCTCTCTCCTTGTTTTCTTCTTTTTCTTCAATTTTTTCTCTCTCTCTATCTTTGTCATTTCCTTTGGTTCCTTCTCTCTCTTTGACTTCTTTCCCTCTCTTTGCTCTCACCCCTCTATTCTCTTCCCGTATAGGATGGCTTCTCCCTACCTCAAAAGGACTTGAGGAGTGGGCAAAGGAAAGAAGAAGATGAAAAAGTAGGAAACAGAGATCTAGCTTCTTTTATCTTTCTTTTCACGAGAGATGACATCAAGAATCGGCTGAGACAACGGCTCAAGGTTGGGAACCCCATCTCTTTGATTGGTTTTTGGTGGAGCAATACCAACGGAAACTATGGTGCTAAAGCAACTCACAACAATATTCAAAAATCACAAGCACAACGCAACACAATGCAAATCAACAAAACACAACGCTCTAATACCAAATTGTAACGTACCTCTATATTCAATCACGTTAATCTATTCACAATTTCATAGTTTCCAATTTAGAGGCTCACCTCCCAACATGGGGACATATGCAAAACATAATACATGTGTTCGCCTTCCCCCGAGCCTTATACCTATCCAACCATGATAGTATCTAAGAGATGTTTTTAGAAGACTTGAGTCTTACTATATAGTAGATGGAAGTTTTTTTTTTTATATACATAGATCGTTTCACCATATGATCAAGTCTTCTATATATAAATAATATTTCTTTTCCTTCTCATCCATCGGCTTGTTTTCACCCACACTCTTTAGCTTAGACATCCATCCCTGCAATTTCTATCATCCTCAATATTCCATTTTCCAATTTGTCCATTACATCGGCCCACTCGAGTCAGAGTACTACTGTAAAGGGCTCTTTATTCCGACACAACATAATTATTTTCCCTCAAATGTTGCCACATGTCACGTTCACATTTGTCACAACCCAGTTGTATCCCATGTGGAAACTACATTCAACACATGTAAAGATGAAATAGGGACCCCTTTACAATATTAGAAACTTTCAAAGTTTTCAAAATAGTAGAGTAATCCGTAAAGTAACTAAATGGTTCATCGTTAAGATGAAACCATGGCTTTAGTCCCAAACCTTGAGTTTATGATAATTAAGGTATGCACCCTATTATAGAAGACATAACATTACTTAGCATTGTGTGTTCGTTTCGTGGGCCATGGTAATATAAGCATGGATGCGGAACATTGGCAAGGAAACTCAAATTGAGACTAAGCATCCCATGGTTATATTCCCATGGCCCATATCATTGTTATGGACTACATCTTGAGCAAATTTGTTTATTTATGTGCATTGTTGTAAGTGCTTCTAAATTTCCTTCATGGAGATGGGCTTCACCTAACTCCCCCTCCCTCATTGGTTCACTGCATTGGGAACTTTGGGAACTCTAGGACCCTATTTTTTGAATTTTCCCCTAGACCTCGACGAAAGGGCACCCCTCGATAATAGGATAACATACCTACACAAAGTCATGCAAGTTCTCTTAATGCTTAAATCATCTTCACACAAAGAGTGTTGAAGGTGGAACGATAGATTGCTCGTAGTCAATAGAAATGTAACGGAAGAGGGATGAGAAACAATAAGGTTAGAATATGGCCACAACGTTGGTCTGAGAGGGATAAGAGTTATTCCATATTGTTTGTACGAACCAAGGAAAAGAAGAAAAGCAATACAAGGCAAAGCAAGGAGAGCATGAGACCATCTCGCTCCAAGCATTGTTCATATGCCTTTGTGCATGTGTATATGCTTCTACAATCTCATCTCTAGTCCTATTGACTTCCAATAAAGAGTGGTGTCGACATATTGAAAACCAACTTACTAGCTTGTGCTACTAGGTGGGTGGACCCAAGCTAACCTTGCATACACCGATCCATGAATTACGACAACGGATCCCATGTGCATACCCTATTTTAGAACCTAAAATTCTCTCAAAGTTTGAGAGATGGAAAGAGGGGGTCCCACTAGTTTCACTCTCAACTTTCAAAATAAACTCTAATACACGAGCTCTTAATAGAATGTTTTCCAAAAAAGGATCTAACCCATGGTTTCATCCTTGTTTGACGGACTTTTACGGATAACTCTAATGTCTGGGGAGATTTTTGAGAATAATCGGTCAAGATCCTAGTGTTTCCAAGTCCAACTGGTTAAGTGTTGTGATCTTTCATATTTTCTTTATTAATTTGAGATATATTCCATAGATTCCTCCAAAACGATCGGTAATTTTCCTTAAGTCTAGAACTTCAACCGGTTATTTCTCAAACTCAGCCGTTTCATCTCTAACTCTATCAGTCGATTCTTCCTATTCATTGTTTGAAAATGTTTATGTGATGAAATCGGGCAGCCAGTGCAGAGTGGGACACAGCAGCACCCCACCACAACCACAACCACAACCACCACCACATTGTGCGCAGAATATAGATTTGCACCGGGTCACACTAAATCATCCACAACTCTAGAAAATGTCGTGTTCAATAGTTTTTAATATGGTACTATTTATCAACATAATTAATGTCTGGAAACGGATACATAACATTATTCAGATCCATAACAGTGTTTTGTGGGACTGACAATATTCTATGGAATATTCCTCACATTCATCCTAAATGATGGAATATTCTGTAGAATATTGTCAGTCCCACATAACACTGTTATGGATCTAAATAATGTTATGTAAGTTTACATATTTTGGAATTGAATGTACAGTGCAAGCACAAAGAGATGACGACTCAAGGGCCAGTTTACACCATGGACCATGAAGTCGGACCATGGAAGATGACCTTTTACCATGGTCCAACTTTCATGGTTCTATTTCTTAAAAAATCAATTTACAAAGCCTTTGGGCCCCTCACTAGGTGTAAACCGAATGTGGACCAAGAGGAATGACCATGCACCAAAAAATGAATGTGCTGATTTTTTTAACATATGCCCAAAAAGGACTAGTTTTGAAAGAAAAAAAATTTAAAAATCAAGTTTGACCATTCTCTTGTCTTCTCTTGTCTTCATCTTCTCTTCCCCAAAAAAATTCATCAAAATTTTATTATAACAACATTTTTATGCCATGGGCACCTACTTTTTTTTTACCAGAGCACCTCTTTTGCCTCTCCCACCACAAAACCCGTTGAACCATGTCAGTGGATAATGCAGGCCTTATAATATATCTTTTGGGGACCTCGAACTCCATGGTCACTCTGACATTTTTTCCTTGGTGTAAACCGAAGTGGTCCCAGGACGAGTTCAACAGCCAATCCCAAATTTTATAGGGCCTTGGGACAACTTCATGGTCCATGGTGTAAACGACCCCTTAGAAGTGAAATCAGCAGGCTACTAAAGCATCCCCATCGAGCTTTATGGGGGAGGGGTCTACTCATAGCATAAGGGCCGAGGCCCACAACCCGCAACCCTTGGACATCCCAAGAAAAGTTTTCTGAACCCGAATAAAAAA
The DNA here is from genome assembly GCA_964035585.1 of Polytrichum formosum. NCBI lineage: Eukaryota > Viridiplantae > Streptophyta > Polytrichopsida > Polytrichales > Polytrichaceae > Polytrichum > Polytrichum formosum. The sequence goes on along the minus strand of OZ037941.1, from coordinate 31,936,182 downwards.
CGTTATTTATCCCACCTGATTTTTTAAAAACAAAAACAAAATTACCCTAGCATTCTTGAAGGCCACCTTGTCCCCAAAACCACATTGAAAGCACCTCAATTTCAAGGCCCAAAATCCAATCTATATCTATATACGTTCACCTCCACTTTGTTCACCTTTTACGTTCATTTAAAGTTCACATGTGGAGTTTGCATGAGAATGGATTCACATATCTTGAAAGAAGAAAAAGCTTTGGAGTTGTTTGTCTGCATGTGTGTGAAAGTTCAATGTGAAATTGTTGTACATACAATCTGCGAGTAAAGAATGGTTCACATGATTTGAATGAAGAGAGGCTCTTTATTCATGAGTGCATGTGATATTTGAAGATTCATGCACAGCTCCCACCCAAACTTGTGGATGCCGATAAGAGGCATAACACCCCATGCTGCATCATGGACACCCATGATCAGCATTGGGTTAACGGGTTCATAGTCACGCCAGTACCTGGCTACGGGCGTTATTTTTATTTTATTTTTATGTGGATGCCGATGGGTACACATGTTTCAAATGAGAAAAGTTTATAACTTTGTGAGTGAGTATGTGATTTAAAGCTTCATGTGAAGTCCACGAGCCCATTTTTGAGCAAAGATGGGTTCTCGTGAATCGCAAATGAAGAGAAGTTATTCATTTCCAAGTGAACGTATGATTAATATTTTCAATTCAAGTTTGCAAGCCAAATACAAGTTTGTGCCACCACATAAACAAAACATCCAAGCAGAAAAGCACAAACTCAAAAAGTTAGTTCAATGTGAGCAATGTTCCATAACATAAATAGAGCTCACATTTCAAGTTCGAATCAAATATGTGATGGTTGGTTTGGTCCTTTCTACACCGTGTATGGTATTTAGTGTCACTTAGTATTTGGACTTACGTTGTGCTATAACTTCTTATTATAGATCTATTTTTTACCAACAAAGGTCAAATTGGTTGTTCGGACACTATAGAACATTAACATATGATTCTTTACTTAGTAAAACCTTACATTGATAATAAAATGTTATAGCAATGTGTAACTCCAAATAGGTAGTGACACTAAAATACCATAAACAATGTAGTGAATAAGACACATCATTAAATGTAAGGGCATCACACTTGTAAAGCCAACAAACATTCAACAAATGACAACAAATAGGGGTGTCGCCAGCCTTCATTTTCAGGGTAGGCCCGCTCGGGAAATCGAATTCTATCCAATGCATATTTTTTTCAGGGAAAATGTCATTTTTATATATGACCTAGGCTTTCAGGTGGGCCCTTCGGGCCCAAGATAAGCCTGGCCTACCCGGGCCTAGGCCTAGCGACGCCCTGGCAACAAAGATTCTACCAAAAAACACCAACCCATGAAGATGGCTCAATGTGAGTGACCTCTTAGCCAACAATATGTGAAGAAAAATGACGAGACTTGTTCACCTAGACTGCATCCCACCGAAAAAACTGATATGCATTTGGTTTACTTGAAATCCCAAACTTCAGAGCTCCAGCTTTAATTGAAAGTTGCCAGAGCTGCCCACATGCGGACCAAAATGGGGTGTGAGTTTGGCACAACCTCGCTCCAAAATATGTCTTAAGAGATATGCGGCCACGCCATGTCCAAGAAGCTTCACCCTCAAGAGCAACCAAATGTAGAGCAGTTGGGGGGAGGAAGAACTAAATGTTAGGGCATGATGGGGATCACAATTTTACCGATCGGTGTCCAAGGACGCGGGCACAATGCAGGCCACCCTCTCAACGCAACAAACACTTCCAATACTAAGGGCTGGTTTACACCATGGACCATGAAGTTGGACCATGGAAGATGGCCTTTTTCCATGGTCCGACTTCATGGTCCAACTTCCATGGTCTGATTTCTTCTACAAAGCCTTTGGGCCCCTCACTAGGTGTAAACCGAATGTGGACCAAGAGGAATGATGACCAAGCATCAAAAATTGAAGGTGTTGATTTTTTTTAACATATGCCCAAAAAAGGCAATTAAAAAAAAATCAAGTTTGACCATTCTCTTGTCATCTCTTGTCTTCCTCTTCTCTTCCTCCAAAAAATATTCATCAAAAATTTATTATAACAACATTTTTTTACGAGAGCACCTCTTTTGCCTCTCCCACCACAAAACCCGTTGGACCATGTAAGTGCATAATGTAGGCTTTTAAAATATGTCTTTTAGGGACCTTGAACTCCATGGTCACTCGGACATTTTTTTTCCCTTGGTGTAAACTGAAGGTGTCCCAAGACGAGTTCAACAGCCAATCACAAATCTTACAGGGCCTTGGGACGACTTCATGATCCATGGTGTAAACCGCCCGTAAGCATGGAAGACTGCCGCCGACACGAAAGAAAAGCGAGCTCGCCACAAAATGACATGTTTAGCTAGAATACAAACAAAAGGGAAGGGACGGACGGATCTCGTATGCAGGCAGGGGGCAGTTGCGGCTCAGCTAGGCTACACCGTCACTCACGCCCTCGTCACTCTCGTAAATGCAAACTGCACACCACTTCTCCCATGTTTATTTTGCCGCATGCTCAGCCTGGTCCCTCTTCAGTTGAACGGCTTCCCTAGCGGCACAAGTGGCAACGCCCTCTTCAGTGTTCAAGATTGAAGCCCTCGTACGAGTTTCATTTTGAAGGGCTCTCAAATTTCAGCCCTTCAGTTGAAGGGCTGGTTCAAATCCAAGACGTCAATCTAAGAATATAGAAATGAAATACAAAACTCGTATTGAACTCGTGCATGAATTATGTATGGTACATGTTTCCAGTACAATGTGAAGAATTGAGAATCAACCATCTAACTCCACTTCTTGTAGTGACAATGCCCTACGCTTGTTGGTTCTTGTGGTGGGCATATTATATTGAGGACTTCGAGTGACGTCTTATTTTCAATTTGGGGTCGCGTTTTGAAGGGTTGTTTTGAGAGAGGTATATTTTGAAGGGCCAAATCGCGTTTGAAGGGCATTGAAGACTTCAATCTTGAACACTGGCCCTCTTAAACACAAGCCACGTGTGCACTTTGACCAAAGCTCACATCCCTCACTAACCCCCTAAACTCTAATGCAGGCATCACGTTCCAATCTTTGACGCCGTAGGCAAACTTTCAAGCTCCCAAAGGTGTTTTACCCTAATAAAGGCCGGCAAAACTAATAACTACACACCTGAAAACACCATTCCTTGTGGCTACTCTCTTGGCACATGCTACTTACCAAGATGCAAATGCCTTGGCCGACTAAGACCAAATATATTATGTATCCTAGGAGCACCACCCATAGCCAGACCACCCTTCACATCCAACCAAACCTCAAAGTGCAATATTTAAATTTACTTATTGCAATGACAAATTCCCCACAATTGCCACAACTTGAGAATTGGACAAATATGCCATCCTCCAACCATTGTGAAGTAATGTAACCGCCCATCATCATTACTGTAGGCATAAGAGGAACCATATATACAACTACCACCAAATGTTTCCAAAGACCTTCCTATCTGTGCCTTCCAACTCCACAAATTAATGGAGATTGTGCCACGAATTACCATAAGATATTTAACGCATATCATCCGAATAAGAGAAAGCTAGAAAAGGAGCAAGCCCCAATCCCACTCAAATAAAGTACTTATCAACACCAACACCCAAACATAGATATTGTAGAACATACACTTACTCATGGTCCACCTATGAAAATATGCACTAAATCATCTCCGCAACTCCTATGATGACACGGCCATGGGTAGGAGGTGATGAATAGATATTGCATGTAGTATGTAAACACACCAATGTTCTTTCTTTCTTTCTTTCTTTTGGTTCTTTTCACACTTGTAACCACTTTACCTTTGTGTAATTTTATAATACCACTTGGCCCACATATTCACCTTCAAAACCCACTTATTGGGATGACAAATTTCCCCCAAATTTCAAGGAAAGTTTTGATCATACATGAATCGGCATAGCCAATCAAAACTTCAAATTTTCATAGTAGGGTAACAATGTTAGGAAATTATAATTTTCAATGGCAAGAAGGATGATGAGTATGAGAACCTCATGCGGTCACTTGTTTTATGTGGCTAACTAAACCCTGCACACCTAGTACTGTGATTTATCATTTGGAGTTGCACAATGCTATAACTAGTTATTAAGAGTATCATTTTTTTTAAATTTTGTTCCTTGATGTGCATATTATTTGTGTATGTTATATGGGTACAAAATGATGCTATATTTCGATACAAAGTTATAGCAACGTGTAACTCCTAAACATAGAGCACAATGATAGGTGTGGAATGTGTAGTTTGGTAGGAGTTAGCCATTCCCATATGAAATGCAAACATGGGAGGCTAGCAGTCTTTGTTGACATCACAAAACAAAAGTTTCCATCTCCTCTTCCAATTCCCCAAGTCTAGAATATCCAAGGAAATTTCTTCTAGTGCCACTTTTTTCCCATGTCACTTGCCCATTTGCCACATGAGATTCCCAAACCTAAACCAAACTAAAAATACGTTGATGAGTCATCAAGGCCACTCCATGGCCCTTGCTCACATGTGGTACTCCCTCCGTCCCAAAATGATTGTCCGTGTTCCTAACTTTGGCGATATTAAGGCCCATTGACCACTGACCGAGTAGTTGTAAGTATGACTCTATAAATATAAAACAATAACTACTCTGAAACGCCCCCCGAAGTTGTTGTGTCGAAAGACTTCTTGATGATGAAAGTTTGGTGCGGAAATATTTGACTTTGAGCCTCGAATTTCTAGCCGGGCAAATATACCGGACAATCATTTTGGGACGGAAGGAGTACATTATATGTGCAATTAGGTTGCCTTTGCGAATAGGGTGCCTCGTTACTTATGCAAGTTACTTTGGATCAATTACAAAGCATAAATACTCGTAACTTTTGTTTACTCATCCATGTAGCAACCACACACAAAGAAAAGGTTGTATGTTGTTATCATGTTAGTAAGTACTCAAAGTAGTATCACTATATTCGTTAATTTGAGACTTTCTCTTGTCTCAAATTAATATATGAACCACAACAACATGGTCTAATGTTTGGGTCGTCCTACCTAAACCATCTTGATATGAGTTCCTAATTGGGTTCTTGATATGAACACCCGCTTCAGAGTATTTGCATTTTACAACATTCTCCAATATATGTGTGATTTTATCCATGTTCTTATATTTGTAACTGTCTCAAAATGCCGAAAAAGTCCCAAATTAACGAATATGGTGATTAGTGTGGAATGTTGATAATTTAGCATAAGTTGATCTAATTACACATATCAATATAGCTACACTAAATAGTCCTATTAATGAGGATGGAAAGTTAGCGTGCAATGCTTATCAAGGTGGCATTAATGTGGGTCCAAGACCTCGGGGAAGTCACTTAGTGTATTCTTTGGGTACACATGAGCGTACAACACATATTTTTTGGGGGGCTATGTAGCTCATTTACTGCATTTTAGTGGACCCTATATTTTTAATAATTCTACTTTCTTCAATTTCTTACCACCCTATGTGTAATTACAAATTAAAATCTCCATAATATTTCAGACCCTTCGTTATTTATATTTATTTGAATTTTCCTTCATGGACAATAGCATTGTACTATAGCATTAGAAATGGAATTCATAACACAACAAAAATTAAGCTGTGTATACAAGAAGCATGTCATTTACATAATTCGTTACATGTCTAAGCCCATTGATAATGGCGTACTTAATTGTTTCATCCAAACATTGAAAGAAGTCCACAAATTCCAAAACAAACCAGCATCACTAAAGTGTCCATAATGTGTTCACTAACACAGTTGCACTAACATTGCACATGTTATCATGCAAAGTGTGAAGACAATTTGAAATGCCTACTTATGAGTCCTATGTGAAATTTGAGAAACGATCATCACAAAAGATGCCACAGCCTCTCGCCTAGAACGAATCCATCAATCCACCATAGATTCACCAAATATGGCCCCACGGAGCTCTTTAAACGCGTAGGGGTCAATGCATGATGATAGAATTTTTGTCTTGCGTGGGAGGAACAACCAGAGAATTATACAAACGTCAATGAAATGCTCTTCAAAAGTACACTTAATAACCCTCATCCAACGAGTTCATCCATTTTGTAGATGGATTTGTGATTATTTTTCATCTAGTTCTTAAATTTTTCTTACCCTAAACTCAACCTAAAAATAAAAAATTCCCTACCAATTACTATAATGCTATTTTAGAAATACTATAAACATAATTTTGGGTATTACTAGTGACCCTATATTATATATAATGTGCTACCTCACATTTCTTCAAGGCTATGGTATATCAAAAATATATATAATTTTTATCAACCATGAATAAATGTGACCCTATATTTGTTCTCTCATAGTTATCTAAATTTTCGACAATGACTTCCCCAGGTCCAAGACATGGGGTCTTCCCCTAGGTCTTCATGAAGTCTTCCAACTAACACATTGAATATTGGTTATAAGACAAAAATGACGCAAAATATATAAATCTACCACATTGATTTTCTAAAAATTCAATCAATGTGACCCACGCTACTTTTCTTATAAAAATTTAACATGGGGTTGAAAATGAATGTGGCCCACGGTCAACAATAAATGTTCCCATTTAAAAACCTCATGCCATGTGGTAACTTAAGGACCTTAGATGGGACTCCGACGTGTTTGAAAGATGTTAGCTTCAATGTTGGGCTTATCTTTTTCAAGTACTCATCGGCATGAAGAGGACACGTGTGCATCTAGTGCATGTGGATTGGTAGGCTTTCCAATTCCATCCTTAGTACGACGTCCTTTAGGGTTAAAGGTCCAAATGTAGTAGTGGCTAAAAATTGACAATCACCTTTGTTAATTTCCATGGATTGTATATTAACACCGAATTTTTGATACGTTTTTTATAAGGTTCGATTCACATTTGCAAACCTACCCAATCCTTTTTCAAATTCTTTCTCTCTTGATTAAGGTGGGTATACAGAAAATGGTGAAAATAAGTTGATTCGGCCAAAGAGAGTGGCTTGAAATTTGTGCAATATTTTTTAGAGATGGAGTAAATAAAATGATGAGGAATGCAAGTTATTTCATAGTTTTATTCCATGTAAATAATTAGTTACATTTTCCCAAAGAGGCAAGTAAGTCAAACCCCCTGATTGTACAAATGCTTCCCTAATTTTAGCATCAAAACATCTTACTATGGATATGAGTGCACACAAAACGGTTAGCTGAATGGCACCCAAAAGTGATCACAAGTGGTGTGAAACAACACCTATCTAACCAATCACTGCATCCCACCTATCACTGCATCCTTTTCGGGCCACCACTTTTACAATTAGCTAATTTGGGTTTACACAAGAATCATTCTACCCCTAGCCTAGTGCACTAGTAGTGGTCATTCACCGTTATCGCTTTGTCTCCCTTTTATTAGTCTTCCAAACTGCACAGAATGTCTGGAGGTGGCGCTTTAAAATCCGCATGCGTTATGACAGATATTTTGTCGTTGCAAAGTCAAGTAGAAGGTGGGAAACTGGGCAGTCTTTATTGAGTGTCAGTCTTTATTGCCCCATCCCCATTCAAATCATATAGATATTGACTGGAAACTATCATACCACTCGGGCTAAGGGCCACTTCAGTGATCGGGGAGATTTTTGGGCATAATCGGTTGAGATCCGAGTGTTTGCAAGTCCAACCGGTTACATGTTGACATCCTCCGGTTTTCCTTGATTAAATTGGGGTATATTTTATAAATTCCTCTAAAATGATCGGTAATTTTCATGCAGTCTCGAACTTCGACCGGTTATTTCTCAAACTCAACCGGTTCATTTGTAACTAACTGCTGGTTCTCCCCGATCATTGGGCCACTTCACACGCAAGACCAAGAGCATGAGACCATTGCACTTCGAGCACTCTCATTGGTGGAAAAGGCGGAGCCGGTCCAAGTTCGCTTCACACTACGCTTGAGGGACCAACGGAGTATGTGAATGCAAGAGGGATGTAAAGTCTACATGGATTCCTACATGGCATCAAATGGATCATGTTTCATGTTCACTTGCACTATTCCAAAACCACCTCTTGGAGGTAGGCCCAACACAAAACCGGGAGACCATGGCATTCCAAACATTCACAACTGTTGATTTATTCTATTTTATCATGTGTGAGGACTTGCATGAATAGAAATTCATTGAAATAACATTTGATTGAGGGCCCGGTCACATATGACTTCACACTACACTTGAGGATCCATGACCAACACTGCATGATTTTGAAGGTGTCTTGTGACGGCCTTTGGACACTTTCTTTTGGGCTCTCACAATTTCATGGTCATGGCTCTTGGCTCGTGTGTGAAGTGGCCCTGAGTAGTAGGTAACAGTCGGTGGGTTTCAAAAGATCACAGGTCACATTGCACAATACAAATTCTTTTTTTGATTAACTTTACAACACAGATTACATTTTCCAATGCCGAGAATGCACCCTAATCACATTACTCGGCTTAATCCAACACCCCCCAAAAGTCTTAAAATGTGTTCCTAGCATGTTTTAAAGCATTGTCAAGAGTAACTTTTCAAACCCCCCCCCACCGCGGGCGTGAATCTTAATACATAGAGTCCCTGGTCCGAGACAACCCTAAACTACTGGATGATGGTGGAGAGATACCCAAATTTCAAGGAAGAGGTTGGCGGTTCGATTCCCGGCTGTGAAATCTCCTCTCTACTTGACATAAACTTGCCAGGTGGTCAACTGCCTCTTGTGCTTTGGCGTTGGCTTGTCGGCCTTCTGTCTCAAAAAAATAAAAAAATACACAGAGTCCCTTAAAGTTGTGAAGTTCCACACCCATGGCCATCATTTTCTACCATGATGGAAAAAAGCTATGAAGTGTCACACATGTCCCATCACATCTGGCATGATGAAAACAAAGTAGGTTAAAAGGGCATGGATTTGGGTCCCTTGAGACGGACACTGATTGTACTGAAGTTTACATGTTCTATTTATCCGAAATAAGTCGACCTATGTTGTGAATATGGGTTGGGAGAAGATCTTGCCTTTAAGATTTTACGATAATTCCAAGACTTGAAAATAAACCATGATTTGATTGGTAAGTGTTGCGATATCAATTTCCATACTTGGGAAAAGTCACTATGGTATCACACATGTACTGCACTTATGAGAAATTGCTTAAGTTAACGAAAATGGGTATGTCTACTCTAAATAGTTTCAAGCAACCCTTCAAATCAAGCATGTGGACCAAGCAACCCTTGAAACCAAGATGTGGACCGTAATAGGGCAGCTTTGAACCGAGTTGTCAAGCACATATCGTAGACATGCTACTGACCGTGCATATTTGGGTTTCAAATGGTTTTCCACAAGGTGGGTTAAACCTTTTTTAAATTTTTTTTGAAATTATAATTAGTAAATGAGATGAGAGTATTGTGGTAAAATGAAATGAGAATTGTATTTGAAAAGTTGTGACCTTTCTACAATCAAGTTCACACCTATATGCATCAATGTGTGATCAATGTGCCATTCACTAACCGTGCATGTTAGGTTTCACTAAAGGAGCTACAAATGTTGCCCACTTCTTTGTAGGCATAGGAAATTGATGAGGTTTTGATATTGTCCTTTTGACTTGTGTAGCCATTTTCTTCTCAAGTTGTTGTTGAAGTTTTGCTTCTTTTTTGGCCCTGGCAAGGTCTGCTCTTTTCTTCTTCTTGTCCTCTTTCTCATAAAAATTTTCCTCTTCTTCTTTTGATGCTTTCAACCTATTTAAGGTAAATTCTTCTGAAGTGAGGCATTTGCCATGGGGATTCAATCTCTTAGGATTAAATAAACATATAAATATACCATATATAGTTTTAAATATACGGTAAGTGGCATGGTGGAGTATCGTGACATGCACGGTAAGTGGTGCTGCACGGTTAGTAGCATGTCTACGATAAGGGTCTTAAAGTGGTTGGTTCATTGGCTTTGGAGTATACTATGATGTTTGCCATGGTTGGGTCCTACTACACTATTTGCTAAGGGCATAAACTAGATGATTAGAGCTCGCAAAGTGTCACGTCTGCTCACGGGGGGTTCACTCCATGTCAAGTTGAACACCACGTGCGGCCAAAGTTTGCTACCCTTATATTACATGGAATAGATAAATTTAAAAATTATAAGATTTTTTTCTACATATACATAACCATTGATAATATCTTTTGTATATTTTTTTGAAATTTTTAGTCATCTTCATTTTTGTAGTAATTATTTTAGTTCAATTTTGCGTCATTCTAGTTAGAAACGGTATGTTTTATTAAAAAAACAGATCATCAAACTTGGTTACTATTTTTTACTATGTAATAGATACCGTGTATATCTACCCATGAAAAAAATTTGATAAAATTTTGACCCATTTTGGTGATGCAACTTACCAAAAGTAGATTTTTTTGGCCGCACGTGGTGTTCAACTTGACCATGGAGTGAACCCCCCGTGCGTCTGCTAATTGTCAATATGATGTTATTTGTCAACAAACATAACTTGTTTAAGTGAAAATGATTTATTTTATAACATTTTAGTGTAACACATTGGGATATTTGAGTGTTACGTTTTGCGTTTTTGTATGCAAGGGAAAAAATTTATTGAGCATATAATGGCAAGTGTCATGTGTTTTTATTTTAGTATTGTATGCAAGAGGAAGATATTCTTGAGCGTACTAATGGCAAGTGTCATGTGTTTTCATTTTAGTATGTAAGAGGAAGATATTCATGAGCATACTGATGGCAAGTGTCGTGTGTTTTCATTTTAGTATGCAAGAGGAATGTATTCTTGAGCATACTAATGGCAAGTGTCATGTGTTTTCATTTTAGTATGCAAGAGGAAGAGATTCTTGAGCATACTACTAATGGCAAGTGTCATGTGTTTTCATTTTAGTATGCAAGAGGAAGATATTCTTGAGCATACTACTAATGGCAAGTGTCATGTGTTTTCATTTTAGTATGCAAGAGGAAGATATTCTTTGAGCATACTAATGGCAAGTGCCATTTGTGTAAACTTTAATCAATAAGTAAACCATTGCGTAACATAGGCATACACCGTATGGCACACTACTGAACATACTCATGCCAAGTTATTAGTAAGCACACTTGAGTGCCAAGTGTCATGAGGTAACACTAAGGCCTCAAAATAGGGTAAGTGACACTATTATGCATGTGGCACTAAATACCATGAATGGTGTAGTGGAAATCCAACACCCTAAAAAGTCCAAAAATGCTTGAAATGTGTTTTGAAGCATTCTCCATGTTGTTCCAAGCATGCATGTTCCTATGGTAGCTATACGTAATGGTGACCCTAAATGAACATGATTTGAACATGAGAGTCCAAGGTTGTCCAATTGGATACACCTACATTCAACACTTTGAAAATTCATAGTTTATTCATGCAGCATCCAACAACTACATTCGCAGATCCTCTTAAATAAGAAACAAGATTCAACGTATATGCAAAGAGTTCAATAATAATATTTTTTCTTGTATAAATAAAAAGATGATTATAGGTGTAGTTACCATAGTATTTATTTATCAAAGTCCTTCAAAAAAAACACCAAAGGAGCCTCTTTGGAGTTCGGTGGACCCCTTTGAAAGACCTTTCCGAGAGGAGCTCATTGGAATTTCTCGTGTTGGAGCTAGTTTTGAAACATGGGTGATTAACCCCCCCCCACCCCATGTGACCTGCCATCCTAAATCCTTAGCAAGATCTAACAAACCATTAACGTGGTTGATTGTAGCCATGCCTAAATGGGGTCATTTCATGCATACTCTCCAAAACTAATCATGTAGCTAGCTCACCCAAAGTTTGACCCATACACTTTTAAGATAACTCTCATGTGTACATAAAATTTGAGGTCACTCTCTTGTAATTGCATGTGCCTGTATTTGAGTGGCACTTGTATGACAAGTTGACAACACTTGTAGTTAAGTATAGGCACCAAGAAGACATGTGTTACAATGAGGTTGGACTATGTTTGCCAATTATAGACACCATTGTGGGTTCAATACTTAGTAAAATTGGCATGGTTTGTGTGAATCCTTCAAATATATGTAGAAGTGTTTGTCTTTCTTTTTGATTTCTTCTAACTTCTGCATCCCAACTCTGATTCTAAAACATGAAACAACAATCTTTGCAATTGCTAATTGGATGACACAATCCCCAAATTGACCTAATGGAGTTGGGAGTGCCCACAATATGAACACGCACCCAAGTGGTTTGACCCTTAAAAGGCCACACCATGTTTTTCACAATACATGTACATAGTATGTGGCTTATTATGCGGGTAATATGTGGGAGTCCATTACAAGTGCTAATTCAGCTGTGGATTTTTCCCATGCCTTTGCTTGGAGATACACATATGTTTGCTAATTTATTGGGGAAAATGTTTTCTAAGAATTACATGTGAATTTACATGTTTGGGATTAGTGCATGTCGCTTACTCATGTCTAATAATATTGCCTCCCAAGAAAGTGTCGAGCATATGTGAATGTATTCTCATGTTGAAAGCTACATCCAAAGGTACAAAAATATTGAGGCATGTACAAGTCAATGATGGTTACCTGAGGTCAAGTAGTAACATTTTTCATTAAAAAGGCTAGTCGAACGATGTCACCAATTATCCTCCACCAATAGGAGGAAATTCATTGGACCAACATCCTTGTGATAGATTGAGTTCGTAACGCCTAATCTCTTTTGTATGTAGCATCGATTATGTAATCTTTGAGTATGATAAATGTGGAATGCCCTGCCCCCCCCCCCCATTGGTTGTGAATTTGTATAATATTCTCTTGTAACAAGCCTATGCAACCATAAATACATATTTTGGTCCCAAAAATGTTAATGAGATTCCTTACACTTTTGTTCACAAGTTCCCTTTGTAGAACTACCACAAATACGGAGGCCACCGATCACACGGTGCAAAAATATAAAGCAATACAACCACTTTTGGGTTCACCTGTCCTTTATGGGTTGATTGAGTTATTTGTAAATTCTTGGCATCAAACTCATGTTGAGTTGGTTAAAACGTGAGTTTGAGAGCTTATGCATAAAGTCACCCAAGTGTTCTTGATGCTTAAGTTACCTCACTCAAAGAGTGGTGTTGGACTATTAAAATCCGGCTTTCTAGGTTATCCTACTAGGATGGGTACACCAAGCTAGCCTTTGCACAGGCTGATCCAGGATTAAAGACGGCGAGTCCCATGTGCATACCGATTTTAGATGTTGAAGTTCTCTCAAAACTGAAGGATAGCAAACTAAGGGAGGTCCAAGAAATTTCATCCAAGTTTCAAAATAGGCTTTGATACATGACGAGCGAACGAGCTTGGGTAATTGCTGCCAAAACACACTACATATTCATAGAAAGTTTTCTCAAAGAAGGATCAAACCCACGTGATTGATTGTCGCGCTTTGAGGGTTTTTCTAACGGGTAACTCTCATGGTCTTTCTAAACGGCATGTGAGCTGACCACATCCTGATCTTCTGCTGTTGATTCATTCAGAAATGGTCCATGAGCTAAATACCATCCTGGATCTATTGCCAGCCAGCATCTTCATGAATCCTGGGCGAGAGCTAAGGGTCACTTCACACATGAGACTGACAGCCCATGACCATTACACTTCAAGCACTCTCATTGGTGGAAAAGGCGGAGCCGGTCCAAGTTCGCTTCACACTACGCTTGAGGGACCAACGGAGTATGTGAATGCAGGATGGATGTAAAGTCTACATGGATTCCTACATGGCATCGAATGGATCATGTTTTATGGTCACTTGGAATATTTTCAAAAACCATCTCTTGGAGGTAGGTCTAACACAAAACCGGGAGACTATGGCACTCTGAACGCTCACAACGGTTGATTTATTCTATTTTATCATGTATGAGGACCCGCATGAATAGAAATTCATTGAAATAGCATTTGGTTGAGGGCCTGGTCACATATGACTTCACACTACACTTGAGGATCCATGACCACACTACACAATTTTGGAGGTGTCTTGGGACGGCCTTTGGACGGTTTCTTTTGGGTTCTCACACCTTCATGGTCACGGCTCTTGGCCTGTGTGTGAAGTGGCCCTAAGCTCTTCTTCATCCCATGCCTTCACATGCTTTCAGGACGTAATGAGCTCCGGTAATGAGCTCCGGTTCGATGGCCACCGGCCTCAACAGGCTTGGAGCGCACATCAAAGTTGGCCATGCTGTAAAAATCACCCGCCAGATACTTGATCTCTGACAGCTGAGCCTCAAAAACGTCGCAAACTTCTTCGAGTTTCTTCGTTTTCTCAGCCACAAGCTCCTCATCGAGTGGCCATTTCTTCATGTATAAGCTGTGAAAGCACTTGAAGCTACGCACTCGGAAGGGTTCGATGTGCGTAGCTTCAAGTGATCCCACTTCTATCCACTGCTTGATCACTGTGTGCTCCTCCAGTGTTTATCCGAGTAATGGTGTGCCCTGAGATTCGAGCTCCTGAGCAATATATACCTCACAGTAGCTCGTGATCATCACATTATTCACATCTATAACAATGTTATGTGGGACTGACAATATTCCACAAAATATTCCCCACATTCAAACATAATGTGGGAAAAATCTGGGAATATTCTATGGAATACTATCAGTCCCACATAACATGTTATGGATTTGAATAATTTTATGATTCTAGAACGATAGATTAATTTTTTTTCCTAGTAAGCTGGGAATATGGTTATCCTTACAGTCTGTCCGCCCGGCTGGGGCGAACGGCTGGGGATTCGTGGCACTCACTTAAAATCAACCATCCTACATATTGTGGATGAAGTGGCTCCAATACAAAAAGACCCCCTATGAGGTTGAGGGCCGATTCATTCGAATGTGACATCACTAGACATCCGGTAAGGTACCAATGTATGGGTTGGTTCGCCCTAGCCCCGTCCGCACCCCCCCCTTGTTTGGGGTTTACCCTTGTGGGTAAAGGCGAGCCAGGGATAGAGCACACTCAAAAATCGGATTCATTATAAGGTGTAATGTGGTCTTATTGTGGGCGCTTACAACTTCACAACCATTTTTGACCATTGGATTGAATTGAAAATTGTCTAATATGGTTAGTGATATTTGCAATTTGCGAAGATTATCATTTCAAGTTTTGAAAGTGGAGTTGGAATGAAAAAGTTATAGGACTAGGTTAAACTAAAGATTCTCTTTCTCTTGAAGTGAACACATAGGCCCTCCTAATTGTTGTTAACAATGGAGTCTAAACTGGTGAATATATTGTGAGCACGTACTCCAATGTCATTGTAAGCAAGGATGTGCAAATGGACGCAATGCGGCCCCTGGCTATCACGTCATGTCGAGACATGACGCTCAATAACGTGGTAATTTTTTTATTGCACCTATTTTTTGTCCAATTTCTTTTACTTTTTTGGATGACTGCAACTAGTAGATGATTTCTAGAAACAAAATTCTAAAATTTCAAACAATTTCAAAAAAGTATGGATTGTTAGATCCAGGGATGTACAAATGGACGTGACGCGGCCTAAACGCGTCACGTCGCGTCACGTCCAGGGTGTGACGCCAAACGGACGTTACTGTAGTAAAAAAAATTTACTAATGGGATTTTTTTCTTCGGATAAGTAATTATTTCGACATCAATACAGGCAGTCGTCTACCATGGTCGACTGCTATATAGGCAGTCGACCACTTAATCGACTGCTAACTTAGCAGTCGACTACAATGGTCGACTGCTAATGTAGCAGTCGACTAAGTGGTCGACTGCTATATAGGCAGTCGACCACTTAATCGACTGCTAACTTAGCAGTCGACCATTGTAGTCGACTGCTAACTTAGCAGTCGACTACAATGGTCGACTGCTAATGTAGCAGTCCACTAAGTGGTCGACTGCTATATAGGCAGTCGACCACTTAATCGACTGCTAACTTAGCAGTCGACTACAATGGTCGACTGCTAATGTAGCAGTCGACTAAGTGGTCGACTGCTATATAGGCAGTCGACCACTTAATCGACTGCTAACTTAGCAGTCGACTACAATGGTCGACTGCTAATGTAGCAGTCGACTACAATGGTCGACTGCTAATGTAGCAGTCGACTAAGTGGTCGACTGCTATATAGGCAGTCGACCACTTAATCGACTGCTAACTTAGCAGTCGACTACAATGGTCGACTGCTAATGTAGCAGTCGACTAAGTGGTCGACTACTATATAGGCAGTCGACCACTTAATCGACTGCTAACTTAGCAGTCGACTACAATGGTCGACTGCAAATGTAGCAGTCGACCATGGTAGTCGACTGCCAATGTAGCAGTCGACTACCACCGTCGACTGCTATATAGGCAGTCGATTACCATGGTCGACTGCCATATAGGCAGTCGATTACCTTGGTCGACTGCCAATGTAGCAGTCGACCATGGTAGTCGACTGCTACATTGGCAGTCGACCATGGTTGATAGTCGACTGCTATGTTGCCGTCGACGAAGATAGTCGACTGCAGTTGTAGCAGTCGACCATTGCCGTCGACTAATACTATTAACAGACAAATGCAGTCAACATCATATGTTTGTTGGGTTAAATTTTAATGGTTTGGGTATAGTGGAATATGGATGGATGGAAGTAGTTTAGGAAAAATGTGATTAAAGCCAACAATGATATGTAGAAGGAAAAAAAACCGCGTTGTATTAAAACAAGTATATCGTAAAGATATAAAAAATATACAAGGTTTAGGGTTTATCAATGATACACGCATACTACCTTAACCCCTACGATGTTGCCTAAAGAACTAAACAGACTAAACACTATCCTTAACCTCAGTTCTCCAGCAGTCTATCGGCTCATCCCACCCCACAAACGGCATCTGCATCCGTAGTTTGGCGATGGTCAATGAAATGCGGTTCGACACGTTCTCGCATGTCAATGCACTCAAAGTGACATCCCAAATTTTCCTTCCTTCATTGGCAAAGAGAATTCGGTCATCACCATCGTTGCAAAGTTGTCGAGCAATCATGCCGACCGCATAACACTCAGCCTCCGCGGTGTAATATACATCGGGATCATGGTGTCTCCTGTTTTGGATGTAAAACAGTTCCGGCGCCACCCAAAACTTCTCCTTCCTCAATTTTTCCTTCGCTTCTACGGTTTCCGCATGCCATAGCGATAGGACATCCTCACCCGAATGCGTTGCACATCCCCAATCGCACACCCCAATCTTGAGGCTCCCGTCCGATTCCCAATGCAACATAATGTTGTCAATGGATAGATCGTTGTGTTGCACATTTGCAGCGTGCAAAGCCTCCATGATCCATAACAATGCCCAAGCCAACTTTACCCTCTTCGCCCGGAACTTTTGGACTTGGTCATAGAGTTGCCATTCGGTTGCGTCCATTGTCAAAATGTTGGCATTTGGGCGGTGGGCTCTATCCCGAATGAACATCTCTCGTAGAGTGCCCCCGTTCCACCATAGTGTATAGCCCGCATTGGACACACTGTTGATTAACCAAAACTTGATGAAACCTGGATGCGTGCTCTTTAAAACGCATGCCTCCGCACTTACTTGGATACGAGCTTTTTGCCTATCCGACGTCTTTGGGGTCTTTTCAGCCCACGTAATCTCCGGTGGGAGACGATCGTCGCCCTCGATCCTCACCTTCCTCACCTCCCCGTAACCCCCCACCTTCTTTATGCTCTTCAAACTCACGACATTTGCCGTATCGGGAATCCACAATAGTTGGCATGGGCCCGACACCCTTAGCCACTTCTCCAATTTCTCCGCCTTCCAAGGAATTATTTTGGAGGCCGTCTTGGACAATCCTTTGGCCACGGGATCCCACCACAAAAATATTTCCCGGATTCTTACAGCTCGAGGGCTCAACACCTCGCCTGTTTCGCCCTCCGGGAACATGTTCTCAACCAATTGCTTGAGGTTGAAAATACCATTTTGGGCCTTATTCTTCACCCATGAATCGAACCCCGCAAGATTCCTATCACCGCTAAACTCGGGGCCATCCACTTCCTGTCGAATAGCAACCTCCATGTCCCTTTTAATTATCTCAACCCTTTTGTGTTTCGGCTGCTCCAAAAAACGGAATTTGATGCCGGCCTCCCCATTTCTCAAATACCAGTCAACTATGGCTTGGTGGACCTTTGCCGTTATCGCATCCGAGAATTTTACCCTTGGTTTCCCGCTCCTACTCGACGACCCTGAGGCCGCGGAAGCCCCTCCTTGGCTGCTCGTAGGGGCACCGGCATTTGGGCGGACGGGAACGGTAGTATCTGAACGGGGGGTAATATTGGCTCCCGTTCCCGAAGCACTTCCTGATCCCACATCGGAATGTCGTTGCCGCTTAGGGGGCCGTTTGTGCACCCTGCCGGGTGCATCCGGCTCGTCCTCCGGCATCCTCCAACTTCGATCCTCCATCGTGTTTAAAAACACGCTATTATTGTGTTCACAAACACAACTCAAATGTGTTCACAAACACAGCCGTATTCACACCGCTCCACCGCAAAAAATCGGATCCAAAATTGGCAAGAGTTTGCACCCTAAACCAATCTTCCAACCGCCCCCTAGGCCCTCTCAAAACATTAGGCAAAGGATGCTAGGCATGCTTAGTCCCAATGTCCCGCTTGAAGAGGGGTGGTTGAAAAATGATGTCAATGAGGCCTCCCCACTTATATATATAGGTTGGGTGGGCCTCACACCGACGGTACGACCGGACGCCGCGCCCCTGGATCCTGACCGTTGGACCGTGCATCATCCAACGGCCAGGATGGATGCGACGATTGGTCGACTGCTATACGGCAGTCGACCATCCAGTCGACTGCCAAATAGCAGTCGACTCTGGATAAGGCAGTCGACAATTAGCAGTCGACCGCGGCGTCGACTGCTATGTGGCAGTCGACGTGTGGGCCGACTGCATTTAGCAGTCGACTGCGGGGGTCGACTGCCATGTCGACTGCTAGTTTGCAGTCGACCCTGGAAGTCGACTGCCACGTCGACTGCCAAGCAGCAGTCGACCCCCGATGTCGACTGCGAATGGCAGTCGACGTGGCAGTCGACCGCCATGTCGACTGCTAGTTTGCAGTCGACCCCGGAAGTCGACTGCCACGTCGACTGCCAAGCAGCAGTCGACCCCCGATGTCGACTGCGAATGGCAGTCGACGTGGCGGTCGACTGCCATGTCGACTGTTAGTTTGCAGTCGACCCTGGAAGTCGACTGCCACGTCGACTGCCAAGCAGCAGTCGACCCCTTATGTCGACTTCGAATGGCAGTCGACGGGCAGTCGACCGCCATGTCGACCGCCATTTCGACTGCTAGTTTGCAGTCGACCCCGGAAGTCGACTGCCACGTCGACTTCCAAGCAGCAGTCGACCCCCGATGTCGACTGCGAATGGCAGTCGACGTGGCGGTCGACTGCCATGTCGACTGCTAGTTTGCAGTCGACCCTGGAAGTCGACTGCCCGTCGACTGCCAAGCAGCAGTCGACCCCCTATGTCGACTGCGAATGGCAGTCGACGTGGCAGTCGACCGCCATGTCGACTGCTAGTTTGCAGTCGACCCTGGAATTCGACTGCCACGTCGACTGCCAAGCAGCAGACTAGTCGACCCCCGAAGTTCGCTGCGAATGGCAGACATTGGACCTCCCCCCTCCAAACATAAACAAATTGCTTTTGCAATGGATCCTATAGCAGATTACTCTAAACACTTTTAATATCATAGCATCTTTTATATTTAGTGCACGTTCAAGCGTCGGGACTATAAAGGGTTCACCGCTCATTAGCATTCATCATTCCCCCTCGCTCTAGTTGGCCTTGATTGCCTTTTGGCATTCGTTGCAAGTGGAGAGAGGTAGTAGGTTATATTGGGATGGGCACGCGAAACGAATGGAAGCCTTGGTTTGTGCCCAAGGAGTGGACTCCAACGTCCAAGAAGGTCGAGTGCAAATTTTGCGCGTTGGAATTAGTTTATAGGAAGGACCGCATGGTTGCCCATTTGGGATACCAAAAAAATGACGGCAAGATGCGGGGGGTGGCATTGTGTCAACGTCAAGGGCCGATTGTAAAGTCTTTATTTTCGAGGTGAGGCGGATCGTGGCCGCCAATTCCGGATGACTTTGTGGACGAGTGCGTTGAGGACGGGGGAGAAGCTGTGGTCGGGTCCCAACAACAAGCGTCATGCGGTGCATTGTCGAACGCGAACGGAAGCCAAA
This sequence comes from Polytrichum formosum, assembly GCA_964035585.1. Lineage (NCBI taxonomy): Eukaryota > Viridiplantae > Streptophyta > Polytrichopsida > Polytrichales > Polytrichaceae > Polytrichum > Polytrichum formosum. The sequence continues at coordinate 31,915,951 of OZ037941.1, read as the reverse complement.
CCGCTCCACCATCGCCCGCACCGTCAGTGGCAAGGGAGTTGGTGTCCGGGACGACTCCCGAACCCCACCGACGTTCCCAACGGCAAATGGGACTAAAAGAAGGGATGCAAAATTCGACAAAACGAGACTTGGATACAAAATGGTCGCAAGCCTTTTATGAGGCTAATATCCCCATTAGTATTGTCCGCCATCCCGCGTTCATCCAGGCCGTTAAGGCAACCGCCGAGGCTAGAATTATGTACAAACCCCCAACATACCATGCAATGCGCAAGCGTTTACTTGACGATGCACGGTTCAATACACAAAAAATCGTGGAGTTGAAGACAACATCATCCATCCACAAATATGGGTGCACTATTTGTTCGGACGGATGGGAGAATGTTGTCCACCGCCCTTTGATGAACGTCATGCAAATTTGTCCGGCGGGCGACGTGTTCCTTGGTTCCATCGACACCACCGGTAGCACAAAGGATGCCGCCTACGTGGCTACCGAGGTCAAACGCTACATCGTTGGAGTGGACCCCACAAAGGTTGTTCAAGTTTGCTTCGATAATGCGGCGGCCATGAAAACCGCGGCGAGCAATATTAGCCGGGAATGGCCACACATATATTGGCAAGGGTGTGCGGCGCATTGTTTGAACTTGTTGTTGAAGGATTGGGGTAAACAACGATGGGCGAAGGACGTCGTAGACAAGGCGAAGGACATTGTCAAATACATCCGGGCCCACCAATGTCCGACGGCGGTCTTCCTCACCTACTCGCCCAATTTGGGCTTGAAGATGCCCGGGTCCACACGATTCGCCACCAACTTCCTCATGATTGACCGGCTTCTAAAGGTGAGACATGCTTTGGAACAAACGGTTATTCATCCCGATTGGACCGCCTACGTGAACAAATTAAATAGAGGAGGCGATGATCGAAGGAGAAGTGCAATGGAGGCACGTCAAATCAAGACAACGGTTAATGACGACAGTTTTTGGACAAGTTGCGATAATTACCGCCACATGTCGGAGGAGGTGTTGAAAGCATTGAGAGTGTTTGATGGCGTTGAACCGGCAATGGGCAAGGCTTGGTTGACCATGAAGAACTTGGAGAAACATGTGCTTAGCCTAAGGAATCCTCCTTTCAACCTAGCACACAACCTCGCTACCTTGGCCGAAGAAGATTTCTACAGCCGGTGACGTATGATGACCACGGACCTACACCATGCCGGTGCAATCTTGAATCCTTATTTATTGGACGATAACGTCGTCCACGAAGACGCGGCCGTTAAATCCGGATTCTTGGACGTCATGAGGAGGTTGACCACGGGCAAGGACGGTCATTACGGTCGGGTTGTGGCCGAATTTCAAGCATTCAAAGAGCGTAGGGGCGCGTTCGCCAATATGCCCCTAGCCATGGAAGCCAACATCCCACCCCACGAGTGGTGGGACCTCGTGGGCGAAGGTGGCACCCACTTGGCCCCTTTGGCAAAGCGAATATTGGCCCAAGTGTGCTCCTCTTCGTCTTGCGAAAGGAATTGGAGTAGTTATTCGTTTGTGCACAACAAGACTAGAAACCGGTTGAGTTCGGCGAGGGCCGAAAATTTGGTGTACATTTATACCAATTCACGGTTGGCACGGGAGAGGGTTGATCGGGACTCGGCCGCATGGTATCTAGTGAACATGATGTCCGAAGACTCCGACTATTCGGCCGACGAGGATATAAATGGTGACCCCCCCGCGGGACCCGGCGGGGATTCCTCGGGGCCTTCGGACAACGAGAGCGATGGGGGACATGGTGGAGGGAATTTGGGCCTTGACAACCACAATGATCCGTTTGCATACGATGGACTTGACGCCGAGGACGATGGTGATCTTCACATGTGGGCCAACATAGCCGGTCGGGAGTTTCTCTCCACTACGCATGTGCGTCCCGCTACGCCGACAACTACAATACCCGATGTACCGGTAGACATTCAACCCGTAGTGGATGAAGATGTAGTGGCCGAACCACATGTGGATGAAGCTCTTGAAGCGGCTCCGAACCGGATGGACATGGACGAAGTCCCACCACATGCTTCCCCCATTCATCCACCGACGGATGTTGTGCCCACTCCTATTGTGCCGACAACATATGCACAACCCATGCAAACTACACCACCCTTTCCCGAGCCCCACGGAGAGGGCACGTCCAATGTTGTCCTTAACACTAGTCCATTGCGAGGTATTGGGCAATGCCCGGCCGTTGCGCGAGCACCGGAATCCGACTCGGATGACACATTGGCGCAACACATTGCGCGTCGGGCCCCAACAATACCACGCATGGGCTCCCGGTTGGTTGGTGCCACCATCGGCATGCGCGCCCCATGCCCCACACCGGCTAGGCCACCCCCTAATATTGCATTGACAAACTTTGGTCGGACCACGAGAGGTCAAAAAAGAAAACGACAAAGGGATGTGCGAGAATGGAGGACTACCGGGGCCACCCCACTTGCACGTCCACAAACTGACGGCGTTATGGATGCAACGGGTTCAAGACCAATGGTATCGATTAGAATGCCAAGGGCTGGCACACGGCTTAGTCGAATTCTCGGCCCGGCAATTGATGGCCACGAGTCCGACGCCCGAACAGATGACAATGCCAGCACGGACGATGAATCCGGCGTAGGCGAAGCTCCCGATGATAGTGATTACCAAGCACCGCCCCCAAGGGTAGCTGTGGGAGGGCCACGCAGGACAAGGAATTCTATTCCTCAAGACAACGATAATGCCCCTTCATGAATGAATATTTATAGTAATGTCAAATGTCCTATGGTGTTCAATGGGTTTAGTTGTATTGGTGATCAATTTTTGTAATAACTATTTTTGGGTATGTTTGTTGAAAAAATAATGTGAATTTCAAATTTGTATGTTGGATGTTGACTAGAAATTGAGCCTACATGTATGATGTAGGGTTTAGGAAATGAATGTCCAATGTGCACTAAGGTTAGGACTCAGGAGTAGGACACATGGAATTGATTTGTAATGCCAATAGGCCCTATGTAGTGTTGCATTTTTTATTCTATAGGTCGGAGGCGGCATTATAAAATAATTTTAAGAATATTTAAGACTACTTTTATGTTTTTATTATTGAAAATCATCGAAGACATCAATCCGTGAGGTCCTTTATGGCAAATCATTGTCGAAAACATTCCCCTCTTCTAGGATTAGGTCATCGAGCTCTTCTCCGCCCAAATATTGATCCAAGAATGATGACATTGTAAATGCAGACCACCATTCACGACTTGTCCGATGTGCCATGTGGGGAGTTATGTATTCCAATATTTGCCAATTTGTGTGGCAAATTGGCAATGCTCAAGGCTCAAACATTGCCATTGAGTTTGAATGTACTAATGCTATATGGTAATATGGAACAATTGTCAAAGTTGAGCGTGTCTATATTTGCCCTATTGCCATGGATTGGCTATAGTCGTGAACTTATAATAAAAAAATTTTAAAAATGCCGTAGAAATTTGTCGAGGATTTTTAAATGCATTTTAAATGTGTATTTTAAGATAAAGTAAAAATAAATGCACCTCTAGCCCTATGTCATGTGGGAGGATGAAATGAATGTCCAATGTGCACTAAGGTTAGGAGTAGGACATATGGAATTGATTTGTAATGCCAATAGGCCCTATGTCATGGGCGAGGATGGAATTAATGTCCACACACACACACATATATATATATATTGCAAATACCCCCAAATATATATATATATTGCACATACATCCATATATATAGCGCATACATATAGAACATACGGTATACCGGGAACCCACATATATATTGCACATACACATACATATTGCAATTTGCACGTACACCCATACATGTTAGACATACATATTGCACACGGGTGTAGCTAATAAGGAAGTTATCATTTGTTTAAATAGCGATCCACTTTTATTTCACATTACGGATCATATCTTTTACATAGTGCGATTATATCCACTAGGCCTAAACACATATACAATGTGTTTGCTAGGATTAAATCGGCGAACTATATAGAACATGAACCGCTACATCTACATAGAAAAATTATAATGTCAATAGTCGCTCCGAAGGACAAATCCAAAAGTTGGTGCATCGACGATATTCGGCAGAACGTTTGTCGACTTGAAGCCAATATTCTCCATTCTCCACAAGCATATCCCGCAAGTATTCAAGTTCCATTATGAAAATATCGTTGAGCCGAGCATGCTGAACTTGCCATCGAATTGGGATGGCAATGCGTTGCGTATGGCTGAACATGAAGAGGTTCAGTCGGAACGCTCGCAACAATTCGGCGAGCTCCGAAGTCCCTCTCACGCCCCTAAATCGATGCCCCATTGGTATGTCTACGTCCCAAATCGACATACGCAACGCATTGTAGACTTCTCCCATACCAAAATGTTCCCGCCAAGCTTTGTTAACTCCCATGTATTTAAAAATACATATGAGAGTTAAAAAATTCGCCCTCACTTCACACCCCCGCCCATACTCTCCTCGGTGATATGGCTCCAAAATAGGCTCTAGGACCTTCGGCAATATGTGCTCCCCCACAATTTCCGCGGTCAATCCGGGTAAAATGGTCGACGGTGCCATGTTTGGCACAACCCTGAAATAGCAGCTTCTCCGCTCCTTCTCCCTTTGTTCTCCGTTTGCAAAGCTTGCTAAAACAGGCTATGGCCAATGGAGAACTTGGGAATGAGGGAAATGGGAGGTTGGATTGCTATATATATGCATCCTTTGTCATGATTGTATGCATTTAATGCATGATTTGACTAAGCTAACGCTCTTCCCAAACCCTAACGCCTAATTTCGACTGCTGGGCAGCAGTCGATTGCCATATTCGACTGCTGGGCAGCAGTCGACTGTGGATGGTCGACTGCTACACAGCAGTCGACTGATAAAATCGATTGCTGGAAGGCAGTCGACTGTGGATGAATGACTGCCTTCCAGCAGTCGACCATCTTAGTCGACTGCTAGGAAGCAGTCGATTTTATCAGTCGACTGCTGTGTAGCAGTCGACCAGCCACAGTCGACTGCTGGGCATTTATCAATCGACTGCTGCCCAGCAGTCGATTTGCATAGTCGACTGCTGTGTAGCAGTCGACCATCCACAGTCGACTGCTGTGTAGCAGTCGACCATCCACAGTCGACTACTGTGCAGCAGTCGACTATGCAAATCGACTGCTACAAGGCAGTCGACTGTGGATGGTCGACTGCTACACAGCAGTCGACTGCCTTGCAGCTTAATTTAGACAACTAATTAGACACACCCGTAACCCAACCTGCCAAATCATTGGATGCCACCCGAGGGCCCACACTGCGATATCCCTATAAAATCAAGTGTGCTACCCACCATGAGGCCACCTTGCCTCGTAGTGATTTTGAGGACCTTGTATGCGTCGCGTACATTGCCCAAGATCAACTACGGTGTGGGCAATCCATAGGATTGCGATGGCTGGGAGTGGCAAGATACGGGATGCGGGTGGTTCGTCAAGAAGTATGTATTACAATCCCCGACACGCATGGGGCTTGCCGGACGAACCGGACGAATTTACACCCGAGGTGGTTGCAGAGAACACTCGAAATGAGGACGATTTGCGCAGTGTTTTACGTCCGATTCAAGGGTTCACTGAATTCTATTGGGTTCGACTGCCTAGGAGACAAGTTGATCGTCACCACCGCGGATACTTGGACGCCCAAGAAAGGCCCGCATGCCGCATCGGTTACAAGGAAAAACTTTTCCCATGGCACTTGTTTCAGGACCTTAGCGACGTTCTCACGAAGGGGAAAAATCAATTGTATTTTCGAAAAAACTATGGGACCTTGTGGAGGTTCTACCAAACCATAAAACACTCGGTGCATGACGCAATTCATTGGGGGTTCAACCGGTGCACCGCGCACCAAAAGGAATACCGGGTGTATAGAGAGTACACACTTAGGTCGTCAATGTAAGATTTGCCCACGAATATGGTGAGAGCGTAGTATCAAGTTTGTACTTGCACGTATACTTACGTATGTTGGTAAGTTGGAAATGCGCAATATATGAATTCCCAGCAATATTGCGGTGATGTTTTCCGCTTGGTGTGAACTTATAATCATGCCACATGGAATCATTGTCACAGTTATTTGCATCGATACGTGTTTGATTCAAGTGCAAATGCATGTAGATGCAAAGTCCATGGTTTAATTGGATGTTTGTGGCAACCGATTGTGTGGGCAAACATAAGAAATGATCATTGTGCGACACTTGTACATTACTCCCAAAATTGATAGTGAACAATAATTCACTTATAAACATTTCCAAAATCATGGTTTTTCCCGCATTGTGTACAATTGAGTATCAAATAATGCCTCCTAGTCCAACGCCTATCTCACAAACACTAGCCAACATTCCTAATCCGGCTCCGAATCACTATCCAATGCAATGGGGGGTCCGCGGCTTGAGCTTGCACCGTTCAGATTTGGTGGCCGTAGTGTCCGGCGCCTCGCCTCACGCCTGCTCTCGGTGATGGCCCATAGTTCTTGCGCCGCAGTCTCCCGGTCAGCTTGTGCACGAGCACGCGCGCGGTCTCCAATGTGCAACCCCCTCGCGGCATTCGGATGGCGCAGGACGTCTTGCATGGTGGGGCTAGAGGCCCCGTCACGGATGTCCAAAAGGCCGTTGACGTATTTCCACTCATTCATCCGGATTTGGACGTCCACCTCATTGAAGCTACCCTCTTGTGTAACGGCCTCCTGCCTCTCCAGATCGGCCTCAAAACTTGTTGTGTCCAACACGTGTTCCACATCCCAAGTTGTTTCCTCGCCCGGGACCGGTTCCCGTGGTAATACCCCCACTGTCACATTGCCGTTGGAGTCATACACGTATCCGTGGGGGTGAGGACCTGGGACGTATTCACCCGTCTCTCCGGCATACCCACCCACAACACGGTACAAAAATGCCCTCAAACCTACGGCCTGAGGAGAGGAGCCGGGGTAAAACTCATGAGCAACCCTTGTGTACATTTCAGGCGTGAAGTTTGTCGGGTAGCCTCGCAGGTCCTTCAAATACCTCCGTGCACGCCAGCTATAAGCAGGAGGATCGCCGTATTCTGCGGGCGGCACACCATGGATTATTGTGTATTCAAAATCGGGAGGCATTCCCCATTGCACTCCGAATTGCTCGTACAACCTTCGATGCAGAGGGGCTTGGCACGTAGGACAACGGCGTGTTTGCAACATGTGTGGCAACAAACAATTCGGGTGGACCATGTGACCGCACGACCCAACGATCCATGCGCCTTCGGGTCCCCAAGGATTGGAACAAATGGGGCACATGCTCCCGTCCTTGATCCAATCGGGGACGCATGGCCACAACAAGGCTGGTCTGGCCGGGGGTATCACGATGCGGGATGATACTGCGGTATCCCATTGGAATTCATCCTCGGGCCTCTTGGTCCACGCAATACTGGGGTAATGGTCGTCATCGACCGGGAGGTTCTCAGGATACATGAAATCCAATGGCGGCCACGAGGTAAAAAGAAGCCGTCGTTCGGGCCACTGTTCGCCGTGGTCCCTATAGTGTGTCAGCTCGTCCATCAATGCCCTCTCACGCGTGGCGAACATGATAGTGGCTGTGACCATGCCCATGTAGTCGTCCTCCAACAACCGGTTCCTCCTAATGACCCGGTCGTAATCAACCCTCATTGCCTCCAAGTTTGTTGTGGGCGACGGCTCCCGCCCTTGTCCATCACTACCAGACATTGCTTGCGGCAGTTGTGGCGCATCAGCCCTCGCAAGTTCAAGGTCGGTCAAACGTGCAATCTCGGCCTTCAACCCTTGGACCTCCTCGGCGTGTGCACGTCGGACCATCTCCAATTCCCGTTCGTGGTCAGATTTGCATTTTGCCAACTCCGCCCTCAACGCCTCCACAACGTCGTTGTCGGCAACTACCAGTGGTGGGGATGGCACCGCCGATGCCATCTCCACATCAACGGGCGAAGATGGAGGACAAACCAACCGGGAACCATGTGGCGGTGTCACGTGGACCCTTTGTCGCCGGCTAGGTGGTTCAACCGGCAACCCTATGACAATGTTGTGCTCGTCCATGTTTGACTCGGCGGCCGGTGGAGTCCCCACAATTTGATGATCTGGTCCCGCAAGGAAATCAAAATAAGATCGGACCCTCAAAGGATTCATTGGAGTTTGCCATGCCAATGGAATCGGACGGCCAGCGTTCCGTCCTAGCACGGCACTTGGTATGACCGTGACCCGGCGTGCCTGCCTCAAGTCCGGGCTCGTGCGGGGTATGGTGGACCAGTCGATATCCACTCCCAAAATTACCTCCGCGTAGACCATTTGGCATAACCACATTAGCATATGCCCGCGATCAAATTCCCTCGGTGCACCCCACAAGAAATCCCACACCTCCTTGCACCGTTCTCCAAATATTTGATGGCTCACCTCCCTCCATATGCCATAGCGTTGTCTAGACATCCGTTCAGCATTCGCGCTAGGAACGAACATCCTCGTCAAATGGGTCCACTCTACGTACCTTCGGACCGTGCTATACAACCACATGCCCCTCTCATTTTGCCAGCCGGGATTGGCGAGAATGTTCGGGTCCCGCGCCACCTCCAAATTGATTGGTTGCGGCCTGCCCCTCAGCGCATTGCCGCGTCTTCTAGCGCCTGCCGACCCCGGTCTCGATTGCGGAGTCCCCCCCGGATCCAAATCCCCGCCACGTGGAGGTTCCGGCGGCAAATTATCTTCGTCTGCCATCGTTGCCCCTAACCCCTAGCTTTGTATGCCTACTATAAATTAAACCTAATATGGTAGCACTTCCAAAATAAGCGCCACCACCCACAATTTTTTTCCCAATCCACTAAAACCAAATTAAGGCCGTTCAAAGTTCAAACTACATAATTAGATTTAAACCACTTTCAAAATAAGTGTTCACATATAACAATTTCCGGTATGGTTCAAACTAACCGCAATGGGGTACAATGTAGACCGTATGTAGGTGGGTTGCAATACACACGTTAGGCAATAACAGTATATCGTATGCACCGTATACGTATTTCAGTACGTATGTCCACCTGTAGCCCTCCAGCTCACCTCTATCTCCAAATGGCAAGGGCTGATTAACAACCTAGGCCCAAATGGAGGGAGGTGGGAGTGAGGGAATGAGGGAAGTGGGGTCCATATATACCCCAAGGAGGCGTCCTTTCGATTAGACGCCCCCTGGACCAACCCATGGACGCCACGTGCCCATGGGTGTCTCTACGCGACTGCTCGTGAGCAGTCGCACCCCTTCGTCGACTGCTATTAGCAGTCGACCATGTGGTGCGACTGCTCACGAGCAGTCGCAACCCATTCAAGTCGACTGCTGATAGCAGTCGACCATAGGGTGCGACTGCTCACCAGCAGTCGTCCGCACTTTGTCGACTGCTATTAGCAGTCGACTTGGGTTGTCGACTGCAGTTGGGCAGTCGACTGTCCAAGTCGACTGCTAATAGCAGTTGACGAAGGGGTGTGACTGCCCACCAGCAGTCGTCCGCACTTTGTCGACTGCTATTAGCAGTCGACGAGGGTTGTCGACTGCAGTTGGGCAGTCGACTGTCCAAGTCGACTGCTAATAGCAGTCGACGAAGGGGTGCGACTGCCCACCAGCAGTCGTCCGGACTTTGTCGACTGCTATTAGCAGTCGACTTGGGTTGTCGACTGTAGTTGGGCAGTCGACAGTCCAAGGCGACTGCTAATAGCAGTCGACTTGAAGGGCAGACGACTGCTCACAAGCAGTCGCCCGCCTGTCGTCGACTACTAATAGCAGTCGAATTTCCATGTCGACTGCCCAAGAGCCGTCGACAAGCCAAGTCGACTGCTATTAGCAGTCGACTAGTTATGGTAGTCGACTGCTCTTGAGCAGTCGACATGGAAATTCGACTGCCGTCAGCAGTCGACACACCTATACGACTGCCCTTTAGCAGTCGATTCAGTGTGTCGACTGCCTAGTAGCAGTCGCTGTAACTCGTCGACTGCCCACTAGCAGTCGACACTGTTGACGACAGTTTACCCTGTGTGACGACAGGGTAAACTGTTTTACCCCCCCCAAACGGACGTGACGTTTTCAGGTCTGCCGTCACGTCGCTGTCACAGGACGTGACGCGACGTGACGCGACGTGACGTGTAATCCCTGGTTAGATCTTGTTAGATGCAATATCTAACCATCTAAATTTTCAAAATTTTTAATTTTGGTTATTTTAGGCTTTCTTAGAAGTTGACTGCTCTTGGTTGGCTACTTTTGGTCAACTGCTCTTGATCGACTACAACAATCAATTTTGAGCAATTAACTTTTCGAATCAACTGCAGCAATTGATTACTGAACCAAAATTATAAAAATTCCAAACAAATTCCCAAAAAATATGGAATGTTAGGTCTTGTTGGCTACAAGATCTAACCGTCCGGATTTTTTGGATCTTTTTTTCCTTTTTTCCTTTTGCAGTCGACTACCATGTCAATTGCAAAGTTGAAGTCAACCAACTGTTGATTAGGGGGCTGACCATGGTAGTTTACCCCTGGGTAAACTATCAAATTTACCTTGCCACCAACGTCACGTTTTTGGTCCAGTGACACATTGTTGTCATAGGACGTGATGTGACGGACATGGATGTGAAATCCTTGATTGTAAGTTGTAATACATGTTTGTTTGGTGTCCCATTCTTAACTACAAGCATTGCCGTATACCACTCAAATAAATTTAGACTTACAATCAAGAAGAGTGACAACATAAGGCTCACACACTATGATTACTAAAACCTTCTTCTCAGGGAGGTGGCTTTGAATCAATCTCTCATGGGTGAATACTCTAGGTGAATGTGAGCTAGGATCACCCCACCCTTCATTGCGTTGTAGTCCGGGTGAGGGATCCCCCTCCCACTACCATCCCAGCTGGTCACAAGACAATGCAGTATCCACCCATCACAACAACAATTTAGTGCCTTCTGCACCTTCTTTTTATTTCATTAAACCCTAGGTATTAAAAAATACTTAGGTCACACACCACATGAATAACACTCAATTCAACCCATCCTATAATAACGGTCCTCCTGCTACCTCTCTAGGCTACAATCCAATGCCCACAGTTCCATCAACCCCCTTGTGGGCTTGCAGCCCTCCCCTGGATTGCACCCCCCTCCTGGGTTCAACCGGTATCCTCCTCTGGCTACAACCCTGCATCCCTAATTCAGTCACCCGGTCGCCACCTCCAAGCTCTTGGCTGGTAACCGGATTCCTCCACTATCTGGTCCCCTCCGCTTCGAGGGCCCTTAGATCAGCGGTTGGCTGCAGACTGATGGCCGAACTGCAGTGGTTGAAGAGTAGCGAATTTGAACATCACCTTGAACCTAGGTCGCCGTGAGCTTTCCTGCTGGATTGCTTCCAGTTGCCTGTGTGTGTAAGCTCCTTGTGCAGTTGGCACAGTTGTTGAAATGCTCTCTGCTGTCACTCTCTCGGATTCGGCGATTCAGAGTTGATAGCATTGGTGCCAAATTCTACACTGTCTCGCCTAGCTGTGATGAAAATGTGGCATTGTGGCAGTTATGCAACTCACTGGCAGCACAATTCGGCTGCCTCCTTCGCTGTCCAACCTTCAAACCCATTCAACCATTCACTCCTCAGCCTCCTCACCTTGCCAGCTTGCTGGCTAAAACCCGCATCCAGACTTTCTTTGCAGTTGTTGCTCTCGCCTGCCTCCTCCAATTTATCAGTCCCCACGCACAAGAGTCTACAATGTCCCTCCTTGAGACTACAGGGTGCTACAATCCCCCTCGGCAACTTCTTCTGCTGGCCTGTACCGGTTGCTGGCCACTTCCGTAGCCCAATCTATGTGGCCCCCCTTGTTTTCTCTACATTTAATCTGCTCACATTGATACCCAACACCCTGCCCCTCTCAGGCACACACCGTCTCTCTCCCCCCTTGCACATTTTTTCTACCATCCCGCCTCCTGTAACGACATTCCTCTGAGACTGCCTCCTCTCTCATGAGACCGAGAGCTTCCCCTGGATCCCCTCCGCGGTGACTAAAAATCCGGATCTCATCCACACGCTGGAGGGGTGCCCCCCCTCAATTCAAACAATAGCCAATCCCATTCTAACTAAATGCAAACCCAACTTTTACCAACCTAAGCTCTAAGCCTAAGAAATTCACTACTAAGTTCTAAGTTAATCATTCCTCTCTCAGAACTCTAAAGCACTAACACCCTAGCCTTAATTCAACTTTAATCTAACTCAGAGTCATCACTCTTTTTATGTTTTGAATTGATGTAATATCCAAACCTGCTTTTTAACGAGCTTTTGGGATTAAGAATACAAATGGACACGAGTTTGGGCTCACAGTGAACTACTCTTTCATGGCTAAGACAATCATAGCATATTTACTCCCGGCCCTTGGACAAATTATTCTCATGCCTAAGGCAAATGACATGTGAATTCGTTTACCAATGTCATGAAAGCCAATGATAAATGCAGGACATTAGTTAATGTAAAGCTTCACCATACAATCAAATTGGTCATTGCAAAAAGATCCCTAAGTTGCCATCTCCAACACGGGGAACTCATGGAAAGGCTACACACAGACCAAAATCCAAAGTGAGTCCCAACATTACCTCTTGTAAGTAGCCATGTGTACTAATACATATGTGCATGAAAACATAGGTTTAAGAAACCCTTGTCCATATCAGCCCTTTTTTTTAGGCGAAAAATTGCCAGAAAATGATAATTTAATGGAGCTGGTGACACCTGTGTGTTAATAAGTGGGAGGGAATGATGAGGAAATCGCCGAATTCCCACCATCATCAACCCTCATTAGGCCAAATCCCCACGGCGAATACATCATTAGTAGCCACCTGCCACCCGCCAAATCCGATCGCCCGTAAAGGTCCCTCGCCGCCTCCCGCCACGAAAATGTCTCTGTCTCGCCGCCTTCCATCCGTTTATGTTAGCTCCCTCGCCCCTTACCGTTGGTGTCTTCTGTTGAGCTCGCCAACATCCTCCGCGTTCATCGCACTCCGTCGCTCTCCTTCACTCGCCTCCTTCGTCGTTCATCACTCTCTGTCCTCGCCATTTACTTCCCTTCCCTTCATTGCGCGTCGCCAACTGCAACTCCTAAGGCTACCTCTTAACTTTGCTTCAATGTCTTTCTTAACTTTGCTTCAATGTCTTTCCCCTTGCACATCACATCATACTCAAACCCCGCTACAATTTCGTGAACAATCAGTGTGCTTGGATTGAATTGTTGCAATTCTGTGTGTTTTGGGTTGTGTTGCAAATTGCAATGGACATTGTTGATTGTTTTGTAGGTTCACTACTTAAGGGTCACTCAGAATTCTCTGATTCACCAATGCTATGTATGCTTCCAGTGTTTCTTGATCATCTGTGGGTTTGCGCATTGGGGTTGGGGATTTACTTGCATCAATTTGGTTTAACTGCATCAACTCAGGGTTGGGGATTCACTTGCATCAATTGGGTTGGGAATTCACTTGCATCAACTTAGGGTTTGCGCATTGGGGTTGGGGATTCACTTGCATCAATTGGGTGGATTTGTGGGTTTAGTGGTTGTGGGTTTCGGCGATCGGTTTACTTGATAGTTTGGGGGTCTTGGGATTCAGCGATTGGTGTTCTTGTGGGTTTTGGGTTTTGGGTTAGGGTTTTGTGGGTTGTGGGTTAAGGGTGCACCAGTTCGCCGAGGGAGGTGGATCGCCAACGCGCATCGTCCGAGGGAGGTGGATCGCCTCGATTGGTGCGATCGGTGATTCGGTGTACTTCTGGGTTTTGGGTTTTGGGTTGTTTGTTGTTTGTTGTGGCTTGTAGGTGGATTTCGACGATCGGTTGACTCTGGACTCTGGAGGTGGATTTCGGTGATTTGACGAGGGAGGTTTTGGGTGGATTTGACGAGGGAGGATTTCGGTGATTGGACTCTGGAGGCGATCTGTTTTTGGGGGCGATCTGTGTTTGGAGGTCTGTGTTTTTGGAGGCGATCTGTGTTTGGAGGTCTGTGTTTTTGGAGGCGATCTGTGTTTGGAGGTCTGTGGTTTTGGAGGCGATATGTGTTTGCTTCTGTGATTGGAGATAGGAGGTTTACTTCTTGGAGGCGAGGGAGGTTCAGGGCGTGCTCATGGACGGCCACGGAGAACCTGCTCGCGCGGGGGCCAGTGCTTCTTCGCAGCCGAGAAAGAAGCAGTGCACCGAGGCCCTACGTGCAAGTGCGCTTAGCGCAAAAGCCGAGAGAGGCAGGGTGAAAATGTTGCATCGCCAAAACACTATTGTCTACTACGCATCGTCCCGCAACATTGCTAATGCATCGCCCTTGGAGGTTGGTGGCACAAGCATGCCGCTCCTGAGCTCTGCAGTCGGGTCTGCTAGTGGCAACGCCTCCGCACCGGACCAGACGACACCGAATGCTGCATTTGCGGGTTCAGAGGCACCTGCGGGGGACTCCGCCACTGATGCGGTAAGTCCAGCATCGGACTCCGATGCTCGCCACGGAGGGCGTGCAGACTGCATTGTGATTTCATCTACTTCAGAGGATGGGGGTGCGGAGACGAGCAACGAACTCCAAGAGGTAAGTGTCCCTAACTCAGATGATGATTGCGAAGAGGATATTGAGAGTCTACCATCTAAGAAAAAGCCAAAAAAAAAATTATGATCTTACCCGAAAGTTTCAATTGGAGTGGGCGTGTAAGCTGCCATGGGCAGAGGGTATTTTAACTAACCAAGGTAGGTTGCACATGGTGAAGTGCACCGTGTGCTCTACCATGGAAAAGTCTGATAGATTAATGCAACCTAAGTGGGATACCCTTAAGAAACATGAGGGTAGGCGTAAGGCTTTAAGAAACATGCCTGCCTACAATGTAAAAAAAGGTGAGTGGTATATGGCCAAAGACTCTAAGCACAAGAAAAATATGGCCTTGTTCAATGCTAGGGCTCCTGATACTGTGCTGCAGCAACTAAATCAGTCTAACAGGTTAGAGAGGGAGAAAAAGAAGGTCCAATTTGCAACCCTGTTCCAGATTTTAGTTGATGGTCGTCCAATGCTCGAATATGAAAGCAGGGCAGCCCTGTATGAGTTTCTAAATGTGCCAAATTTTCCTAGAATGCATTGGTCAGATAATTCTGGTTGGATCATGGCTGAGTTCATGTACAATGAAGTGAGGACTGCCATTTCCAGAGTCCTTGTGGGTGCTAATTATGTGGCACTCACATGTGACGAAGTCAGCACCATTGATAATGGTTCATGGATATCAATCCATGCATATGTCGTCCAGAATTGGAGTCGTGTTCCATTTCTGATCTCACTTGAGAGGGTTATGGATGGAAGTGGCTCAGACAACCTAACCCAAGTCATCATAGATGCATTGACGGGTGCTGCGAAAATGGAGAGAATTGCCTTGTCCAAAACCTTGTTGTGCTTCGGGGCAGATGGGGTGAGCACTTTTCATGGTTCAAAAACGGGAGTCACACAGCAAATTCAGAGCAAGCATGCTCCATTTGCCCTCGGAGTGCATTGCATGGCCCATCGTTGCAACCTGGCCTTCAAAACATTATCTCAACTCAACATCATGAGCCGCATTGAGGGTTTGTTGCAGAGCTCCCATGCTTACTTCAAGCATTCGCCGAAGAGGCATTTGGAATTTGTAAAACTTGCTGAGCTCATGGAAACCAAGGGGCTGAAACTCTTGAAGAATGTGAAGACTAGATGGGTGTCCCTAATTGAACCTCTGAGATGTATACTACAAGAGTACATGGTTCTTCTAGCAAAAATGAAAGCGGACAGTGTCTCAAAGGAGAAATCTGCGCAGGTAAAGGCCTTGTCCATCTTATTTGGTTTTTTTTTTTGCAATTTGGTTTAGGTTGGCTGGTTTTTTTTGCAATTTGGTTTATGTTGGCTGGTTCATGTTGGCTGGTTTAAGGTTTGAGGTATTGCAATGTTGGCTGGTTCATGTTGGCAAGGTTTAAGGTTTGAGGTTGTTGATCCGAGGTTTATTTGTCATGTTGCAGGCAGTCTTGGACCTGCTTTGTGATCCGACGTGCCTCCTTGGAATGGCAGCCTTGCTTCCACTAATTGAGTGCATTGATACCTTGATCACCTTCTCCCAGAAACGCGATGTTTTCATCTGCGATTTCATAGGTGCAGTGAAGGTGTGTGAGGGGCAGTTGTATACCATGTACAATTGCCACTCACAAGCATTTTTGACTGACGAGTTTTTTGTGTTCAAGAGCTTGGCCGAGGGCACCCACGACCACATTCACACCAGATGGGTGCAGAATGATCCTGAGAACCCAAACATGTTTGATCTAAATTGTGATGCAGAGCACCTCGCATTTGTTGTCAATGGCAGCAACATGTATGTTAAACGAGCAAACGAGGAGACGGGCAGAATGGAGCCCATCACACGTGAAGCATTCGCATCAATTGTGGAGGATGTGAAGAAACAATGCTCAGGTTTGTAACTTTGTGCATATAATCTTTATGTTTATGTTTAGATTTATGTTATTGTTATGTGAACTTGTGTTTTTTTGTTGTTTCTTAACCTGATTTCACTTTTTGTTGATGTGGCAGGGGCTTCCGCCCAGCTCATACAAGAGCTCCAACGTCGCTTTCCTGAACACGCAGTTGTGGATGCGCTCGGCATCATCTACCCACAGTACTGGTTGCAGAAAGATGCAGAGATTACATTCTCGAAGCACCTTGACGTTCTCAAGAATTGGTATTGCAATACCAAAGTGCTTGGAAGTGGGGTTGACAAGGAGATCATACCTGGCATTCTTGACAGGTGGTCCTTGGATTCCCAGCAAGGGTACTTCAAAATTGCAATGAAGAGTAATGCCCCTGCTGCCATGGAGCCTCCTTACGACGTGAACCCCGTCACTTGGATATGGCGGACCATATCTGCATCCAGGGTCCTTGCACATGGTTTTCCAGAATACTTGAAGCTTGCAGAAATCGCGCTCGTCCATGTCATTGGAAGTGTGGAAGATGAGCGCGTCTTCTCGTCCGTGTCTTTCTTAAAGACAAAACTCCGCAACTCTCTTGACCCCCACCTTGGTTTAGTAGTTGGCATGTATAGCCAAAACATATACACCTTGCAGAACTTTCCTTATGATGTTGTCTTCGACAGTTGGACCAATGCTGCACCAGTCCATGGCCGCTATGGCCTTTCTGCATAGAATGCTCAAAAGCATCAATGAACTAAGATTCTGAAGCCACATAACCTGAAGCTCGAACTTCCACATTCTTGCAGAAGTTGCACTTATTATGTAGTTTGCAGAAGTTGCACTTATTTTGTTTGTTGCAGGTTCAGTTGCAGATGGCTGCATGGAGGACTCCAGCCACATAAGTTTTGAGGTTGCATTACAATTGTTGGTATATAATATGTTTTATACTCATTTTAGCATCGGAGTGTGTGTTTGTATGTTGTTTTGCAGGTCGATGGATGGAATTTTGCGATCTAGCCTCACTCCATCCCATTTATTAACACACACCGTATCGGCATGGCATCCCATTTTTTACATATTATTGTATAAATTTGAACTCATTGCAGCATCGGAGTGTGTGTTTGTGTGTTGTTTTGCAGGTCCCTGTCACCAAAAATCCTCCACCCTTCGATTTCGTCCTAGCCCGAGTGGAAAAGTTTATAATGACATGTAGAGACTTCTCTCTTTGTAACCCAATATATAATTCCAATCTACCCTTGGAATATACACAACTTGATTAACACCACACTATGTAGTTTTACATTCCTTAATGTCGGGCAAGGTTATATCCTTAGCCTTTTCTAATGTCCACCCGGCCGCTTTGGCCACGCATGCCTTCAAAGATATCCCTCTTGTAAATCGAGTCCTTGCCGTCGACTCCACACTACTACATGAGTTCTCGCTTATTGATTCCGTGCTATCACATGTCATCGTGGTTGATTCCGTATTGGTACATGACACTTCGCTTGTGGATTCCATGAGCACATAGGCTTTAAATACAAGTATTAAAAAATACTTATATACTTATCCTTGCCCTTCCTTCTCTAAGTTCTTCTTGATGTAAATCTCTATCAATGTCTTCCTACTAAACTTCAGAATAGTATAACTCCCACCCAACTTATGTTCTTCAAGTGAAATTTGGTACACTTGTTAAGTACCTTATCAAAAATCTCCACACCAAATTTTGGCACAAACAGAGTTCATATGCAAAAGTTATGCATGAAATTCTAACTCTAACTACTTAGTATGAATGCTGTAATAAAGCATCCGGTCATTAAAACTCTAATAACTTCCAACTCCTACGTCCAATCAATCTAAAATTTTGACACAAGATAGATATATAAGTTCAAAAGGTAGTGTCAAATTTTGGTATCCATATCTATAACCCTCTAAGAGATACATATTTTCAAACCTTGCTGCTTTGTTCCTAGACACCCTCCCCTTCAACTTTTAATAACTCTTTCATCCCAATGACTGAAGCTTTTAAATTTTTACCACAACTCCCATACTTTATAATAAACAATCCCTCAAATTTTCATACCCATTGAACACTCTGATCATCCATAATTGACAAATCTCTCACTATAAAGTTCTGCTCAAGTTCATAACTAATAAAACACTACAAGTAATGCACCTAGTACAATCTAGTCACTCTAAATGCCACAAGTTTAAACAATTTGAACTCTCTCACTTCAATATGAATCTCAATGCAACAAGTTGAAGTTTACAATCAAACTCCAAATTCCTTAAACCCAATCTACTTCTAACAAGAGGTCAATCCTTCTTCAAGGCTAAATAGCCTTGGCTCTTCTCCTAAGAACTAAGCACACACATGTGCTCCTATCTTGCTTCCCACACACCCACACTTATAACCCGTGGGGTGCTTAAGGAGCACGAAGGAAAGAGAGGATGAGTGAGGGAAGAATGAGGGATTATATAGTAAGTTGAGAGGGAGAGAGGGCATGAGGTAAGGATAGGGTGAGAGGATTAGAGCCTCCAATCACAACCCCTTAACCTTCTCCTTCTAAGTAGGGACTCATCCCATTCACAAGGCTCTCGATAAGCCTTCGAAATCTCCTCCTACTTTGTAGACTCTCATCTTATCTCCTAAGCCTTCCTCCCTCAAATGATCAACAAAGATCCTAATTCAAACATTTAACTAACCTTGGCTTTCTACCTACCACACTTTACCAAGGTATGTCCTCATACTACTTAAGTCCACTCCACACAAGCCTAATGCTTCAAACTTAGCTTTCTTCAAGCTTCATTCTTTTTATATTTTTGTGAATAATCATAAATCAACAAAACACTACTTGTAATGTTTTACAATTGTTAACAACACATGTGGGCATCAATTTGGGCTCACAGTCCCCAAGACGTGAAGATTGATGGTGGAAGCCGGATTGCACTTCAACATGTAGATTTAGAGACCATATGAGAATATGTTATAGCAGTTAGTCGCCATATGACCACTAAAATAACTTGGAATTTCCATTTTACTAGGCATGAACTTCTAGGAAAAGCCAGAATACTTCAGTGCTGGGCAAATTGTTGCCCACATTTTACTATATTTCAATAAAGATCATCGCCAACATTTTTCCACAATTTTCCACATATTGTTTGTGCAAGTAGCCACATGTATGCAATTTTGTGAGCATTGTTGCCCAAAAAATTAGCTTGAAATTCAACATAATCGCCAGTATTGAAAAATGTAAGGCTTGTTCTGTAGCCAGATGATCAAGTTCCAAAAAAACAAAAAAAAAGGTTGGTCCATATCTCCGCTTTCTGATCCTCAGGAACTGCATCGACAGGAACTTTGGATGATAATCCTCTCCATTCATCAGGTCCACGTGCACCCACTCGAAATCATCCACCTGCCATGTCATTATGTCCCATCCTAGCACTTGGTTTAAGGTACTTTGGTCCACCCAATCATAATGGGAATACCCGGTAATCGTACAAGTTCAGCCAACCATGTGAGAATCTAGGGGCTTGCCCTTGGGGAAGATAGGTGTAGACTGGTTTGTTTGCGCCTATTTAAGCCTCTAACTCTCGTGATATCCATTTGAGAACAATGAAAATAACTAGCCAACTTGAAGATGATGCAACACTAAGGTAGAAATACCATAACCCGTTAAAATAAGGTGATTCGCATTGAAGATCTGGTTTGACAATCATGAGATAATTTTTCAAGATAGACGAGAAGGATTCATGAAAAATGCAAGTTGTTTCGTATTTTTTTGCCTTGTACAAAACGTTCCACAAATTTTCAAAGTGGAAAGTTTGTCCAACCCACTTCCGGTTCACTAGGTTCTCCGCATTTCGATACAAAACATCACCTAAACCCGTTAATCATGAGTACGTTAGATCTTGCCTCCCATTGGCTACACTGCATTGAAGTTGCCGCTGAGCCATGCTCCATTTAAGACATGGCACTTTACCATTATGAGGCGGTCTAGTGCACCGCTAGTGGGTGGTTAACGGGTTATGGTATTTCTACCTTATAACTCACAGTGGTGGCAACATTGAGGACATCTCTTTCTAAAAGTGTTCACGGTTTCTTGTCCTATGGACCAAAGTCATTACTATTACTCATGATGTACTTCACACATGTTGCAAGTGATCATTGGAGACTATTGTTACGGAAGAGCATAAACACTTTTTTTTAATCTACGATTCAACACTGCACTAAATATACCAATTAGTGAGGGTGGTACTAATTCAAGTCACACGCACAATCTATGAAAGTGACTGAGGGTTGAAGTTGCTACTGAGCGACATTAAATTCATGAAGACGGTAAAATCTATGCTCATTTACCATAGATTTCAAGGACAAAAAATCCATGCTTGTGATTAGTGCATGCCACATGCTTATCAATGAATAGTGCCAAATGCCAATACTTTTAATAATTAGTGCCAAGTGCCAGTACTTTAGTGAATAGTACCAAGTGCCGGTACTTTCATGCCAAGTGCTGGTACGTTAAGTGAACATTGCTAGGTGCTGAGATGAACAATGCTTCCTAGACTTAAGATCTAAGATCTTTTGGTGGCACTAATTCATAGCATAAAGGACTTTAGTATTACTTGCACTAATTTCCCACACTCACTAATTGATATATTTGGTGTACTAAAAATGAAAGCATTATTCTTCAAATCCCTTCTAATTCTCGTGATGCACGTTTCAGAATCACATACAAAATGTGGACTAACTTGAAGATGAAACAACACCATAACCCACGCCAGTGACAACATTGGAGTCATCTCTTTTTAACTTAAAAAGAGCTCATAGTTTCTCGTCCTAATATTGGACCCTGTCTGTTCCTACTAACTAATTATTCCTCAAGTACTCCACATAGGGCTGGGGCGAAACAACCCGTACACTGGTTCCTTGGAGGCAAGGGTTTAGGCATCCAACAAGGAACGAGTGTATGGGTTGGTTCGCCCAAATCCAAAAACACTGGCAAGGAAACATTGCGGGAGATTGACACTTGGCGGTCACTATATGGAAGCTGCGTTGATTCTACTCAAGGCTGGTTGGGACGAAACAACCCGTACATTGGTTCCTTGGAGGCAAGGGTTTAGTCATCCAAGTGTATGGGTTGGTTCGCCCAAATCCAAAAACACTGGCAAGGAGACATGGCGGGAGATTGACACTTGGCGGTCACTCTATGGAAGCTGCGTTGATTCTACTCAAGGGTGGCTGAGGCGAAACAACCCATACACTGGTTCCTTGGAGGCAAGGGTTTAGGCATCCAACAAGGAACGAGTGTATGGGTTGGTTCGCCCAAATCCAAAAACTCTGGCAAGGAGACATTGCGGGAGATTGACACTTGGTAGTCACTATATGGAAGCTGCGTTGATTCAAGGGTGGTTGGGACGAAACAACCCTTACATTGGTTCCTTGGAGGCAAGGGTTCAGTCATCCAACAAGGAACGAGTGTATGGGTTGGTTCGCCCAAATCCAAAAACACTAGCAAGGAGACATGGCGGGAGACTAACACTTGGCGGTCACTATATGGAGGCTGCGTTGATTCTACTCAAGGGTGGCTAGGGTGAAACAACCCATACATTTGTTCCTTGGAGGCAAGGGTTTAGGCATCCAACAAGGAACGAGTGTATGGGTTGGTTCGCCCAAATCTCCACACAGTGTGTTGCAGGATATCAGGTGGGACGACTATAGAGAGAGAGAGAGAGAGAGAGAGAGAGAGGACACCCTTCCTCTCCGCAAACTCAAAATGTACAGGACACGTACATATGAGTGGCCGTTATACCCTCCCCCTCCCCGTTATGCCTGAGACGTGCAGACTCCAAACACCGCAAACAAGCACACACCAAGGTACATACCCCTTCACTAGTAGCATATGATTCCTAGGCAACCAATATGTGTT
The DNA here is from genome assembly GCA_964035585.1 of Polytrichum formosum. Lineage (NCBI taxonomy): Eukaryota > Viridiplantae > Streptophyta > Polytrichopsida > Polytrichales > Polytrichaceae > Polytrichum > Polytrichum formosum. The sequence continues at coordinate 31,893,537 of OZ037941.1, read as the reverse complement.
GGTGGAAGAAATATGTAAAATTATTTTATCCCAATGGTAGATTTACATGTTTTTTTTGTGATGCACGATAATCATATGTGATCCATATGTTTGTAGTGACTTATGTGGCCACTCTTTTGAAATCATATGTCTATATTCTAGCGGTACATGACATCTAAAAGACATGTACTGCGATGTGATTGGACTGCACATTTGAATTATATAGTGACCCTCAGAGAACGGCACAACCCCCACCCGACTACACCCGGTTGCACCCGCGACCCCATTCTCAAATGGCGTACCCGCCCGAATCCACCCGTCGATGCCCAACGATTGACATCACCCATCCGTATCCACCCGAAAATTCGTGCATAGAGCAGACGTTACTATTGCAAAATTTTATAATGGAAAAGGGGAATCATGCATTCAGATTTCATAATTTTATTTCAAGTCATGGTTCGATCGTAAGAACATAAAATCGTAGACCGTGGACTGCACTAAACCTTCTTCGATGCACCACCCATCCGCACCCACCCATTGAGCTTAAGATGCACCCGCACCCTACCCGTACCCGCGGGTACGGGTGGGTTAGGGTACGGGTACGGGTATGGGCACCCAATGCCGTTCTCCACTGACCCTTCAAATTGTGAATATAATTGACGGAATCTATGTGATCACTCAAAGAGAAAGATAATCTTTGCTTTGTTGTGGACCTATAACTTTTGCATCTCAATGTTGTTTGTGAAACAAAGAAGAATGACAACATGCGTGAGTAACGATTCAACAATTCCTAGGTTGGTTCAACGGCCAATATTAATTGAGTGCACATTTGAAAGTGCCCACAAATTAGCCACATATATTAAGGCCCATCTCCACATGGCCTTACCAAACAACCAAACTCTTTCCTAAGAACCAAGTAAAGCTCTTTCGGTTATAGCGGAGGACCCCGCTATTCTAGTGCACCTACAAGAACTTGCTCTAAGATTTTCGAATAGGTTTTAGTTAAGTAGCTTTTGCACATGTTCATTGTTTTATTTACCAAGTAATGACACGTTGGGTAGAATTTCCCATCCCCCAATGCTTGACCACTCATCTATCTTACCATTGATTTTTGTTGATGAAGCTCCTTGTGCCCTCACAATTAAGACTAAAAACAACCAATCACAAGGGCCGGAGGCGACACTTTTTTAAAGGTCCTACATTCTTGTCTCATCTCTAGGTGCTGATGGGAGAGTCGGTGCTTGAGGCTTAAAACCTCTACGTTTAAACCATGCCCCAACATTGGCCAACTAGGCTCAGGACTAGATAACGTCGATGGTGTGAAGGCCATAATCTTGTACTCTGAATAACTGACAATGTATAAATGCTAACAGACAACACGTGTTCAGGCCCCACAAGCTTTGTAATAAGCAGGCTGCCCTGAGGTTTCAGGGCCTTAATTAAGTTAGGCTTACGTGGACCCTAAACCCTATGTGTGACTGGTGTATGAAAATGCACAGGATAAAGGCATGTGTTATGATGGTATTTGGACCATGTGCTTAGAACACATTGCCCAATTCAGGTTCAATTGTGGAAAACGGAAGGCCCACTTCACACACGAGACTGAGAGCCCATAACCATTACATTTCAAGCACTCTCATTGGTGGAAAAGGCGGAGCCGGTCCAAGTTTGTTTCACACTACCCTTGAGGGACCAACAGAGTATGTGAATGCAAAATGGATGTAAAGTCTACATGGATTCCTATATGGCATCAAATGGATCATGTTTCATGGTCACTTGTGAGGGCCCGGTCACATATGACTTCACACTACACTTGAGGATCCTTGACCACAGTACATGATTTTGAAGGTGTCTTGGGACGGCCTTTGGACACTTTTTTTTGGGCTCTCACGATTTCATGGTCACGGCTCTTGGCCTGTGTGTGAAGTGGCCCTAAGTACACTCACAAAACAAAACGTGATTGAAAACCAACACCTAAACATCTTGTATAATAGAGATATTCGCAAAGTACAGTGGATGAAACCATGGGTTTCGTTCCCAACCATGAGTTCATGAGACTTAACACACTGTCACCCAAGTTTTCTTAAATGCTTAAATTATCATCCACAAGGAGTGGTGTTGGGCTATTAAAAATCGACTTTCTAGCTAGGACGGGTGGACCAAACTAGGCTTTGCATAGGCCAATCCGGGATTTAGGACAACGAGTCCCATGCGCATACCCTTTTTTAGATCAACATGGTCTTCTCTCCCCACTCGCCAGTGTTCAAGATTGAAGTCTTCAATGCCCTTCAAACGCGATTTGGCCCTTCAAAATATATCTCTCTCAAAACAACCCTTCCAAACGCAACCCCAAATTGAAAATGAAAACATCACTTGAAGTCCTCAATATAATATGCCCGCCACAAGAACCAACAAGCGTAAGGCATGTTATTGCGTAATGGAGTAATGAAGTTAGATACGTTAAGGCATGAATATACGTAATGGAGTTAGATGGTTGATTCTTAATTCTTCACATTGTACTGGAAACATGTGCCATATAATTCATGTACAAGTTTAGTATAAGTTTTGTATTTCATTTCTATATTCTTGGATTGACGTCTTGGATTTGGACCAGCCCTTCAACTGAAGGGCTGAAATTTGATAGCCCTTCAAAATGAAACTCATATGAGGGCTTCAATCTTGAACACTGCCACTCGCTGATTCTTCCAAGCCCGTTCCCTTGGCTGTGGTTTTGCTAGATAGTAGATAGGGACAGTGGAAAACTGTTAATCCATTCACACGCGTCACTAATTAGATGACGAGGCATTTGGCTACCTTAAGGGAGTCATAGTTACTCCTGCCGTTTACCCGTGCTTGGTTGAATTGCTTCACTTTGACATTGAGAGCATTGGGCAGAAATCACATTGCATCAACATCCGTGGGCACCATTGCAATGCTTTGTTTTAATTAAACAGTCAAAGGAATTGACGGACGGAAGGGCACCACCAGGAGTGGAGCCTGCAGCTTAATTTCATTCAACACGGGGAAGACTTACCAGGTTATAAACTACCCTAGTTCTCTAGTAGCTTGGGCTTGGGGGGGGGGCAGTGTGTTAAAAATTTAAGGATATAGGTGCGAACAACCATTATTTTATAGGGGGGTATTACTTTCAATTCTCTTCTTTTTTTACATGCTATCAGCCTATCATTATGTCAATTTCTACTTTGGTTTAATAGAAAAATGGCTTGCATTACTTATAATTCTAGATTACCTATTATTCCATACCCTATAGTACTTTAAAAATGTCCAGTGCCATTTTTGATACCCTATATTACTCTTAAGTCCAATTATATTTTTTAGCCCCCATGTTTTTAAAATACCCTATCATTTGTTCGCACGTATATTGCTACTCCAACCAATGACTACGCCCCCCGAGAGCTTGGGCAGAAAATAATTAATTTTAAAGGTGCCCAAATTTTTGGGAAATTAATTTGGTTGAGGGTCCAAATAAAAGAAATAGCATTCAAAGAGTGCCTAAAATCACAATAATGCAAGTGACATTCACTAGAATCCAACAAGTAGCATCAAATCAAAGAAAAATTTGTTGCCAAGCCAAACCTTGACATACAAGTAAAAGACAAACTTTAGGGTAAGGAATTTTGGTTAAGGGAAGCGTTTAGGTTAATCGTAGCCACCATAGATGAAATTAGGAAAACCATCCATGAATTATAGAAATGACTTGGATGAATGTTTAACGTATTTTAAATTGCTTTTGGAATTTTCCCAATTTTAGAATATTTTTTTATGGGCTGCCTAACTTACTTTTGCACTTTAATTAATTATTAAGCAGAAAAGTGCCCAAGCTGCTACAGAGCTACGGTATTTGAATGCATCAGTGTAGCCCAGAACATCTAAGAGCATCACAAACACGTTGTTGCCTCAAATTTCCCTTGGCTAGATGCCAATAATCCCTCTGAGAAGTTGGCCACGAAGAAGATTCTTCGCATAACTAGTTAGCAGGCTGAGGTTGATTCTTCATGCGATTCAACATCCTATAAGGTAGAAATACCCAAAGCGGTTAACCACCTTCTACCCGTGCAGTAGACCGTCGTCAGAATAGTGAAGTGCCATTTCTGAAACCAATCATGGCGAGGCTGGCAACTTCAATGCGTGTACAGTCAGTTTAGCCAAATTTAGTCATGTTTAATGAACTCATGAGTTAACCAATTTAGGTGATGTTCTGTATGGAAATGCGGATGATGGCCCCTCCCCACCTGACCTTAGTAAAGACTGGGTCTTAAAGCTAAAACCCACCATTATATCCGGTGGTAGGGTATTAGGGTCCACCACCAGGTTTGACAAGGATGGCAGCCTGGGGCCTAATACCCGGGGCAGTCTTAACGCCTTTAGTTAACAACTTTCTTCACTCTGCTGGGGAGGGTCCCGGTTCTTGGGCTTGTCGAAGCAACCTTCTTAACTCTGCCTGTGAAACTGAGGGTAAAACTGAAGGAAGATGTGGAGCAGCTGGAGCAGTATGTGTACACCGAAATCAGCTTGTGTAAATGCGCAGGGCCCTAAACCAGCGACCTGACCCTAAACCTGCACCATCAAAATTTCACAAATAAATATGGAAATTCCTAAACCATGTTTCCGACCTAGTAACTGCAACTCCAGACACTTCGAAGCATTGCTGGACAAAATCTCTTGCAATGAGAACTCCTTGATCATGCAATTTCAAAACGCAGGATTGCTACAGGAAGCTAACTCCACTGCTCCAACTGAAATTTTTTTTGAAGAGCATACTTATTGCTATTGCAACCTCAAACCCCAAGCGTTGATCTTAAACCTTGCTTCAGCCATCTATACATCCGATCCAGGACAATTCGCAACACATTCGCAAGAGTTCGCAGAGGCTGTGACACCAAAATGCCCAGCTCAGTATCTGCTAGAGCAGCGACCCAAGTAGGCTGTGTATGCCAAAATTCGCAGTAACCTGGACTCTAAAATGCACAGCTCCCTCTCAGCTAGACCTGCAACCTGACTAATCACATGTGTATCACAATGCTTGACTCGAATTATGTTGGATTTGCGACCTGCAGCTAACCTGAGGTAGCTACAGTAGCGACCTGACTAGTTAATTGGACTCCGAAATGCGCAACTCCCAAAACCCAAGTATGGTGAAAAATCTGTGAAATTGTGTTGCTGAAATCCCTTAAGAAGGATTGTCACCGCCGCCGGTTTCGGTGATTTGGGTTCAGAATTCCGTTGGCCTCTCAATTTCCTTATCACTTGAAATGGCAGTTGAGCAGACCGTTACTCGCCTTCGCCAAGCCCGGGAGTGGGACCTCCCCTCAGTTTTACCGGTAAAGTCTCGCAGGGAGGCGAGATAGCTAAAACCCACCGTTGCCCAATCCGATGCTGTGGTCTGTGAGCCTTAGCAGCGATATAATCCCTCTGCATTGTTAGCAGAGGCAGCAAGCTTCAGCACTGTGACTCCAGGATCGGGGGTTTTAAGAGTGACACGTTTGCCTGCCAACTCAGCTCGGATCCTAATACCAGCTCAGGTGGGGAAGGCCGGTATTAAGGATCGAGTCTTAGGTGGATGCCACACGAACGGCAGGAAATTTGGCAGCGGAGGCTATGAAGGTGTGTAGGGTAGATAGAGCCAGGTCACCGAATCCAGCAGAGTTACCACACGAGCGGGAGGTCGCACGGGGGAGGGTGCAGGGCTCGGCTCTGTGAGGGAAGCTGGACCTGGAGGAAAAGGTCCAAGACTATGGGCCCAGGGCTGCTTCTCCCACAATCCACGGGTTTCCAGTGCACCTCGCCTGGTAGTTCGCTTAACAAAGATTCCTTGCCACGTCATGTTGCCTCCCCTCAAATGTCCTCTTGTGTGGTAATTAGGGGTTCGTTTCGGCCAATCGCAGCTCCCTGTTAGTTCTTCCTACCGGTCGTGTGGCATGGCCCTTAGGCTAAAACCCACCTCACTAAAGTCAGGTGGGGGGCTTTACAGTGTTATGTGTAGGGAGAACCTAGTGAACGAGTAGGGGGTTTGACAACTTTCCACTTTGAAAAATTGTAGAATTTTTTGTATAGGACAAAAAAATATGAAACAACTTGCATTCTTTATGAATCCTTCTCGTCTATCTTGGAAAATTATCTCATGATTGTAAGTCCATATCTTCAATGCGAATCACCTTATTTTCACGGGTTATGGTATTTCTACCTTACTGATACAAAACCTTCGACCCCGTGGAGGGACACCTTTGCAGGGCCTGCACGGGACACTGATAAAGCATGGGCCCACATGGGACACTGATAAAGCATGGGGCCCGCACTGGACACTGATAAGCGGGACACGACGCCTGGGACCCGTCTCGTTTTGAGTTGATCACATTGTCAGGAGCAACGTTCTTAAAGAGACACTGAGAAGTCTCACAAACAAATGACAAGGATTATATAAATATCAAGAAACGCATGTGCCTCTTGGCACTTGCATGGATGAAATCTCATTCCTCATCAAAGAGTTTCTGGCATGCATCACTATAAGGAATGGGGGTCCTTTCTAACACAAAAAGGACACATAAATGACAATGTTTTGGGGCCACCACATGTGTCATGAAGGTTTGCAGCCCTATGAAAGTAGTGTCATCCTGGACCAGTCCTATTTTTGCACAAAAGAGTCTTATTTAAGGCCTTTGACCGCGACAGTAATTAATAATTTAGACGGCCGTGGTAATTAATGACCTCGATCGCCGCGGTGATTTATGATTATGGGGGAATTCCAAAGGTACATTAATTCAATCTCATATAATATGTCTCTTTAAAAGAGATATCCATTAATAAGTGCACTCCTCACCTCCCGAGGTTAGCCATCTATATAAAGCACCTACTTCCAAGTGCCTAGCCACCTACCTACCAAGGTAGGCTAAGCCAAGGGCGGGGGCCAAGGGGTTTGATCCTTGAACCTCTTGGCTCCCGCGTAGAGGCCTTAGCCACTAAGCCACCACTCATCACATGATATATGAGGAGTATTTAAAAGATTTGTATATAGAGGCCCCAAGTTACTCTTCATTTACTGTTTTTATTTACTGGTTTTATTTACTGGTTTTACTTACTGTTTTTATTTACTGGTTTTACTTACTGTTTTTATTTACTGGTTTTACTTACTGTTTTTATTTACTATTTTATTTACTGTTTTTAGTTACTATTTTTAGTTACTGTTTTTTATTTACTGTTTTTTATTTACTGTTTTTATTTATTGTTTTTTATTTACTGTTTTTATTTACTGTTTTTATTTACTGTTTTTACTTACTGTTTTTATTTACTATCTTCTACCTTAGTAGTTAATTAGGTAGGTGACTTCCTTCTCGGTCTAGATCTAGCTAGAAGATCTACAAAAGTAAACAAATTTGTTTACTTTTGTAGATCTCCTAGCTAGATCTAGATCTAGAAGGAAGTCACCTACATAATTAAAGATAGAACATTCTTTCACGGACTTCCTTGCCATTAAGTATTTGCTATTTTAGTGCATTTATGTTAGATGAATGCATGTAATGTCTCTCTTCGACCTTAATTAGTAGTTAATTAGGTAGGTGACTCCCTTCTAGCTAGATCTAGACCTAGAAGGAAGTCACCTACCTAATTAAAGATAGAACATTCTTTCACGGACTTCGTGCATGACATTAAAGTGACACAACTCTTACACATATGTGTAAGAGTTTTAAGCTTTCGCTCGATTTGTGTTGCGGAGCTCAAAAATCGAGCGAAAGCTTAAAATTCCCACACAAAAGTTTTTTTATGACGAGCATGTGGAAATATCCCACACGGGGGGCCCTCCGTGTTAGAGCGGTATGTCATGAGGGACCCCCATTCCTTCTAGTGCATGGACTAAATGGTCTCCCAAGTGGAGGACCAATGACAACCCTTCAACCTTTTAGACAAAAAGTTCCATGGCCCCATCCAAACACTACCAGGAAGGCAGGGCTTTTCCAACACCAAATGAACAGTGTACTGACAGTGCGGATTGTCCAGCACAGGTGTCGCTGGCTGGCGTGCATGTCGCCACCACTGTCGATCTCCTGTCTTCTTGGACCAGTCCTATTATTTAGGGGCTAGGAGGTCAAAACACTGTCATGGTAATCGGTGGTTTACTATGTAAAATTACTGTCGTTGCCCGACATCCAAATTTACACTATGTCAATGTAGTAATTGGCTTTTATTTCAGGGGTGCACGTGCACTAGAAGGAAAGGGGGTCCTTTCGCACACGAGGCTATGACACAAAAACTTTTGTGTGGGAGTTTTAAGCTTTTGCTCAAATTTTGAGCTCCGCAACACAATTCTTACATGCATGTAAGAATTGTGTTGCGGAGCTCAAAATTCGAGCGAAAGCTTAAAACTCTTACACATATGTGTCACTTTAATGTCATGCACGAAGTCCGTGAAAGAATGTTCTATCTTTAATTAGGTAGGTGACTTCCTTCTAGGTCTAGATCTAGCTAGAAGGGAGTCACCTACCTAATTAACTACTAATTAAGGTAGAAGAGAGACATTACATGCATTCATCCAACATAAATGCACTAAAATAGCAAATACTCAATGGCAAGGAAGTCCGTGAAAGAATGTTCTATCTTTAATTACGTAGGTGACTTCCTTCTAGATCTAGATCTAGCTAGAAGATCTACAAAAGTAAACAAATTTGTTTACTTTTGTAGATCTTCTAGCTAGATCTAGACCTAGAAGTAAGTCACCTACCTAATTAACTACTAAGGTAGAAGATAGTAAATAAAAACAGTATATAAAAACAGTAAGTAAAACCAGTAAATAAAAACAGTAAATAAAAACAGTAAATAAAAAACAGTAAGTAAAAACAGTAAGTAAAAACAGTAAATAAAAACAGTAAATGAAAAACAGTAAATAAAAACAGTAAGTAAAAATAGTAAATAAAAACAACAAATAAAAACAGCATGTAAAACCAGTAAATAAAACCAGTAAATAAAAACAATAAATATAACCAATAAATAAAAAACAGTAAATGAGGAGTAACTTGGGGCCTCTATATACAAATCTTTTAAATACTCCTCATGTATCATGTGAGGAGTGGTGGCTTAGTGGCTAAGGCCTCTACGTGGGAGCCAAGAGGTTCAAGGATCAAACCCCTTGGCCCCCACCCTTGGCTTAGCCTACCTTGGTAGGTAGGTGGCTAGGCTCGGGAGGCGAGGAGTGCACTTATTAATGGATATCTCTTTTAAAGAGACATATTATATGAGATTAAATTAATGTATCTCTGGAATTCCCCCATAATCATAAATTATCGCGGCGATCGAGATCATTAATTACCACGGCCGTCAAATTTATTAATTACTGTCGCAGTCAAAGGCCTTAAACCACAACACATTTTTAACACTCATTTGTGCAAAAATAGCACAGGTCCAGGATGACAGTACTGCCACAGGGCTGCAAACCTTCATGACACATGTGGAGGCCCCAAAACACTGTCATTTATGTGACCTTTTCGTGTGCGAAAGGACCCCCTTTCCTTCTAGTGGTGGTACAGATGGAAATTTGTGCCATAATGGAGCCTTAATTAGGATGTCAACGTATATTGTGCGGAGTCAATGTGGTAGGGTCTTAGGCAGGGGCCATCTTCGCTATATTCCGGTTATTGTAAGTACATACATGAGGCCACGTAGTTTGGGGATTTATTCTGTACGGTATATTAATTGGTATTTGTTGTGAATACCTCCATTGGGGTATAATGCGAGCAGTATGTATGTGTTCAGAGTGCATGGTACAAGGTATGCAGGAATTTCCCGAATATTGTCCACATAGTTTATGATTACCATAATTATGTACAAATAACACCAGTGTTTGCATCATTTGCAAGATTTTGTGGACCGCATTTACGACTATAATCCTACTGAAATGCCGTTGTTCCAGCACCCCTATAACATCAGGGACATATCAAGATGTCCATCGTTCAGGCCTCCTTCTCCCTCGCCACTACTGCATGTGGCACATTGAAGGTGAATACGTTCTGCGTGAACGTGCTCCCTGCAAATAGTTTTGGCCACAACACATAGTGGCCTCCTTTGCGCTTCTACATGACCACCTCACTCCCACATTAAGTTGGGACCCCCGCCCCCCAAAATTTGCAGCCGAGGGAGCCACGTTCTTTGGCTGCAGTGTTTGGCTCCCATTCTTGCTGCAATTCACTTCCAGCTTCCGCATGACAAGGATAGTGCACTTTCAGTCGCCATGTACGCTGCAAATGGCTGGAGCCCATGCCCATGCGGCATATCCATTTCGACGTTGTCCTCTCCGACACTACCGAAACGTCTTGTGCTTTGGGTTGGCCGCAGAAATGTCACACACCTGCCACAACCAAGTATAACGTCCATTAGGTTGTCGGCAGCCTAATGATGCATGTTGTCCACGCCTTCACGGTAGAGTTCTTGGGCATAAATTCAGGAATGCGTGTGGGCATTACTATGTGGGGGACACTCCATAGTCCCCTCTTTCCCTCTTCATGATCCTATGCTATCAACACACATGACCTTCACGTCTCAGGTGGCCACCAACGTCCATCACATTGTCAACAGATTTTCTTGACGAATACAAACATACGCACCGTCCAACGCAGATTGTTGCGCTCCCGCTGCAAAACGCCACGTTCTCGCTTCTGTTGCAGACCCGCTCATCTGGTTCCCTCCGTTTTTTCGATTGCGGCACCTGCAGAATTACTTCTTGTTATCCGGGTGACATGTAGTATTTTCGAGACTAGCATGCATGATGTGATAGTACATTGCCTCATTGAAGCACCAAAAACCAAAAATGCGGCCTCCCCTATGCATGGCCTGCACATGCAAGTGTCCTCCGAATCGGCTTGGTGTCATGTTACACCCCCTCCATGGGTTTTCCTTGTTGGGGCATGAAGCAAAGGAAACGTCCGCATTCTTCAGAGATTTCTTCGGCAATTTCATAGTCACTTGCCTGTGGTTGACATTGGAGGATGGTTGCATGCCCTTCACGCACTTGCGCACACTAGTACACATAAGGAAACAAATAAAACTTTGCATCATGATTATCCTTTCGGAAAATATACATATGTTTCGAGTTGTTTAGGGTTTAGGGTCCACATGGTTTCTTCCACACGTGCTGGGTGCGCGCTTTCACACAGGATGTGCTCAACCACTTGCTCGTGTCCTTTCATCCAAAATAGCAACATGCAGCATGATGTTGTATGCATTTTTGACAAAATGTCCAAAAATTCAGATGCACACAGTTCTTGCCATTGTTTGGCATATTTCATAAACATTGATGGCCTATTCTTCAACGCAAATGCCAATTCAGTGCCATCCATGATGATCCCCATGGCCACCAGCCTCCCCAAAACCTTTCCTTGTTCATGCCTCCTTCTCCTTCGCAACTAGGTATCGGATAGACCACTTCACAGATGTGTCGTTTGGGGCGGGCGGCGTTACAACATCATCCAAGTATCGGTTGCCGGATTTTTCATCTACGAACATCAACTCCACGTTTTTTTTGTACACCCTTGTCACCTTCACAAATTGAAGCCCACCCTCGCATAGGGACATTAAAAAACTTTGCTCTGTGCCAGCTTCCGTGTTCTGCATCGGAGATGGGCTGCCCGCAAGCCCTTCCGCCACAGGTCTGATTCCATTGCCAGGGTATAGGACCCAACACTCCGATCCAGCTTGTAGTAGCCCCTGTTTCCATTGGTTCCATATACGTTAGTGCGCCAGGAAAAATGCACACGCTATTTCCGTTCCTACTCAGTTGACAAATATTACATAGTCACATGCATTGCATAACAAGACTTTGGACTTGGCAAACAGCTCACCGAGGAGTGATATCGGGGTTGCACCGGAGGAGGTCTTCTAGCACGTGTTGTGCCCCTTCCCGTTCCCATTGCCCCGAGCTTCGTTGTTCCATCATTGTCTTTGCTTGTAGCACTGTTCCCTCTTCCCCGCCCGCCTTCAGTTGGCACATGTTTGTCCGGTGACAGATTTAAATTCAAATTGCCATGTGATCGCACATCTGGGTCCTTCCCTCGGGTGAGCCTCTATTGTCCATAATCCGGCGAGGACCCTCGTCCTCTCTTGGTGCTAACCCACCCTTCCCCGCTTCCATTTCCAGCACTGGTGGGTGCGGGCCAATCCCTCACAGCTGCTGTGAAATCCTTCCACATCGATCGGCCCGATACCGTTGTTCGCAGCTCTGTGCTGGGACATGACATTTCCATCCTTTGTGACTCCTCCACCAATGTTTCAGTGCCAACGTTTCCCCTTTTTTGCTTGCAGGGGGGCGAACACAATCCCAGCGAGGCTTCACGCACATAGCCCCAGTCATCCCCTCTTTCCTCCTCTGGTGAGCTCTCAACGTTTATGTGCATTTCCACATTGGTGTCCAGACGTTGTGTTTCTTCAATGTAGCTGCCAGGTTCGTCAAAGGTGGGTTCGTGTCTGCGATCGCAGTTGTCACGGCCTTCATGCTCGCCAAGCTCGGTGCTTGCATTCGGAGACTTCGGGGATCCCTCCACGTGTCCCTTCCCTTTCCAGGTCCGCAGTGCACCTGCGTTTGTTGTTACCTGCTCACGTAGTCTCTCAACCTCGACAGTCATGTCTCGCAGCTCGCACACATGGTCGCCAAGTTTCTCCATGACGTTGTGCACCCCTCTCATGTCGTCCCGCACCCATGACATGTCAAACTGCACTGTGAGAATCACCTTCTCCAACGATGCTAGCTTCTCCATTACAACTGCCTGGACATCATTGATTGCCTCTATGGATGCCTGCAATGTTTTCATTGCCTTCCCCATGTCCTCCGGAGCTTCGACAGCCGTTGTTTCCATCTCCTCCTCTCCGGAATAACCGGTGCCATACGACGAGCACTCCTCGACATCGTCCGTTCCCACCTTCTCTGCCACCTGCGTCCAGTTCCAACAATCACAAAGTGCGAAGACGGGTGGATTGTTATGTGACAAGTTCCATGTGTGCGGTTTGCACTACTTTATTAAGAAATACAGTCACTGTAAACAGCGCATGGCCATGGCACACCTGTGCCGTTCATCAACTCCAGGGACAACAGTTGAGTACTGCAGCCTACTTTGTGTATGTCAGAAAAATGAGCTCGACACCTTACATCATAAAAAAAAATTCTGTGAAACACCTATATTCAATTTTGACTCACCGCCCCGTCCATTCTTTGCACCAAAGAGGTGCGCCCTGTCTTGCTGTTTGTTTGCACCCTCGACCGTCGGTTTGCCATTTCTGCGGATTCCTCTTGGCAGGCCTCCGTGGGCCACCATTTGATAAGCGTGGCCCATGCCTCTGCGGGGCAGTTGTGATGTCGCTGTGAATCCCCATACTTTTGCCAGTGTGCTTTCCAAACAACACGGGACGTACGCAAATGGCCACTCAAATATTTTTCAACTTTCTTCGGGTCGAGCGGAGGATCAAACTTGTACTGCGCATTCAGCTCTCTGTGAACCATACCTTTCTCAAACATGGTGTACTCTTTCCAACCCTCTTTTCTCAGATCGAGGAGTTTGTATGCCACCTCTTTTGCTGCAGCGTGCCACCTCGCCTTCAAATCTGTTTGCGCTTCCGGAAATTTGATTGTTGCTGGCCATCCTGTGGCCAGTGAATCCTTCATCTCCTTTGCAAATGTTGATTGCGCCTTCCTGTTCATGTTCCTCGTCAAGTTCCTTGTAGAGACACCCTCACCACACCAGCGAGGAGCGATGCGGGGAAGACGAAGAATTTGCGCAACCAGTAAAGGAGGTGAAAGATCGGTGAGGAAGTCTGAGGGACTAGGGCAGGAGCTGCGGGACCAACAGGGAGAGGACCCAGCCAAGAGACAAGTGGCCAGTAAGCTTGAGGGACTTAGCTGGAAGCCCAGCGAGTGGATGGTAACCGGACCGAGAACGGGAGCAGCCACTGGGAGCGAAGAAGACGACTGGGAACGGGAGCAACCACTGGGAGCGAAGAAGACGACTGGGAACGGGAGCGCACTGGGAACGTGAGAGCCCCGAGAACGGAAGCGCATTGGGAACGTGAGAGCCCTGAGAACGTGAGCGCACTGGGAACGTGAGAGCCCTGAGAACGTGAGCGGACTGGGAACGTGAGCGGCCATGGGGGACGAGAACGGCCGAATGGAAGTAGGACCAGTTCGAGAAGCAAAGGGGCACGAGCGCATTTCCGTGTTTAGGAGCACATGTTAAATAGAATTAGGATGGATGGAAATCCAACTAGGTGATATGAAAAGTTATGTAGGTAGGAAGTACATTTCAAACAATATAGATTTAGGAATTTAGATTAAAACTCTAAATTCAGACTATGAATTAGATACAATGCTAAATTTAGCTGAAGCTAACATTTACAAAAATCCACAAAAACCTAGATGTGAAACACTATATAAAGAGGCCAACTTGAGGGCCATAGTACACTTCATTTCATCCCGAATATCATACATGAGTGTCCGGACCTCGGACTTTGTTGAGACGTGAGGCATGAGCGTCCGAACGTCGGACTTTGTTGAGACGTGAGGCACCCGTGGTGCAAATAAACTTGAGAGCTAGGGAATTAATTTGAGACGTGAGGCACCCGAGGTGCAAACTAACATGAGAACTTGAGACGTGAGGCACCCGTGGTGCAAATTAACTTGAGAGCTAGGGAATTAATTTGAGACGTGAGGCACCCGAGGTGCAAACTAACATGAGAACTTGAGACGTGAGGCACCCGAGGTGCAAACTGACATGAGAGCATTCGCGAAAGCAAGGCAATCACACGCGGCCTCAAGATTACCTACGACTTAGGGAATTGTAGAAATTACTTTGCGGCCGAGTTATGAATTGAAGGAAAAAGGTGTAGGCGTGCACGTTCATCGGAAACTTGGAGGATTGAGATTTCCCATATTAAAATCTTTTTTTTGCATTTACGACCTATACCAAAATTACACAAAAATAAAGTAACGGGTTGAGGAAAGGAGAAAGAGGTGGCCAAGTGGTCAAACAAATGAGGCAAGGTATATGGGCACGAGAGGCCGTCAAATCCGGAGTGGACACCTAAGTTGTGATTACTTTCACCAAAGTGACTTCGGATTTGAGGGAATTGATAGGTAAGGACCACTCAATGGAAACCTAAACTATCAAGTGCCTAGGCAAGCAAGAAGAGATGAATCTAAAAGTGGGCTAAGCCACTTCGCCATCAAATCTCCTACCCTATCCACATATAGACTTGGAAGAATTTGAGACAACTAAGAGGGACACTTGGGAATTTAGGCAAGTAATGACCGGAAATTATAAATACCTTAGGAATGTGGGCAATTATTAAGCAAGCCCCTTTTGAGTGTTAATCGGACTATTGTGTATAAGGAGATCAACAAGGATTCCATATCGTCAAGTGGATTTCCAATCAACCTAAGTATTATCGATTTGACAAGAGAATATACTTACCTCTTAAAGAACTTATGCAAGGATCTCGAGGATTGAAAATAAAATAGACTGAACAGGATTCTAAAGTCATTCAAACCATGAAAGCTAGAAGAATGTTTATGGGATATGAAACATAAGAAAATATTCTTCTAAGAACACTTAACCGTGACATTAGGATTCAGGGGAACTTAAACTTGCAAACCTAGGTCAACTACTCCTTGAAAAAATCAAGACAACATTATAAGAATACATCATATATTCTAAGACATGCAATCACCTTCATGGAAATGAAAACTTAGCAAAGATCTAATTTTGGTGGGAGTAACTTCCATGTAAACCGGTTCAGCAGCGGGTTACACCGTCTAAGGCTGAGGGTTGAAGGTGACCTCGACATTCCTTCTTGTTGCCGTTGTGCTCTTTGGATTGCATGCAAGGTCGGATGTACTACGCATTCCAATCTTTGGAGGCGTGCACAGGTCCACGGTCTCACAGGGGCTCTGAACTTGATTAGAAACAGTCGGACCGCCTATCTGTCGTTCGCGCACCACATATGAGTAGCCTTCAGGTATAGCCTCTCCATCCTTCAGCGCCAATAACTGCGGACTCGTTGTGGTCCTCGCATGGGGGCTCGACTGCCTGGAAGAGACCTCCCAACTCTTGGAGTTGTCAGCTTGGGCCCTTGAATGTGCGGACCAGGGCCCCCCCTGCCTTGCTCTGCTCCCAACCTGTTGTGTGGCGAGTGCCATTAGCATTCCTGGCAGTAATCGCACGTCAATCCTACACACTTCGAGACAACATTGTGCACATTCATAACAACATGCGTGTTAGGTACCGTTTGTGTGTGCATTTTTGCCTATGTCTGCAAGGTGGATCACTGCATACTGCAACAACTACACACTGCAGTATGGCAGTGGCCATTGAATTTGAACACACAAACCATAGAGAATGTAACACACAAAATGACGAACGCGGTTGAGAATGCTTTCTTGGGGAGGTCTTCCTGTGCTGTGGCCTGCCGTGTTTGGCGGAGCAGTGGGCGTCGTGGATGCCTTGCCCTGCACATACATTGACCACATGTAAGGCGCCATGCCATGCATTGAAGGACTGTTTGTACAACGTGGATATGTGCAGTGCCCACCCTCGTGTAAGCCGACGCTCCAGAGGACACCTGCTGGTAAGGGTTCCGCTCCATTGCCAACAACACACCTCCCTCGCCCTCCCCTTCCGACGAAGCTACAACTCTTAGGAGCCTCCTCGGCACCTATCTGCGAATGCGCCTGTTTGACATGGTGACGGACATCCAAGCAGATTGTCAATGTGGTTAGCAATGCTCATGTCGTGCAAGCTGCATTACTTGCGACAACCATCATCAAACACACGAGTCCACAAATCATCAACTGGTCACTTCATGTTACTGCCGTGCACAACCTCACGCCATTGCCTCGCATGACCTTCCTACCATTTCCATTTGGGCATTTCACCAGCAAATTGAGAAAATGTCTGTCGCGCCCAACTTAAGCGACAATGTCCCGCCCTTGCCCCTCCCTCATCTGCCCATGTATGTCTAAGCAACCTCCGTCACCACAGACTGACCCCTATGTTGTCATCAACATGACCATCAACTCTGGTACTGGATGTCCCACAGTGGACCTCCACGTGGGTTTTTTTTAACTCGCCTCGATTTGTACATGATTGCTGGTCCCCTTCACATTTGCGCCGGGCGTGTAGCATACAACATCACATTTTTTTTGGCATATGCATCATGCCAGGTCATGTTGTTGGACTTCTACGGTCTCTAATGCCATTACAGTTTATGAATGGCCACGCAAATTAGATATGTGGTCCTCACAAGCCAACATGTGGTTCATATTCAAGAACACCCAACAAAAAACATCTCGTGCTTTCAGACTGGTCTCTGCTGGCAAGCATGATGCGTACTTTCACATACCATTTCAGGGTGTGCATTGTGGAACACCATCTCCCATCCACATGACGGGCTTCGATGGAGGGTGACTCAAATGGATTGCAGTTATAGTACATGACAAACACCACAACGCATGGCACACTATCGCTTTGCAAATGTGTTCCTACTGCGCCATGTGCTCATCCATAATTACGCAACCCACATGGGAGGCTTATGACCTTGACACATACAGTCATCCTATCCATATTGGCCCAATCGGCTAGAACGCGAAACAACTGACAAGAACTGTGACATTCAATTCCGAGCCTCCGGATGGTGCGGACCGAACTTGGGGATGGTGCAGGTGCACATGCCTTTCGTGTCAATATGTGGTCCCCGCACGCAGCAACACTTGGTCCTCTTCTAATGGAAAGAGTTGTGCAGATGACAACCACCTCCAAGCCTAACGATTCTTTCAAATACAAGGCACTTGTATGTGGCAGAAATCATGTGGTTCGTGCCAGACAACTAGCCACCGACCATGGCTTCCTTTCAGATATTCTCCACGCAACTATCAGTCCACAACACTCGGAGTCGCAGTTCAATAGGACAATTGCGGACATTTGCATACATATAAGAACCTAGAAGTCGTTCCTCCACAAGCCCCCGAATATTTTGGGAGTGAGAGTCCTTTAAATATGCCAAGGAGGACCACTGGTTGCCCTTGTGCCTGTCGTTGGGTTTCGTTCACATGCACCAGGCCATGGAAGTTGGGCCACCACATCTCCCAGTACATACCTTATGCATAGCTAAAAATCCCATGCACCACATCTAGGCAAAACCTGCAACCGTAGATTGTGATCTCGGATTTGAAGAAAATCGGGGTCAACAGCGACGTGGGAGACATCTTCACTCAAGGGATGCTTTCCTTCTCCCTGTAAAAGGAAAAAACATAAGCAAATGCCTCAAGCGGTAAGGACTCCCGCTATGGCAACGCTCTCAGCACTTGGCACCATCGCTGCCTCTAAGTATGTAGTCCTCCTCGTCACACCCCCTGCACTTATCACAGGAACAACCTAACCATTTGCATAATGGAAGTACCGGCCAACCGCCGTTGGCAAAATTCAACTTCAGACACAACATTAACAACGGAATTGAGCATCTGGTAGAGGTTATGATGGTAGTAACTAAATGAGAGAGAAACAGAGAGAGGGGAACACAAACAAATATTTCATTAAAATGTATAAGAAAGTAGGAGACACATAAATTCACATGGAATGGAGAGATGTTGTGTCGGCGATCGCAATCAAAATTCGGCAATCTCGGTTGCCTTCCCAAAGACGTCAGTTCATCACCTCCCAGTCTATGACATTCCGTTCCTCTAAAATCCGCCGTCGACATTTTCGGTGACACCGCAGTGCCCCGCATAGCCGACATACTCACATGCACCTTCACTTCCAAGGACGTCGACTGCAAGGCTTCGTCCTGCCATAGTGCACTCGCCACCGTCCTCTGCACGGAACTCGAGATTCCGTTGTTGTTGGGGCCTCCTCTTCACCTGCCGCCAAATTTGTGTGTCAAATCTTTGGCGTCATGTTTGTCCGTTCCGCAATCACCGCTCCAATATTCAGGGGTCGCTTCCAACTGACCGTCTTGCCGTCGGCCATAATTTGGGTGTGGCATTGGT
Organism: Polytrichum formosum; assembly: GCA_964035585.1. Taxonomy (NCBI): domain Eukaryota; kingdom Viridiplantae; phylum Streptophyta; class Polytrichopsida; order Polytrichales; family Polytrichaceae; genus Polytrichum; species Polytrichum formosum. The sequence continues at coordinate 31,874,531 of OZ037941.1, read as the reverse complement.
GTACAATTTTGTTCACACACAAACACTCCTCCCCCCAAAAAAACAATGGCGAGGATCTGCACTTGTATGCGGGAGTTTGCCAACTTCAATGAACTATATTGGCTCATTCACAAGATTAGCATGTACATAAAATGGAGTGCGTGGGCTGAGATGAAAACATCCTGAGTAAAGGAGTGACTTATGCGCGTGGGAGTGTCGCACATTTGGACGCCTCTTTCACCCGCATCCTCTATAAGGATTTCCTCACAAAACTGTTAAACATCACTTGCGACGGGAGGAGCAGGCATTTGCAATTCATGAATTGCCACAAACACAACTCATTTGTCGCAGGTTCATATCACAAGCACAATTTCCACATTACGGCGAGGATGTTCTTTCGCCGCTCATTTCAATTTCTGGACATATAACAAACATTTTCTGGTCTCGATCTTGGCCATCTGATCGTATACTAATTGACAGGTTTTCTTCACTACGGGGTTTACTATAGACCATGCCAGACAACAACAGACAGAACGACAAGTGGAACATACCGGGGATCACGGACTGCACATGATCAACCACACCTTTCCAATGACGCCGGTGGATTCGGCCCTCCTGACACAGTCTTCGGAGGCACGCGTTCTGCTAGGGACCGTTCCGATGCGCCACTGATGTTGCTCCTCCGCACAGGCTGACACCCTTTCTCTCGCGCACAACGACAATAAAAACTCTAACGGAGCCAACCACACCGTCATTACACATGGTCCCTCGTCTGAACTACACCAAACATTGAGGAATACAAAGTTGCCACTGATTTGAGATTTGCATGCGTGCCACGTCCGTGATTTGGCAACCGATTTGGTGACACCTACCGCAAACATGCAAAGGGATAGGTCTTGTTCTACTCATCAACGATCCCCATTCATTGTACAAAGGCAACCCGGCCCCGACACATAGCCATCCCCACTATCGCGAGCAAATGTCAGTGATGCATTATTTAAGTAGTTTCATGAAATTCACATCGAGGTATCTTCTTCTGAAAATAGTTAGTAAACCAGAGGCTGAAATAAGAGACTGGGACTGGCTGGGCTTCAGTGTCTATTTTGGTTTATGGAACCTTGTGATATAATAAAATCAAGGAAATTGTCCATGTGGTCAGCTTTGCAAGTCTTACCCTGTTTCTGTTCAGCATTTTGTTGGGACTTTTAAAGTATTCTTGACTGTGTAGGTCCAAATAACCTGGGCTCACAAAATAATATCTTATTTACTCATGTGGGCAAGTGGGTGGTCGAATAAGAAAATTCAGTCAAAAGATGATATGCTGAAACACCCAACTTGTCCTCCACCATCCAATGAACATGACAACTTTATGAGGCTTGCCCACAAGAAAATAGTACAATGTTACAATGACAAAGGATTGTCAGTAGGGAGACAAATATTCATGCCTCTTTTATATGAAGGTGTCAAAGTTTGGGATATCAATCATCACATACTTCATGTTCAGTTTTCTGAATGGAACTAAATCTACCTTGAACGGATGAATGGGGTGAGATGTTCAGTGCAAGTTCTAATGAGCTATGGCTGTGTGTCCAGGTTGAAGCTGAAGACTTGGAAGAGGATAATGGGAATGTGGAGGAGGAATTTGATGGTGAGTGTCCTCAGTTTCAACTTTTCCCTTGAGATTAGAAGCCCAGTATATGCAATTTTAGTGGTTCTAGAACAAGATCATATAATTTTTTTTGAATTCTGTAGAGGATCACTTGCTCGTAAGTTCATTCATCATGCTTCTTTGGATGCCTTTAGAGTTTTTCAAGTGTTGATGTTGATAATATGTGTTCCTAAAGCATCTGAGCCATAAGTAGCAGCTACTATGTGCTACTTTTTAGAAGTATTCACTTCTTTTATCAGCTAACATGTTAATATGTAAATTGGATATTGTAGGTGAAGATGAGGAGGAGGCAGTTGGCATAGTGCTGGAGGTAGAATTCTCTGAGGAGGTGGGTTCGTAAAAACAAAGCAATAGGGTGTTTCATATCGGTTGGATGTTTATGCACTGATCTTAATGTGGTGGAGCTCATCTTCGCAGTATTTGTAGTCCGTGTTACCATCTCAGTCTTTGTCTGTGCTTTCTGTAGGAATGCTATATAATGAAAAGTAAATATTCCTAATTACTGTTTTTATATGGAATCTAGTTTGTACAAAGAGTCTGATATTTTTTTTTATTCACACATCCAAATCAAAACTGTCATATTTTTGTTATGAAGATTTTTAGGTTCAATTACTAATTATGTTGATTTTTGATTATGTTGATTTGCCCTTAAAACAATGAAATGATTTTTAGATTAAGTTCTAAAAATCAAAGTAATTGTTATTAGGATATTTCATCTTCAATATTGTTCTTTGAAATGGGTTATGGATTAAGTTCTGTGACCCAAAGTAATTGAATGGTATTCATGGGTAATCTTAATCTTCATTGTAATAGTTGTTGGAATCTTTATATGCGAGAAGTAGATAGAAGTTTGATGTTGAAATTTATGTTGTTTTTGTACAGGTGTTTTTAATACTATGGGTCATAAGAAAAAAAAACAAAAGATCTTACATGAAATAAAAGAATGTTTAGAACTTTGTGATAGTTGTAATGTACAAGTACCTGTCAATGAAAAATCCATTAGTGAACATTATAGTTCTGAAAAACATATTAGAAAAAACCAATTATTTATTTTATATGATTATTTTCTGAAATATAGTTTAGATTGGGCATCAACGGGTAAATCTTATTGGTGTAGTACTTGTAAAAAAGAGTTACATGTAAATAGTGAGGTTTTGATTGCACACATTCAAAAGTATCATATTGAAGAATATCATGATAATTTAGATAGTTTGAATATTGTGCTACCTACTCACAACAAAATTTTAGAGGTTGACAAGATCAAAGTTTGGATGTGTGATTTTCCATCCACACGTGCATTATTAAATGAATACTTACTTTCATTTAATGAAATCACTAGTCCACTTGGTTTAATTGAAAATGGACCAAAACGAAAGTTATTAGGTGATTTACGGAACTCTGTCTTTAGTCATTCTGAACTCAGCTTAATCACCAAAGTTACATCTTATCTGGAAAAACAAAGATCATATGTTCAACGATCACAAAAAAATGGATCAACAATATGTGCGTTTGGCATGCGGTCAGCATATGGTGACACTGGATGGTAAGTATTTTTTTTGTTTTTGATGGTTTGTTTTAATTTATCAATTTTAGTTTATCAATTTTTTTTATCTAATATTTTTTATATGGCAGGTACAATCATAGAAACAAGCACTGCTACAAGCTCAGTGAAGAGTTGGCGTCATTTATAAGTATTAGGTTATCTAATTCTTTTCCAAGTGTTTTTAAATACTTAGAATCAATTAGAGTTCGTGAGGGTATTGGAATCACGGAAGGCAACATTGGAAAATCACCTTTTACCAGTTTTTCAATTACAAGAGACTATGACTGCAAGCCTCATTTGGACCATGATGACTATGATTGGGGTTTTATTATTTGGATACAAGAAGGTAATCATTGGAATCTGATTTTGGTTATTGTAATTATAGTGAAATTTGAATTATTTTATATTTTATACTATATATTCTAATATGTGATTCTGTTTTTGCAGAGTTAGTTGAAGATGAAGACCATCCGGGTTTTTTTGCGATGCCTGATATAAAATGTTTTTTTTATCCCAGGCATGGTGACGTTCTTTGTTTTAAACCTAAATTCATACATCATTGTACTAGACGATTAGCAAATAAAAATCAATTAGGTTTAGCATTTTTTTAAAAGTGTTCATTATTCAAGCAACTTGGTAAAATTATCAAATCAGGAGAGAGCCAAGAGAATATAGACTTCCAGATGAAACAAAAGAAATATGAAGAGGAATATTCTTCTGGTCACATGACACTTAGTATGTTTCAACATAAGTAAGACCATGGATTTACCTAGTTTATGTAGAAACGTTCTTTCTCTCTTTCTCAAGCTTCGCTGTTTGTGGTTGGAAATTTGGAGGTAAATTCATCGGCCACCAAGTCGACAGCAAGGTAGGTCACTTTTCATTCTATTCCGCTCATAAGTTGAAAAAATTTCATTCTCAAATAACCAAAGTTTGTCGAATCTGGTGGAATTTCAAGGGGGGTTGAAGTCTCTAAAATAATGAAACTACATTGTCGTTTCTGGTATTAAAGATGGAAAATGTTTTCGAGGATTTCAGAGAAACTGCCGAAATGATGAATGGGGGGGATTTTGTAGTAACAGATTTGAACAAGCGAGGTGAAGAATTTTTGATGTTGGGCTGAATAGTGACCTCTGCCGGTTACTGTTGCAGATTGGCTTTGTCTTAAATGCACACACTTTTAAATGTCGGTAGGTAAGAATTTCCTAAATTTTTTTATATCACCAAATGCCGCTGATAGCGAGAGTCAGGAGTGAGGCAAGGATTTGTGAATTAAATATATGTCTTTTACATTAAACGTCAGCATGGTTGCACATACAACTCTGTACTACAGCAACGAACACAATTAGTAAAGGTTTTGAGGTGCGGCATCAAGCAGATTGAGAAATCGATTGACTTGAATGAGTAGAAAAAAAGGGACACGTACCGTGGTTGTAGGCATCTGGTATGGATGGAGCCATTAGCTTCATAGAAATTTATATCTCTTATTGTTGGTAATTTGAGCAGCTTATTGCGGAGATATAATGTTTTCGTCAAACATAGAGCTATAATTTCTCCAAGTAGGATGTGGATGCTCTGAAAGTAGGCTTTGGTATTTCAGTAGATTTCGAAGATGATACATTTTGTGGTTTGAGGAGCATTCGATTAGTCAAGCTGGGGTTGGTTGAAAATGTCAAGAATTCTCTACTCAAATTAGCCACCTACGCAAGAACTCCGAGACCGTCTTTAGTGGCATTTTAACAAAATTCTTGAGTTTGGTGGTTGCCTTTGCAGAGTTGTGGAATTGGAGAAGAGGGGAGTGTCTCGGAGATGGAGGGAGTGGACGGTGCTCACATCTGCACAGCTTGTGGGGTTCAGTTCTCCCCAGCTAAAAAATTGCCCGAGCTGTGTCCCATCTGCGTGGATGATCGTTAAGGAATTCCTAGGTGCTTGCTGATTTTGTTACCAACTCTTCATTTTCTTAAACTTGCAGTATGAATAATTGGAATCATTGTGGTATTTCAATTTTTTGCACATGTTTAGTAGATACTTTCTGCTACCTAGGAATACCTTACATTGAAATCTTAAGCAATGTGAAGGACGTTCTTTTTTTTATTCAAGGCTCAAAATAAATCCTAGAATCAAGGTTCTTGATGACATGCGTGAATGCCAAGCATAGTCAAGTGGCAAGCTTTCATAATCCAATGCTCATTGCTACCTATCTATCTTCAAATAAAGCATTCTACCAAGATTCTCCTCCTGCACCCAGAAATAGGGAAAGAATAAATATATATGCTCTAAATACAGGTCTCAACCTTACTTTACTGAGTATTTTCCATTTCAGGGACAACAAATTTGCAGATACTTGAAAGGACCACAAGTTGTAGGAATACATATGTTTCTCATAGAAAGCCATGACAATCAAAACTGGCATTTGATGCTATACGGTGATCAAAAACCACTGCAAAATTGGTGGTGTTGACAATGGACAGCCTGACTTTACCCCGTCTTTACCCATTTAGGTTTAATATACTGATTTGGTCATACTTGAATTTGATCTGACAAACAAGCTTTGTCATTATCGTGTTGCTTTAAACCAGGCCACATTGAAAATTAGGTATATGGCATACAAGAGCTGATATGAGTACTAGCTTCTGACATTATCATCTACATTATAAACAACATTTTAAATTAAGAGGCCTTTTTTTAATTTTAGATTGAAAACCTATTTTCCGGACATTGTGGACCAACTAAAGCCACAAATGTAAGCTCAAGAAACAGAGTGATCAATATCATATTGTCCTGCAGTCTTCTTCAGCCACCACTGACGAAACAATTTTATATGAAGCACCAAATGACAATGAGTTAAGGAAGTTAGTCACAACTCAGCTACAATAATCCTTACTTTGAGAAATACATTTGACCATTCTATTGAGGTTATTGTTTTCCAATGTGCTTGGTGTTTCTTCACTTGTCAGCACCATTTGGTTCAGCATTTCAAAATATACATCAAAACCGCAGTGCACCATAAGATACAACACTGAACATCCGAATATACATGGAAGCCACAAGATAAAACCATTTCACAAACTTACAGTTTCTACTCCAAAGCAAGAACCACAGTACGTCTCATTGTCCTCCAGCCTGCCCCCTGCCTCTGCAATGGCTTTTCTAGCTGCAATACCAATAGATTATTATTATTTGTTTACCATATACAGATTAAGAGATATTATCATTTACCTATCTTTCGATCTTTGTTTACCATATTCTCTTCTACACTAAAAGATAGGTATATGGTTAACAATATGAGATGAGGTTTGCTCTCAGACTTTAATAAACCTGAACTTTATGGATTTACGTTCACCTCTACCACTATCCTAACCTAACGACTACATTGTCATCATCAAGAAGTGGGGGCTAGAACCATTATGCAGCCAATTTGTGTCCTGGTGGTTTAAAGAGTCAATTTAAGAAATTGAAAATGAACAAGGGATCTCCACAAAATTCATACCCTGGGTTGAATGATGGCATCTGGTTTTGGAGGCTCAATGACACCCCTAGCAGCATTCAACCTCTTCTTGTGGATGTCGTGTTTCTGATATCATGCACCGTGCCAGCCCCACTAGTTGCTAAGGATATGATTACAACAACAACCACAATTACATTGACATATACAGAAAATTATCCAAGAGCTGTAGATTTAAAAGAAAGTCAAACATATCCTACAACATTCCTAATCCTCGCATGAGCATAGGAAGTAAATTTGCCACTTGCCATAGTTCAGGGTTCTTTCATTATCTGCCTCCGGGCCTGCAATAATACTTCATTCTAACATCAATGCATAAAATCATAGAGTTGCCTTTACCCTACACCTCAGTATGAGATTCGAGATTGCCATATGAGATTCGAGATTTAAGATTTAAGAAAGTTGAGCTTATGTAAATTAATGTGGGCTTCCATGAGTCTTTATGGTGACTTCCTAATAGGTTTTTTAGTATGGATTAATAAACTTAACCCATACATGCTTCTATTTCATTCGTGTATCTCTTTTAGCTTGGGCAACAATATTTTAAACTTGCAATAGTCTTTGTCACATGCGATTATAGTCTTCCAATGGATTTTCATCATATTAGGGTTAGTGTATTCTTTAATTACAATGAATTAATGCCATCAATCATAAACTAAATTGCGATGCTAAATTATTAATTCTTCATGTTAATCCCCTATATCTTCTTCTCATAAACTTTATCTCATTCATGGAACATCATACACATATAACACTAGAGGTTGTAAATAGTAAATAAATAATAAATAAGTAAATACACGTTACAATTGGGCTCGACTCGTGTTCGAAAACGTGCCTTACTGCCGGATTACACTATGGACCATGAAGTTGGAGCATGGAATAGGGATTTTTCGAATGGTCCGAGATCATGGTCCAACCATCATGGTTGGACTTCAACGAATTTCAAACATGAAGAATGACCATCCACCAAAAAGCAATGGTGTTCATATTTTAATACATGTCCACCCCACCCGTCCCATGTGTGACGTGGCCCTTCGCACGCCTGGGCCGGCATGGCAGGTTGCCGGCGGAGGCACCCCATGCCTGCAGGGGCAAGATTCGCCTGATGACCGGGTCCCGTCAATGAAGCCAACCCCTCCGAAACGCCCGTGTCTTGTGCGACGTCCTTTGCACACCCCGGGGTCGCATCCGATCCCACTGGCTGAAGACATGGGGAAGTTCTAGCGACAACGGCCCTGTACCTCCACAACGCGCAGCGTCTTCTATCCTTGGGTTGAAGATATGCACAGGCCATGGTTGCGTCATTGGTAGGTTTTTGTTGTTGGATGGGCACAAGAGGTGAGACGTTGTGAAGCGATTCATGTAGGAAACACGGGTGCGGGGGCCACGAAGCCTCAAAGCTTAACCACTTGTTGATGCCGTGCCTCACGTTTTCTCGGGTTGTGTGCTGTGCGAGGAAGAATGGATTCTGGAAGCGACGATGGCCACCACCGCCAATGAGAACGCCATCTGGGGATGCGCACTCAGGATTTGTGTGCCTACAACAGGGGGAGAGGAGGAGTCCACAAACTAGTTCGGCAACGTGGAGATCGACGTCGGACTGCATGTAGCTGGGATGAATGCCAATGTTGCTCATTATGGCGTTCGTTTCGATTCATGGATTCCAAGTTTAGATGCGAGCAGTGTTGGTACTGCCATTCGAGTCCTCTAAGGACAGAGACCGGGTTATCAACCCTAAAACACAGGCGGTTGTGTCATCCATTCAAATAGCGTCGGTGAAAGAGAGGGGCCATTGACAGCGGGTGGGTGGAGTGTGTACATGAGGGAGGAGAAAAGGCGGCGTGACTCATGTACGAACCTGAAGCAAAGGGCGCAAAGGAGGTATGTACCGATGAACCCTGTCGAAGGCACAATTCGGCAAGTTTGGGTTGTGTCGGACTTTCTCGAGTGTTGTGGTCAAGTTACTCCACAACGGGGACTGCGATCGACGGCCATCACTCGCACTACTGCGTTCACGCACCGCATGCGGTGGGAGGGTCGACATTGTGTGAGTCTTTGTTGATGGGATCTGAAGAGGTTTTTTAAATTGTTCGGTATGTGCACACGGGTTTGTCGCTACTCGGAATTTGTGTGCATGGGAGCCAACACATTGTGCATTGGAACCTGCTTCGCACGAGGGATCTTTTCATGCACGTCTGTGGGGGTGCTTGGCCAGTGTATTTGTGATGTTTTGTGTAAACCACCATGTGCTTTTCCTATGGCAACGGATCTCGATTGAAATTGCATATGATTCCTTGAGTCCATTGTCCAAGCAACTCCTAAGACCATCTGTGAACATATTCCTCCTAGTGCTTCTACGTACATTTAGGCGGACATGTTTTTGCAATGGTGAGACATGCACGGTTTCATCTAGCAGTTAGGTGTGTCAGCATCCGATCTAATATTTGTAGAGGCTCCTTGGACGTTGTTGCATGTGATGCAAACTTTGCGCCACAAGTATCGAACTCCTCATAGCTGTACAAGCAGGCACAAAACATAGCGCATTGTATCGTGGCTGTGGTTACAGACGTCACAAGTCTTTTTAAGGTGGCACGTGTGCATCTGTCCCAACAGTCCCCCGTAACTAACACCTTGACCATGTGCCGACAGGTTGCAGTGAAGCAACCGCAGATTGTACAGGCCATACATTCGGGTAAGTATGTGCTCTAAGTTCTTCGTTCAGTGTACAGCCACACCCTGCGGCATGAACATGGCATGTTCATCGCAGTTCACGTGGGTTTGGATATTGGAGGAGCATGTAAGTGCGTTTTCAGAGTATATGCCACGACAACATGCCGTAGTGTGTATGTAGGCTATCAGCTAGTGTCTTAGGGTTTGCATACTAAGTGAATGAGTCAGTATATTTGTATCTGAACATTTGTGTGAGTGGCAACGCACAGACGTGGTTCTCCACTGGCTTGGGCATAGTTGGCGTGGAATCGGGGTGCAAGAATCTCGATGGCAGCAGAAGGGATGTGCACCACTGTGGAGCACGACGACATGCACGGCCCGATGCCTGGAACGCCAATCATGTGATGTCGAGGTGTGTGGGTGTCATGTTTGGCACTTGTCATGTTCTCTCACCTGCGATGAGTAAATGTAAACCAGAAGTTGGATGTGCACTGGCAGACCCACAACGATGCGACCCCAAAAAGTTGAACGAATATTGGTGTGTGTTACTGGTTAGATGTGCATATGGGAAGTGCAAGCTTTGTTCCTTTGTGAACTAAGGCCCATAGGTCATGGACACGTGTGGCTGACAGGGAGGGGGTTGTCCAGTGTCTTGTGTGCAATCGATGCCATGTTGGAGGTGCAAATATGTGCGGTGCAGCAGAGGGGCTGTGCAATGTTGTGGAAGCAGAGGACCGGATTGGCCCGGGTATTGGCCATATGAAGTTACAGTTTTGAGGTACGTGTTCGCCACGCATGTTTTTTTATGTTGTCCGACTACTACTCCCTAGATTCAGACAACAAAGTGGATCTGCATTGGCAAAAGCTGAACTAAACCCCGGGACAAATTAGTTGTTAAACCGGACCCCCCCCCCCCCGGCCGATGTAGTTGTGGTTGATGGAAGTGCATGATGTGAGGATGGTTCAAGGGAGCTCCGTAGGTAGTACACATTTATGGTCTTCATAGAAGTGGTTGTGCAGTGCCATCTGCATCATAAGGGTGAAGGCGTAGCAGTTATGTGGGAGCACACGACAATTTTGTGGCCACCAGTCCAGTAGAATGTGTAGTGTTCAGGTATGTGGGTGTAATGCCTTGCATTTTCCATGTTGTCATAATAATACCTAGTACATAATAATCCCAAACTGCATCTGCTTTGGCAATTGCAGAACACAACACAAGGGAAAAATTGATGGGAAATGGGACCAACCCCCCCCCCTCTCTTCACATCCATTTCGAGTTATTGGAAGTGCATGTTGGCAACATCTTTACACTGAGCGGCATAGGTCACCCTAAAGTGTGCTCGGCATGGAAGTGCATGTCAAGAGGCATGCTCATGATTTGCAAGTGGGTGCTCCCTGGGCCCAACATGTCTTGAACTTTCAGAACTGCACAACCCTTCTGCTCCCGTCCACAGGGTTGCACCCCACTCCGGAAGATTGTAAATCGCAGTGTTAGCATTCTGGCATGGTAGGAGGGGAGAGGAGTGGTAGGAAGGGGGATGAATAGGAACTGTGCCAAAACACAATGTAATGACACAGAGGACACTTGCAAAAACTACAACCTATATAGTGCCCAAGAAACCGGTTATAATACATGCTTGTATCGTTAATTGGTATTTGCGACCACACCGTGTGTATGTTTGTATTGTTTCCGTTATAGTGAGGTTATAATTGCGCAGTGAGTACTCGCACCCATGTAAAATACTATGTATCGGCACAACATACACGACTGCTCCCATACAAAGCAAAAAGCTTGCTATACGCAACAGAACGGAAATTATGGAATACAAACAACCAAAAAGTATGTTTATCAATACAAACAGAAATGGAATACCTTCCGCAAAATACAGCATGTCACATACGTAAAACCCAGGCATGGATTGAAGGAGTCTGCAGTGAAACCTGCGCCCATTCAAGCACGCCACGGTATGATCATTAATGTATTCACATAAAGTCAAATGCGCCAACTTAAATGACAACCTAATTTCCTGAGTTTGCGTGCATACCGTAATTATATATGTTGGCACTGCAGTTACCACAGCGAGGACAATATTTTGACAAAGGCACACAAAGATTGTGCGTTTTTTTAGATTTGCTGGATTTCACCTAATTTGGGCTTGCATTCTGGGTACTGTAGAAATATATGACACAGTGGGCCCTGGCTGTCAGGCCCGGGTGTCGTGGAGACCTGCCTTCCTAGTAGTGAAAGAGAGATGTTCAACAGTTCTAAGGTACATGAGGCAGACGTGTTGTCATCCAACACTTTCGATGATGAAATATTTAGTCCAAGGTTGGAATTTGGTGACCAATATCATGAAGGTGGTCAAGCACCTTCCAAAATTGCATTCAATCTACACTAGTGTGTGCCATGTGTTGCCTCATGCTAGTTTATCGACATTCCACATTATTTTGAGTATTTATCACCACCACAACTACATAAAAAATTATTATTTTACCTTTGTTGTTGTATGGATGAATTAACAAAGTTATCAGTTTTTGTAATCTAACACTAGTAGAAAACTATGCCAAAAAGAACTACAGCCGAAATTAGTTGTGGTTCTTTTGACAAGCCTGATCTGCAGTCGCTAAATGACTACAATTTTTTTTTGGTTTAGCTACTGAAATTTTAGGGATTTTGGGGCGTGTAATATGCCGTTGGAAAGGTCTTGGAAATACATTTCCAACGGTATATTATACACCACAAAATTCCTAAAATTGCAGTCACAAAACAAAAAAAGAAAAATGTGTAGTTGCTTAGTGACTACAGATTAGGTTGGTCAAAAGAACCGTAGCCGATTTCGGCTGTAGTTTTTTTGGGCATAGTTTTCTACTAGTGTAAATTTCACTCAAAGTAATTTGCATGTGTATTAAAGAGGCAATATGTTTGCGCAAGCAACCTAATTGCGTATATCCATGTAGAATGTGATCAATTTAGCTCTATTATTTATTGGCTACATGACTAATCCATGGGCAGAAGAACCTTGAGTTTATAAATTCATAGCAAATTTTCATGAACTCAAAAATGGCATTTGGATTTCTGCTATCTCCTCCACACACCGTTATAAGTAGCTCAGAAACATGAGAGTTGAAGATATCCCCAAAAAGGCTTCAATCTTTAAAACATGTGAGAAGAATGTCCACATAACATTATTCAGATCCATATCAGCGTTCTGTGGGACTGGCAGTATTCTGCGGAATATTCCCTTATATTTCCCACATTCAGACTGAATGTTGTTATGCACTTAAGACCCATCTACCTAATATAAAATACCAACACAATGTACGCTTTGTCATACATATTGCCAAAAAAGTTCATTTCCAAAATATTAAAGTCAACCACAAGATGTGGTTGAGTGAGGAATTGCTTATGACAACTTTGTGTACATACTCTTGTTGCTAAACTTTGTAACTTGGTATAATCTCCATCACATGCACTTGCTATACTATAATATAGCTTGATTAAGAGGTTTATTAATTGATTATGCAAGAAAGAAAGACTAACCATGTTTTGATGTACTTAGCATGTGTGTTTAGAGTCAGACAACTCCAAAGGAAGAAGTGGGTCAAATAACCCAAGAAAGAATGGTGCACAAGGGCTAAATAACCTATAAGGAATTGTGCACGGGAGTTAGACAAATCCTAATGAAAGATCTTTGCATTGGAGTTCAACAACTCCAATTGGGAATTAGACACCTCCCTTTGTAAGATTTTTATGTTGGAGTTAGACAACTCCTAGTGGATGGATGTTATTCATTGGAGTTGGACAACTCTCAATGAATAAATGAATCTAGTTGGAATTAGACAGTTCCAACAAGAAGAATAAGTGAATCAATCAAGTTGAATTAGACAATTCCAACTAGAGGATTGTGATTGAGCCAAAAGATAGAAGATTCATAGTAGAACCAAAGATAGAACTATGAATAGAAGACTTTACTACATGAGGAATAGAAAGTAAAAGTAGTGCCTTTCGGCATAAAAGGGAGCTCAGGAAAGAATTATGGTTGGTTGATGTGAGCTCATAGGCAATCACAATATTGTGTTTAAGTTGTAAAGCTTTTGTAATTTACAAAGTTTGAAAGTTTGCAATACTAATGTAGTGTCTCATGTGCATTCATGATTGAATCTCCTTTTTTGTGCAAAAGAGGAACGTGAGATATACATGGTAACCAAAATGCATGCAACACATGTATTACATAGGCCTTGATTTCTTTTGTACTTACCAACTCAATCTAGGGAGAATCTTTTTTTAAGTAAAATATAAAAATCACATTGGACAACCAATTTGAAACTAAGGAAGTACTTTGTAAGGTAAGATGGTGCTAAAACCAATAGCCCATTGACAACCAACACCCTAAATCTTGCATTAATAAGTACATATTGATTTTGAGAATGTCCATCATCCTTAATATCATTTCCAACACCCTAACATCATGTCCCATATTGGTTTTGGGTCATCTACCAATAAACTTTTATATATACCCCTATAACTTTTGCATAGGGATTTCAAGAAAAAACATACTTTGGTGTGTTGGAATAGACATGTGAATTGCTAACAATGATCATTTATTATTGTTGTTTGTTGTTGTTGTTGTTTTAACACCGTCCGGTCTGAGATGACCCTAAACTACCATGTGATAATGGAGAGGTACCCATTTCCGAATGGAGTGGTTGGCAGTTCAATTCCTGTTGTGAAATCTTCTCTCTACTTGACGGAAAAAAACTAGCTAGGTAGGTAGGAAATCAAGAGCCCACCCACTGCAAGGTAGGCAATAAACCCCACCTTAGATCAAGAGAATTCTTGAGTAGGGCAGGGCCAACAGGCTCAAATTTACGTCGGATTGCCCAACGTTGGTTATTTATTTATTTATTCAACAACATCCATCTTAATGATAATGACATCAGGGTCCCAGCAGGTGGATATGGACAAAACCATCTCCTTTTGTAGCAATTTGTTACGCATGTGTGCTAAAGCATTTGTCTAAAATCACACATGATTGTAACAGAGTTGCAAAAATGGAGTGGCCAGACACATGCCTCCCTTATGATTATCATGGGAAAATGTACGGCTTTTGTTTTTGTTTTACACTTGACAGTTCCATGAGGGCAAGGAAAGCACTACACTCATTATCCTGATTAGTGAAGGTGGTATTAATTCCCGAAGCATGCATTATTTAGCCAATTCTCAAAGTTATTGAGGGCTGAATTTTTTATTGAGCAACACTATATTCATGAAAATATGCTCATTTACCATACATTTCAAGAAAATCGGTGCATGCTCTTTAGGTGTTTGTAGCACGATATATATATATATATATATATATAGAAACACATCCTTGTTAGTGAATATTGTCAAGTGCCAGTACTTTCAGTAGACAATACTACTATGAATAATATTTTCAGTGAATGATACCGGGATGAAACAATGCTTCCTAGATCTTTCGGTGACACTAATTTCATAACATGAAGAAATTTAGTATCGCCTACACTAATTTAACACACTCAATATTAGCTCTCCCTCACTAATTGGGATAATCAGTGTAGAAGTAATACCAATTTTGGGTTTTTTTATGGCCAAAAATTATCTGCATCACCCTACTTTTCAACTACATTATCATTGTTGTCATGCAACTTACAAGTTTGTTGTCTTCAGATGGTTACTAATTTGGAGGGTCTTTTGGCGAATATGAGCAGCTTTCAGAGAGGATTTTGGGCATGATTGGTCGAGATCAGGGCTTGGGGAGAACCGGCGGTTAGTTACAGATGAACCGGTTGAGTTTGAGAAATAACCGGTTGAAGTTGGAGACTTCAGGAGAATTACCGATCATTTTAGAGGAATCTATAGAATATACCTTAAATGAATAAAGCCAAACTGGAAGATGTCAACATGTAACCGGTTGGATTTAGAATCACTAGGATCTTGACACACTATGCCCAAAAACTTCCCGGGCACTGGTCGAGATCCTAGTGTTTCCCACACCAACCAGTTATATGTTGACATCTTTGCAGTTTCTGTATGAAATTGAGGAATATTCTGTAAATTCCTCTAAACGGAGCGTAGTTCCCCTGAAGTCTTGAATTTAAACTGGTTGTTTCTCAAACTCGATCGAGTTCATCTGTAACGAAAAGTCGGTTCTCCCTGTACATCGAATATGCACACTTGAATGATGGTTGAATCGCATGTTCCATGTGAAATCTGGATGAATATGCAAGGAAATGAAAGGAAAGTGCAAGTGCGCTTGTAACTTCTAGATAAATATGTAAGGAAGTTAGAGGAAAGTGCAAGTGCGCTTGCAAATTCTGGATAAATATGTAAGGAAGTTAGAGGAAAGTGCCGCAAGTACGCTTGCGAATTCTGGATAAATGTGTAAGGAAGTTAGAGGAAAGTGCTGCAAGTACGCTTGCGAATTCTGGATAAATGTGTGAGGAAGTTCGAGGAAAGTGCAAATGCGCTTGCGAATTCTGATCCAAATCTTACAGACTCATAGAGGACCCACATTGGTTTGTAAATTCCCGCCCTTGAGTGTCAAGAGGCCATGCCACTTTTTGGAGGCACTTTGACCTTGAACATTAAGTGGGCCAAGAGAAGTTTTTACGTTGAATGTTGAGGAATCTAGAGATAGGACGAAAGCAAGGTTTTAGTCATTTCACCAAATCATCTTTGACAATGTAAGATAGTCAGAAGGGCCCTATCCCGGACATTTGAGCACTAAGATATGTGGGTGGTATTCGGTTTGTTTTTCTTGTTCTTCATCTTCTATTGATAAGGCTTACGTTTTCAAAGTTACGTTGTTTGCAAATCTATGATGAAATATCAACAAAAAAAAAACTAAATCGAGAATCGGATCTCCTTTTATTTACTTATGGTTATTGGAAGTACACGTTTGTAGATTTTTTTTAATTAAATTTCTTAATTGTGTTCGCTATTGGTTGTGAAGTGCTTGATAAGGTTTGAAGACGTAGTCCAATCTCTTCCAAACATGCATCTTTATGAGTTGGTTCTTTGATCCTCACCTAACCACACACCAATCCAATACAGGTGTCCAGTTAAAAACACATGCATACCTTACAATCCCTTACCTAACCCAGACAAATTATCTGATACATTATTTAGTTTAGCAATCATATTATAAGCACAACAACATTAACATCACATGAATCATAGCATATCTAATTTTATAGAAATATTCAAAATCACAAACTTCAATTACCCTTCCTAGTCACATAGCCCCCCCCCCCAAAAGGGACAGTTTTGATCGTTGACATTTTGTCTCCTTCAACTAATAAATTGTATTTTGAGTCCTTAGAACTTCATGTTGAAGTACGTAGCTGCCCACTTTGCAAGAAAAGTAGGTGTCAGAATTGGGGTCACTAACGGAATTGGGCACTTTTACCATAAAAGTTCTCAATCCGTGACATGTGCTTTTTTGAATATGAATACCCAAGGCATAATGGAATCATTTAGAATCGGGTTGCACCAAAAAAACGAAATCATTCCAAAAAAATGCACTCTACTTGATTATATATATAAATAAAATTATACTTCTTCTTCTAAATGAACACAAAGCAACAATAAAACAACGAGACCATACTATCATTTTTTCATTAAAAAATGAAGAAGTACATCCAAATATACTAATTCAACCACTCTCAGTGGGCAATCCTCCACTGAAGAAATTTGGGCACCAAGGATTGTGAGCCAAGGCCGGTATCTTTGTCGCTCCAGAAGAACGGTGTTGGGGCAGATCCAAAAATGTCAATAAAGAGTAAACCGATTATCCCAATTAGTGTGGGTTATTATTTGGAGTTACACAATGCAATAATGTCTTATGCACATTATAGAACATCAATGACTTTGTTGGGCAAAATATTACATTCACATTAAATAGTTATAGCGTTGTGTAATTTTGAATAATAGCATGCACTAATTGGGATAATCAATGTAGCTTCTCACCACAATTATATTGTTTTGTCTAATTAGTGTGGGTTACCATTTAGAGTTACGTGTTGCTACAACTTTTTATTGAGGGTATCATTTCTTACCCAAATAACATAAGTAGTTAGTGTGCATACCAAAGAATACGATTTAACTTAGTTGAAAAAGAAACAATAATGTCAATCAAATGTTATAGCAACGCGTAACTCCACATGGTAACCCACACTAATTAGACAAAACAGTGTAGTTGTGAAAAGCCTCAAGCTTCAAGTTACACCTATGGAGCTCAAATATTGCATAAAAGCATAAGAGTAATGTATTTTAAAACTAGATTTGCTCAAAAGTTGGCAGATAATAAGTTGTAAGAAATAATATTGATAATACATAATAATACTCAACACTAGGCTCTTGCACCATGGTGCCAAGAACAAAGTGGGTATAATGCCTCTTTCATGTTGGGGATGCTTTACACAATGAGAAGTTTTCACCAAGTTGGCTACTATTCATTCTACCACATAAATCAACAATTGAACAATTTCAAGCTTGTCCATAACATTACTCAACTTATGATTGTGTTCATGGGCCCCGCAATAGATTCAAGAATAAAGCCTCCGGATGCCGGAATTCCAGTGCTTCAGACTGAATCTAAAGTCCATGCAGTTGAACACAACTCATCAGTTGAGTAATGTTATGTCTCACTTGCAATTTATAGGGTTTTATATTATTTAACTTTGTCAATGGTGTTCCCCAAGGTTAACATGAGACACAATGACCTATGTAGTCGTCGCCAAATTCGCTACACCAAATATAACAATTCGTGAGTGTGGGAAATTAGTGAAGGTGATACTAAATTTGTTTACACTATGAATGAGTGCCACCAAAAGATCTTAGACCTAGGACTAGTAAGCATTGTTCATCTTGGCACTTGGCATGAAAGTACCGGCACTTGGCACTATTCATTAAGCGTATCAACACTTGGCACCATTCACTAAATGTATCGGCACTTGGCACTATTCATTGACAAGCATGTGGCGCGCACTAACCACAAGCATGCATTAATTTTCTTGAAATCTATGGTAAATGAGCATAGAATTTACCATAGTTGGTGAATTTAGCGTCACTCAGTAGCAACTTTAGCCCTCAATAACCTTGAGATTTGGCTAGATTGTGCATGTGACTTGAATTAGTACCACCTCACTAATTGATATATTTAGTGTAGCTCCAAGAATCATGATGGGGATTGTGACGGGGTATCTAGGTCTACTGTGCTAGATTTAGTGCCACACAACATGCTACTCATTATTATCTATAGGGCCCCCCTTTTGAAATGAATTGAACTGATATTGATTTTAATTCCAAGAAGCTGAAATGGCTAAAGGGAATGAAAGTACATTAGGATGGTTTCAAACGAGTTGATTCTCTAGAGTGGTGGAGTGTGGTAGCCTCCGCAAGATAGAGGCTAATGTCAACTCAATGGTTCAATTGAAAAAAAGACTTGAGGCTCCCTGGAACTACATTCTCAAATAGTGATGGAAACTTATCTCTAATGGGGTTATATAGGGGACATTTCAACACAAAATGTATCTCATTTTTAGCTACATTATAAGAGCAAAAGTGGAAAAATTTGGTATCTCTAGAGATAGGGATAGTCGTCCATCGTCCAATTTCAATGGCAAGTCTATGCTTTGAGGTGTGGTAGGCAGTGATGAAAGGTCCTTTAGAAAGGGTGCTAAGCCTATAGGCTTAGTAATCTTATGTAGATGAAAGAGGCAATAAGTCTACTGTAGACGGTGGACCTTATCTTGTTACGTTTGTTGTAGGTTTGCTACATTATAGTACTACTCAGCTTGTTCAAGAGGTTAATTTATTTATGTGCATCTACAAATGTATTTGAAGAAGCTATGATCAATCCCAAAAAGTTTTGGAGCTGAACCTTGAATTGTTATGTATTATCAAAGCTCATTGACAATGAACCATAGGAAGGTCAAATAAGTCCTCCCCCAACCCGATTATTTGATGATTGAACCTAAAATGGCTAACAATTGTTGGGCATGTCATCCAATCTCGTTTAAGCACTTGAATTTCTAGTGTCCGTTTTCAAGCATGCACCTAACCACCCACCACTCAAGTATAGGTGTCTGATTAAGATAAATAACCAAGTTAGGCTTGCTTTGCTTAATTGGTAAGCCTAAGTTGAACTCCGTCAACATACCCTTAATGTAAGATCTTGGACACATGAGTAGGACATCTGACACAATAGGAACACTTTGACACACCAACTTGCTCTTGCGAGCTAAGGATAATGAGGGGTGAAGGTTGTTGTTATGTAACCTTTTCAAGATTGTTACCAGCACAACTCGCTTCAGATGGTATGATGATCTACTACCATAGTAGATTTCAAACCTGCCCAGTGGAAGAGAACCAATGGTAAGGAACCACAATTTCCGTGTTGACTACTCAATAATCTTGGACAATTATACACAATTTGTTTATCCAAAGTTTGGAACTCCAAAGTGAACCTGCCAAAGACATTGAGAATCTCATTGCCAATGGTAGCTCCCTCCACTCTGTGGTTTCTTGGGTTAATTAAAATCCTCAAATGGGTTCCCTCTGAATGGATATGGAAACAAATTGACCTTATTGAAGGTGATGATTTTTTGGGTAAACTTGGCTATGTAATTGGTCTTAGTGCCAAGGCAAAATGAGCAAAGTCTTTCAAGAATGGGACCAACTTGATCTCGTCTTCAAAGAGCAAAAAGGACAACCAACTTTTATGTGGCACATCCAAGACCAAGAAAATCCAATTCTTTCATGGGCAACTCAATATTGGTGGTGTTCCGATCGGTGGTTGAAACCTCAAAGCATTGCTTTATGGATTGCAAAATCCCCATAATGGTGTAGAAACTTTCGGCAATGCTAGGAAGCACTTTGGAAAATTTCCCAAAATATCTTGGAAAGAATTATCATTGGCATCAGCCATGGCACTAGAGGAATAGACCCAACACCAAAAAGAATGGGATTGCTTGAGACATGCTTAGAGGAGCCACGGTTTGGCACATTTGGTATGCTAGATGTAGATTTGTCTTCTTTAGTGAAAGCATGGTAGCAAATCAAAATTCATCATAGGATGTCGAGGGACACGATTCATTCAAGCATGGCTCACAAGAGTCATATCATTAAATTTGCAAATGCAAAAAATCGGGCGGCTCTTGAAGCCAAATTCGTTAGCATATATGGTGCAAGAATGAGGTGTATTATTAGGGCAACTTCTCCGCCCTCCAATGAAAGTTATCCATGGTTTATGGTTCTGTATCAACTTGATCACTAACCTCCCAATTGGTGAGCAATTTTTCATGGGAATCACTATGTTCATGAGAACTATTGACATTAATCCTCAAATGGTGTTTACTTCCATAAAAAGAGTTGTTAGCACTATTTTCTTTACTCACAAAACAAACGAAATGAATTAGAAAGTTCAAATTCCTTAAATATTAATTTTCAAAACATTAAAATTAAATGACTCATAAGAAAGCAAATTGTATCATTTCTATTTCAAATTTGGCATGTATCATCAAGGTGATTATGTGTGCATGATGAATTATTTGATACAAAATGTCATCTCTGATGAACTAATTGACAAGTTTTGAGTTTTATCAACAACTGTTGTTCACATACAGTACTATACATGTGATCATATTCTTTTTTGAGTTTTTACATAAATCATAACTTTTTATAAGATGAACATATTCACAAAATATCCAAGCAAGTTGACGTCATCTCCATTTTATGAAGTTCTTCTTAATATTCTTCTTTAAAGATGCTCATAAAAATTCTCATGACCTAATATAAAAGGTTCAACTGTATGGATGTATTCTGACTTTTGCTTCCTAAAGCAGCTTGCAAATCTCACCTATAACTAATCCTGAAAATACAGAAAACCTTAGTGGGAGTAAGGGATGCCTTCTTCAAACAGATGTGACCCCAGAATTGGTCTACTGAGATTAAGTTGGGGTACATCAACCATAAACCCAAAAGATTTTGGCTGTGAATCCTAGGCCATAGTGCACTGGAAAAATTTCACTCAATACAATGTAGAAGACCGACAAAAAAATAACCCAAGTCACAACAAGGCAGACCAGTATGACATTGACTGGAAGCCAGGATGCTTGTGTACCTTCGACAATTGTGTGTCCAAAAGTGAATTGTTCCAAATATATGTAGAAATCAGAATTCAGGAGGGCAAATCACAAGTCTGGCTTGGATCATGAGCGACGTAACATCAAAGTGCAATCCTTGTTTTATGACACTTGAACACATACATTGGTCCTTTCATCATACATGTCAACGACCAAAGGACAACCACTTGCACCAACTTCATGTACTTCAACATAGCTATAAATTGTGCACAAATGATGACCATAAATCAATGAACTTTGTTGCATTGTAGATTAAATTGCCAGGGACAGACTGCTTCAATACTTTGGCATGCAGGTTGCTGAGGCTCCACCATTGACCACTAATAATTCAACTGGGCTCCAATCAGAAGCTGATTTTAATTACCTGCTCTATCCATAAAATTCTATGTAGCCAGAAAGCATGCCTAGCTGGCAGACCATCATGATACAGCCAAATGCAGAGAGATTGCCTCAAAATTTTACTTTTTCTTCACTCACTTTGACATCAACCTCTTTCTAAGTAGAGGTAGTCTCCTCTTCCTAGAAAGGTCACCCTACTGGAGTCTCAGCAGATTCAAATTTACAAAATTAATTTACATCATGGAAAAGCACTGATGAAACAGCACTGATTACACTCTATCCATTTGTTGAGGTTCTCACCTAAATAAAGCATCAATCAGCCAGAGACTTCAATTATTTTATTCTCCTGCGCTGTAACAGCTTCGGATACAGCCCTTGTCTCCCCAGATGACTTCATCTCACCCAACATTTCAACATCCACCTTCTCTGTACTTCCACCATGCGTATTATTACCCTCTTTGGTAGCTTTACTAATTGCTGTATCATGATCACGAATAAATCCCTTAATATTTTCCTGCTCCACAAGGAGATTTTCATAACGTAATTGCAGCATGCGCTCTTTCTCATTCTGCTCCTTCACAGCATCTTGTAGATTCTCAATACGGCGGGGTGCTGCAAGCTGCTCCTGAGAATGTAGTGCCCTGAAACACTCAAACTCTGTCCCTAATGTACCCATCTCCTTGAAGGTTGCTTCAATTTGCCTCCACAACGCCTCTGCCCGAACCTGGCAAGGATAACACAAAACAAAACTTAAATGCAACCCTCAAAAATTTGACATGTATTGTAACATCTCCAAGAGAGACAATTTTAGGTTTGAAGGCATTAGATATTTAAAATAAGAGATGAATTCGCACCTGATAACCATGCGTCAAAACTTTCACTTTGTGCTCCATTCGAACAGCTTTACGAGTTTCAGCTTCCATGTGCTTCTTCACAACCTCAAACTCATGTTGTAGAGCAGCAAGTCGGTCATTTGTACTAGCCACACTGACCAATCCAAAACTTTCCCGACTAGGGAAGTAAACAAGATCATCCACACAGCCATCACGCGCCTCTGCATAGTCTTCTTCAGAGGCATCTTCATGGCCCATTGCATTTTTCAGGTACCTAACCTCCTCTTCTATCAGCCGTGCAGCCTGCACCCACAAACCAAGATAAGTATTAAAGTGAAATGTGAAAATATATTCCAAAGATTCATATTAAAAGAAAGCATAGCAAGTCTGCATTGCACATGAATCCTTTGAGTATACAAATACTGACATTATAACAATGTCTAAAGGTCAGTGGTGGCACAACAAAATATATGGAACCAAAATGGTTGATGTTCTGAAATGGACATCTCTAGTTGTGAGTATAATGGGCGGGTGCGGACATAAAACAGGCACACGAAGTGGAGTGGCTGAAGTCGACCAGAGTCCACCTATCAACAGCCACTTGCCATTTTATGCCCAATTCAATGTCCACCATTCAATGTCACTGAGCATCTTGAATTTCAAGATTCAGATTCAATTCACATTATGCACATGATTAATACACTAAATTGCGCTGGCTGCACTGATTTTGTATTCTCCCACCCATCAGAAGCAAGTAAACTTTTAGAAGCATCCATTATAGGTTCACACATCTTAGTGACATACAACAAAATCACCAAACTCCAGTTATCAAGACTTCGTGACACATGGAGAAACAAGACAATGAATGCATGAATTTGTAAACGCACATTTTGTAGGTCTTCCTCTTCAATATCGTCCAAAGGCGATGCAGCAATTTGTGGCCTTGCACTGGAAGCAGATCCTTTCTTCTTCTCCTTACCTGATGCCTCTTCTATAATGGGATATTTGACTGCATCATTCTCAAGTAAAGCAACCATTTCTTGCCTGATACCGGCATCAGCCTGCTCTATCAAAGTGACATGTGGGGCTTTTCCATCTTCATCAAATGGAAGACTGTTCTTCAGAGCCTGTAGTGCTGCTGGAGGTGGTCTAGGCAGCGCTCTCTGCAAAACCTTCGTCTGTTTTCTCCAGAGGGCCAGCTCAGCTGCAGCTACCTCTTTGCGCTTTAATGTCAGTGCATCAGCCATATCCATTTCCATCTCATCTCCCTCATCTTTCTCTTCAGTAGGAAGATCTGGTACTACAATCTCATACTCATTTGATGGTGCAGGGAGCTCCCCTAATGCTGCACGAAGATTCCTTCGTAACTCCACCTGTATACAATTCACTCCAAATCAGCCAATAATGTTCTGTATTGATTTCAGCTGCTCATTGCAGTCAGCAATCAGTACAATTATGACAAAGCAGAAGAAAACCTAGACTGGCATCAATATGACTTGTGGTTGCAGGGACAATACAATGGAGGCCAAGATAACCCAACCTTGTAACTTATAACAAGGAATCATAGTATTGCCTCCAAGTGTACCAATAAATAGATGATACCAATTCCAAAGTACTGACTTACAGGATAAAGGAAAACTTCACAAGGAGCCCTGATGTAAAGACAAATTAAGCCATGACCTTTCGTTGACTCAATCACAAATACTACTCTTGCTCAAGTGACATTTGTCACCAGGCTACGGTAAGTTCATATATTCCTCTTCTTAGAACCATTGAACCACATACAAACTACCAAAATTGAAGAGTAAAAGATACAAGTATCTCTACCTGCCTCAACTTCTCTGCTTTTGCACTTTCCGAACCTGGAGTCTCTGAGCCCTCATTGATGTGAAGATCATCACGAATTGGAGTTCCTTTTGGAATGACTGAATATGATGGATTTGACATGCCCGCCGCAGGTGTTCTTGCTGGCGTTCCAGATGGTGTACGCAGAGGAGTTGCAATAAGATTGGGTGTTTGAATCTCTTTCTTCTTTGGTGTAACTCCTGTGAAATCAGAGGGATGCAACTCTGGATTTTCCCCACCAAAAAGTGGAGTCTGGGTTGCACGAAGGCGTGCAAGATTCTGAGCACAAGCAACAAATAAGCACATTTCAGTACCTTAAAATGTTCCCTTATACCATATACACATTGTGTTAAACTTGGTTGAACTCGTTCCTAATATTGACATAAGGTACTCTTCTGACTTTTGCTGCATTGTTATTCTTGCAGTATGGTGATGACAAAAGAAACAACCTTGCAATTCTCATCTTTTAAATGGTGACAACTTCATACCAATTGTCAGGGCAAAGAATACATTTTAAATACATTGCAAGAATTCACACATGCCCAGCCCAATGCTGAAGCTTGAATCAAAGCATACCCAAATCGAAAAGAAACCTGCCATAATATATGAAGTGCTCTTACTGTCCTTGAATGTGAAAGAGTACTCACCTCTGCCTCCATCATGATTGCATCTCCTTTGCCACCAGGAGTTCGTTGAGAGGTTGGCAATGGAGTCATCCCAAGTGGAGTTCGAGAGTAGTTGGAGAGCAATGCTCGGGTTACACCACTGCCCTCCTCTGCTCCAGCTTCACCAGCAATAAAATCTCTAGCGTAACCCATCTTTGCAATCTCTTCTAGCTCATAGTCTGATATTTGTGGCTCAGGTAACATTAGCTTGGACCGTTTGCGCACAGCTTCTGGATCATTTAGCTTGTTCACCTGTCAAAGCATCACAGAAATATTTAAGGCAGGGGTAAAGCTACATATGAAAGACATGTGTCATGTAGAATAGTGGATTAACACAACACTAATTCAAACAATTAATGCCAAAGAAATCTGAGCTTTAAGTACCTAGTCTTTCAAGAACCCATGGAGAAATTTATAATAAACAAATTTTTAAAAAAGTGTCCAATGTGGAGGAAAACTTAATAACCACTTACTCTCAAAATTTGGGTCGGTTTACCTCATTCATTCATACAAACAAAAGAATCTATATAACAGCCAATTTAAGACATTCTAGTTTTCCTTAGGCCATACATATAGTCATCAAATACATTGACAGTATTGTGTCTACATTTAAAACATATTTAAGACTATTACCAAGCTAAGCTTGACAAATCTCTATGTGACCTCAGAAGGTCCTCCCATTGCCTCAGTAACACTATTATAGTGTTCATGAACTGCAACCAGTGCCATTAAGATCATGAACAAAACATCTTCAACGTTTAGATTTGGTAAACACCAATATGACTACACAGATATCTAACCACATTTTGGAGTCATATTTTGAATAACTGCAAAACCTAAACAAGGAATACTAACACACATCATTCACCCATTTTTTAACACAATGAATGACATATATAATGAGGATATTCCAATGGCTGTGAGATCTGTGAGCCTAGATGCTGGGACTTTTTAACAGATGTGCCCAGGTCCCCCACCATAGATGTGAGTAGCTAGTAGGCAAAAGTGCCTAGCCCACCATCCTACTCTAGTAGAACCAGATGCTTGACCTCAAAGCAAAAATTGCAACTCCTTACAGGTATACAGCAAATATGCATTCGTAATCTTGGATTGACAATGTTTGGATATTAAATGCATATAACATGAGGACAAATATATACCTGCATCACGGCGGCAGGAGCATTTTTGCGCTGAGCAATTTTATTTCCAGCAACATCTTGTTTCCGTAATTGCGCTTCAATATCAGCACGCCTCTTCCCCTCTAATTCTTCAATAGTTGTAGGGAACTGAATCTGCTCCATTGGTCTATCCTCTTGAGTTACTTCAAAGAAACCAGAAGGGGGTTTCCTCTCAAAAGGAATTTCAGCATTGTAATCTATTCCCTTTTGTTTCCGTCTCCTCTGCCGGCCATCAATACCTGCAGCCTTTAGCTCCCTCCGCTTTTGCAAGGATGCAAGCCTCCTTGCTTCTTCAAGTTGTTTCTCCCTGGCCTTCCTTTTGGCCTTCTTTCCTCTCGTATTGGCTAAACGTGCCCTTGCTTCAGAAAGCATTTCCTTCTCATCCTCATCCATATCAACAGGGTCAGGCCTTGCAGGCTTGGACTCAGGATTTGGGTCAATTTCTCCTGGTCGCAACTTTCGTGGATCATCTGCAGGTTCATAATTCTCATCTCTAGCACAAGCTGCATCCAACAGTTTCTCATAACGCTCTAGGCATTGTGCTGGAGTGCGGCCAACTATAGGAGAGATTGTCCTCCACTGAGTGGGCATAAGCTTTGCAAGATGTAACAGCTTCTCATCTTCTTCTCTAGTCCATTCTGTCTGCAGGGACCAAATTCAAAGCTCTTTAAGTACACAATATACCGAGTTTCTATGTTTAGCAGAAAGGTTAAGATAAGGCACAAAAACCATCTCCAAGGACAGCAGTTTAAACCCCTATATGAAGCAGCCTAACATTTAATCAGTGCAGACGACGCTTCTCAGTTCTCTCAGTTCTTAGTGCAACTCGTAACTCTTGTCCACCAAACAAACACAGCATCTTCCCTGTGAAGCTTGAAAGCTTCCAGCAGCACTGACCATCACCAATTTTTACGCCTAATAGGCTTTAGACCAGTGAACTCTATGAATTCATGTTTCCATCCCCTTTTTACCAACATGAGACCACCCTTTTTGTCATGATCTTATAAGGTGTGTGTGCCTTAAGGGGCCACTTATAAGGTGTGGTGCTCTATTTTTTGTTTAAATTGCCCACTCAATCTCTTTTGGTGTGAGGTCCACTTTACGGGCACACATGGTGCAACTGCCTGTATATTGTTATGTGGATCAAAATTCTCCCCATTCAGTATCTCTTAGAAACAGTTATACAGTGTTCACAACTTCACATACATCTATATTCACATCCTTGACAGGCATTCCCTGAATAGAGTTTCATCATAACTGCTTATGATACTATTCAAGCTTGTCATAGTTAGAATCTTATACACATCTGCTCATTGTCATGCCCATGCAACCAGAGCCATGTGAACGAAACTAGCCCCTTCAATCAGAACTTAGGGTTTTCCATAAACCACAGGACTACAGAAAAAACCCAACACAGCAACATTGCTGTAGATTGCTGCAGAAACTCCTAAAGACTAAACCCTACCTTTCCACCAATCCAAACCATACACATGATATTGCAAATTGCAGACAGACACAGAGCATCCAAATTGGCTGCCACAGTACCAAGAATGACAAAATTTACATGTCAGAGACATACCTTCTTAATAGAGGGATCAAGCCACTCGTACCAACGGGCTTTACACTGCTTCGCGGATTTCCTCACCAACAGAGATGATATTCGAGCCCACTGATTCTTCCCATACTTCATCACGGCCGCCTTGAGTATCTCATCCTCCGTGTTTTTCCACACGCCTCCCTTTATCATGATCCTCATCTTGGCCTACTTTCTGTAACCCCAAGCCTCACTGGCTGTCTTTAAGGGAACAGAACCCTAATAAACAAAAATCACCCTAACCCCTACTCCCACTCAAAAACACATGCGAAAAATGCAGTTGAACATCTCTCAGACATCACCAAAACTTCCTGAAAAACATTCAGCAGAAGTTTCGAGGTCTTGGAAGGAGTAAAATTCGATTGCAAATGTTAAACCCTAGCTACCAACACTTGCTCGGTATCAAATCAAACCAAAAAAACACACAGGGAAATGATGTGCTAGACGTCTTCGACATCACCAGAAAGAGTTTGAAAGGATGAGGAGAGGATTGAGAGGGTTGGAGCAAATGGGAGTGGATTGGGGGGGGGGGTGCAAAAACCTAGAAAAGTAACCCCTGCTCTGTTTTAGGAGAGGAAAAGACGAGGAAAAATGGTGTCTGATGTCCGAGACTTCAGAAGAGCTTGTGACGCAGTCTGAGGAAGCATTCGATAGTCTTGAGGGACTGATTTGTTTGATGCGTGGCCAGTACCAGTAGCGGCAGCGGCAGCAGCCGACGAGGAAGAAAGAGGAACACGATTGGGGCGATGCCGAAGCACGCACAAAGGCTGCAGCGACGAGGGCACGGAGGAAACTCCGGGTCACCCGGGGTTTGGCCCGGTCGCCCCTCCCCTACCCAAAGATTGTTGGTTTGGAGCTTGGATATATCATCGTTAGCGCATGATCACACGTTCTACACCAAACACTAACACAAAGGGGTGCTAAATCGGGTAACATTATTTTAGAGGGGAGTAGTGTCATTATATTTCCCAGACATTCATTCTATATGAGCTTCATATATTATGAATTCCATGATCAAAAGTAATATTTCATAATATACAGGGTTTAACATAGAAATAGTTGAAGCTAAGATTTTATTTGGTGAAAGAATGTGAGGCATTGATAGTTGATTTTCTTATAGAGGAGTTGAAAGTTGGGTCACAATATACCCAATCTATTCCAACATGGGAGGGCTTTCTGGGCCCTGCCAACGGAATTACAGCGGTTAGACCTAACGCGTGGGTCCAGCTCGTAGCCTAAACCCCACACTCTTTTGTTATGGGGTGTTGTATGAAGAACCAATGAGCATGCTCTTACAAGGTGGTCAAACTTAAAGGACGTAGGGCTCATGTCTGACCTGTATATTGACCTTCACCGAGTCTCAAAACCATAATTTTTTTAATATATTTATGGATTTACACCGTCACCCCGCCCCTAAGATCCACACATTTTATGTTGGAATATATTGAAGGTATGTTGGGATCCACAAATAGAACCAATTGTGTTGAGAAATGTTATGATTATCTAATACATTATCTTATGTTAAGAAGATAATAGAAATATATTCACATGTGACATTCATGATCAAAATACAAAACATATATTTGCACCCAAGGGCATCCAACCTATGTATTCTAAATCAACACTTCAATAGATTTATGATCTTCAATTGATTTAAAAAGTGTAGTATAATAATTCGTTGATTTTAGATTGGACCATATGTGACATAATTGACTAAACATGAAAGTATATAGTTCAAATATAGTTTTTGGTGCATGGAGTGGCCCCTTATTGGGCCTCTTGGGAGATAAAGGGTTAACCCTAAACACATTTGGAACCCAATTTGGGCCTCTCATACATACGGTATTTTAGAATCGTACATTGTGATATGATGTAATGTGATTGTTTAATAAATATTGATAATTTATTGTCTTGGAAGGTTATTCTTATTGACACCAAGACAAAGTAATTTGAGAAGAGATTGATGGAATTTTCATATCATCCCATATAAAGAGAGAATACACAAATCAATTAAATATATCAAAAGCCTTTAGGGGTTACTTGCCACTCAAATTTTGATGATTGATGAACTAAGATCTTGACAAATAATGAATATCATAGGTCGTTGCTTTGGTTTGACATTAAAAAAATGTTTTTGATATGACACATGTCATAAGCAAATTGGTCAAGACCTTATTGAATATGGGTTGGAAATTATCTTTTGGCACTCATAAGTGTTGAAGTAGACATCATTCTACAATAGTGGGACAATAGTGTTAAAGAAAATAAACATCAAGGCTTTGTTTGCCTCGATGTGAATGGGTGACCATTCTCATTGGTCATGTTCTACCAAGCGCCTCAATAAGGATTCTTCCGCCTTTTCGGGAGGTAGTCACCATATTAGTAGCATGTATAGTAGGGGTATTAATCTTGTGGGTGGTCCATTGGCGTTTGCTTGT
This sequence comes from Polytrichum formosum, assembly GCA_964035585.1. Taxonomy (NCBI): domain Eukaryota; kingdom Viridiplantae; phylum Streptophyta; class Polytrichopsida; order Polytrichales; family Polytrichaceae; genus Polytrichum; species Polytrichum formosum. The sequence continues at coordinate 31,844,105 of OZ037941.1, read as the reverse complement.
TATCTAATATGCATTCATTGAGGACTGAATATGTGAGGTATTTGATGACAATTTGATGTATTTGTTTCATTAGTTCTTAATGTCGGGTTTTGGGACATGATTTTGCTTCAAGGGGGTGTGGAATGTTTGTGGAATGCTCCTCTAACCCTGGTTGTGAGGGTGATAAGGGGTTTCCTTTCCAACCTACACTTTGGAGGATTTACAATAGTGTTCAGTTCTCACTTGGCATCATCATATGCCCACCCATCTTAGTATCACAACCTAGGAAATAGGTCTTTAAAAGCATGACACCACTTTATGAGAATGTTAATTTAAGGCATAAGAAACTTGGCAGACTTTATGGTTATGCTCTCAAACCCATGTTTTGGCCAACTTAATGGGAGTTTGATCCCAAGACTTTATGCATAACTCTATTGCCACCCAAATTTCCATGAACTTATGAGATCTCAAGAATTAGTGGATAGTGTTAACTTGAAAGTTGACATTATTGTATGCGAAACAACTTTTCATATATAAACTTTTCAAATTTTCAAATATCTTGAATAATACTCACAACTTTTCATGTATTCTAAATTTATTAAATAATGTTTAATAAAAATCTCCTTCAAAATTGCTAGTTGTAGTAGCAACGTTGACAACAAATAAGAGGCACATGATTGAGGCAATGCTTAAGCAAGCACAAGGCTAGAGCTCGAAGGCAAGGGCAACTCCAAGTCACCCTCCACTACCCAAGCGTGGAGCTTGAATGTATAAGGTGGTCAAACCCAATACTTTCTCACCCAATCTTTGATGAATTGAGGGCATGGTCACACTTGGCAGGTCTGGAACTAGTGGGGGTCACAAAAGTCGGCCTCTGTGCAAAGCAACATATGCATTACCCGGTATAACACGTGGATAGCATCAAACTCTTGAGGTTGCACATACCGTGCATGTAGCCTTCTATGTTGGATGAACGTCCGCATGTTGATTGGTTCAAATCCATCCATTTTTCATCCACAATTTGGTTGCACATGTCTTTGCTACGACTACGTTTGCAAGCCAGGTTACAAGCAACAACGTTTGTTGCCATTTCTTTCCAAGAGCCCTCAATCCCATTATGAGTGACCTTACTGCTTGATTTGAATATGCCCAATGCATTGCGCATGGGTGCTCATCAACACATCAATTTTAAAGCCTAATATTGGACCATGTCTTGGGACATTCATATATTGGGTGAGAGAGTCAACATACTTGAGTGTTAGGGCACATAATTATGGATGCACAATATTTCTAACATGTCACACCTTTTTGTAAGCCTCAAGATTATTGGGATGGGTATGAAAATTCTTGTCATCCCTCCTATTCACACAGTGAGCCACATGTGCATGAAAACCATTGCACTCTCAAACTTCCACTTCCTTTTGCAATTTGAACAATGCATGCAAACTTTGTGGTAGTTGGAGATGTTGGATTTTGTGTGTCCACTATAGATCACATTATGTGGGAGGTAAATGAGTGCAATCCCCACACTTTTGCCTATCAATTCCTAAAACATGTATGGATATGCTCTTCATTGGTGGAGATGTGCTTGCAGTGGGAATTACAAGAGGATAGGTATGATCTTTTCTCTATTTTGCACCACTTCAATTTCAAAGATGAACTCTAATTGCATGAGTTGGGCCAATCTCTCTTGCTCATGGTGGCAAGCGATGAGGGTGGACTGAGGGGATAAATGCACACTTTCGGACCAATCATCCAATTTAAGAAATAAGGAATGATTACAAGCGCTTGACAATGCATTTCATAAGATTGCCAATCAACTAATGAAAACCTATCACACAACATTGAATCTATTTATAATGTCAATGGTTCATGCAAGTTATCCACAAGTCCAAAAATTGGTCACTCAATTCAATACTCATGGTCCCCCATATATTGTAATGCCTTCCAAATTGATCAAGCACTCTAGATTGTTTGAGTTTAAACACTTGGATGTTGCAATGGTACTTATGGCCACAATTATTGGTTGGCTTCTACTTATGTGTCTCCCTAATTTAAACAAGCCACTAATGCTAGCATGAGCATTGATGCAAGCATGTTTGGAGGTTTGTCAAAAATCGGTTGCAGTCTTGGGCTACATTTTAGCCTTTGAGCTCCACAATCAACACAACCTGGCCATTGCCACATACTCTTTGCAACATGTCTTCTCCCATAGACTCCATGTAGCATGTCCCTTAAGTTTATGGTTGCTTGCCTATTGCCACACTTTCCCCACAACCTCCTTGTTGCGTTTATGTTGCCCACAAAGTCATGCTACATGTCTATACGGAGCCTACATGTTTGTATGGCAACCCTGAAGCCTGGGATTGCTGCCCTTATTTATTTAGGTTCCTTTCATTTTGATTCCCAACCTAGTGCATCCTCATGCTTCACTAGAGTTTGATTCACTTGTTTCTAGGCACACTTGTCTTTGTCACATTCTACTGAGCTCCACATACTCACACACACAAAATGTTGTTGAGGGGTTGATGAGTGTGATAACGGTGATGTATCTTTGGGGTTCACTGAAGTCCCTAAAGTGTTATTGAGTACATTGTTCTCATCATACTTGAGAATGTTGTGATTAGGTAATGGTGCATGTACTTCAACCATCCTATAATATTTTTGCATCATATTTGAATGTTTATTTAGTAATAGCTAACACTAAAGTATGCAGTGAAAAATTTCTTTGCAACTTTGTTTTCACTATCCTTTGCATTGCTTGATAGTAGTAATTTCTCGATGTCAATCATTATGAATTTGACACCAATGAGTTAGGAATGTCTCGATAAGTTTCTTGAGGCTATTAATTAAAGTCCTTGGCTTCAACACAACACAACCCAACCTCTATCTCCCCTTTGTCTCCATCTTCCTTGTATAAGTTTTGCTTCTTAGACAAGATGGTTTCATTTAAGTTTTGTAGGCAATGTTTCCAGGCCTTGCTTCTTGGGCATAGGTTAAGTATCTTCAAGCTCTAATATGATAAGATTCAATTCCTTACTTCATCTTTATATCCTTGATTCAAGGGTCTTCAAGTTCTAGTAGATTTGGTTTCAATATCTCTTGCTTAGGGTCATCAATTCACTCTGAGTTCCAATACGCCCTTCCTTTGTTCCAGTTCATTCTTCTTGCACTTCAAAGTTTTTCTTTATTCCACTACTTAGTATCTTTTTGAACTCCAAAAAAAGGAACATAGTAAGCGTGGCCCTCACTTGAACAACTTTAAGTAGGTGTTGAAAGTGGTCACAAAATCTATGAAAAAATCATAATGTACCATTGCATGTGAAGTCAAAAGTTCAATCCACTACTCATATTACTCATTCTAGATCCCCATTTATAATACACTACATCTCAATTGTACCAATATAATGCTCACTTTCTTTAATAACCCAAGTTCCAGATTCCATATCAGGCAATTCTAGCACACGTTTGTGATTGAATTACAATTGTCGATGGGTTGATTTTATTGTTATTGCTATTTGAGTTATGGGGAACGCTTGGCATTTCCATTGGTTTCATACCACAAGATAGTTACAAGGCCTAGGAATATGCATAGAGAGAAGAGATGGCATTAGGTTGACATGAATGAATGATGTTGTATACTCAATCGTAGATTTATAGCTCACCCATACTTAATGGTGCAGATCACCAGTAAACAAGATCTACTAGCATTGGTTACATCATCTAGTGGCTCTCATGGGCTAAAAGTGACCCCTGCTGGTAGGAGTTGTTCTCTGATTGCCCATGCCAATAAGTGCAGGCATGCTATTAGACTCACATGTAAATTTGGAACATGTACAAGGAGCTATATGAATTTGGATGTACTATTCTTTATACATCATAAACCCACCTAGTTATTGGGAATCAATGGTAAAACCACACTATGCCCATAGTGGATCAACTGGTTCTCTTGTTCAACTATGAGCCCTTATCCTTGCAATTTGTGATTGTACAAGGTCCGAGATGACCCTAAACTACTAGGTGATAGTGGAGAGGCACCCATTTCCGAACGAAGTGGTTGACGGTTTGATTCCTGTTGTGAAATATTCTCTTTACTTGATGGAAAAATCTAGCTAGGTAGGTAGGAAGCCAAGAGCCCACCCACCGCAAGGTAGGCAGTAAACCCCACCCTGCACCAAGAGAATTCTTGAGGTAGGGCCAATAGGCTCAAATTCAAGTCGGATTGCCCGACATCGGTTATTTATTTATTTTGTGATTGTACACGATTTGACCACATGGATACAAAGTGTGTATGTAAGCAAAGTAATTATCATTATAAATGGTGCATGATTTGTAGGAAAATATCTGCCTAACATGCAAGATACTTTTGATGTTCTCAAAGGAAGGAGTAGACTATTTCAACCTTCTTTCCTTTCTTTTTGCGGTTATTTCAATGTCATATTCTCCAAACAATTGCATTGTCAATTGAAGCAATTGAATATGACATGGAATGACAGTTCAAACATGCATGAAATTGCACTGCAACCATCCCGAAGCAATCCTCATATATTGCATGTGCTACCAGATTGCAAACCCATCAAATGCCCACACTGCATGATTTTACAAAAGGTGACAAGGTAGGTAGCAAAAGTAAGAAACGCAATTGCAATCTGTACCATTGCTTTAAAGCTTCCATGAATACATGCTTCCGTGTGATTAACTTGGAAATTATTTAAGGGTGTATGGAGAGTTTCAACACAAAACCAAAATCTATGCAGACTCAGCCCCAAGTGCTACAACAATGAACACTTGAAAGCGACACTTTTTAGTGTGTGTTGTACTTTTATTCAACTTTTTTTCTTTCAATAAGCACAACCTGGCCAATAAAGAGTAGTGGAGTCATTTTCAGGGTCCGTGTGATGGGGGAGGTCCCCAATGACGGATGGAGGTTTCATTATGGTGATGGAAAACAATCCAGGAAAACAAACAAATTCTTATCGGTCAGTGTCAATCCATTTAACTATGTGAACCATGGGGAGAAAGCGCCACTTATAGGTGACCTTAAATTGACATGTGGCTAGTTGTCTGCAGCAAGTAGAGAAAATGACTCCCAAGTAGATCAATCAATAACTGCAACAATTAGCAGTGGAATTGGCTGCCAAATAGGTTAGTCACAACAACACTTGATTGCTCAAGAAAATGGACTAGCGGTTGTAATTGCACATATAAATTAAGAGAGCAACCTTCTTCAAGAGCACCTGAGCCATATGACAACTAGGAAGTACTTCAAGTTTGTCATGACATATAAATTAGAAAACAGAGTGACAAGTCTACAAGTAACTTAAGGGAGAAAATTAGTAGGAGGAACGCATTGGGGAGACCAGACCACCTCTAACTGTAGATGTCAAAATAGTTATTAAAACTGCTGATACTGACTGCAATGACATTATAAGAACATAGCTTGCAACCAACTTGCATGTCATCCACAGCAGTTTCAGACTTCTTGCAGATACTTATGTGCAGATGAGAAACTGCAAGTTTAGCATCATCAAAGTTAAACTTTTTGATCACGAGCTGTCCGCATATGTCTGCTGTGAGCTTCAAGAGAGAATCAGCGGTGCATCACCTCCTTCCTCTTCATCACTAAACAGCAGCAAAGACACTCATAAAGACAGCATTTGTGTCAAGTGGAGAATTAACTGGTTATCCATGTGGCACTTCCAACAGGGTTTCCATATAGCACTTCCAACATTTTCCATGTGCGTTAAGTATACAACCAGAGAGCATTTCATCCATAACCTCCGCTCTAAGCATGTCCATTTGGAAACCAACCATGTCTCATAAACAGTGGATGTCTCACCACGACACTTGTATCTAGCTCCCTTCTCCGTCTCCACATTTCTTACAATACCTCCATATGTATATGTGTGTATGTCCCTAACGGGCTCGCATGCATGACGGTACCTGGATACGGGCATTACTTTCATTATTTTATGTATGTCCCAAATTCCGCAATAAAGATCTGCAAGCCTGTGTAAAACCACCCCAACTTCGCAACATTGCATTCAGATGTGCAGGTGCATTCTACCACACAAATTGCACTATGCTTAGAGCACTCGCTTGGGCCGGTGCACTAATATATACATAAACAACCACATGAATCTCACTTTCAACTCTTTCTCTCAATTTGGTACACAGGATCATCCTCTTTAGCCCTTTCACTCCTTCATGATGCGGCTGCTATTAGCTCCAAACACTTGTATCTAGCTCCTTCTCCACGTTTTTTTACAATGCGTCCCTATGTATCATAGGGATCTAACTACGCAATAAGCATCCGAAAACCTGTGCAAAACCTCCACTAAATTGATCACAACATTTGTAGAGTAACCATTTAAGTAGCTGACTTCCAACAGACCTCCAGCTACCTAACCTTGCAACCCCTCGTAACTTAACTACTTTGCAAAACCAGCACCTCTCGTTTTCCAGTCGTCCAGGTTTCCGATCAAACTGAAGAGATTGCGTTGCGTTGAAGTGGTAGTAACGAGTTGTAGGCATGTGAAGGTATTACATTGTTTGTTTTGTGCCTGCAAGATCGGTGCAGGTTTCAGAACCTGCTGCTCCCGCCGCGGCCGTAGAAAGACTTGGGCTTGATGCTGTGGGAGACGCCGTCCAGGAGCTGGATGATGAGCGTGACGGAGAGGCCGACAATGAGGAAGACAATGAGGCCGTCGAAGAAGAGACGTGCGACGAAATATATGATGCACAGGCCGATGAGGCTCTGGAAGAATTGCTCCCCGTCAACCCCCTGCGTGTAAGGGCGGTACACCACCTCCGTCCTTCGACCACCTATGTTGCTCGTCCAATAGTGCTCTTGCACGCCCCTGGTATCCATAGCTGATAAATCGGTTTCTAACTCCTGTGAGAGACATATTTCAGAAGCAGAGGCTTCCAAACCTCATAAAATTTCACAAAGAGGGAGAACGCTGCCGAACACTATTGCCAGAAAGCAAATCACTCAATACCAGAGGTTAGGCTTCTAAGCTAAGCCTGCTAGAAGGCTAACACTCTCCAATCACAACCGAGAGTATGCCATAGACCTTGGAAACCAAAATGCATAAGAGCTCGACAGACAGTGAACACTATTGCTGCAAAAACGTCACTCAAAATCAAAAGACAAAACTTCCTGATCAGGTTTCGCAAAAGATCGAGCTCCACACATTTGCTGCAAATCACTCAAAATCAGAGACAAGGCTTCCAGAACTCTACCTGACCAAAACTGACAAAGAGGGAGACCGACACTGCTGAACACTATTGCTACAAAAACATCAGTTAGAATCGAAGGTTAGGCTTCTAAATCGAAACCTGCTCGGTTTCCAAGGACTCCACACAACCAAGTGCCTTCACACAGACGTGGAAAAACCAAATGCGTAAATGCTAGCCGGACAGTCAACACTATTGACTCAACCTCAACAACCCTACCTGACCAAAATCGACAAAGAGGGAGACCGACACTGCTGAACGCTATTGCGACAAGAACATCAGTTAAAGTCGAAGGTTAGGCTTCTAATCGAAACCTGCTCGGTTTCCCAAGTGCTTCACACAACCAAGTGCGCTAACACAGACCTTGAAAAACCAAATGCATAAAAGCTCGCCCGACACTATTGACTCAAAAACACCACTCGAAATCAGAGGTTCTGCTTCTAAATTTCAACCTGCTCGGTTTCAAAGCACTTTCCAAATCACAAGCCAATAGCCTCACACAGACCAAAACCAATAGCACAAAAAATGGCTCAACGACCTGGCTTCTTGATCTCAACCTGCTCAATTTTCCAGCTAGAAGCCTGGCCCACTCCAATCCACAACGAAGAGCTTAACAAAACCCTCCAAAACCAAAACCAAAACCAAAACCAAGAAGAGCTCGTCAACACTGCTACAAAACTGCTACAAAACGCCTCCCAAAACCCAACCTCCTAAACACTTCCCAACCCACACAGACCTTGAAAAACAAAACCAAAATGCCTCACCCAACACTCATCACCATTGCTACAAAAATATTATTAAAAAAATCAGAGGTTAGGCTTGTGAATCTCAACCTGGTCACTTCTCTATCTAGAACAACCAAAAATCCTCCACTCAAAAACACCCCAGATCCCAAGCCAGGAATAAAATCTGAGACCTAGCCACAGCCCGAAGCAAACCACAAGTACCAGATTGCAAAAGAGAAAACAACACAACACACAGCACGAACATATCCAACCTGAGGTTTTGGATTGGTGGAACAAAGCGAGAACTCGGCAGCAGCAACACAGGAATATTGGTGCTTCGAATTCCTCCGAACCGGTACTAGATGCGGGATGAGGAGGACGGGGTTCCCGCGCAATGAAGGGAGGGATCCGATGGGCGTAGTTTGCCACCAAGTGGAGCTGGACAAAAGCGACGCTTTTAGCTTCGACTCGACTCCGGGAATGAATTTGGAACAAGAATGACTTGAAGACGGAGAAGACGAAGCCTCGAAGAAGATGAACATTGGGAGCAGCTTCGGTATAAGTGGATGAAGAGCATGTTTGTACTTGGATGACTGTTGGATGGATGGCGGATGACATATGTCAGCTGCAGGACTTGGAGGAACGTGCTTTTTTGCTTTCGGCCCCTGGTCCGACATGTGTACCCACGGATGAAATGAGATGAAAATCATCGCCTGCATGGAAGAAGCGCCCCTATCATGGGTTATGGATTCGTAGTGCTATTATGTGCATAAACTCATCCATTAGGAAGTTGAAAATGTAGGAACCAAGGTATGTGGGTGTTGTTTGGTTTGTTTTTCATGTTCTCCAACATCTACTTATTAGATTTACACAACAAAACTCGTGTTGCACTAGCAAATCTACGATGAAACACCTGCAAAACCATATTGAAAGTCAGACCTCCCTTGATATGGTTATGATGATCGGAAGCGCATGTTTGTTGACTTCTTAAATAAGTTAGTTAACAACATAGGTTCTCCCAATTGTGTTCGCTATTGAGTGCAAAGTAGTTATCAATATTTGGAGACATATTCCAATCTCTTTCACCACATGTCTTTATGATGTTTGCTCTTTTGATCCTCACCAAATCACATACCAATCAAAGCTAGGGGTCCAATCAAGAAAACGAGCCACTTAAGACCTATCTACCTTCTATAACAGCATGTAGATACGTAATTTTACATGTTTTGATTGTGGAAATGGCGTCGGGATCCCAAATTAGTCTAGTGGGATCCATTTAGTGGATAGATGGTCGATGAGATACGTGATTTGCAAGACTTGCATGAACACATTTTCTTATTTTTGGCTTAGATCAACATGTGTGCCTATGAATGAATGTGATGGAAATTATCATTTGCATGGTAGAAGCGACGTATCATGGGCTAAGGGTTTGTAGTGTAAGGTAGAGGTAGCTAGTTATGATCCCTACCTAAATTCGTCCCCAAATCACCCTCCCATTCTATTACAGTTATGCAACCTAATTCTGTCCAACTGTAAGTACGTAGCTCAAGCATCGATATTGAGTGTGTTGACTATTATAGTGAGGTTGGACATCAATTGGACATGTCAATGGTTAATTGGGTCAACAAAGGCTAATTAGAAAATGTACTTATCTAAGTTTAGTGACACACTAGATGTTGAAGTTAGTAAGTGGTGTGTGTTGGCTTGCATGTGGATTAAGCCATATGGGGTCCGGTTCATAGGGTCCAAAGACAGTTGTGGGCCCACATGCTAAAAACGGGGACAAACGGATAAAGGTTGTGGCAACCAACTCAAGGGTAGAGCGGGCTGGGAAAAGGCTAGGTGTGGACTATACGGAACTTGCTTTATAGGTAGGTAGTGTCCCAGTCTAGGGCCCCCTATAGAACATGTGAAATTATATTTTTATATTTTTTTCATGACAATGTGGTTTCATTTGCTAAGGCACACATGTCATCTCGTATACAATTTGGAGGTTGTATATGGGCTAAATCAAACAAGGGTTGGTTTAAGCACCCTCGACCTTATATGTACATAAAGATATCCAAACTAACCAACCAACCATCCAAATACAAGCCTTGGAAGCTAATATCTATGATCAACAAGGAAACTACATGGCCACCATCACCACCGAAAGACTACAATGGTTATGGAACCAATTCTCCTACCACCGCCCCATACAATCAACAACTTCCTTCCAACCCCCCCCACAAGATTTCGAAACAGAAATACTTTGGCTCATACAAAGATACATAACCATACTCCCCAAGCGAAAACCAAAAATCATACAACCCAAAAACTTACACCACACATTACACCCGGCAATTATCAAAACCTTAATAGAATCTTTTAAAATTACACATTCATATTATTCATCTCCTCTCACATGCCCCATACAACTCACGCAATACCACTCCCCCCACAACCGGGATAAAATATTCGGCTCCATAGGACACGTACAAACCCACCGATGGAAAGGCACCGGCCTAGCATACCCCACGGATCACAACACTACCGTGGAAGCCATCCACTGGGCAAGAATGGCAGCCAAAGAAGATACAAACACTGCCACCATCCTCATAATTAACCACAATGATTGGACCCCACAACAAATCCCACTTAATGCACATGGAGACATACATACAATTGTTACCATCCCCCCACATACCATACTATACAATCCCACACCATAATGGCCAAAATACTACCAATACGTAGAACCATCACTCATATCAATAATATGTATACATAACCAAACCAACCCCACAACAACCTTACAAACCCCCCAAGAACTCACACAAGTATTAGAACAAACCACTAACACACAAATAGACACCTTCCCCATATATCCCACGACACCGAATTACCACATCAAATACTCCAATTCTTGGAAACATGCCCCCATGAACAACACACCCCCACCAAGAAAAATCCCCCAAATGCCACTCCCAACTAAATATTACCGCCAACACCACCTCAAATACCCACCCCACCAATGCATATACACTGACGGTTCATTCATCCCACCAACTAAGAACTCCGAAGGACAAATAGAGGGAGACATCGCAGGCTCTGGAGTATACAGCCCTAACCAAAGTATCCACATATCAGAAAGACTACTAGGCTATCAAAACATCCTCCGAGCAGAACTAAACGCAATACTCATAGCCATCAAAACCATACAAACCACTCAAACCGACACACACGTATTCACAGACAGCCTTAATAGCATATATCTACTTAGTAATCACATGCAACACCCAACTTCACAACACCACCACCCAGACAAACTCCTCATAAAAGCCATAATCCACCAAATCTATTGGACACCGCACTTAATCCACATACACAAAGTAAGGGCACATACGGGCATCATAGGAAACGAAATAGCGGACACATTAGCCAATGAAGGAACAACCAAAGAAAAACCTACCCCCACACCCCACATACATATAGCCCACGCCACACCCTATTGGCTAGCAAGCTGCCCAACTGCCACACGAGATGGAGCAATTAGAAACCTACACACATTCATAACAAAGACACACGACTACCAAGAAGTTAGGATAGCCCGACATAAATACCCTTACGTAGACAAATGGCTATCCAATGACCAAATAAATCAAAAGCTCTCCAATCACTTTTGGAAAAACAACAAAATATCCGATGCTCAAATCACCCAAACACTAAAATTCCGTTACGCTCAATACATGGGCAATCACAGAAAAAACATCTTCTGGCCCCTCATATACCAAAACCCCAACTGCACACTATGCCACAAAAATGAAAGAGACACATGGCCACACCTATTATCAACATGCGAACACCCATACCTGAAAGGACTAAGAATAGCCCGCCACAACAAAGTTGTACACCTCATCACCCAAACACTACAAGCCAACAAACACACCAGATATTACACATTAACGAATGCAGGTAATCTCAATAACAACAACCAAGATAACACCGTCCCCGATTGGCTCATAAATTGTACATGCACACAAACAAGATGCCAATGCCACGCCAAACTAAGACCGGACATCCTCTGCATAATAGGGGCCCCGAACCACACACCTACACCTATAACACCCCAACATTCACACACAGTACAATTCATTGAATTTACATACAGCCATGATAGATTCCCTGAACAAGCTATCGCACAAAAGCACGCCAAATACGACCCACTAATTAATGAGATAAGAAACAACGGATGGAAAACGAAGCCCCTCATCACTATTACGGCAGGGGTACGAGGTGCCATACACGAACAATCCATCACCAAGTTAGCGGACCTCAACATCCCAAAGACAAACATCAAAAACCTCATGAAAAACATACATCAAAATGCCATTAAATACCTAACATACCTCGTACTCAACAAAAGGAAACTCGACAATAAACAAACCACCATTACACCACCCTAATGTGGAGATGTAATCTTAAAACCCATAGAGCCCACCTCCTAAAGAGGCATAACCCCTCATGTGATACCACGACCAAGTTGGGGTAAACATTTGGGTAACGGGCTCGCATTCATGCCGGTACAATGTACGGGCGTTTGTTTTTGTTTTTTGTTTTGTACATAAACATGTCCCTTAGGAAGGTAATATGCAAGAACTATATTATAGTATGTAGACATGTAATTTTACATGTTTTGATTTTGGAAACGATGCTAGGGTCCCAAATTAATCTAGTGGGATCCAGTTGGTGGATAGATGGTGGATGGGATATGTCAATTGCATATGAAACTCTTTTTTTGGGTTTTCTTTTGGCATCGGTCCAACATTAACTATGATTTAAGCATATGTGGAAAAAATACTTGCTCAAAATTAATAATGCATACGAGATCATTATTTTTTTTTGCATAGTCAAGACATGCATATTGTGGGGGGGGGGAAACAAATTGGGGGAAATAACTAGAAGAATATGTTGGAAATCCCACTAGCACATTTTTAAGAAGCAAATTGGTCAAATAATCCCTCATGAGGTATATTTCTTCACAACTAACACATTGTGCATGCAACTATATTGTGCTACAACAAGAGATGCAATCCACATCTAGGATTGATTTGTTTCATTTCTATCATAGGTGTTGCCGATAGAAGTGCACATATAGAATCTCATGATGTCCATATGTCATACATAAGTCTAGATTTACATAAAACATAGTTATGTACCTACAGACCAATGTGTTGGGAAAAGAAAAAGAAAAAAGTATGGTAGAAGCACCCTATCATGTGCTAAAGGATTTGTAGTGTATTTGTACATAAACTCGTCCATTAGGAAGGTGAAAACACAACAAATGAAGAAATTCTTTCATTTGTGCTAATGCATATGTGAGTTACTTGGATAGTTTTCATCATGCATCCAATTCACATAGAATATAACTTAATACACTCAATTAGAGCAAGATAAACAACAAATCCAAATCGTGCTCATAGTCGTTTGTTACACAATTTTTAGAGCTCATGTGGTTAATACCTTTATCATTATCAACATGAAAAATTATTGTGTTCATTAAATGGTCATATAGGTTCCTCCAATTACGTTGATTATTAACTCTAGAATGGTTAGCATGTTTTGAGCATGTAGTCCAATCTATTTTGCAATTATGTTTACAATTATATGTTGGATAATTTAACTAAACCTAAATATGTTTGCACCTTATAAACCTAAATACATATGCTTGCAATCTAAACCTGGTTGTCAATTTAGCATATGACATTTGACTATATTGGATTTCAACCATGACATATCAACATTGATTACATATTCATATAGCATTGCATAAAGATAGGTTGGCCTAAGCTATGAAAATGGGGTGATGGTCGGGATTGGGGCTGCTACCTTATGGGCATACTAAACATGTGCACTCATCAATTGCGGTGAAAGGGTAAGGTCGAGGCATCCATAGCTAACCAATTCCATTTAACCTCTCACTAGGGTCATGCAATGCCGACATGGATGAGATCGATATTTTTTAGACGAACATACTTAAGGTTTATGTGGTGGCGGCTTGTGATTGATTACCTTGATAAGAATTTTGACAACTATAGTAGCCAAGCATTAACATTTAGATGAGTGGTTATGAGTTTACCTATAGATCAATTATGTATAACCGTGACTTTACTGCTTTGAAATTTGTAGCAATTTCCATATTCATGATTTTTTTAATTTTCTCATTAGAATTTGTTTCTCGTCACATGAAAATAAATTCCCCACTATTACTCCTCCTGAACATATGCAAACTCACTTATTTTATTGGTTACAGATGCCTCAACCTTAATAGAAAAAACAATCGTTCCTTATAAGCTTGTGGTTAGGTGGATTCATGAAAGTTTCATGTGATTTGACTCTATCCATAAAAAAGAATAAACCTCTTATGTGTGGTTGGAGGTCATATGAAGTACCGAAGCTTCAAACATCATAGCGAATGGGATGAAAGGCATCCATATCAACGATGGCCTAAAGTTTAAAATCTTAATGAAATGCACTTCTAGGAGAAGTTGCTATGTAAGTGGGTGTTCAAGATTAGTTATCTATATCATAAACAAACAAGACCTAAGAATTTGGAGAACCATAACATAACATAAGAATTTGGAGAACCAAGACTGAATGTGGGAAATATCAATGAATATTCCATAGAATATTGTCATTCCCATAAAATATTGTTATGGATCTGAATAATGTTATGACTTATCCCAAAGCTTCATACTATTCAATTTCCTTAGTTTCTTCTCAACTCATGGTTTTTTTTATTGAACAAATATTTTAAATCGATCATAACATTACAATACTTAGCTTTACCACGATGTTCCTTGGCCCCAAGGATATGTTTCACGAAAACCGAGCATGCCATGCACCGAATCCGAAATTCCTTGAGATTCAACATGAACATGAAGGGGCTTGACCACCACCCACCTATAGAAAGGGGACATGGTACAACATTTAGTAATATAATGGTTTCTACATAACCAACTTTCGAATCATCATGAAAATTGGTGAAAGATTCTCAAAAGAATATTTAAAAGGTTCAACTACACCCACAAAGTCCTCCATAGAAAACTACAAAGAAATATGTCACGTGGCCTCACACATAACATACTCGACGACGTGGGCCCTTCGAATAAATAGTGAGATGTTGGTAGTTAAGTCTCAATCTGAGTCTCCCAACGCAACTTTTCAAGCATCTCACTATTATATTATGAAGGCCCACAGAAGATGAATTGAACGCTAGGTAATGTTATGCACTAAACTTACCGTCATATGAATTAAAATTACGAATAATTTGCAATATACTTAAATATGGGATGAAAACACATGTGGATGAAAAATATCTATAGTAGGTAAGAATTTTGACATGGTAGGTTGGTTGTAATGTACACATGAAGATGTGGATACATGTATGGTGAACCAAAATATGGATGAATGAAGGACGTAATCACATGGAATACATAATTGCATGGATGGAAGTAACACGTGAACATGGTTCATTGATCAAATGAAACTATTGGATGTTTTAATGAGTGCATGATCTAACTAGCATGAAAAAACATGATGTAGATGATGTAGTCAAGGGAGTGGATAATTCTGATGCTCACCCTTGTGCCCAATATATGGCAATGAATGCACAAAATCATGATTATGGATGAATAAATGCTATTGTAACTCAATAGTAGAAGGTGCTAAAGCGAACCACAAGTCATAAGTGGACAAACCACAACTATTATGTAAGTACTATGGTTTTGGACAAAAAAATTATAATCATCGTCCTGTGAAAAATACATACATATTGACTTCTTGAGGAGGGAAGTATAGGAGCATCTTCATTTATGGAGTGCCAAAGTCTCTAACCTTGGGAATCCAATCCCGAGCGTTGCTCACACATGGAAATAAATCTCTATTCCCATGAAATAAGGCAACTTCTTAGGTAGTTAGACCTCCATAACAATCTTCTTATTTTTATTTCGGGCATTGGCTGTCACCACATTGTCTCCATTGACAATGTACATGTCGAACTATGTATCAAAGTTTGTTCCAAATTGGGTGGAAATTTTTTATTTGATGTTTATTAGTGTCCTTGTCGAATCCACTTCCAAAACTTGGTGAAGTTCACATGATTCACAATGTACATTACTATTTGCATATGCTCATTTTGGTAAATTGCTTCCCATTGTAACTCTCCCAATTATAGAAAAATCTAAGACATGATATTCACTTGGCTATATGATATCGGAAAACTTGCAATTCCCCCATTCAACGTTGTACCTAAGGACATTTGCATCAATGGTAATCTTTGAGTTCCATCCATCATCCATTACGGATTGACATAGTGGCTCTTGTACATGCTTGAAACCCCACATGAAAGTTGTTCTATGAAACTTTGAAACTATCGCAAATAAGTCAATAAACTCACCAACAGGCATGAACCAAGATATATGGGTTTGCTTACTTCCAATACTCGGATTTATGACACTTTGGAAATCAAGGTGGAGTTTTGCTATAAAAGATTCACTAGTTGACCTGCCAAGTAAAAAAACAGTATATTATATCAAAGTCACGTAGAGCAATTTAGGTAGAAGAATCCATGTAGAGGAATTCAACTTAAGGAATGAGTTGTAAGTGTTCAAATCCAAATACCAACATTTGAGGAATATAGTTAGCATTTAAAAAGAAACAATATCTTATAAAAAATCCTAATGTGAGCAACTACCTCAAGTAAGTTTTCCTAATTTGGCATACATCACCATTGTGAATCCCAAAATACATTTTGGATCAAACCACTCTCATAAATGTGATGGAAACAAATACGCATGCCACAAAAATTACTCATAAAATCCTAAAAGGCGAGCTTCAAAGTCAAAGAAATTGCAAAGGTTTAGGTGATGGTAATACATACATTGACAAATGGGTCGAGTAGTTTCTCTTGTATCCGGATCTGAATCTTGGAGATGTCTTCACTTATATGCGTGTTGTACGTATACAATTGCAACAAAATTAACATTTGCTTGAATTTCAACACCTTTGCCTTGTAGCACCAATCAATGTTGTGACCCCCCTGGTTCTTAGCATCCTCAATATGTCCATTAGATCTCCTTGCCATCAAAGTAACCCACAAAATGGCTTCAACTTTATGGGTACCCAATTTCCATCCTTATATGTTATATTGTAAAGAATCACACTTTCCAACACATTGTGTGGCCTCATTATTGTCCCACACATTGAACTCAAAGATGTGAAGTGAAGAAGAAAAACCATGAAATTGAAATGGAGAATGGAAACAAAAGACCAAGAAGAAATCTTTGGTTTTTTTGTGAGAGATAACAATATGGTGGCATTGGTGGACATTATCTAACAAACATACACAAATTGTAGTTCTCACAATTTTGAAAGGTGGAGCTACCTATTAGTGAACATGAAAAAACCTCGTGGCTTGGCATGTCCAATGTGTTGAGTGTTCGACAAGAAGTCTCTTACTAGGCTTCTACTTTGGTTGGTCTCCATGACATTATAAAACTCCAATAGGATTTGTTTCCTCTTTGTTTGCTATTCAAGGCGGTCCAAGCCTAGAGGGAGCTCAACATGACTTTCGCAACATATCACCCCAATGTCAAACAAAATTTTAGTAGTTGGCCTACCAATCTTTGAATTTTGAGATATCTACCCAACTTTATAAGTACAAGGAATATATTTTATATGTTACGTCTTGGTAATGCTTCAAGGCTTGAGAAACCAATGCATGTCACTATATTCCTTGTCTTGAAAGATACTAGAAGTCATGAATAATAGGTATGAATTTGAAAGACATTGCATTTTATCATTTGAGTGGATGAACGAATGCATGATGCACACGTTTGCACACACACATACAACTCCAAATCTTCAAATTAGGAAGCCTATGTGTAGAAAACTCTTTTGGCCATAGTCTTCATATGTAAGTCTTAGCATTCAGTAAAATAACATTGTAGAATGTGAAAAAGGCTATTAGATGAGAATAGGAGGCAATCGTCAAGTAAAAATGGTTTAACTACCTAGGACGATAGCCACCGAGCTTGGCTACAAGAAGGCATGGCAACAGACAAGAGGTAGTTGAGATAGCTAGGAGTATGCATGATAGTGCGAGAAAACACGAGGGCAATAGTATATATTGATTTGGTTTAGAAGTTGTTGAAGCATCAAGGAAAGACTATAGCCTTGAGTAAGGATTAAGCGAGAGAGACACTGCATGAGAGGATTGTTGAGTGGATTATCGCCAAGTGCTCGAACTTCTTGTAATAGGAGGTGATACTTAAATTGTTCATTCAATATAGTCTATATACCAATTATGCCAAAATTTTGTGTTAATACATGTGTGCAATCAACTGTCTCAACACATGTGTGAACAATGGATTTAATCTTGAGTCTAAGCAAGAGGACTGTTGGGATCAGGAACAAGTTATTAATGATGATGATGACCAAAATTGAATGCAAATGAACAAACTTTGGCGATAGGCACGGAGAAGGAGAAAGATTAAGCGAGTAAGTTAGAGAGGAAGGTTAGCCGAGATAAAGTATTGAAAAATGTTGTAACAAAGAGAGATGTTATGAACAAAATGGTTGGAACCTAATTAGACAACTAGCCATGCAATCAAAAATTGAAAGTTATGAAAGCCATAAACTAAATTTAAATGTGGAATTATTGGCAGTATAATGAGAAGTACGTAGAGCGTATGACATTGAGGATGCATGCATAATGTAAATCAACATGGCCAAGGTTGAGTGAAGAATAGTATGAGAGACAATAATATATCCCTTGAAGAGGGAAAAAAATTGTTACCAAGAGGTTCGTTGAAGAAAGCGCTTAGAAAGATAGGCGATCAACCTTAGAACTAAGATTGAAAGTGATTAAGAAAAACAAAAAGACAAGCTATAAGCAAGGGGGCGCAACCGAGAGAGTTACAACAATTATTAGGAAGTGGACACTAAAGTGGTGATGGTTTCCTTTGTCGGGTGCCATGGGTACCATAATACACAAATTTTGAAGCAAAATTGGTATTGTTCCAATGTCATCCAACATGCAGCCAAAACGATAGTGGGATTAAGGGTGACAATCAAAGTGGTAGTCAACTTCGGGTAACCGCCACCATAGGGCATGGTTCATTTGGACCTCGGTACTCAATAGTGCTCCAACTTCAAATCCACTTATTGAAGGAGTGCATACCCAACTTTCTCCGACTGCTTGTATAGGATTACGCAAAATATATTGTTCCACTAACATCTCGTATGACATAAATACATCAACCATTCATAGGAGACAAACATGTTTTATTAACATGCTTGATAAATTTAAATTTAGTGCATATGAAAGTCTAGCATTATGGGATTCTATGATGGCTTTATCACCCAAGTATAATCCGCTTGAAGGACATCTTTTGTGATTCATTGCCATGCATTGCTTTTTCTATGTAGCAACTCAAAATATTAGAAAACTTTAAATTAGAGTAGTTTTAATTTCAAAGCATTACATCGATTGTGGAGTGTTTGTATAGTTGCATTTCGAGGAAGTAAGTTTTCATTCAAAGCTTACACAAGACCTAAGGAAATGGAGAGTTTGAAGACATAATTGACAAACATGGTTACAATTACACAATTTTGAATCGAATTTCATTCAAAATCAATGACACAAAACATGATTATCGAATTACAAGCAGTAATGACATCTCTTTGCCATACAATTAAGACTTTCATATCCAATGAGATTGCAAATCATCGAGACACTACAATGCCTCCACTTGAAAAAAACTTACCGATGTAAAAAATAAATGTTGTTTCGTCATATGCAAGTTTATCACCAAATGATACTTTGTTGCAAATGGTAGTTGAAGAGTTATTTGTGCGCAAATCAATTAGATGGAACCTTGTTATAACACCAAAGTGAAATAAACTTGTAGAGTATAATCTTGCAAGATTTATATAGAGTACCAATGAACGACTTTGAAGGAGATACAACATTTGCAAACAAACAAATCCAAAATATCCTCCATAATCAATATTAAAACTCTTGTAGTTGGGTTTCCAAAAATAGATCATGTTGAGGTGCAAGTTTACAAAGATAACAGAATACATTACTACTTCACTTAGATTCTTATATATATATTGCATGTTATAACTTGTGACACGACACTATATCTCCCAAGGGGTGCACACAATATTGGCCGCATTGCATACCTACCCACGTGCGTACACAAGAGGGTATTATTTTAAGGGTATATGATATGCACAATACGCATAGCTAAAGATGATTAATTTATCGATTTGCAGATATATTAGGCTAATTCTAATGTAATAAGAGATGTAAGCCTACATTAAGGCCTATAAGCATTTAAGATTATGCCATCTCTTACCTATATTAAGTTTGTACGTATATCCTTTTTTTGTAGCCTAGAACTTTGTATACAAGGGTATCAATTCAAGGGCAAGACACGCACGTCATTCAACTATGTGTGCATCAGAGCCCAACATTTTCCTTCGAATTTGTACCCATGCCCACCCATACCCATCAGCAACGACCTATGCCCACCCATGCCCACCCATGCCCACCCATAGCATGACCCGTGCCCACCCATGCCCACCCATGCTATTAAAATTGCCGCCAATGTATTCAAAAATTGTGTAATGTGCATTACCCGCCTACACCAAGTCTTGGCCCACCCATGCCCATGCCCACCCTTGCCCACCCATGCCCGCCCATGCCCAATAATATCGAACCCTTGCCCACCCATGCCCACCCAAAACCCATGGGCATGGGTGGGTTTGGGCATGGGCATGGGTATGGGCACCCAATGTAGGGCTCTGGTGTGCATCCCTTGAGCTATATCTCTATTAAATTAAAGGACTAGAGGGCGTATATGCATGATACATTACAATTTGCACAAACCCACCAAGAAGTATTGAAATAATAGTTTATTTGGTCTATGGTATTCAAGCCATATATACCAAATCATGTTAAAAGAAAGAAAAATAGAGTCATATGTGACTATGGCAATGACATACATATGATACATATTTGAGACTAGGTCATGTAAATGAGCTCAAACCTCCTTGTAATTCAATTTACACATATGCATGCTCTAATTGATATACTTCATAGGATAAATGTCTAATTATAAACCATGTATATTTTAATAAGTTTGGGTAAAAATATCAAGAATGCGTCTTATACCCTTTTGTACCATAATGGGCATGTCAATCTTTAAAGAATTAACAACTAATTTTATTTTACTTGTTATCTTCTAATATGTTATTCAAGAAATTTCTCATCTTTTCCTTTGCAATTTTCCTTTTTTTCCTCCTCCCTCTTCCCTCTTCCCTCTCCCTTCTCTCCCCTTTTGTAACATACCTCTATTCAAGCACGTTAAACTGTTCATAAACACCAAATTCGCTTAGAGACTTACCTCAATAATAAGCAAATTTTTATTGAACTAAAGGCTCACCTCCCAACCTGGAGACACACAAAACATAACATGTGTTCCCCTTCACCTAAGCCCTATATATAAATAGCATCCATGAGATACTTTTAGAAGTCTCAAGTCTTTTTATATATAGATTGAAGTCTTCTTATCTATATGTGTATATCATTTTACTTTATAAAGATAATAGTCATCGAACTCCTCATTCATCGACTTCCCATTCATCCACACTCCTTAGTCTTGGACATTCATCCTTGCGATTTTTCCCCATCCTCAATAATATATTTCCCAATTAGTCCATTACACTCTTCCCCTCTCAAATTAAGTCATTATCCTCAATGACAAAATTCGGGTAAGTTTCTATGAATTCATTTTCTTACTCCCATGATGCCTCATCTTTGGGATAGTCTTTCCATTTAATAAGAAATATTTTGAATAACCTATTCATAAGGTGCTGCAAATCAACCTGCAAAATTCTTTCAGGTGCAGCCAACATCTCCCCTTCACCAACTGCTTGAGGTAAATCTAGAAGTACATGATTGGGATCGAACATGTATCTCCTTAACAATCTTACGTGGAAAACATTATGAATTTTCCAGTCTTTGGGTAAGTCTAACGCATACGCCACTTGACCAATTCACTTAAGAATTTGAAATGGACCGCAAAATCTAGGAGATAATTTCATGGACCTCCCAAGTTTTAACCCTAAGCGTTTAGGTGTTATTTTCAAAAATACCTTCTGACCGACCTCAAATTCTCTCAAACTCCTTTTTTGATCGGCATAGAACTTGGATCTCTCTTATGCACCTTGCATACAATGCTTAGCACATTCCAATACACTATGCATTTCCTGAATCATTTGATTCAAACTTTCAATTTTAGAGTTAGGAGTTGCTAGGGAGATTGGAGTTCTACATTCATGACCATACAAAACATAAAATGAACTCATCCCTATGTTACTACGATTTCATTGGTTATAAGCAAATTGTATCAAATACAATCATTTATCCCAAGACTATTGTCTTTTTCCAACGTACATTCTGAGCATGTTTTCAACACTCCTACTGGTTCTCTCAGTCTGTTCATCCATTTCCAGATGATATGCAAAAATCATACTAATTTTGGTGCCACACAATTTGAACAAAGATTTCTAAAATTCAATCACAAATTTTCTATCTCTGTCACAAATTATCTCTCGTGGCAATCCATAATTCACAAATATCTCTTTAACAAACAACTCAACTACTCATGAGGTTCTCACAATTATTGTTGTAGGTATAAACGAGCCACCTTGGAACGACCACAAAAATGCTATCAAAGCCTTTTTGAGTCCTAAGAAGATCCACGATGAAATCCATAGAAATAGACTCCCACTTCCTATTATGTATTGTCAATGATTACAACAACCCTAGATATTTCACTTGTTCCACTTTGTTCGTTTGACATAACAAACATTTCTCAATATAATTTTTCACAATTCTCTTCAATACTGGCCAAAAATAATATTTTCTTACTACCGCATATGTTTTTCTGAAACCAAGGATGACTGGAGATAGGAATATTGTGACAATCGTAGAGGATGTTCTTCTTATGATCCCTCACCTTTGGAACACAAATCTTAGAATTATGATATGAAAATAGCATCTAGAACATAGGTAGAAAATTTATCAATTTCCTCTTGCGGTCTAGATTCTTTTGATAAACTCTAGAAAATAATAGAAAAAACACATTAGCCCTCTAAAACCCGTTGATTTTATCAAGCATAGTATTTTTTACTAAAGATACTGCATTTAGAAATGGTCTTCGTGACAAAAAAATCTGCCATAATATTTTCTTTGCCCTTGACATATTGGATCTCGAAATTGAATTCTTACATCAATTTCATCCAACGATTTTGCCTCTGATTCAAATTAGCTTAATTAGTCAAATACCGCAAATGACTGATGATATGTCTCAATCTTAAATTCACTACCTAATAGACAATGACGCCAAACTTTCAATACATGAATTATCACTAACAATTTTTTCTCATGAACTGGATAGTTCAACTCTGCATTGTTTAACTTTTTGGATTCATAAGCAATCACCATGCCTTCTTGCATCAGGATAGGCACATATAGCTATATCACTGGCATTTGTGCATAAGACCAATCCGCCTTTCAAAGGATCCATGATCCTCAAGACTGGGACTTCTATCAAAGCTTTCTTCAAAGCCTCAAAGTTTGCATGACAATCACTAGACCAAATGATTCCTTTCAAATTTGCCCTTTAACAAATATGTCATGGGGATTGCAATCTTGGCAAAATCCCTTACATACTTCCTCATGTAAGTAGCCAACGCCAAAAAATATATGACCTCAGTCTTATCCTTTGACACGGGCCACCTGACCACAATTTTGATATCTTTAGGATCAACCGAGACACCTTCATCAGACAACATATGTCCAAGGTACCGTAGTACCATAGCAGGTTCGTCCTAAAATAATTCTAAAAATAAAAAACGTAAAAATTAGAAAATTTTGAAGACAAAAAAACGAAAATAGAATAAATTAGTTTTTGAAATATTTTGCTATTTCTAAGCTATTTAGGGTCATTTTTACTTATTTTTTGCTAAAAAACAAAAATTGAGAAATTCAGTTTTTGAGAGGCGAACCTTATTTTTTCAAAAAAATTAAATATTCGTTCGCCAGGTGGCGAACCTGCTATGGTGTTACAGTATTCAATTTGGGTATTAAAAATTTGACATTTGCTTCTCTTATCATATAATTTATGTATTGTCAAAACTTCAAAACACCTTCTTGAGGTGTTCCTTATGTTTCTCCTCATTTTTGGAAAACACTAATATGTCATCCATGAAAACAAAGGTGAAGACTCCTAGGTACTCTTTGAATATAGTATTAATGAGATTTATAAATGTGGTAGATGCATTGATAAGTCTAAAAGACATTACTAAATATTCATAGTGACCAAAACGACTACAAAAGGCCGTTTTTTCAATGCCATCCAATTAGATTCTAATTTGATTATATCCAATCCTCAAATCAATTTTTGAAAACTTCTTAGCCCTAATCAATTGATCAACCAATTCATCAAATATAGGCAATGAATACTTGTTCTTGATAGTAGACTTATTTAGACCTCTATAATCCACTCATAGTCTCAAATTACCATTTTCTTTCTTTTAAATAATACATGAGCACCCCACAGAGATTTGCTAGGTCTAATAGAGTTATCCTTTAACTCAACCGGAGTTTTAGTAGGGAGTTGGTTGTTTCGCATGCAAAACTTTCCATGTTCGGTAAGTTTAGGGTGCATGATTGGAATCAATGCGGAGGCTTGAAATCAAAGGACCGATATGGAATGTCCCTCTTTCAAGCCTCCGCATTGATTCCAATCATGCACCCTAAACTTACCAAACATGGAAAGTTTTGCATGCGAAACAACCAACTCCCTACTAAAACTCCGGTTGAGTTAAAGGATAACTCTAATGTACCCCTTCTTTAACAAATCTTTGTTAGATCAACAAAAAGGAGGGTCCATTGGAAGGTCATGACAATTGTAGCACAACCCTTTTTTTTGGTGTTCTGCTTGGTCTTTGTAGTTGAATTTGTTGCTTAGTTGGGCGTTGTTTTGTCCATCCAGACGTGGAAACCTTTGGGACCTCTTCCATTTCCCAATCTTCTTCTCACTGCTATGATCCTTATGGGAGAGATCAAAAGAAAACTTCTTCTCTTTAGCTACTAGCTCAACATTCTTAATCTCAAACGTTAAGGCCATGCTATATGTTTTTTCGAGCGTATAAGGCTTCAAAGCTTTGACATCATATTTGATTGAACTTTGAAGATCCGTAACAAAAGATTTGTTTGTTTTTGTCAGACAAGTATGAAAATATTTGACTAACTTGTCGAACCTATCTTTGTACTCTCGAACTGACAATGTCCCATGTTTGAAGTTTTTCAAACGCTCTTTCATATTTTGGATATGATCACGTGATAAAAAATATTCTAAGAATAACTTCTTGAACTTAGACCATGTTTCCACATGATCCTTGTTGGCATCTTCCCTGTCAGTCTTAACACAAAGATGGGCTCGTTCTCTCAGCAAAGATGGGCTCGTTCTCTTCACCAAAGATGGGCTCGTTCTCTCAGCAAAAAAAGAATTGCCCTCACTTTTTCTTTATTTGAAGGCTCTCTATCGAGCAAGTTTTATACCGTTCCTAAAAATGATAGAATTACCTTAGGTTTAAGAATAACTCCACAAGAGAAAGTCAGTGCTTGCACGCTCTTACGGATGCTGCACAAGAGATTATTTTTACCTTTTTCTTTCTTCCTCGTTTTGTTTTTTTCATGTCCTTCAATTTCCTAGCATTCTTTGTTTTTTTCCTCTCTTTATCTTCATCTATTTGTTCTCCTTCTGTCTAGGATGATTTCTGCCTATTTTAGAATTATGTGATGAGTGGGTAGAGGAAGAGGAAGAAGTATGACATAAATGAGATCTAGTTTTTATTTTTTTTCTTCTCATGACTGTATGTATGTTTCTCCATAGCCTTGACAACGGTTTGGGAGATTACATCAAGAATTGGTTGAGATAACGGCTCAGGGTTGGGAATAAAAAGAAAAAGAAATTGAAGGACATAAAGAAAACAAAAAGAGGAAGAAAGAAAAAGGTAAAAATAATCTCTTACACAATATCTATAAGAGCATGCAACCACCGACTTTCTTTGGTGGAATTAATCTTAAACATGAGGTAGTTCTATCATTTTTAGGAACGGTAGAAAACTTGTTTGAGGGAGAGCTTTTAGAGAAAGAAAAAATGAGGGAAGTTTCTTTTTTGTTGAGAGACCGAGCGCATCTTTGGTGGACTCGTGTTAAGATTGACATGGAGGATGCCAAACAAGGGTCATGTAGAAACATGGTCTAAGTTCAAGGAGTTGTTTTTAGAATATTTTTTTTCAGGATGAACACTACCGAATGAAACCATAGTGCTAAAGAAAATCACCACGCTATAAAAACCACGAGCACAATGCAACACAATGCAATTCAACAAAATGCAACGATCTGATACCAAGTTGTATCGTACCTCTATTCAGGCACGTTAAACTATTCATAAACACCAAATTCTCTTGGAGATTTACCTCATGAATAAGCAATCTTTTATTGAACTAAAGGCTCACCTTCCAACCTGGAGACACACACAAAACATAACATGTGTTCTCCTTCCCCCGAGCCTTATATATACATAGTATCCATGAGATACTTTTAGAAGTCTCAAGTCTTTCTATATATAAACTGATGTATCCTTATCTATATGCGTAGATCATTTTACTTTATATAGATAATAGTCATCCAACCTCTCATCCATCAACTTTCCATTTATCCACGCTCCTTAGTCTTGGACATTCATCCCTGCGATTTTCCCCCATCCTCAATAATACATTTCCCAATTAGTCCATTATACCTTCCTCCCCCCCCCCCGTGGGCCAATCACATTGTTGGCCCTGTAAATATATTCACCCTGCCAACCCGCCCACCCCACCAATGCATAGAAGGGGTCCACCTATTGTGCATATAGCTCCCAAACTCACCATGAATTTTACTGTACAATTTATGAATACCACTACACCATTTATTGTATTTAGTGTCACGTACATTATTTACGAAGGGCTTAAACTAGATGCCTAGAGGTCTCAAAGTGTCACGCCCGCTAATTGCCGACATGATATCATTTGTCAACATAAATAACTTCTTTAAGTGAAAAAAATCTACATTATGACATTTAGAGTAGCGCATTGGGATACGTTAGATGATAGTCTTGTGTTCTAGTATGCAAGGGGAAGATATTTTGAGCGTACTAATGGCAAGTGTAAAACCATTTCTCGGCCATCGCCTGTCCGAATTGGGCTATTTTTGAAATTTGATGATTTTCATCCGGCAATTGGCGGTTGGAAGCCATCCAGAGCAAGAAGCTGAGGCGATTGCCGTTCGGAAGCGGTTACAGAGTCTAACCGACTCTCTCCCTTCCCCAACCCGATAAGGAGGAGGCTGCCGAAGGCAAAGGCAAACTATTTTCATATTGTGCAAATCTTACATAGTCTCAATTAGTGATAGCAATAGACGTAGAAAGACTGAAACTCAGTGATTGAGTTCGGCCATAGACTAGACCCAAGTGAGATGCTTGAGGTCGTAGAAATAGACTACAGAGCCGTAGGAATCGGACTCTGAAACTTGGAATTTATATTTGGTTAATGAGAAAGAAGTGGACAAAGATGTGATGTGCAATTGTCTGTTGTGAGAGTGGACATGAAGGTTGAAGTGCATTATCTTGATTGTATGCGAGTAATGTTTGTAAGTGATAATTTGAGCAAGTAGCCTAATGCAGTGAATGCCAGATTGAGTTGGGCAAGTAGGCTCTTGTTAAGTTCCTGTTGGAGCAAGTTCATGGTTGAGCGAACATGAGTTGGACAGAGAAGGAACGAGGAAAGGCTGGAAACCATAATCAAAATTGGAAGTGCTAACCTAAGGCAATAGTCTTGGGGGTTAAGTGAGTAAGAGACTAAGAGAAGGTGAAGGGTTGTTGAAGACCTGAGAGAGGGCAATTGGCCTAGTTATGCTCAGCCGAAGGAAAAACCTAAAGAGTCTGATTGAGTGACTTAGGTTAGAGGTTGTGTAATAGCAAGGCTATGTGTGAGGGAATAATCTGACAGTGAGCCAGAGTGTGGCCGGGCAATTTGTCCGAGAAAGGAAGTTGATGGATACTAAGAGCCTGTTGAAAAGAAGGCAAGATAGGAGCAATGTAAGTATGAGAGGCAATAATCTCAACCTGAGATACTTAGCCTGAGAGAGGCGAGTACATGCGATTAACCGAAGTGAGGAGTGAGAAAGGCCATAATCTTGAGAGAAGGATTAGCCTGAGAGAGGCGAGTACATGCGATTAACCGAAGTGAGGAGTGAGAAAGGCCATAATCTTGAGAGAAGGATTCAGAGAACAGGGAGCGATCGTCCATGGCCAGTTAAGAAGACAATAAGCTTAGGGTTAGGCCATAGCCGAGAGCAGTGAGTGCAGGCGATTAGCCGAGTCAAGAGGGCTGAGAGCCATAGTCTTGAAAGAGGGTTGAGAGAACCCTAGGTAAGGACATGTAGCCATCAGAGAGGGCGATAGCCTTACAGAGAGAGAGAAAACAACGAGATACTTGAGAGGCTATAGCCTAGGCATGTGCCCACCCCCCACTGGCCATTAGCCGAGAGTAGAAAGAGAGAGAAAGATAGGATAATCGCCTGTGCGCAGGATATGGAAGGGCTAATGGCAGGCTATAGGCTGTCAAGACGCTACCTTCCCGAGAAGGAGAAATTACTATACTGGAGTAAGACTTTATCATTTACATGCCATTATTAGATTAGCACAGACCAAAGCCTTAAGTAAAGGATATCGCCTAGTTGTTGATGTATTGATTTCATATTAACATGTGGATGATTGCTTGAGATGAGTCACCAGATGATTGAAGATGAAGGTGGTGATTTTGGCATTGTGAAGACATGCATGATAATTGTAAGTTGTTAAATGAGGAAGTAATTAAGGAACATTTCCAATTATGTACATGGGATTTTCAAGACTATGCGGTTACAAAAAGACATTACCTCGGACTTCGGTCCTGACAAATTGCCAATGACAACTTGCCAAGCTATTGAGCTCATGACTGAATAGGTCAAAGACATAGAGTGATAGAGAATTCCCTAAGATAGGACGGAAATCACTCACTACGGAAATATCACAAATGAACCATAAGAGTGGAGAGTAAGCCGAGTAATGAAGGAACCAAGGAGTAAAAGACGTAGATTGTTATTGTAATCCTTAATCCAATGTGACATTAACCCTTATAGACACTAGCTCAGTTTTCCCTGTGATCTAGTTCCCTGGGTTGTTGTTTTTAAGTGATAGCAAAAAACTAACTACAGCAAGTGTCATGTGTTTTACATTTTAGTATGCAAGAGGAAGATATTCTTGAGCATACCACTGACAAGTGTCATTTGTGTATACTCTAGTCAACTTGTAGACCATTGTGTAACATAGGCATGCACCTCATAACACTATTCAACATATTTATGCTGAGATATTAGTAAGTGCACTTGAACGCCAAGTGTCATGAGGTGACACTTATGGTGAAGTTGGTAATCATCAGTGTAACCTAGCATATGCCTCAAAATAGGGTAAGTGACACTTTACGCATGTGACACTAAATACCATAAATGGTGTAATGAGACATTTACATATCAAAGTGAGATCCAAAACCAACCTTTATTTTGTCTCCAAATGTGTTCAAGGAGGATGAACTTGAATGCCAATTCATCACTCACACAGAGAAGAAAAGGATTCGAACGACGGGCGATGACGGGGTACTCTGACGGGCACTGACGGGTGAAAGCCATAGAGAGGAGAAACACTGAAAAGTCCTGCAACTGAAGCCACCATCTATTTCGGGGAGGATCAAAGCAATGAGTATGAAGGTTTGGAAATGACATGTTTAGAGACTCGTTCATCATTAGTACAGGAAACAGAGCAAATTTGGAGTAAGTTTACTTTGAAGCGCAACTAATTGGTCTAGAAAGCTTCGGACTCGAGATGGATGTCAAACGTTTTATCGTTCCAGTTTTGAGCTTCTCAAAGTTCAGGGTTTCAGGGTTTAGGGTTTAAGGGTTGGGTGCCACATCAGAGTCGAGGCAATTCATTTGTTTCTGGGCCTTGGAGAGCATTTCCTCGACTCGATTGTGCTTAAACTCTGGACATAAGTTATCGGTTGATGTATAATGCAATTTCTGTTTTGAGGTGCAACTAATTGGTCTGGGAAGTTTCGGACTCCAGATGGATATCAAGGGTTATGGTTCCATTTTGGGCTTCTCAGAGTTCAGGTTCTAGGGTTTGAGGCTTGGGTGCCACAGGGTGGTGGGCAGTTCTCTCATTTCTGGGCCTTGGAGAGCATTTTCTCGACTCAATTATGCTTAAAATCTGGACGATAAATCATCGTTTGATGTATTATGCAATTTCTGTTCTGCGGTGCAACTAATTGGTCTGGGAAACCTTGGACTCGAAACGGATGTTAAGGTTTATGGTTCTTGTGTGGGCAATTTCTCGACTCATTATGCTTAGATTTGAACATAAAATCTTCGTTTGTTGCTTCCTGAAATTTTTGAAGTGTGGATGAGAGGCGCCCTGGGACCAGTATGTTGTAGCTTGATATCTGTAACATGGACGCTGCCATGAGCAAGGTTTTGGGGTCCAGCCTTCACAGTTGGCAATGGCAATTTATGAGGGCGAGCAAATCAGTGCATATTTTAAAGCCTGGGCAACGTGTCCATCTTCTCCCTCCTTGTTCTGTAACTTTAAGATACAATCGCTGGAATCTAGGCAGAACACAACTGTTTGCTGATATCAGAAGTGCACTCCTCGGGTATGTAATTTTTTTAAGAAAAAAAATTGATTTTTAAAACTGTTTTCCAACTAGAATTTGAGTGCTATATGGATTTGTGAATCATATGCAAACCTATCAAGCAGCTTCGATTGGAAGAATGGGGCAATGCACACTTCAAATTCTTAACGTCACATTGCGAACTTGCAACTTGAGTAGGAAGAGGACATGGATTGATTGATTTTAAACATTAGGAAAGGTGGTGGAGTTACTGACAAGGGATGTATTTGTTGGTGATTTGCCAGATGCTCAAATACTTCACAATGTGCACTGCTATCAAGTACTGTGACCCCAGCCCCTGCAACGAGGGCGAATCAAACGAGCGAACTGAGCTCTGCATCTTTGAGCCAAGGTAGTTGAATGTATTTATGGATTTATGAAATTTTGAACCTTGGGATAAAGCTTCACCTTCTTAGGCTCATGTAAGGGCTCAAAATTTTGTTGACCTTGGGATGTTGTGTGTAGATTGGTAGGTTTGGGATGTACTGTGGAGTTTGGAATAATGAATATTCATGGGAGAATAATGGGAATTTCATGTAATCTGGAGGTAGGAGTAATGACTATTCACAAAAGAAGAATGAGTTTTGAATGTAATGGATCCAAAATGATAATTATGCATGGGGAGTGATAGATGTAATGTGGAGTTTGGAATAATGGATATCCACAAGGAATAATGATATGAAAAGTTAGCATGTGGTAAGGACTCACGGTATGAGTTGTACACAACATCTCAGAAGATGGAGTTTAGGGTTTAGGTTTTCATGCCTGAGCAATTAAAGGATACTATCTGCTTGACCCTAGATGTGAATCTAATTACTGGATGTTGTTTGTGTAGATTGGTAGATTTGGGATGTAATGTGGAGTATGGAATAATGAGTATTCACAGAGATTAATGAGAACTTGAACCAAAATGATGAAAACTCAAGGGGAGTCATAGATGTAACGTGGAATTGGGAAACGTGGATATTCACAAGGAATGATGATACCGATAGTTGGAAATGTGGTAAGGACTCATGATTTGAGTTGTACACACATCCTAGAAGGTGTTTGGGGTTTAAGTTTTCTTACCTGAGCAATTAAGGGATACTAGTTATCAGCTGGAACTTAGACGTGAATTAAATTATTGGGATGTTTGTGTGTGTAGATTGCCGCGATTGGGACTTGGAAGGATGGAGGGTGGTTCTCCAGGACACAGGTGAAGAGGTGGGGTGTGTGGAAGAGGTGCTTGGTATTGGCTGCACGAGTGGTGGGAAGGCCGCGGTCTATGAATACTTGATGCTCAAGGTTGTGGATGACATCAATTCTCCTGGGCTCGAGGTTTTGGTCCCATGGGTGGACGATATTGTGAAAGAGCTTGATAGCCGCACTCGTGTTGTGCTCATCAAGGTGGGGTGCTCTTGACATATGTGTGTATAGAAAAGAAAAAGAAAAAGAACAAGAAAGAAAGATGACTTTGATGTTGGCATCGGTGTGAATTGTGGTGTTGCTTCATCTTTGAGTTGGTCTAAGTCTACATGTTTGCCTCGAAACGGGCATCATGAGAATTAGAGGCCCCAGGAGGACTACTACTGCCACCTTTTAAAGGTGAACACCTTGAACTGATGCAGACAAGCCAGCAAGCCGGCCTGCACCTATCTCCCCCAAGGGCAAACTCCTTAGGTTCCCATGTGGTTGGTTGAATATATCTGGTTCACCCGGATACCCCTAATATGATTGGGTAGATTATAGGTGGTAGGCTGCACTGGAAAACAAGGGCTAGGAAGGTCACTCATCCGAGCACTATTTTGGCCTTAAACGGCTTAACCTCGGAGTTTCCATGGGATCTGGTCAAGGCCTTGAGTTTGAGCCACCCTTGTGCACATTCAATTATATTTACAACTTGCTCTAAAATTGTTTCCCATCGCAATTCAGAAGTAGGAGTAAGAGATGCTTCACCCTTGATCATAGACTAGATTCATATATAAACCCAAGATGGGTTTATGAAGCTAAGCAATGGGACAAGCTCTATGGCCTTCTGTCAGAGGTGGTCTCTTTTGGGGGAAAGGAGGATACATAGACCCCCCTGGGTCTGGGTGTTTGGGTACCAGGGCTATTTTGAGTGTTGCTAGGGGTGGGGGTGGGTGGGTGTGAGGATGGGGCTTTGGTGGTTCCCAAGGCTCTGTTTGTTTAGCATGAGCATGGTGAGGCATTTGAGGGCTATGAGCTGTATTTGTTTCATGCAATTGTGGATAGCTTTACTGGGGATGTGGAGTTAATTATGGAGGGTGTCAGTAGAGTCGGTGTGAATGGCTCCTCAGACCCAGCTGGTCTAAGTGAACGACTCAACTTTCATCTTCCAAGGTGTCGATTAGTGTTTTGTATTTGGCTTTCTTTTTACTTGTATTGCATCGCTGGGGTCTCTATCATGGTCGCTGAAATCAATGAACTTGATGTCATTGGTGTGAATGCCTCCTCTGACACGGCTGCGATTATGGATAATTGGACGAGCTAACGTCAATCTTCCAAGGTGTCGATTAGTGTTTGATATTTTGGCTTGTCTTGTGACTTGTATTGCATCACTGGGGTCTCTATCGTGGCATAATGTGAATTCAATGAATCAGATGTCATTGATGTTTATTTGAGTGATGTGTTTGTGTGGTTGTGTAGCCACCAGATGGGCTTCTTGAACTGGCAAGGCGACCCGAGGTCCTCAGAAACATTCGAATTTCTTTACGGAAGTTTGGTCTACATACTGAAGGTAGTGCAGCTGTTGTTTGGTTTTGAATTAGCTCAAACCATATTAACTTCACATCTGCCTGGTTGAGGTTGCTAAGGTTGTAGAGGAAAGCCATAACATATAGATGACTTAGTGGCCTTACTGTTTGTTTGTGGAGGAAGGCCAAGTAGAACCACATATGCCAACACGACGTCAACTTTATCTAGCAGGAGAACATGAGCTTGTGGAGATGATAATGGTAATTATGCGTTTATCTTTGACAAATGTAGTTTCCATTATTCCATGTACTTCAAATTTCACTACTTGGGTTTACGACTTAGGCTTCAAGAAAATTAAAACGTGAAATTTTAAGGTATTTATATTCATGGAAGGTACATTTGGATGATTTCTTCATCTAGCTGCTGTTAGATGATGTTAAATTATCTAGTATGTGTCTGTGGTCTTTTTGAGAAGCAGGTGCATAACTATTTTAAAATGACATGTCAGAATGAAGGATCGTGGTAACTACAATCCTTGTTTCTCCTTTGACATCATGGTAGTTGGGAGGGGAGATTATTGAAACAATGTGCAAGTGATCACTAAAAATTAGTAATGTTGTGGTTTCCTTAAGAATATTGTGGGAGTGATGGTTCATTGAAGATATCAAAGAGCTAAATAACTTTGCAACTGATGCTTTTGCATAGGCTGCTGGAGGTTTTCCATCAGTTGCTCAAGCTTTAGGTTTTTACTCAAAACGACGCCCAGTTGGTTTCTGGTAATATTTATTTTCTATCTTATTTACTTGCATTGATGTATCTCAGATTGCTAGAAAGAGGCCCTAGAATCATACACTTTTCTTTGGAGGTCATAGTTGTTGAATGCAGTCATAGTGTCAAGGTTGCAACTTTTGTGTATGCAGAGACTCACACCCCTTTTCCTTTGGCTGATTTGTTCTTTTGATATTGAATTATTATTAATGCAATCACATTGCGGCCAAGTTAAACCAAAAAATATCCTCCTCAAGTCAACGTTGTCATGTCTGGTAGGGAAGACTTGCAAAATGTTGATGAAGAAATTGAAGCATTTGTTGGGGAGAGCTGGAGGGAGGGAAAGGATGCAAGTACAGGTTTAATATCCAGCATGTCTGACCTTTCTGTTTCTTCCTCTTCAAATGTGGACAATTTGGATGTTGCAGACAAGTGATGAAATACAGGCTGTCTTGATTATTATTACCTCCAAAGTACCTCTGGAATAGAGTTATCCTTCAACTCAATGGGACTTTTGTTTGTGGGTTGGTCGTTTTGCATATAACACCTTCCATGTTTGGCTAGTTTTCAGTACATGCTTGGAGGTGGTGTGGAGGTTTAAACGAAGAACATTCTATATTGATTCATTGAGGATCGAACTCACTTTGGCATGCCAAAATGTGCTAAATTATGTTTGGCCCTCAATGAACCAAAATAGATTGCTCATTCCTTCATTCAAATTCAAACACTACCTTCAAGCATGCACCACACTTGAGACAGAAATTATTGATATTGCATCTGAAACAATCAATCTGAAATCATAGGGAACTGACAAAAAGCTCCATGGAGTTAAGGGATAGCTCTGGTATATGTGGTATTCCAAGTGGTTGACGTGATGCAGTCTACTTGTTTCAAGATAAGAGTTCTTCAACAGGTCATCAAAAAAAGTAGATAACAGATCAGCTCCGACTAGATGATTCATCACATTGTGTGTGAACAGGTGAGATCCATTATGTAAATCTTGTGACTGGTGAGGTGGTGCAAGAGAAGCCAGTTCCAGCCAGTGTTATGAATCCTATCCCAGTGAGCCAGGTTGTTAGTGACTTGGGAACAGCTGTAATGCCCCGAGTCCGCACAGTGAAGGAGGCAGGACGATATGACCTTCATCATGCGGTATAATCTATTTTTCACTTTGTGTGAATTCCACCATAGACATACTCACTTGCCAACTCTTTAAGGCAAGTGACTTTAGATGACAGACTTTCAATGCTCAGATTTTGTTTACACTAAAACAACAGTGATAAAATTTTATGTAAGGGCTACATCCATATGGTTGAAAGCTAAATTTAACATCTCGACATGCCAAAATACCATACTCATGATTTTGATTGTAACTATTCATAACAATCCATACCAAGGAATAATCTTGTGAAATTATATCTCAAGGCTCAAACTTATGTTTGATATACTTTGTACAATATAAATAACACAGTTGTGTGTATAAATGGTGGCTAGAAATACCAGATTTAACTTAGAATAGTACTCTGGATTCCTTAATGTACTTGACCGTATTTGCACCCTAAATTCAACTTATTTCTTCAAGTAAAGAATCTCACTAGAAGAATAAAACAGGGGTTACATATTTAAGAAATGACTAAAGATGAAGTTACCAACAACAGAATTTCATTTTTCTTGTCTCCAAAGCCCGTTGGGTCTTTTGTGACGTTTAAGCCCACTGCACATCTGAACCACGTGCAAGAGCAGCTCCCAAACATGTGGTTGGCAAGGCTATAAACACCCTTTATAGCTGCCCAAAGAGTTCGAGTTGATGATTTTGCACTATTCAAGGAAGCCCTTTAACAGAATGGTTCATCTCCATCCCTGGGCAGTGTCCCAAGGCCATTTTGGGACCTTCATGAACAATATCATGTAAAGTGGCCCTTAGGGCCTTAGCACACATATGGAGGATAGGAGATGTGGTAGTTCTGTAGACAGCACGGAATTTTTGGTGTTTCAGCTACAGGAGGTATTTTCATGAAAGAGTCGGTTTAATTTGTCTTGATGTTACTGGATATATTTTCGTGATAGGGTGACTTTGATTCACCTATCTTATTACACAGTCTGGTTGTGGGTATGCGCAGATTATGTTGCATGGAGGTTACAAGGAAGTTGCCCAGCAATTAGGTCGCCAGACAGTTTGCTCAAATGCAGTAGCAAATTTGGAACAGGAGATTTGGAAGTTCATGCAGGAACATGGATTGTAAGTCCAATATTCCACATTCTTTTTGTCATCATTGTTGTTTTCTCAAGTTTGTAGCTGTGGTTCTTTGGAATATTAGGTAACAACCGTATATGTGTTGTTACCATGCTGTCTGGGTGGTTTTGAGGTCTGTTAGATGTTTTTGATGTACAGATTACAGTGCTCAGAAGTTTGATAGTATGTTGAACAGGTGCAGTAATGAAGCTGGACTATATATATATATATATATGTGTGTGTGTGTGTGTGTGTGTGTAGAGAGGGAGTTCTGGAGTTTTGAAGAATCATATAACGAGAATAAATCTCAAAATATTTGAGGGAAAAGAATCCAATGAAGACTTTGTTTGAGGTGAATGTACAGGTCGCTGTTTCCAACACCAGCTCAGTTGCTAGAGAATAATCGGGGTGATCTTCTTACAGCCGTGCGCAGAAATGGCGGAGTTAATGCTGTAGCCAGGGACATGGGGGTTCGAGCCCAAAGAAATGGCGTAAGGACACAATTCTGACAACATTTTTTCATTTCTTCTGCAACATAAGTCTTTTAGTTGGGAGCAAACTTGGTTTCAAGTCATTAGGAAATGAGGGTGCATTCTTTGAAGTACACAAGTTTTATGATTAAAGTTTGTAGGAATTCTCAACTGTCATTATGTTGCTGGAAGCGGTTTAGGGCTTGGGTTGGGGGTCAAAGGGTGTTTTGCGTGGAGAGGTTACTCTCTTTCTTTCTTTCTTTTTGTTCATCTGCCCCTCCCCCAATAGTGTCTATTAGAAATTTTATTACTGAATTACATGTGTAATTGGAAACTCCAAAAGCATATTCTTACTTCGAAAATTGTATGATATGGGGAAAGTAATGAACTGATACTCTTTTCCATCCTCTGCACATCCAACCAAATTAGGTGTTCAATAAATTAGAATTATGGTTATATTTGAAATAGATGCTTTGAATATAATTTGGTGAAGATCATTGACACTGTTGCTTGCTCCAACTGTATGGATGTAATCAAAGTCATTCTCCACAACCTTGTTCTGGAGTCAACTCCAAATTAAGTCTACATATCATACTTTATACTACATTTGAGGTCAATCCCTGCCCTTCAGAGGTTAAAGGAGTCAAACTCTGTGCTTGGGTGTACAGAAAGGTCATTGGGTGAGTGTGGAAGAAGCAGCAATGGAAATGAAAGCATACATGGTGGAAAAGATGATGGAGGACCAGTCACATTTGTGGAAAAATGACAAATTGGAAGAAGAAATGTGGGTAAGAGCCCTGAAGGAAGGTAATTTGCGCCTACCATCACAAGCTCAAATTTTGGAAGATGGTCGCAGAGACCTACGATATGTCTTACAGGTTTGCTCTCTGCTTGTAAAAACCTGACCTTTTTTTTTCTTTGTATTTTTAGGCACCTCATCAGGTGTTTGAGTCTTCCAACTTTAAGTGTGCATCTTGTGACTCGTAGACATGCCTTTGGAGTGGTAAATCGTCCTCGTATTCTGGTGCCTGAAAGATAAAGAGCAAAACTAGGTCAAGTTATTACGCCTGACAAGGGTAGCTCCTGAGGCCCTTCTGTGTTTTCCCACCAGAGGACCACTGTATCCTTTTATAAAGTATTTTTTCTTTCTGATCTTAGGGTTTAGGGTTTAGGGTGTGTTCTGGTTCAGGGTTTTGGTGTACTAGCTTTTGTTCTGGTGGGTCTGACTGGTGTGTGCTTTGCAGAAATTTGGTCAGCATGCGATTGCAGATGTCTTGGGTATTAAAAACTTGACAATAAGGAGGCCATCACGTCGTTGTCGTCTTTAAGAAGACTTTGTGTCCAGGACCTACTCCAGTGAGGAATTTATGTTGGAATATCCCCCCAATCTGATGATTCATTGTTCAATGAAAGAGATATTTACATTTGCACTTGTAGCTGCCACAAGGAGAATTAAAAGTATATTTGGTGGAAGACACCTATAAGAGTATGCATTTGAGATGGCTGTCCAGACTGAAACTGCAAGCTTGGCAAAGAGAGAATAGGCAAATTGTAGAAAATTAGGATATGCTTCTGAAATGCCCACGTTCAAATCCATGTGTGGGCATTTCTCCTGAACCTCAATTAGTGTACTATATATTAGTGTACTTAATATTAAGCCTATATGCGTTCAATACCCGCCAGGGAGCCTGCACCAAGTTAAATTGTCTCTAACTATCTCATTTGAACTGTAATGTGATTGGATTTCCTCTTCTACACATTTATCCACTCTTGAAGGACCAAGGGGCTCAATGTATGACACAATTTTTACAAGCCTCACCAAGTCTTATTTCTCATAGTTATGGGTTTGAAAGCTTATTTTATACATTATGTTATGTCAAAGAAATAAAATTATACTCATAAGTGACATTGATGATCAAGTACTATGTATATAATTATATCCAAGGGCACCAATGCTGTGTACTTTGGACCCAAATCTTTAAACAAATTTAAAAAGTGCACTTGAAGCATGAGTTGATTTTTGATAGAATTAGCTTACAATGATCCATTTATTTCAAATACATGTTCTTGTGCATTGAGGCCCATATTGGGCCTCTTAGATGCTTATGGCTTACACTTAAGCATGTTTCAGTTTCAACATGTTGTTGCAATCTATATAGGTCCTCAGCTAAATGTACCAATCTTGATATAAGACTTCTTCATTTAGAATGATTTGGAGGATTGCTTTGGTGAAGGCCAAATAATTCCCTAGCCATCTACCCATGCTTACTTTCTTTCTATGAACCCTAAGTGCATGAGAAGCCTGATTTGGGTCTCATCCCTTGGGAGACCAACCTTGGAGTCAAAATAAATGATAGCAAGACTTGCTAATTTTTGGTCCAACACTTGGTGAGTTTTGAAGCTTGAAAGGCTCTCAACTTTCAACACCAAGCTCTTTGTGGAAAAGCAAAGCTACAAGTAGCATCATGAGTGTAAACCCCAAAATAAATGCTATCAAAAGCTTGCTTGTGATCATGTGTGCTCCTTCTAGATGTTGCATAGCCTACAACATCCTAAAAAGAAAGTTAGAACATATTAGTCTCAATCTTGTAATTTTTTTAATTTTTAAAGTAAAGACATGGTTAAAAGCTCTAAACAAAATCAATTGCATTTATTTCATTAATCTTCCTACATTCTTCACAATAAGAACATGAAACAACTTTCATAAGATTTGACAAATGAATATCTATTTACCTCATCTTCAGATCTTCAATCACATGATGTTGATGAGTTTGTTGGTTTAGGTTTGGTGTTAATAACATGTCACCTATAATTGAATCTATATCAAACCTGAAATGGGGCAACAAACAAAACTAATTGGTTAGCAACTCATGGCATTCATCACCTCATTAAGTATTTACAAAGCAAGAGATAACATAAGCATGTACACAAAACTTTGAACCTGTGCACCAAGATTTTTTTTTTTTAACATTGCTTAAATGCACACCTCGCAAGTATATCGATCTTGAACCATTCGATGCCCACAATACCATTGAATGCAAAGCTTATGCACATGGGCATTGCCTCTACAACAATCACAAGGTAGCTTCAAAAGTGGACCTTTGGTTTTGTTGATTTCTTCTAAGCAAATCATGTAATGACCACAAAAGTGCAAGTAACATCATGTTTAAAGTTTGAGTTAAAACTTTAGCACAATTCTCAAGATCTTGGGTTTTTGAATTTAGATTTTGGCTCTAAACTGCATTAGGTTAAGAGGTACTAATAGTAGCAAATTCACCTTTTGAAACCAAACAATTTCGTACAATATGCACCCATTTCAATGAAAGCTTAAAGAACATGGTATTACAAAAGGTGCATAAAAACATACCTACAAAGAACACCATTTGTAGTAGGAGTGTTGAGGATATCCACCAAGCAACTAGTCTCTTGGTTGTTGGCCGAGTTTGAAGTTGCTAATGAGGGATCATATTCACTCTCTTCATCATTGTTCTTACCTTCTACCACTTTGTGCTCAATTCCAATTTTGGCATCAGTTGAAAGCCTTTCATACTCTTGATGTGAGCTAAACACCGCTCCCATGATATGGGTACTTGGAGCTAATGAGGGATCATATTCACTCTCTTCATCATTGTTCTTACCTTCTACCACTTTGTGCTCAATTCCAATTTTGGCATCAGTTGAAAGCCTTTCATACTCTTGATGTGAGCTAAACACCGCTCCCATGATATGGGTACTTGGAGCTAATGAGGGATCATATTCACTCTCTTCATCATTGTTCTTACCTTCTACCACTTTGTGCTCAATTCCAATTTTGGCATCAGTTGAAAGCCTTTCATACTCTTGATGTGAGCTAAACACCGCTCCCATGATATGGGTACTTGGAGCTAATGAGGGATCATATTCACTCTCTTCATCATTGTTCTTACCTTCTACCACTTTGTGCTCAATTCCAATTTTGGCATCAGTTGAAAGCCTTTCATACTCTTGATGTGAGCTAAACACCGCTCCCATGATATGGGTACTTGGATAGCAAAATATGTTCCAAGTTTTTATTGCAATTATAACCTTACTTCAAAGAGTTGGGGTTGTAACATACAAGTGAGTTTCCCTTGAGATTAAGACCAAAGGATTGATGAAAATTTATAATCAAATCTCCAAAGTAAAAGTTGTTGCAGAAGTAAATGTCGTAAAAGATAAAATCCTTATCAAAATAATTGTATGAACTTTGGCCCCCAAAAAATTGCCAAATTAAAAAAGTAAAAAATTCGAATGCTTTATATTACTTTTGACAATGGATGGAAAAGATAAGCACATCATGCACCCTATACTTAGTTATCGTCAATGTCATTTGTGCAATTACGACATGCAAACATCCATATACAATAGTCAGGTGTCTTCCTATATGTGTGATCATCACGATATATCAATAGATATAAATGCCGGCATCGTCATCGTAGGCTACCGATTATCATGCCGTTTCTTTTGCTTTTATTGTCTCATAATTGAAACAAAGTCTAAATTTTGATTTTAAAGTCGGCAATCACTTTAGACCTATTATTCTTTAACCTTCAATCTCCTCAACTTCCACTTGAATATAATTAACGTATCACCTTTTGTGGTTCTAACAACTTTTAAAGATTAAAAAATTCCAAACTTAATATATATTCTAGTTCTATGCAAGATAGGTCTATAAACCTTGATGATGGCCTTGAGGTAGCGAAACTTTTTCTCGCATAAGTAGCGTGGGGCTTTGAATGAAGGTTTTAGTTTTATGTAAGCGAATTAAACAAGGTATTTGATTAAAACTTTAGATACCCCGTGAAACCACAACAAAATATTGTGTAGGGTGACAAAGGTATATATTAACAAAATAAAACAATGATCTAGGGTTAAAATTGGTTTGGATATATTTTCTTAAGCACAAGTGTATTAAACAAATAATGCAAATGTTATGGCCATATGGGGTTGTCTAGATGTTGGAAGCCTTATTGTCAATTTGTGTGTGGCCACATCCACACTTAGTTTCTGTGGAGTCTCCTTAAAAATAAGGCGCCCCTGGGGGACTTAGACGTTGTCTTTGGCACACCACCCTTGGTGTTGCCCTCTCATACAACCACCATTTACCCTTGGTGGTCACCGCCACCTTCATGGACTTCAGTGTCACCCCAATGTCCATTCTCACACTCTACTCACACTCAACGTTACGGGATTTTCATTTAGGTTCACGAGATTACATGTCTACATCAAGAAACATAGTCCATATCTAAGGCAAGTTTCTATCACTTCTATCACAAGACCCACTAATAGTTCTACATATGTGCAACTTCATTATGCGTCCAAATGTTTACTTAAATCCTAGTTAGAATTCCAATCTTCAAGTGCTCACTCATTAAATAGCATTGCTTATCCACTATTGTTCTCCATTATAGAGGTGAACTCCATAAGTTAAAAACACACACATATGTCCAACCATTACAAATGCAAGCATCCAAGTGCCCATATGGGTGATTAGTTATTTAAATTTCCTTTGAAACTTTCACCATAGTCAAGCACATTATAGATGGGTGATATTAGTGTGGAAGGGGATTGAATTTGAATCATTTTGGTGTCAACCACAAGTCCCAAGCACCAAACATGGGTTTGATATTGCTTTATTGATGCTACATTAAACCAAATATTATGGTAATGATTAATTTGTTTTTATTGAATACTCAGTGTCGCCCTGGGCTAGATCACATCTTCATTTGGATGGGTCCTACCCCTCCCACGCCTCTTTCATTGTCCGGTCTTTCTGCCCGCACTTGCATGGGAACTTTTCCTCATTGGGAACCAATGTGACAAACTCAATCACTTAAGCCATTAAGCTCCTTTGGCACGTGAAGGAACTCCATCGATCAGCTTGGGAATAATGAAAATGATGTCAACTTGAATATTTATAATTTTGGCCGGGTATTGTCACATTGGTTCCCAATGCCTAACCATGCCCATTCTACACTAGTAACCTTAATTATCATTAAGTTCCCAATGATAAGTGAAGTTCCCAATAGTTCCCAAGTGAAAATGGATGTATTTTAGATGTACATAACATAGATGAAAAGAATTTTAGCATTAATTACCTCTTTAATATGACAAAACGGAGATTCTAAATGTTGTATTATCGAGTGTTGTAGTCATATAAAAGAGGGGGTTTTGAACTAAAAACTTTGGTCGCGCAAAAATATGTCGTAATATTGAGGGTGTCGTATAAACAAGTGTTGTACTAACAAGGTTAGACTGTACCTCAATACCAAGTTTACTCCTGAATCCATTACAGATCACATATCTCAGGGGATTTATTCATTACTAATCTTAAAAAAGGGCAGGAGATAAACACCAAATGAACGCTCATTCATCCATTGGATGTAGCTCATACAAATTTGTTTCTACAATATATGCTCAGGGGGTTCACTGACGAAAATCGTAGAAACAACGTGCGAAAAAAATAGGGTCTAATATATTCATTGTAGATAAATTTTGCAAAAATGTACATATAATATAGGGGTTTTTTAAATAGTGAAACATGTTTACATGTAAAATACCATCACATATAATGGCCTCTTTTATCTAGTCAATACATGTAAAATATCGTGGAAACAATTACTAGGGGCAGCGGGTCTAGGGTAGGGTTTGTGCTAGTGGATGAAAAGAGGTAATTTTTTGTTGAAAAATATTGGATGGATGACTTCGTAGGCTGGTTGGCTTGAATGTTACTGAACCAACGTATCCAATGTGGAGTTAATGTTCTCTACCTACATGTCGGGAGGGAAAATTTCAGCGCGTTGTTTGAATTGCAATCTTCTTTCCACTTTTCTTTGGCAGTATAAGTAAAATAGGGTATTTTTAAATGATTCCCCAAAAAATTTATAATTACTGATAGGGTATATTAAAATACAAGCATTTACCTTTATTTTGAAAAATATCATACCTTATAATCTTTTCTGCAAGGTAAATAACCCCCCGATAATA
This sequence comes from Polytrichum formosum, assembly GCA_964035585.1. Lineage (NCBI taxonomy): Eukaryota > Viridiplantae > Streptophyta > Polytrichopsida > Polytrichales > Polytrichaceae > Polytrichum > Polytrichum formosum. The sequence continues at coordinate 31,800,063 of OZ037941.1, read as the reverse complement.
GGTCTTGAGCGCACGTATGCAAAATATAAGAGGGAGTGAACCTCTGAGAATATATGTTATTATAGCCAATGCAATGATGGTTTCTAACTCTACCTTCAAATGATTTGTCAAATAGGTCCACATTCATCCATTCTTATTTTGATACCAACATAATTGTATTTTCATATTGGAAGGCCAGTCCAAGAGGCCAATTGGTTGTTGATACTTAATCTATCTATTGCCAATTTTGCAATGCATCTTATAGACCCTTCCCAAATACCAAGTCTTGGTAGCAATGTGTATGTTTGACAAAGTTTTTGCAAGTTTTTCACTTTTGACATGCAAAAACTCGCACAAAAAAAAATGCACGTCAATTGACATGCACAATTTAGAAGTTGACACGTACTATGACTTGTGAAGAAAAAAAAACACACATCAATTGACATGCTAGAAATTGAAATGACACGTATTACTAGGCAACTTAAGTACTATAAACTACAGCTCAAGTATTTGGAAAACATAACCCATAACAGTAGGAGAACTTCCTACACTCACTTACATACTTAAGTTTAGCGTAGTTCTTGTAATTTCCTTTGTAACCAGGAAAGCTCTACACCTGAGACGGTGATCAGAGAGGTGGTGGAGGCTAAGTACAAGGCTGACAAGACCATTGTTTATGGTCTCCTACGGATGTATTTCCATGATTGTTTTGTGCAATTATGTGAATGAACAATTTGCCCCAACAGATCTTGAAGAGTGATGCTTTGGCTAGTTAAATATTGGGTTAATTTTGAGGCATCTCAACTTGACACTGGAATGATTTGAGGTTGACTTTGCATAGTGCAGAGATCCCCTTCAAATTGAGTTTAATGTACAATGTACATTCACAATGCCTAAATTGAAGCTAGATCGGAAGCAATACTATTGTTGGGTCTATGATTTGAATGCCATCAGTGTTCACAAGTCCCTAAGGTTTGTCACGTACTCTAGGCCAACGGTAGATAATCCACTCTCACCAATGGCACCGCCTACATCTGTGATAGATACTTTTGTATGGTCAATTCCTAAGTCACTTCATTTGAAGTTTTAAAAATGGGAGGAGATCTATGATTTGAAGTTTAGGGTTGAGTGAGTGGGCCGTAGTACAAATCGACGCAACGAGGTGAAACGATTGTTGAAGGATGTATTTGAAGAAGATTATGTAGTGGTTTTACAAATTCATGCACTACAGTGGCTTTCTCGAGGTAATGTCATGACCCCCTTATTACAGTGCATGCCGGGGTTATTGGAACTATTCAGAGATGAAGAACCGCATTGGTATGAGGTCATGTGCTCTTTTAAATTCCATTTTTACTTGAACTTGCTTGTAGATGCTTTACAAAAGTTGAATAAATTAAATAAAAATCAAATTTCAATATGCTATGGTTGATATCACAACTATTAGTGCAACCATCGATATCACTATTTCAATTTTATCATGCTATTTTTCATTTGGGAATGGGTCTATATTTAGTCGTACAAGCAAGAATTTGGGAAAATTCTTGAGGGGATCTACAGGAAGTCTTCAGTTAAGTTATAAAAACAATACAGGAGATCGTATTATTCATGCATTGGCAACTAATGTGTCCAATTAACTACAACAATGCATATTATTGGGTGCATCTTATGTGCAAAGAGTTGTTCATGCTTTGAATGATCGTTTCCCGAACCTTCCATTATTCAATGCAGCCAAATTTTTCAGCCTTCGTAATTATCCAAGCGATGATAGTGACCGAATCACAAATACCGAATTGTGGCTCTAGAGGATATTGTTGAAGTTTCAATACACTGAAGAAGAAAGTGACATGTGTAAGGGAGAACTCATGGAATATACAAAAACACTTCGACATGAGTGTGAGAACAAAACGATATTTGAGGCTTGGCGCATATGTGGTAGCAATTTGGAATGGCACACAAATTGGCCTAAATTTATGCAACTTTGGCAAAAAAAATTATACTCATTCCATCAAGTATAGCTATTCATGAGAGAGGATTTTCCAAACAAAATACAATCAAAAGCCACTTGCGCAATAGGTTGAACTTGAAGACCCTTTGTGCTCTTATGTGGGTCTCTCTTTGTGGGCTTGAAGTGGATTCAATGGATTGGGCTACCATCTTCAACATTTGGAGAAACATGCAAGACCGTAGGATACTTACGCTTGATTGATAGTTTTTTTTTTGTTACAAATCAAGATTGTATTTTGATTATTCAAAATATTATTTTTTTCTAAAATATTATGTAACCCAAATTTGAGGTGACATTTTAAAATAAAATGTATATGTCAATTGACATTCATTTTGTTTTTGAAAACGTCATGTGACACTTTAGATTTGAAGTTGAATGTCAAATGAAATTTGTCAAACATACACATTGCTTGGTAGTCAATATTTTGACCAACTTTTAAAAAAAAAATCCCTCTTGTCTACATTCCTTCAACTACTGCTTGAGAAACAAACAAACCATACAATCACATCTCAATTTCAATAAGTAATCATTATCCCCGGTTCTAGATAATCAAACTTTAGATTTGACACACAACATACCATATTTAATTCTAGTAAACTTATCCTTGGACAATGTGGGATCATCAATCAACTCACATATGGGATGAAATATTCATTTGGACCTCTTGTAGATCACCCTCTTCATTATAATTGATAATGGGCCTAAAGGTAAAAATACAACTAGGAGTATATGAATAATACTCCTAGTATATTTATAAAGCTAAAATAAATAGCACCCATACCTTATGTATATTTTGTAACCTCTAGGCACAATAAGTGTCCCTTTTGTGCACCCACGTGGATCCGTACAGGCCACATTGAGTACACCCCCTGTGACTAACACAAGCAGTCAGGTGACCCATACCCACATGTAGATGCGAACAACACGAGGTAGCTAGGCATGGTGAGGGTCCAGGTTGAACACTCGGAGCACGCCTTGGAGGCGTGGGAAAGCTGTGGCTACCAGTCAGCCAGGTCAAGTGGCCTGTGGGTCGAGTTGTGTGAGACTCCGAGAAACTAAGCGAACTACCTTGGAAGGCCAAGGGGAGTTGGAGCATACTAACTTATGTTGTGGGCTTGTGCAGGTTTAGGTGCTTGTTGCCACGAGTAGGACACAGGACATAACGTAGAGGTGTGTTACATAGGTGTTTGTTGCGTGTATGGGCTGGGAGCTGAGTGTCGGACCATTGCAGACATGAAGTTTTGATGGTTGGCTGTGATTTTTTTGTGTCGGTGTTTTGATTTGGTGAGTAGCATGCGTCGGCGGTTGTGTGCAGGGATGAGCTTCAAGGGGCTTCCAGACTGTATATGGTGTTTGCAAGGGGCTGCGTCGCTGGAAGTTGAGTTGCTTTGTCCAAGATTGATATGTGTTCGTTGTGGATTTTTGCTTGTGGGAGGTGATGTTGCAAAATCTGATGTATTTACATCCAATATGTATTTACATAACATGTTGACATACTAGAATCAAAGTTATGAAAATTGACCTTTCAAGACAAAAGTTCACCTTTGACAATTTGCACTCATCTAGTAAAAGCTTAAATTTGTAATGTTACAAAAGGTGCAGGAACATATCTACAAAGAACATCGTTTGTAGGGGGACTGTTGTGTATGATCATCAAACTACCTACTTCTTGGTTGTGGTCGGAGTTTGCAGGTGCTAAAGAAAGATCATGTTGATACTCTATGCCATTGTTCTCATCTTCTAGTTTTGTGTTAATTTCCAGTTTGGTCATCAATTGGAAGCCTCCCACACTCTTTGATGTGAGCTAAACACCGCTCCCTGACAATCTCTCCATTAGACATTGCGCATCTCTCCATCAATTTATTCAACAGTGAGAGCATGCTCTCTTTATAATATAGGACGAGGTAGAAATATCTGGGAATGCATGTATCGCACTTGAATAGGAATTTCCAAGCCAGTTGACAGCACCACGCTCATTAAAATCTCCCCAGAGTTGGTAACTCCAAATTTCCACGGATTAACAAATCTCTGTCTTACATAGAGTGTGAGCTTCGTTTATTCAAGCTTTTGCATTGGTTTACCTATCTTGGCGTAATGTGGTACACTATAGTAGAACGCCACATTATTATGCAAGATAGAGAAATTAATGTCATGTGCAAATTATTAACGATCTTACTGCAATTATGATCTTTTAATTACAGTAGGTTCAAATCACTTTTCTCAACGAAGGCATATCCTACATTGTGTTCATACAATCACAGAAAACCTTTCCCAATTACATGCCTCGAGGAATGCCCCTAAATGTTGAAGTGAAGGTTGAGAGAAGATACCATTGCTCGTAGGCAACAACTCATTGCTCAAATGAAAGCATATTTACGAAGTAACCTGACAATTTCTTGCGGTCGTTAAAGCTAAAGTAGGCTAGACAAAAATGAGAACCAGCAATCTTAGGGCCACAAGGCTACCCATAAGCAAATGAGTTCGAAAATTCCCCTAGCTTAAGATCTTTGTAACTGTGAAAAGCACAAACTAGCTCAACAATGAAATGCATGTACCACGGGGAACAACCACCACTCAAAAACAACAGATGTGATCAGTACATTTAAGTACAATGATGATGCCTAATGACACAAACTGTGTCTGTAAAGATACACAATAACATTTAATTGACACAAAAATTGTTTGTATCCCGTCTCTATCTTAAGACAAAAAAACAAGCATCCCACAGTTCAGAGTATCTCTTCCCAGAGCTTTCAAACCGACGCTCGAAAACCTCAGCAGAGCATCCTTCTTGGTCAGGCAACAGAACATGCCCTTGGGAGCTGACAACCAATATTAATCACAATGCCATAAGCATAACCACTACAAGGAGGTCTACCCTGGGGTGCTTACAGCTTGTCCTCGTACTCTGACAAGGGAGTGATCTGGTCCTTGAGACCCTTCCGTTTCCTGATCTCAGTCACAAGGGTTCCGGACTGTGTGGTGCTGTCATAAGGATCGCTGTTCAACATCTCCCAGTGATCAAACACACACTGGGGGAAAGCTTGTCCAGAGGTTGCTGCACGAAGTGTGCCTGAGAAACCGAAAGACTCAATGACTGGCAAGTATGCCTTGATGTTGTACAGAGGAGTTCCTGGCCTTTGGACTTCCTCAAACACATGACCACGCTTCTGGTTCAGCACTCCGTAGATACCTCCAAGAGCACCCTCTGGAGCCTGAATCTCCACAAGGTATACTGGCTCCAATAAACGTGGCTTGGCAGTCAACATAGCTGCATACATCACACGCCTGGCTGTAGGGATGACCTGTCCACCTCCACGATGGATGGCATCAGCATGGAGCACCACATCACAAACCTCGAAGGCAATACCTCTCATGTTCTCTTCTGCCAAGGCACCCTCCTTTGTGGCCCACTGGAATGCGGCAACAACTGAATCCTTGATTTCATTCAGGTACTGCACTCCCTTACACATATCCACCACCATGTTGGGTCCAGTAGTTTCAGGTCCAAAACACCAAATCTTCTTGGCTAGATCCTTATCCCATCCGAATTCCTCTGCCAAGATCTTGCTCCTTACTTTGGGATCATCACGGGGGCCAATGCGGCCATCATCGATGGCCTCTGCCAAACCTTCTTCCAGTGGTCTAGCCTCAAAGTACAGCCTGTTGTGCTTATTGGGGGACTTACTCATGACTGTCCTGCATGACTTCTCCAAAACAGTCTCACGGAAGGACACCACTGGGTCGGACACCACAATCTCAGCACCTCCCATGAAATCGTCCTGGAGATCCTTCAAACAAATTTCCAAATGCAACTCTCCTGCTCCTGCGATGATGTGCTCTCCGCTCTCCTCAATCGAACAGATAACCATAGGGTCGGATTTAGCCAAACGCTTCAATCCTTCCACCAGCTTGGGCAAATCTGATGCCACCTTGCACTGCACTGCGACACGCACCACAGGGGACACTGAGAACTTCATTGCACGGATGGGGTGGGCGTCCACCTCCTTCTCATTAGTCAAAGTTGCGTTCTTGGTGATGAATTGATCCAGACCGACCATGGCCACTGTGTTGCCGCAAGGCACATCCTCAACTGACTCTTGACGCCTTCCCATCCAGATGACAGTCCTCTGGACACTCTTGGTGTACAAGTCCTTCTTTCCTCCGGGCACGTAGTTGGGTCCCATGATCCTAACCTTCAAACCGGTGGACACCTTTCCGGCGAACACACGTCCAAAAGCGAAGAAACGACCCTTGTCGGGTGCGGGAATCATCTTGGACACATACAACATGAGAGGACCATCGGGGTCACAGTTCCTGATGGCATTTGCATACTGGTCATCCAAAGGACCCTCGTACAAGTTCTCAACCCTGTACCTCTGGGCAGTAGCAGGAGAGGGCAGGTGGAAGATCATCATCTCCAGCAAAGCGCTGGAGGCAGGAAGCCATGTCTGCATAACCCTCTTCATCAAAGCCTTTCCAACCAAATCCTTCTCCTCTCCCTTCAATCCACAGTTCAACTTCGCCAACATGGGCCACAGCTTGTCCTTCTGGTCGTTCATGCAGATGTTGATCACCTGCTTGATGGGGTTGTACACGAACTGCACGAAACCACGCTGGCAAGTGGGAGAACCGGTGTTCTTCGATGTCCACTTCTTCGTGGCAGGATCGAAGTAGTTCTCACCCCACAGCCTTTCCATCATCTTCTTCTCATCCACTCCGAACTTTCCTGCGTACATCTTTGCAAAGTTCGTCAAGGTGAATGCCCATCCGTGCAGACCGGCGGAGAAAGCAACGGTTCCCTTCTCTGGGTACACTTGCACATCTCCCAAAAGTGCATCCTCGTATGTGGCCATAATAACGTTGGCATTCTCAATCACACGCTGGAATGTCTGGTATGCCTCTTCACCCTCCACTTGCAGCTCAAGGAAACACCTGTCCATCTTGTTCACGGTAAGCACTGGCCTGATCCTCTCTCCCAAAGCTTGACGAAGCACGGTCTCGGTCTGGACGCACACACCCTCCACACAGTCCACCACCACCAATGCACCATCGGTGATACGCAGAGCTGCTGTCACCTCCGAAGAGAAATCGACGTGCCCGGGTGAATCGATCAAGTTGATCAGGTAGTCGTGGCCGTCCTTCTGACCATGGTAATCTTTCAGGGATTCCACAGTCATCTCGTAGTACAACGAGATACCGGTGGACTTGATGGTGATACCACGCTCGGCTTCATCGGCACGAGTGTCAGTGAGACGGACATCTCCAGCGACCTCCTGGGCAATAATACCCGCAGCAGCCACGAGGGAGTCTGTCAGAGTGGACTTACCTGAAATAATCACCAGAAATTATTAAACTGGTGACAACTACAATAACAGCATAAGCAAGCAGTAACCATTCTTTCCCTCATTTTGCATGACCTCCCTTTGCAAAACCTCATATGAATTCTCCATTGTAATATCATATCAAATTCGCTGCAGTACACCGCTAAGCACAATACGTAAAGATATACTCCAGACGAATTGCGCCATCAATTCATTAAGATTGAAAGACGCATCATTTGACTTTTAAAAAGTGATATTTCGTCCCCTTATAAGATTAATTCCTTGCAAACTACGAGTTGAAGTTATGACTTCAACCAACGATGAGGACTTCTGTGTCATACCCTGTTCTATATATACAATCAAAATACCCAGCTGCCCTTCTTACGTTGCAAGGATTCCCAGCTACTTCATTCCTAGAGGACAAATCTACGCTATCAAAACCTTACAGATTATCCTAACTCATGGCTCTTAGCCGAGGCAGCAGGTTCACAGATATAGCACTGACACATATCCAATAAACGTCATGAGAGTCAATCTCTTGATTCAGTTAAACATTAATAGGTTCCACTACGGAGAATCGACTGTTTCCGGGTTAGATGTACACACCCAAACCTAGGAAGTTCTACATGTATAATTACATGGTTTGGTCACAAGGACTATGTAGAGCCTACAAAAAGAGAGATAAATCGACATACCGTGATCGACATGAGCGATAACGGACATATTCCTGATATTATGTTTTTTGTCCATGATCCGACGCAACTCGTCGGATGTAAACTTCACCTGAAAAGCACATCGAAACGTCCATCCACAATGGTAAGAAACCAACCCTAAAGATATGCGTCACCAGACATCGAAGAAACAAAACATACTTCATCGCCACAGATCCAACCCAACTCAACAAACCATGCACCATCACAACATGCTAAACATCAAAAACACACAAAACCACTACAACTGAGAGCAGGCAGGGCTCAGTTACCATTTTTCCGGCGCTAGGGTTTCAAACTCTAAAACCCCAGGGCACAAGTAACACAAACCTCCAGCGACGCAACCACGCAAACACGAAAACAGAGAGACACACAAACGCTATCCTAACTGAACTAATAGATTCAGAATGCAGCACACAACAACAGAAGTTCACGAACTGGAGATACAACAAAAACGCAATTCTCAACCACATGAAGTTCTGAGAAAGGCAGAAATGGTGGAATTGCACTTACCATGGTGGCGGCTGTTGTGTGATCCGCCCAGCGGGCAACGACAGGGAAGGAAAAGGAAAGAGTGAGGATGAAGGGAGAAGGGAGAGATGGAAGAGAGCTTCAAGTGCTCTCGCAAAAGGGGCTTGTGACGAGCGGTGGTCTGGAGGATATCCTCGCGGGAGCCCTAGGGAGAACCGACGGCCAGGATGGAGTTTCTGAAGATCGGACGGCGAAGGAGGGCGGTGGAGTTAGGGTTCCGGGAGTGGGGGTTGTGCTGAGCGAGAGTGAGAGAGAAGGTATTTTCGTGGGCGTCGGGGTTTCCGAGCTGGTTTCCGAGGTTCCTTCTGTGGTCCTCCACGATGAACCTTTTCCCTTACAAAGTCGCCACCGTGCCAAGGAGAGAGAAAATTATTGCATACGAGCGTACCTCTCATCCATCCCAGGGGCGTCGCCAGCCTTGATTTCCAGGGTAGACCTGCTCAGGAAATCAAATTTTATATAGTGCATATTTTTTCAAGAAAAAGGTAATTTTCTATATATGACCTAGGCTTTCAGGTGGACCTTCGGGCCCAGGGTAGGCCTGGCCTACCCAAGCCTAGGCCTGGCAACGCCCCTGATCCATCCAACATAAAACGTCATCCAATAATACCCATCCCGAATGTTACTACACTGAATATGATATTTAGTGTCATTTGCTATTTGGAGTTACACGTTCCTATATTTTTTAATTATTAGTGTAATTTCTTACCAAGTCAAAGATGTCAATATTTTATAATATCCAAACAACCAGTTTGACCTTTGTTGGTAAAAATGAGATGTATGGTATACAGTTATAGCATTGCGTAATTCCAAATAGTAAATAACACTAAATATCATATTTAGTGCAGTTGATGTTTATCTATCACCAAAATAAGCTTTTAGGACCTAGTGTTAGTCTAGTGCAAGTCGTTTGAGATGAATCAGCCACAAACTTATAAAGGGTGAAGTCTCTATGTTGGATGGATGAGAGGTGCACTCGTTTGGAATAATTCCCTCTCTCCTTGGTAGGGTGGTGACTTTTGTAATGCACAAGTTCATCGTGGGTCATGGATGACCACTAAAGGAAACCTCGGAAACCAACTTGGAAACCTTGACGCCCATATTAGGTGTGTGGCTGACTTGGACTAGACTAATACGGGGTCTTAAAAGGCTTCTTTTGGTGTTAAAAATACATAAATAGTAACTTATGAGTTGCGTAATTTTTTTAGAACTTTTTGTGTTGGATGAATGAGAGGTGCGCTTGTATGCAAGAATTCCCCTCTCTCTCCCTACCAAGTGGTATGCCAACATTTCAAGGAATATATGGGAATATTATTTTATCTCCTTTAAGGTTAGGTTGGTGTTAAACCCGTGGTTTTGAGCACATAATTGACATAAGGTATGCGGGTGTTATTCGGTTTGTTTTTCATGCTCTTTCGCTTCAACCAAATACAATGTGATATTTGTGATGCATTAGCAAATCTACGATGAAGCAACACCAAAAAAATCGGACCTCCCTTAATTCATTTATGGTTATCGGAAGTGCATGTTTGTTGATTCCTTGATTGAATAAACAAGGCCTCTCAAGTGTGTTCATTGTTGGGTGTGGAGTAGATATTCAAATTTGAAGACACAATCCAATCTCTTTTAAACATGTGTCTTTTATGAGGTTTGTTTGTTCATTGATCCTTACCTAACCACACCTCAATCAAATATAGGTGTCCAACTCATAAAAGCAACCAAATAGCACTTGCATACCTTACATAAGGATAGACCTTAACCCCCAAATGTTTACAAGGACATTACCATCCTACCGGGGCAGCTTCGATGAAAATATATTACTTCATATAATACAAAAGATTCAAAAAGATAGCAAACCAAATTCAACTATGAAATTTTTAGAAACAATGATTATCAAGTTTATTGAGCTCTATCTTTGAACATAAATTAGATACTTTGATCTTCAGGTGGGATAGGCTTGTGTGAAGCCTAAACGTCCCTCGAATCTCCTCAGCCAAGGGCTCGTGCAAAACAACATGTACACTGGTACCTTGGAGGCAGGGGTATAGTCATCCAACAAGGAACTAGTGAATGGGTGGGTTTGCCCTCCCCCTCAACTAGGCTACCTTGCCAATTGGTATGCAAAAAAATCAACAACGATGGTGGTTGTATCCTTTTACATGTTTATTGTTAGATTGGTGTGACACTTGCTCTTGAGCACGTAATTGACATTAAAGAAAGATGGAACATAACCCTAACATTTATGAGGACATTCTTAACATGCAACCTAAAAATCCCTTGCATCTTGCTCACAAGTAGGTATTTTATCACAATTTGTCCATATGTACATTGATATGTGCAATTTGGATGCATTTGCAAACAAGTTGCATGTTGACCCATGCAAATTATCTTGGGTCACAATTAGGTCATAAATATTCACAACTTTGTTTATTCATCAACAACCAAGATAAATAAAAATTGTGTTACAATGGAGATTAATACACTTGGCAACTTAGAAGGGAGAAATAACTACACTAAATATGATATTTAGTGTTATATGGTAGTTAAAGTCACTATGGTAACTTCAAATGACACTTCGTATGAACAAGTGAACAAATTATGGTCATGGATGATAAATGAGTTCATGCAGTGGCCCAAAACCATATTTCTCTTGTCAGCAACTTGTGATGAAATATTGTCATGGATGATTGATATTTGGATGAAAAATCACTTGGGAAGTGACAGTATTTGCAACAATGTAACTCTATAATCCCCCGAAAAATTTACAAGGAATGACAAATAATGATGGGTTAACATTTAGTGTTGGTGACACTTTTACCACAATATAGAATTAGTATTGAGCAAGACAATTAGAATTGGGGACACTAAATATCATATTTAGTGCGCTTTTGCTGGAATGGAGAGCCCACTATTGGTAAGTGCACTAAATATTGTATTTAGTGCCACTTACTATTTGAAGTTATACGATGCTATTTTTAAAATTGTTAATGTAATTCTTTACCAAGTGAAGATGTTAATGTTCTATGATGTCCAAACAACTAATTTGACCTTTGTTGGCAAAAAAAAATGATATGCACTAAACAATTATAACATTGCGTAATTCCAAATAGTGAGTGGCACTAAATACAATATTTAGTTCTAGTGTGTCTATATGAAGAGGGTTGTCATCTTACCCCCACAGCATCTTACCTCTTTAAATTGGATGAGAATTTGACTTTGAAGATATTTCATCTATTACAATTACCCTAATAGGACCTAGTAATAAAAACATATGTATGGTATTTTCTATATACCATCTCACAACATTAATACTCGACAAAGTGATCAACCATAATGGAAAGAATTGGAGACCTCGATCTAAGGTATAGATGGGTCTAAAATGGTCATTTTTTCAACTAGCCCACTTCTTCCGGGATACAAAACACACGATTAGTACTACATGGTTACCAAATCCAACTTAAGGATGTAGTCACTTTCCTCGTGATTTCGGAACTCATTCTAATGTCCATTATCAAAGCGAAGATTTTCATAACATTACTTGACGTTCAACTCTCGTTCTGTGGGCCCTCATAATACAACAGTCGGATGCTCAAAAAGTTGCACATGGAGACTCAAATTCAAACTGATCTCCCACATCCCATTGTTATATTCTAAGGCCCACACCACTGAGTAATGTTATGTCATGCTCATTAAATGGTCGTATAGCATGCCCCCCACCCTCTCATGCACGGGAGCATGGTTGTGTTGACTACTAAGCCTAGAAAGGTTAACATGTTGCATAGTTCAATCTCATTCAAACACATATCTTTTTTATATTGTTACCTAGAATCACACCTAATCGCATACTACCACTCAAATACATAACATTATTTAGATCCATAATAGTGTTATGTGGGACTGAGAGTATTCCACGGAATATTCTCCATATTCAACATGACTATGGGAATATTCCGTGGAATATTGTCAGTCCCACAAAACATTGTTATGGATCTAAATAATGTTATGGAGAGGTGTCTAATAAAATTAAGTAACCGAATTCGGCGCGTCTACCTTGTAATATAATCTAACAGGGAAGAAGACAAAAATAATAATGTATGGAGTGACAAGGCAACCAAGTGCTATAATTGTAGAGGGCTCTCTGTTTTGACAACAAAATAATAATATATATTTTCAAGTTTTGCCACATGTCAATCCTACATTGGTGGCGAACTATTGACTCCCACATGGAAACTATTATTAAAGTTGAAATAGACGCCCTCTATGGAAGTCAACATGATGAGTCACATATGGGTTTAGTATAGGTTGATGACTAGGTGCACTACGTACCCAATTGCCTCATTACAAGCATCTTTGGGGAATAACAATGCCTCATCATCATCATGCATAGATTTTCCATGAGTTGGCTAAGTTAGAATGTTGTCATGGATCTTCACCCAAGCCTTATCCCATTCTTTAGAACAATGCACACCTCGGGGACCAAGTTTGGTGCCCGATATCAATCCATTGTGTGGGTTCTCCATGGGGATCTTTCAAAGGTATTGGTGGCATTTCCAATACCTAGCTTTTCCAAATGATATCTCTAGCTAAGGTATTGACCCGGTTTCTTCTTTGTGGCACCTTGCCATGCATCGGCACGTGAACCTTCACACAAAACAGTCTACTTGTGAGCTCTTCTTGGCTTGACGATTTCCTCCGCTTCGCTTACTTCTTAAGCATCCGAAAGCATCAAAAAACGAGTTGGGGAATAGATTCGTAACCACGGGGCTTTGTTTGTCTATTGAGGTCGAATCTTCCTCGGATAAGAAGAAAGGCAAAAGAACGCCGATGTCGTGTCAAGAGAGTTCATTCACTTTGAATTGTGTGTTGGGTTTTGGCCCGATACCACATCAAGTTGATGCGGTGCATTCGGGTTGGTGACTATGTCATAGTCAAAATGCGCCTCAACATAAACTCCCACAACAAAAGTTCCATGGAATTTGAGGTTGGTTATGACCGATGTCGGATTAGCATGTAGGTGGATGCATGGTATCGATACATTGTCAACAATGGAATCAAAGAGCCTAGTGCCCCGATTGGTATACCTAGAAATTACAATACTATCAAAGTGCATGATTCTTTTTGGTATCACAAGGTGAGGAAATAATTGTAAACCGAGCCACGGCAATATTTGAGTCAATACAATGATCCTAAAATACCCTATGTGCGTGTTAGTTTTTGTTGTTGTTGTAATTACTCCTAATCACGATTGTGTCGTTTCTAAATGCAAGGTGGCATGTTGTCATTGGTAAGAGGCTTTTAGATCCTTTGTAGCACCTTGAATGATATGAACATCATACTTATATTTGAAAAATGTAAGAACGTGTGTATAGATGTTGAACATCAACTTAGAGAACTATGCATATTCAATTTTAAAGTGTTGAAGTCACCAATATAATTGGTCCATTAATGCTATATACATACAATCATATGTATAGCAAGCTCAACTTGCTATCTACTATGTAACATGTTGGGATGACATGTGGCCTCTCTCTCTAATATGCTAACATTTATTTAAATGATGACATAAGAAGAAGAAAACAACAAAATGAAAGCTATGTGATATTCAAGCATAAAATGCATAAATCAAATTTAACGCTATTGGATATTGAATTGAAGCATGAAAGAAAAGAAAAAGGAACTTCAACTTTTAATATTGACATGTGGTGTTTGTTCACTGCCTCCTACCATGCATGCGTGGGCACATGTGGGCGCACATGGAGGGGAGCTGGGGGGGGGGAACCAAGGTGCATGTTATATCTACTTACATATCAATGACTGTAGCATCATTGGAAATGCTCATAGTAAAGATGAAGGTTTGGGCCAACAATGTAATTATTTTGAAATTTTGACTATTTAAAGAAAATTACAATTACATCACATTACTCTTATATAACCGACAAATTTGCATTGAGATCACAAAGGCATGTTCCCATTTTTCAAACATTGAGGAAGCCCTTGGCCTAACATCTATTGTACATGGAGGGGCGGCGTTTTTTGCCTGCGACTGGAAGACAATCATGGCCTTGGAAAAAAACCCCACCTCTCCCATGCATGTATTGAGTCATACTGACCCATGTTGCACATTGAGTCACCATACTGCAAGCTCAAGGAGATTTTGGTGAACTCCAAACAAAATTTGAGGTTGGATACAAACTTAATTGTTTGTGCTTCCAGTAATTCCATAATTTTCTTTCTTGGGCCGTTCAAGTTTATTTATATTTATATTTAATTTGATAAATTGATGAACAAAAATCACAAGAGTAGGAGGTACAGTTGTAGTGCAATCTTCGAGAATTGCAACCAAGTGGTTACCTACGTACCTTAACTTTGAGTTGTTTTTGAGTGGATTTGCATAGAGACAAGACATGTTTCAACAAGGATTAAAAAGCACAACTCTTTTGTATGGGTTTAGGTACATGACTAACTTAACTTAGACATGATCAATTGTTCTCACCCATTACTACTACACTGATTATGCCAATTAGCAAGGGAGGGCTAATAGTGAGTGTGAGAAATTAGTGAAACTCATACTACATTTGTTTACACTATGAAATTAGTGCCACCAAAAGATCTAAGACACACCGTTCATGTTGACATTATTCACTAAAAATATTATTCACAATATTCACTTAAAGTATCGATTATTCATCATGGCACTATAGCTGACAAGCATGTTCTTGCATATAATTTTTTAATCGCTCCACAAGCATTGTAGTGCACGCATTGATTTTCTTGTAATGTATGGTAAATGAGCATGTATTCATGAATTTAGTATCACTCAATAAACAATTCAGCCCTCACAAATTTTGAGACTTGCCAAAATAGTGCGTGTTTCAAGAATTAGTACCACGAGCACTAATTGGGATGATCAATGTACTAATCAAACAATGTACTAAGTTGCATTGATTGACAACTAAATGCCTGCAACAATCATTAATGTAAAATGAAAAATCTAATGTATTTTTTCAAAATTTCAATATAATTTTGTTGAATGAGATAGTCACTGAACTGGTGTCTGGCACAAACCATCACTAGTCAATACTACATTGTAAGGTCCCAAACATTTTATCACACATTTGTCATAATCTTGTAATTGGTGTTTGCTAGAAGATTATTCTTATAGATTAAGCCATATTGTAGAGTTTATGATTCTTACCAACATGTACAATAGGTGTGGAGTGGGACATTCTTACCGAATAGGTACAATAGGTATTCTTACCGAATGGAGTGGTTGGCGGTTCGATTCCCGCTGTGAAATCTTCTCTTTATTTGACAGAAAGAAAAAGCCAGCTAGATAGGTAGGAAGCCAAGAGCTCACCCACCGCAAGGTAGGCAGTAAACCCCACCCTGCATCAAGAGGATTCTCGAGCAGGGTAGGGCCAACGGGCTCAAATTCACGTCGGATTGCCCACCGTTGGTTATTTATTTCTTTATTTCTTTAAAATAGGTGTGTTGGGACATTTTATCCTCTTGAATGCACTAGGTGCGATTAGTGCATTTTGCAATGTAATACACCCCTCAACTACCGGATCGCGGGGGATATGACAATACAAAGGTCATGGCCTATAGAAGAGAGATGGGGGAGCCGGTATGTGTATAGATTTCAATGCCAAGGTCTATCCTGGGTAGCAAT
Source organism: Polytrichum formosum (assembly GCA_964035585.1). Taxonomy (NCBI): domain Eukaryota; kingdom Viridiplantae; phylum Streptophyta; class Polytrichopsida; order Polytrichales; family Polytrichaceae; genus Polytrichum; species Polytrichum formosum. The sequence goes on along the minus strand of OZ037941.1, from coordinate 31,783,842 downwards.
TTATTGCCTAGGTATATTTGACAAGTGGCTTTCCCTCCTTGAAGGGAGTGCGTGCTTAGTAAAAGGTGGTGCTCATCACCAAAATCGAAAATATAAGGCAACACGTAAGATGAGTGACCACTTAAGCTCCACACACCTTAGAGCCACTTCACACACGAGCCAAGAGTCATGACCATGAAATTGTGAGAGCCCAAAAGAAAGTGTCCAAAGGCTGTCCCAAGACATCTTCAAAATCATGTAGTGTGATCACGGATCTTCAAGTGTAGTGTGAAGTCATATGTGACTGGGCCCTCAACCAAATGCTATTTCAATGGATTTATGTTAATGTGGGTCCTCACACATGATCCATTCGATGCCATGTAGGAATCCATGTAGACTTTGCATCCATCTTGCATTCACATACTCCGTTGGTCCCTCAAGCGTAGCGTGCAGCAAACTTGGACCAGCTCCGCCTTTTCCACCAACGAGAGTGCTTGAAGTGTACTGGTCACGGGCTCTCAGTCTCGTGTGTGAAGTGGGCCTTACATCAAGCAGCGTCATCTTCGTGTCCCGTGAAAAATAATGTGAGGGAAGTCTAATTTGGTTACTCGTCTTTATTGGACACCTAAATTTCAATGATGGGTGGTTAGGTGTGAATCTAAGAATGGACAACATAAAGACACGTGTCTAGAATAGATCGGACAACATGTTCAAAATCCATTAATCATTCTAGGCTTAAAAAGTTAAAATTTGATCATATATATGGGGGGGGGGACGCGGGGGGGAGGAAAACTATGTGGCCTTCTTATTGCTCACTGTCAATGGAGTTTGGTAACTCATAATAATTCAAGATTAGCTCCAAAACTTGATGGGATTGATCTTGGTTTCTCTAAATACACTTGTGGATGAATATATATGTTAAGTTTGCAATTGTAAGCAATATTGTAGCTCTCTAGAAACTTGGGCACCTTTCTACCTAATAATTAATTAAAGTGCGAAACTAAGTTAGGTAGCCTAGAAAACAATATTCTAAAATTGGGCAGATTCAAAAAGTAATTTAAAATAAGTTAGACATTCATTCCCATTTGCTTGTCTCATTCCCGTTTTTTTTATGGCAGTGTGTTAGCATGACTTGTGCAGCAAATTCATGCTTGTATTGTTTTTAGACCATGAGTGAGATTGATGTTGCGTGAAGACACTATTGAAGTTATTTGATGCTACTTTGTTGGATTCCAGTGAATGTCACTTGCATTATTGTGATTTTAGGCACTCTTTGGATGTTATTTCTTATTTTTGAACACTCAACGAAATTAATTTCCCAAAAATCAATGCACCTTTAAAGTAAATTATTTTATACCCAAGCTGCTAGAGAGCTACGATATAAGGTAGCTAACAACAAAAAGTAACCAAATAAGGCCCATCTACCATATCCGCATAGAATTGCGTGCAACTTCATTTGTGGTTTATATGCATGCGCATGTGCCCTTTCCCCTTTGGCCAAGTGATATTTTGTGGAATTCTACAAGGTAATTTCTCACCATATGATTGGTTCAAATAAGCAAATCCAGCTGCGGGGGCTGCTAGGTGCATTGTGAAAGGGTGATGTGTAAGGTGTGCGAGTGTTATTAGGTTCCTTTTCTTATTTGAACACCTATATTTGATTTGTGTATAGTTCAACGAGGATCAAAGAGCAAACACCATAAAGACACATGTTTAAAAGATATTGGACTACGTCTTCAAAATTTATTAACTACTCCACATTCAATTGGAAGGACCTACGTATTCAGTTAAGGAATCCACAAACAAGCACTCTCAATAACCGTGATTAAATAAGGGGAAGTTCGAATTTCAATATGTTTTTTGATGATGCAACAATGTAGATCGGTTAATGCAACCCGAGTTTTGTTGTGCATCTTCAAATTTTATGAACTACTCCACATTCAATAGTGAACACAATTGGGAGGACTTATGTACTCAATTAAGGAATCCACAGACATGCACTTCCAATAACCATAACTAAACAAGGAGAAGTTCAAATCTCAATATGTTATTTGCTGATGCAACACAAGTTTCATTGTGAAAACCAATCAGTAGAAGTTGGAGAACATGAAATTTGAACTGAAACGCACCCACATACCTTATATGTACAATATTGGTTTATTACCAAAACAAGTGAGAGCATGTACTAAAACTTGTAGCCCTTAAAGAATGTGGGGTCTCAAAACGGCCATATACACCATACATATGGGCTTCACCAAGTTCAAAAATGATATTTTATATATTTATGTGTTTGTAACCTTATTTATACATTGTCTTATGTCAAGAGAAAATGAGAATATACTCATACTAGACATCGATGTTCAAAATACAACATAGGTAATTGCACCAAAAGGCACCCAAGCTACGTATTCGAACTTAAAGCTTTAATGACATCAAAGTGTGTGACATCTTCAAGTAATGCATTTGAAGCATAAGTTCATTTTTAGATAGGGTCAATTTTGACATGGTTAGCTAAGAATGAAAATATGTAGCTCAAATATACTATTTCTTTTTGGCTTGGAGAGGCCCAATTTGGGCCTGTTTTGACACTTGGGGGTTACACCACAAAACCATGAACCATGTGATATTGGGATTGAGCCTCAGAACAAAATGTCTCCATTATGTTGTTTATAGACTCAAGAGCACTTTACACTGCTCCGTATATGGCATTTATTGTCTCTTACTATATGGAGTCATGAAATGGTATAACATTTTTGTATGGTTAATGTAAGTTCTACCAAGTAAAGATGTTAGTGTTCTATAATGTTCAAACAACCAAAATAACCTTTGTTGATAAGAAAAATGAGATCCATATAAGGGTGGCTTGAACCCAAGACCTTAATCTGGATTCCATGGGAACTCTGAGGTTACCCCCACCCAAGGCCATAATAGTTCTCAAATGGGTAACCTTCCTAGCACTTGAATTCTAGTGCACCTTTAGTCTCTTAATCATAGAGGGAGTATCCGGGCGAACTGGATATTTTCAACCAATTGTTTGGGAACCTAGGGGCTTGCCTTTGGGGGAGATAGGTGTCAGCCGGCTTGTCCGCGTTTGTTCAAGGTGTTCACCTTTGAAAGGAGGCAATAATAGTCTATGGGGGCCTCTCGTAATGCATGTTTCGGGATTGCATATAAATTTAGAAGCAACATCATAATTCATGCCGGTGCAACAAAAAAGTTGTCTTTCTTCATGAGATCTATATGAAATTGTCATGGCATTGCATATATCCAAGCAGTAGACAGTAAACACTGTAAACGGTGTAGAGATTAAGGGATTGTGACCATTGAATACAAAATATCTCATTGGCATGCCACTTCACTTGACACTAGAGCTCGAAAGTGATAAAGGACCATATAAGTCTGAATGGATGAACAACCTCCATGACACGAAATGGATTAAGTTTCATGAAGAGGTGGGTCTGACTCAAAACCTGGAGACCATGACATTCATATATCCCTCAAGCCGTGATTTATCATAACTCATTTTTTGTGAAAGGCCCCACATAAGTAAGATGACAATGAACCCACAATGACAATGAACAGGGAGAACCGGTGGCTGCTTAGATATGAACTGGTTGAGTGTTTGAGGATTAACCAGTTGAAGTTCGAGACTTCAGGAAAATTACCAATCGTTTTAGAGGAATCTATGGAATATACTTCAAATCAATAAGGAAAACCTGAAATTAAGATCATAACATGTAACCAGCTGGACTTGGAAACGCTAGGATCTTGACTGATTATGCCTAAAAATCTCCCTGGATGAAATAGAGTTGATGACGACAAAAAATTCCCCCCCTTCCAAAATGTTTATAAACTACAATGTACATACAATGTGCATAGAAAAAAGATTAAAACAAGTTGCATTATGAGTTACTGCGTATTGAGAATAGCAATCTTCAAATCTCCAGCCCCTTGAAGTCTTCAAATTATCATCTGCAAAATAGCCATTCGCTCAAATGGTACAGTATGTCATCTATTCAACATTCAGAATGTTAAGACAACATAGAAATCCATCCGCATGACCACCCTGTAAGTTGATTAGCTCAAGCTTGTTGGATGACTCAAGAAACCTTTGCATTGGAGTTATGATCATATATACAGGTCAAGGGAATTTGAGTTGGAGCCGTAAACATCTACATTGGTATTAACACAATGCTTACTCACCTTCAATTACAAATTGCAAATATCAACCTAAAGCGTCGACGAGCTGAGCTGAGAAAAGATTCGAGTGCTCACAGGAATATTTATGCATGAAAGAGGGGATAAATCTTCTCCCAGAATTGAAATGGGAGAGGGTGTAAGAGTCACGCAGTGCATGTCCACAAACATTATACACCATGTCCAAGCAAGGGGGAACCTCATCAAAACTCAACAAAAGATTTAAGTCAAATACTATATAGGAAGTGCATTCTTGAGGAGACAAATCTGCATGACTTTACCTGAGTGGTCTTTGAAGGTTTGGCCCTACTCTTTTGTTGAACTGGAAACACTTTGTGCAACGATTGCCAAAAGAATTCTCTTCTCCTAGCATTGAAGAGGTCCTTGATCTCATACTTGATTTCAACTCAGTGCAAATTCACTAACATTATACACCATATCCAAGCTTTGCCAAGCTCATCAAGATTCAGGAAAATATTGCAACTCAAACACCACAGGAAGTGTATTCTTGAGGAGACAATCTGCATAACTGTACCTGAGTGGTCTTTGAAGGTTCAAATGAATCCAGAAATCTTTTGTTGCAACCATTGAATTGGAAACACTCTCTGCACTGATTGCCAAAGGAATTGTCTTCACACTAGAATTGAAGAGATCCTTGAACTCATAACTTGATTTCAACTCAGAGCATATGATCCACTAGCATTATACACCATGTTCAAGCAGTTTCAACCTCATCAGAACTCACGAAAATATTTAAACTCATCATAGGATGCGCATTCCTGAGGAGACAATGTGCATAATTGTAGCTCAGTTGTCTTTTGAAGGCTCAGATGAATCCAATAGGATTATCTGAACCCTCAACTTTTGTTGCAACCACTAAGTTAAAAACACTATTTGCACTGATTGTCGAAGGAAATCTCTTCACACTAGAATTGAAGAGATCCTTGTACTCACTATTTGATTTCAACTCAGAGCATATTCACTAGCAGTATACACCATATCCAAGCAGTTTCAACCTCATCAAAATTCAAGAAAATATTTGAACTCAAACATCACAGATGCGCATTCTTGAGGGGACAATCTGCATAATTGCACCTGGGTTGTCTTTTGAGGTTCAGATGAATCCAATAGGATTAGCTGCACCCTGATTTTTTGGTTGCAACCACTAAATTAGAAACACTCATTGCACTGATTATCAAAGGGATTCCCTTCATACTAGCATTGAAGAAATCCTTTATCTCAAATCTATGTGTAACTGAATTGATGATTCCTCGCTGTGCACCATTGCAACATTGATGCTGCACCTCAGCTCACTCAATTTCTGCTATAAATTCCTCTTGTTGCAACACTAAATTAACCCTAGAAGTCCAAAGTGACCATATCAGTCAATAAACATTGACAGCTTAGGATTACAGCCTCAAATGTCTACACAGAAGTTCCCGTTGCTTGAAATATGGTTACATTTTCCAACTAGCCCACTTTTCCTACGATATGAAACACGTGATAAGCACGAGATGGTTAGCAAATCCAAATGTAGGATGTAGCCACTTTCCTCATAATTTTTGGAGCTCGACTGAATTTCTTACTCATTACCAAAGTGAAGATTGTCATGCTCAGTAAATGGTCACATAGGTCCTCCCAATTATGTCAACTTTTGAGTATGGAATGATTATCATATTTTGTGCACGCCATCTAATTTCTTTTGAAAACTTGTCTTTTTGGTGTCCGTTTTTAGAGCCGCACCAGATCACGTACATACCACTCAAACAAAGGTGTCCTAACAAGAAAAGTAACTGAATTTTGCCTTGATGGGGATTTTTGCACAACCTTCTTTACATTGAAGATCTTGAGCAACTAACAGAGTCAATGCAGGATGATTCAAACAGGGGAGTACCGTAGAGTGATGTCTGGTTCTACGATCGGGGAGAACCGGCAGTTAGGTCCAGATGAACCGGTTGAGTTTGAGAAATAACCGGTTGAAGTTCAAGACTGCAGGAAAATTACCGATCCTTTTAGAGGAATGTATAGAACATACCAGTGATCGGGGAGATTTTTGGGCATAATCGGTTGAGATCCTAGTGTTCGCAAGTCCAACCGGTTACATGTTGACATCCTTCGGTTTTTCTATATTAATTTGAGGTATATTCCATAAATTCCTCTAAAGTGATCGGTAAGTTCTGCTGAAGTCTTGAACTTCAACTGGTTATTTCTCAAACTCAACCGGTTCATCTGTAACTAACTGCCGGTTCTCCCCGATCATAGGAATATACCCCAATTTAATAAAGGAAAACCGAAGGATGTCAACATGTAACCGGTTGGACTTGCAAACACTAGGATCTCAACCGATTATGCCCAAAAATCTCCCCGATCACTGGTCTGGTTCAGCGTCCGAAAAGTTTTTGAAGTTATTAAGGTTAATTGCCTACCTCTTTAAAAGGGCATAGGCTATTTCCCTCATGGCATAGGTTGCATCCTACAATATCAAATTTTTGTAAGTTGAAAACCTTTTGAGTTTTTAAGTTACCTGCCAATTGCCTTCAAAACTAATTTTTAGTAGGTTAAAATCCTTCATATCTTTTAATGTTGTAGGCTTTAAATTCAAAATTTGAGTACTAAGTGGTATCCTTGGCAGGAATTGAACCTGGCTAAGCCCTTCACCACGTTTGAAGGCCAAGGATTAACCAACTCTTTTTTAAAGAGTTGATTATAAGTTATGAAAGGTTGCTAAAATTCAAATGAGTTTAAGGGTGAAAGTCCTCACCATCTTCTGATTCAACCTCTACTCTTCCTGCAAGATATTTCTTAGGATTAGTAAACAAGAATCGAAACTTTCTTGAATCCTTCCACAAAGATTTAGCTTCCTGCAAAATAAACTCAAAATTTTTGGTTGGTCCTTCAATCGCCACCCGCATCACACTATCCAAGTGTGTTGTTGTCATTCGATTCCTATTCTTCTGCTTGATGTTATTCTGCACAGAGAAAGCTCTCTCACAAGTAGCAGTACTAACACATTGGCATCTTGCAATGTCGGCAAGCGTTAGTAGGTTAGGAAATTTCAGTTTCAAACAAGGACTCCAACTTATAGATGTCCACAAATCCTCGAAGGTACGATCACTCCATTCACAACTACCTTGCACTTTGAAAGCAAAGAATTCTTGCTTACAAGCTGCAGCTTACAAAGGGGCTTGGGCTATGGTATTTGTAAAGATCGGCGGGGAGGGAGTCAGGGCTATTATTGATATCCGCCTATGTGCCACCCAAGAGCCCCAAGTATTAGCCTAAAGATATGTACTTAGGCCAAGTAATTTCCCAATTTGAAGAAGGATGAATGGCTAAAATCCTCTCTTTAAAAAAAATTGTAGGCAAAATTTCTTACATGTTTTTTATCACATAGGTTGATATCCTATGTTTTTAAAATTGTCCATAGGCTCTTTGTCCTACACTTTCAAAATTTTATAGGCTAAGTCACAAATTTTGTAGGCTGCATTTGTATTAGCCTTAGGCTCTTGCCGGACGTTGGTCTGGTTCACCACTTTGAGTGCCAACAGTAGTGTCCACGTAGAAGTCAATAGGGTCTCGAGTAATGTGAGTATGACACGTGTCAACTTTCTTTTTATGAAGATACTTATTCTAGTCTGAATTGCAGAGAACACCCTACCGTGTGAATATTCTAGGTAGAAGAATATGAGCAGGGAATCATTTTGGTGTCTGTGCACACATCAGACACATTATGATTATTAGTCCCCACGTGCTGGAGGAGGATTGACAATTTGACACGAACTTTGTAATAGGTAGGGCCTCCTAAATTCTCCGAATGAAGTTGCAGTGTGCCCCCAAAATTGGTGGTACATGTTTTCCTCCTGGAAGGAAGGAATAGTATATTTTGTGTAATGGTAGAAAAACTACTGTACTCTTCTGAAGTCTGTATAGGTGACTAGAAGAGGGCTGGGGATTCGTGGCACTCACTAAGGAACATCCATCCAAGATATCGTGGATGAAGTGGCTCCAATAAAAAAAGCCCCCCTATGGGGTTGAGGGCTGATTCATTCGAATGTGACATCACTAGACTAATTCGGGGCCTTTGACTCTATTTCCGGCATCAAATTGCCTTAAAATAGTCATTTAGATGATTCCTGCGTTTTTTTCATCCACATGGATGATTATACTTGAGTGCCACGAATCCCCGGCCCTAGAAGAGGAGATGACTCTGATGTTGCTACCGGTGTGAATTATGGCAAGAGGTGATTACCGCAAATAAGCGGATCTCTCATTCATCCAACATAAAAGCCTTGAAAAAGCATGTAGTCCAAAGGTCAGTTTTTTCAGTTGATTTCACATCATAATTAATTTTATAGACTCCAAATTAGTTTGGTCCAAGTGATTTGAGATGAATCGGCGCCACAAACTTATAGGGGTCAGGGATAAGAGGTATGCTATAACTCTCTTTCTCTGTGAATTATGGTATTGTTACATTTTCAAGTTGGTTTCATAAATTTTATATGTGATTCTCAAAACGGTCATCGCGAGAATTAGAAGGGACCTTGTAGTTGTCTCCTTTCCAAGGTGTGAATACCTTGAACAGGCATGGATAGGTTGACCCACATCTAAGGTAAAGGGTGCTTAAACCAACACTTTGAGCGATTTAGCCCATTTTTGGAGTCCATTTGGATTAGTGGTATGCATGATTGTCTTAGTAAATTGGCTTGGACATAGTAGAAGTAAAATAATAATATTGCACATTATATGAATATACTAAATTCTTTGGAAGTCACTTACCCATAGCTTCCTAATCCCTCCCTAATCCCCCACTTTCTCTAATGCAATTGGCTCCCAAAGTTGTGCTCACACTCACCCAAAACTTCTCCCGTTGTCTGCCCAAAACCAACCCGCTTTCTCCCCAAAACGCCCCCACCTTTTGCCCAAAACACCCTTGCAATGAAACCAACACCTCACTCAACAAAAAAATCGAGCTTTAAATTTTTTACATGTAGGACCTTAATAAATATATAATTAGTAACCCACCCCTACCTATATTCTAACACTTGCCCAAATGGGGCCCAAATCCAATCCCACTTTGAACACTAAAACCAACCCTACATTCTCTCAGAACCACCCCGCTTGCCACTCAAATCTGCCCCCTCCCCCCCTGGCATCAGAGATATTTGGATGGTTTAAGGTGCATTATGAGTATGAGATTAGGAGGCATGCATAGGTGTTGGTTTTGGATGGGGTGTTAGTCATAGCACCATGTAGCTAAATATCACTCAAGGACAAGTCCCTAGGTTCCCACATGATTGGTTGAAATATTCGTTCACTTGGATACTCCCACTACGATTGGATGGACCCTAGGTGCACTAAAAATCAATTGCTAGGAATGTCACGACTCACCAATCCAAGCAACCAATCTATTATAGCTTTAGACATTAGGGAGTTTATTCACAGTGACCCACGCATGTCATTTAGGTTTCCAATGAAGAGTCCACCCCCAGGGGCACAAAAGTCCAATCTCTTTTAAATACATGTCTTTTTTTATGTCCGTTCTTCACATATTACTCAAATGCAGGTGTTCAAATTATTGTTGTGTTGGAATTAAGCACATGTAGGCATCATAACCTCGGAGTTCTCATGGGATCCAAGTACTCAAGTGATAAGCTTCTTTTAGATTCCCAGCTAAAGAGGACAAGCTCTTTGGCATGACATTTGAAGTCATGACAACATCACATGTTTTATGAGGGAAATCAATCATGTGTATCACATGTTCTATAAAGGCTTTGACCAAACACATATTCCTACTATGTGATTCCATAACACTACTCAACGGTCAACTCTCATTTTGTGGACCCACAAAATATAACATCAGGATGCTTGAAAAGCTGCGCCAGGAGACTCAAATTCGAACTAAACTCTTAGCATCCCATTGTTATATTCCAAGGGCCCACATCGTCAAGGCATTTTTTGAACCTACATTCAAATATGATATTTTATATGGGTGAGAATCCGATGGGCTCAATGTCCGGGGAGGTTTTTGGGCATAATTGGTCAAGATCCTAGTGTTTCCAAGTCGAACCGGTTGCATGTTGTGATCTTTCGGTTTTTCTTTATCAATTTGAAGTACATTCCATAGATTCCTCTAAAATGACCAGTGATTTTCCTGAAGTCTTGAACTTCAACCGGTTATTTCTCAAACTCAACAGGCTCATATGTAACTTAGCAGTCGGTTCTCGGTCGGTTCATTGGGTGGGTTGGTACAAATAAGAATGTGCAACTCAGAGATGCTAAGAATTGGTTGGTCAATCTCTTAGGAGCAGCAACAAATGGGAAGCATTTTTATCCAAAACATACATTCATACACATATACTGTACTTGGCTTCTTCAGCCCAATAAAGGGCAGCCAAGTGACAATCTTGGAAATCTGCATATAAATATAAGTATATATTACTGAGGGTGATGAGGACTGTGTTTGGATTCGGAAGAGATCAGCTCAGAGCACACCCACTTGTGTAGTACTTTGTGCATTGGGGACCGCATCGCATAGAATTCGTTACTCAGGATTCACGTCTGCAGGTGAGCTTTTTGGGGTTCACTTTCCAAAGTTTGCAAACAACAATCTCACATCACAAGCACGTTTTTGGGACTTCCCAATGGCAAAAATTGGTTAATTCTGATTTACTTTGAAGAAGTTGTGGATTGTGCTGATTCTTGAGATTTTGTTTCAACTGGTCCACTGATTTAACCTTGTTTCAGTTGAGAGATTTGGAATTGGGGGAGGGGGCGTTCCAAGAGGCTGAAACTTGAAGAATGTTTTCGGTGAAATTCTAAGGCATGGTAGAATCTGGTCCCAATGTATTCAGTTTTGCAATTTGTCATTGTAGAACTGATTCTCAAGAGCTTTTTGGGAATCGGATAGTGTTGGACAAGTATTTACTAGCCTTGTAAAGAGGATCAACTGACGCAACTACTCTCCTCCATATTCAAATGAGAATTCCTAGCTCACCTTTTGTAGAAACCCTGCTAAATGTTTGATGCGACTTCTTCGAGTACTTTGCAGAGTTCTAGATGCCTTTTTTAGACTCAACAGAGGGGGTTTCCCACCTCAGTGTATCTTGCGAGTTCAAATTCTGAAAGTTCACTGATGAAGAAAAAAGAATGTTTATATCCTCTGTTACTACAAAAACAGGGGATTCAACTTGGTCAGTGGCAGGGGAAGTTCTAGAAAGAAGGCCAAGGATTCAAGAGCAACACTCTTGAGGGTTTTCTGGAATTCCTCTACAAAGATAAATTCTACACGACTCTTGGAACTGGGGACCTTGTGCAATGTCTCACAGAACGAAATTAACCAAATTTGCGTCAATGCAAGAAGCCGATCTAGTATTTTATAAAAGGGGCGTGTAGAGAGAGACACGACCCCAACCAGTTGTGTTGGCGTGAAAGAAGGATGCTACACCTTGATCGTGGCCGGAAGTTCAGCTGTGAACCCGAAGTGGACTTCGAAGCAGGGCTTTGGGAAGGGAGTGAACTCCCCCGTGTACTCTCTGTCGAAGAACATAAGTGACGAGGATGCCACCTCGAGAGAGTCCAACATAGGGCAAAATCCACCCCGTTCCTTTGAGTTGTTGCATCCTGCAACCTTCAAATCTCACGACCTCCCTATGTTCGTCTAATTCTACCCTTTCCTTTTAAAATCCAAAACAGGTAGACTAATCAACTCTTAAGGGATCTTGCAAGAACCTTAAAACATGACAATTTTTGCAACCACACAATTGTTTACACACAAGATTCACAATGCCGCAAAGCGACGCGTCCCTCATTGTCGCCCCCGCATTCTTAAGCCCTTTTTGCAGCCTTCTAGAAAGTTATGATGATCACAACCTCCCTATTGCTCACCTTCTACCTGCTTCTTCTTTTTCAAAAAAAGAAAAAAAGAAAAACTCAACGAGTGATGTCAAAACTTAAGAGTTCATGATGCAAGAACCTTAGCACACAATCTATAGAACCCAAGATCCACATTACTGCAGAGGGAAACTCATCCTCTTTGCCTGCCATTTCCTTGGATCACTCGTGCCAACGTTCTACGTATCTGATCACAACTTCTTCCTACTGCGAATCACTTTCTACCTACTCCTCTTAAAAATATAACCACAATCTATGAATGGGAAGATCTGACCGCTAGTTACAGATGGGCCGGTTTCGGAGTTTGAGAAATGACCAGTGCAAGTTCAAGACTCTTAAGCAAATCGCCGATGCTTTAAGAAGACTCTACAGAAGACACCTTAAACCGATAAAAGAAAACCTAAAGATATCAACGTGCAACGGTTGGACGTAGAAACACTTGGATCTCGACTAATTGTGCCCGAATTCTCCCTGGACATTGACCCAAATGGGGTGAGGTCAATCCTGCAGATTCCTGCACAACCTAGGGAGATTCAACTCAGCCGGGACTCAACCTTGTGAACCCTACTCGCTACGCACTACGACAGCAAGCAGACTTCCTCAAGAGACTAAGGGCAGAGAGAGATGGGTCCAGTCTCAATGGCAAATTTATGATTTGAGATGCGGCAAGCGACAATGATTTTGCGCTGCGGACTCTACCTCACTATTCTATGATCCGCAAATCGCACAGTATCGCATTATTCACACACAAACACAATTCCCCACTGTCTTGGATCAAAGGCCCCCAGTCCCCAGTGCGTTATGAAGGTTAGAGAGTGACCCACACCCATCGAATTTATCACCACCTTTGAGCTGTCTGTCTGTCTGTATGTATGTATGTCTGTCTGCCTACTAACAGTGAGTTCGTCGTCACAACATTCGTCGGGACCACTGTGAGGATCTTCATTTCGACAGACCAATATCCAGAACCTAGCGTTACCACCAAGATGCTCAGTAGCATTGCAGACTACGGCAGATATAAAATTTGCATATGTGACAACGGACCAGTTCCCGGGAAGTTTTTGGGCATAGTCGATCAAGATCCAAGTGATTCTAAATCCAGCCGGTTACATGTTGACATCTTCCCGGTGTATTCATTTGAGGTATATTCTTTAGATTCCTCTAAAATGATTGGTAATTCTACTGAAGTCTCGAACTTCAACAGCCGGTTCTCCCCCGACATAGCAATGGACACTTGAATATTTGGGACAAACGTATCGAGTACAGAATTCTACTTGTTTGTGCTCAAGAACTAGGACCTACAAAAATTGTTGCTTTCTGGGGGGAATTCAACAAGTCATTTAATATTGGAGGCATAACATTACTCTGCTTGTTCGGGGGCCCTCGGAATACCCTAACATTACCCAACCCAAAGGTCTTAACTCCGGCGCGGAGTTCGATGCGGCTCCGATGCGGCTCCGGGGAGGTTCGGATGCCAGCTCCGGTGGGTCCATTTTTCTGGCCCTCCCCGTTTTGGCCCCTTGATGACTTTTTTTGGTTTTTTTTTTGCTAAATTTGGGTTCTACGGCCCCAAATTACTTTAGGAGGCCCCTTATGAGATCAAGTAAGGCCCCACCCAATCAAAAAAATAGGGGGCAATTTTTGCCCCAACCCACCCGAACCCACCGGAGCTAGCATCCGAACCTCCCCGGAGCCGCATCGGAGCCGCATCGAACTCCGCGCCGGAGTTAAGACCTTTGGGTTGGGTAATGTTATCCCTCGGAATATAACAGTGGCATGCTCGAAAATCATGATGCTCTGCTTTTCGAGCAGCCGACTGTTATGTTCGGAGAACCCAGAACAAACATTGGGTGCTGACTAATGATTAGTGATGACAAGGAACTCCCCAAAAAATATCAATTCGATTGTCGGAGAAGTATCAAATGTAAGGAGTAAGTTATGCACATGGCATGCACGTGACTCTGCCACGCGATTCACTATTGTGCAGACACAAAGTTAACCAGAATATCGAGTTACAGACAACCCGCGAATCGAGGGTCCACTACACTGATTATGGAATCTTGAGTCACGTGCATTATTTGGAGGTGGAGTTATACGACATGTTACTATAGATTTTCATTCTTTCCGACAAAGATTTCCGACAAAGATTGAATAGGTTGTATGGAAAGTACAGTACACAACATGGATGACTTTACTTGGTAAAAACTTGCATTTTTTTAGCAAAAAGTTATAGGACTGCATAATCCCACACTAAGGGTTTACACTATGGACCATGAAGTTGGACCAAGGCTCTGCAAGGCATCTGATTGGTTGTTGAAGTTTTTCCGGGACAACTTCGGTTTAGGGCCGGTTTACACTATGGACCATGAAGATGGACCAGGGTTGCAAGGCAGTTGATTGGCTGTTGAAGTTGTCATGGGACAACTTCGGTTTACACTAAGGAAAAAATGTCAGAGGGACCATGGAGGTCGAGGTCCCCAAAATATAATTTTTAAGTCCTAATAAATGTACTGACATGGTCCAACGGGTTTTGCGGTGAGAGAGGCAAGAGAGGTGGTCTGGTAGGAAAAGGCAAGGGCCCATGGCAGAGGAATGCCATTTTAATAATTCTTTAATGAATCCATCCTCTATGTGCCTTAATCATTGCATAGCCCATGAGACATATCATTCCTACCTTGTTTTTCCCTTTAAACCGGCTCCCACGTGTTTCACCAAACAACGTGGGACATCTAGGACTCAAGAATTTGAGTGCAGATTTGTTTTTTGCTCTACCAGCTGCAATGTTTGGAATTTGGGGGCTTGTAATATACCATTGGAAAGGTCTTGAAAATACCTTTCAAACGGTATATTACATGCCCCCAAAAAATTTAGAATTATAGTTGCAAAACGAAAAAGAAAAATCTGTAGTTGTTTAGTGACTGTAGATCAGGGTGGTCAAAAGAACCGCAATGGGAAATCTCCTAACACTAATTATCAAAGAATTGAACTTTAGTATTGAGCAAGGTAGAGTGGTCACAACATTAAATATAATCAAACACTAAATATCCTATTTAGTGTAGTGACAACACAAGGTACATGTCACATGTAAATTACATTGAACATGTACAAATTAAATCGCTCATTTTTTTTTGTAAAAATTGTTGTGAGAAGATTTGCAA
Source organism: Polytrichum formosum (assembly GCA_964035585.1). NCBI lineage: Eukaryota > Viridiplantae > Streptophyta > Polytrichopsida > Polytrichales > Polytrichaceae > Polytrichum > Polytrichum formosum. Next base: position 31,768,618 of record OZ037941.1, on the reverse strand, counting down.
GCCACATCTTCGACACATTTAACAAGAAGTGAAGACAAGTGAAACCCAAGAGAAGACAAGATAATGGTCAAACTTGAATTTTTTTTCAAAATTGCCCTTTTGGGCATGTATTAAAAAATCAACACCTTCACTTTTGGTGCCTGGTCATTCTTCTTGGTCCACATTCGGTTTACACCTAGTGAGGGGCCGAAGGCTCTCAAAACTATTTTTTTATGAAGTCGGACTGATTAAGTCAGACCATGAACTCGGACCATTCACAAAGGCCATCTTCCATGGTCCAACTTCATGGTCCATAGAGTAAACCGGCCCTAAGGGCCGGTTTACACGATGGATCAGGCAATCGTCCCATGGCGCTGTAAGAGCGTTGATTGGTTGTTGAGCTCGTTTCGGGACCACTTCGGTTTACACCAAGGAAAAAATGGCAGAGTGACCATGGAGGTTGAGGTCCCCAAAAGACATATTTTAAGGCCTAATTATTACACTGACATGATCCAACGGGTTTTACAACGAGAGAGGCAAGAGAGGTGGTTTGGTAGGAAAAGGCATGGGCCCATGGCAGAGAAATGCCGTTATAATACTTTTTTAATGAAATATTTTTGGGGGCTTTATATTCAACTCTTCCCACTAGGTAAGGCTCACAAGGCACACTTTTCAGCATCTATATGATGTAATGAATCTAGATCATATCATAGCCCATGAGACATACCATTTCTTCCATGCCCTACCCCTTAAACTTGCTCCCACATGTTTCATCAAACAATGTGGGTCATCTAGAACTCAAGAATTTGCGTACACATGGTGAAGCGGGTTGCAAATAATGCTCAATGTACAACACAAGGTACATGTCACATGTAAATTACATTGAACATGTACAAATTAAATCACTCATTTTTTTCTGTAAAAATTGCCGTGAGAAGATTTGCAAGCCACATCTTCGACACATTTAACAAGAAGTGAAGACAAGTAAAGCCCAAGAGAAGACAAGAGAATGAGCAAACTTGACTCTTTTTTTCAAACATGCCCTTTTTAGGCATATATTTTAAAAAAATGGCACATTCACTTTTTGGTGCATGGTCATTCTTCGTGGTCCACATTTGGTTTACACCTAGTGAGGGGCCCAAGGCTTTCAAATTTGATTTTCAAGAAGTCGGACCATGGAAGTTGGACCATGAACTCGAACCATTGAAAAATGCCCTCTTCCATGGTCCGACTTCATGGTCCATAGTGCAAACTAGCCCTAAATACCATAAACGGTGTAGTGAGGGAGGGTTATACGCCCATTGCTTTGAGTTGGGGCCTCCTAATATTACACGAGGTGAAAATGCACGTAATTTTATTATAATGTATAGAAAACAAAATTTGGAAGATTTTAACCCAAAATTAGCATTAGAGGACCCAAATTAGTCTGGAGGGATCCACTTGATTTTAACAAGCAGCTAGTGAATATATGTATGTGTGTGTGGGTCCTAGTTGTCACAAAAATAATATAAAAGACCATGAGGATTATTCCATTTGTGACAACTAACAAATAATGTCAAAAGACTCCACCAATGGATGAGGGTTAGGGATAGTTGGAGTTTGTGTAAACTCGTCCATTGCCAAAGTGAAAACGCGGTGAATTGTATTGTAGCATGTAAATGATTACTTTAAGATTATTTGGCCATGTAGGACTCCATGTAGACTTTTCATCCACGAACTTTTCTTTGGGCCTTTAGGCCTTCACCTCCTAGTGTGAAGTGAACTTGGACGGTCTCCGGCTTTTTGACCAATGAGAGCTCTTACATTGCCATGGTCAAGGGCCTTCAGCCTTGTGTGTGAAGTGGCCCTAAGTTAGGTGTAACACAAAACCAGGAGAGCATGCCACTCCAAAATCTCACAACCGTTGATTTACTATATTTGATCATGTGTGAGGATGCCGCATGAATGGAAATTCAATGAAATAGCATTTAGTTGAGGGCTTGGTCACATATGACTTCACACTACACTTGAGGGCCCGTGACCACAATACATGATTTTGGATGTGTCTTGAGACAGCCTTTGGACACTTATTTGGGCTCTCACAATTTCACTGACATGGCTCTTGGCTCGTGTGTGAAAAGTGGCCTTCAATGTAGATATTGTTGTCCTAAGTTATAGGAATGGGGTTTTGTCCACTCACCTATCTTAACTTAGTAAGGTACTGAGGCCTTAAAGCAACACCTTCCCTTTGGTGACACCTATTTTTAATCCTTAAGCCGTCAACAAGTGAGTGCAACAATATCATCGAGTAAGTCATTGTTTAAAAACGATTAATCATATGCAACATTAAACATAAAATAGCACCACTTCAGTCATTCATAACAACAATATTAGAAGGATACAAGAACTCTTTTAGAAGAGCAGCAACTTTGGCCAATCACAATGGCTAATCGGGGATCTATCCGCTCAACAAAGTGGTCTAAGAAGTGATCCACAAAAGGGTGACAACACCTCGATTACTAGAAGATCCTCACACAATAAAGTTGATTTTGTGGTGATTCTCACTTAGCAATCCAACATCAGTATACCCCCCCCTACTGGAGAATAAAAGACTCTTTCCTTAAGACGACTTTGCGAATCTCTTTAGGTTGCATATGGATTTATTATTGTTTGAGTTTTTTTTGGGTAGACTTTGTATAGATTTGCTAATCTATGGATTTTTTTGAAAATTTCCCAAGCTACTCAACTATCTTGAAATAACAAAAGGTCCTTAAAGTGTCGCTTTAAGGCCTCGGTACCTTACCATGGTCTCACTTTTGTCGGATATGCGTACGTCAAGTCTCTCACTTGGTGGTTCCGCCCCGTGTCCGAACTATGCAAGGAATCTACACTTGAGAGGATGTACGTAAGAGTCTAGACAAAGGGGGCTAGGGATTCGTGGTGTCTGCACAAACTCCTCCATTGGAAAGGTGAAAACCCGATGAATTTTATAGTATAAGTGTGTTTTTTTTAGGGTTTTTTTAGGGTTTTTTGGCTCCCGTGTTGGTCTAGTGGAGTGAAATTGGAATGAATCGGTCCTCGGGCCTTGACATCCTTGTAGGGGATTTGTTGTTGTCGTTGTTGTTGTCGTTGTCTTTGTTGTTGTTTTCTTTCTTTTTTATTATGTTTTTTTTATTGCAGCTTCTTCATCCACGAGGGATGAGTTAACATTAGGTGCCATGAATCCCAAGTCGGTACCAAATTCTACTTTGAGGGAGGGTTGGGAGGGAGCTTAACTTTTAGAGGTCATTGGGTGTTTTTGTGAATGTGAGATAGCTCAAGATGGACGACTTTCCATGTTCAAATGTCATTTACACAAAACTGAAGGTTGTTACAAAGCAAACAAATTTTACATCCATGCGGTTAAGATCTACGTTTAAACATCTTCACATGATCTAATTTCATGCATAATATTATGATAGCAAAGACTCGTAGACAATTCACATCGATGTGTTTAACAATGAAACCACGTCTCATGGGTCAAACTAGCCTATGTGAAATATAGTTTGAAGGATTGGAGAGATAATAGAATTATGTGAAGATATGGTGGCTAAAAATACAATATATTGCATAGAATTGTATGTTGTGTTATACTTTGCATTTTGTTGTACTGGCATCTTGTTTTTGATGTATTCCTTTAGAGTTTAGGGTTTAGGGTCATTTTTGTTCTTCGTCAAAGAAGCTCATTAGAAGCATAGAGCTATTTCAACAAGGTTTTTTTTTAATTATTTTAGAAATGACTAAAACTGAAATGAATAACAATATATTTTCATTCTTCTTGTCTCCAAAGTTTTGTCGGGGCTTTGGTGACCTATAAGGGTGAACCTCCAAAACGTTCATGGCCAATGGGAACAATGTTTGCTAGGTTGCTTACAAGTGGTCTTTTCTCCTTGAAGCCAAGTAAAGCATATGCTTAGTAAAAATGGTGTACACCACCAAACATACCTTGCATAAATCTTCAATTGTTTCAAATGATGAGATCTCTTTTAAAAAGTTTACTCCTTTTCCTCAGAAAGCAATCGATCGTGTGAAGCTCCTTTGTGGCACTACACCTCATTGTGATCTTTAGCCAAAAGCAACTTTACCTCATAAGTTCTCGTTGAAATGGGTTCAGTTTGAACTTGAAAGCCCACCGTCAATTTTGGACAAATGTATTACCGACATGTTTGAAAAATCATGGTTTATTTGTGTGTTGTTCAAAAACCTACACATTAAGATGTTTTAAATTCAATTTTTAATCACAAATAAACCTAAACAAAAGTTAAATGATTCTAATAATCATGAAAGCATTCAAATGCTTAGAAGGACAACTATACATCCTTCTATAGATACCAAGGTTGCCTTCTATCTCTTAGTGAATTGGGCACAATGACGAATCAAAGGTCAATAGCTTTTCAGTTCAAGTTTCACAAAAATAACTTCTTTCAAATTCTAGACTAGGCACACGTGACTAGACTCTTTGGATTCAAATTTTCAAGATCTTTCAAATTTGATACCTCATTTGAAATTGTAAATGATAGAATGAGAACATTTTTTAGGTGTTGAGATTCAAGAGTACATGTGTTGTTGAGGGAGGTCGCTTGTTGGGTTGACACCCTAGGTGATAGTGTATAAGCTTGCCACACTACACATCTTGTTTAGTGTGATACACATTACTTATTCATTTAAAATAAGTAAAAGATCTTGCAATCAAAGAAGGTGACATGGACACTTCCTGCTACATCACAAGTCACACATGCCACTGTAATCAACAAGGCACATCGATTCTAGTTTCCATGCTAAATCAAATATACAATGTACCTACTGTGCAGTGCGGGACATGGAAGGTCACATTTTGTTGCATAAGTAGAAGATTCTTCACGAAAACCAACAACAACACTTTGTCTTCCTTACTAACTCCCCCAAACTTGATTGATGTCTATTAAACATTTATATGTTTATGCTTCAATGTTTTTGTCTCGTGATAGATGTTCTATGCAACTTTGTTTCAACCTATATAATTCTTAGATTATGTTTCATCACAATTTTCAAAAAAAAAACCTATGTTCGACTAGGGAGCATGTTTCACTAGTTGGATGCACACTAACAAAATAAAAAAAACAAGGGTTTCAACATTCAAATGACTCTTCTCAAGAACAAAATATGGAGAGGCGTTTTCTAAAATACATTCATGCAAGTAGACTATTTAATACAAGATTGAACAAGATTCATCTAAAATGCTTTATAGTTTCATTATCCATGGAAATGCCTATCAAGTTATTATTTGTAGGCATTCAATACGCATACTATAGTCATTAGTATGCATACATAATTAAAAATGAACTCGAGCTTCTATATATGTATTCTTACACTCAAGTTAAGATTCCCTTCAGTAGCATCCATAAACAATCACATATGATTTCTTGGTAGATTGTAGATCTATATATGGTTAGCACGCATGCAGTTTCTTTTGTGGAGAGAGTGTTGAATTTCCTACTTCAAAATGCTCACATGATGCTCAGTTTCTTATATGAGACCAACAACCACATGGATTTGACCATAAATATGGTAACCTAGCCTATTACCGATACCTGACCTTAAACCGAGCTCTAGGGAACAAATTAGAGGAAATGTTCCCTAGGTGGATGACATGTGCCCACGAATGTGGGATTTTAATGACGGTCTTAGGTTAAATGATGGAGGAGGAAGAAGGAGGAGGAGGAGGAGGGGGAAGGAGGAGGGAGGAAGGAGGGGGAAGGAGGAAGGTGGTCATTGAGGCCCATAGGTCTCGGTTCAAGGCACATGAGACCTTGCCACAACGTGTTGGATGAGATTAGTTCTTCGTTTAGGATGTCTCTTGACATAGTAAGGTCAAAGTCAGTCTTGGAGATAATTATAGAATGCTCATAAGTTGTACTAGCATTGACGTCAAACTTCTTTAGGTCTATCATAAGATACCCTAGGGAACATCTTTAAAAAATCATATCTAATTCAAAATTAATTTTAAAAATTTCCAAATTTTTGAAATAGACAAATATTTCATTTTACCTTGCATGAAGAATTTTAAATCGTTCATTACCATAGAAGAGGTCATTGTGAAAATTCACCAATGTGTAGCTCTCGGTCATAGGCTAGGTTACCATAACTATCAACAAACCTTTCTTTAGAAAGTTTTTGTTGTTTTACCTTGATGACAAAACGAGGTATCTAGTGGACAATAGCGGATTCGAACTTGGAAACTAAAATCGGAAGGACAAAATGGACATCATATTAATTTACAACATTGTGTTAGGATGGGGTGTTTGTTAATACACCATAAGCACATGTTGATGTGAACATGTATAGGTTAATTTGATGATTACTTTCCGTTAGTGTTGTGTTACATGCAATTGAATAAAATAAAATAAAATAAAAGATAACGCCCGTATCTAAGTACCGGCATGAATGTGAGCCCATTGGCTTAGTACATGCAATTGAAAACTATATGTTATTGAAGAAGCAAGTATTTGAATACAACTTGCCGCAAGGTGCACTCCAATGAACTTGGAATTTTCATACCATCTTTGATGGATGGATGGTGTGAGTTAGGGCGATAGCCTTACTAAAGGCAACAATCAAACTCAATACAATTTGTTCTTTGGAAAACTCAATCAATTATTCTTTTGACCCAGCTCGCTGGTGGTGGCCAGAGGTCACTCCTTTCTTTGCTTATTCGACCAAGGAGGGGAGGAAATGGATTAGTAAGCAAGAGGCCCTCAAGAAGTCAATTCCACATAAGTGGTGAAATGAAATTCCCCCCTCCACTTCCCCCAAGTGGAACATCATTTGGCACAAAGCTAGGGCACAGAAAGAAGTTGCCTTTCTTTGGTCGGTCATACATAAGGCCGTGGCGGTTAATGAGTGGCACGGGAAAATAGGTTCTTTAGCTGTCCACTCGCTCAACAAGGATGGCGGTATGCTGCCAATAGCATGTGGCAACTCTTTGCCAAAAGAGGAAACCTTCGAGTTGGCCCAAGGAAATTACTTTCTATGATGCAATGCCTTTTTGACCAACCCTTGTGCAAGACATTGAAACGGTTTAGCTGCATTTGGTATTTCTTAAGGAGTGGTCTTCCATGACTCATTTGGTGCCAACAAAATGATCCGGTGTTTAATGTGCTGCAATGGCCCATTGAGAAAACACGACAAGTCATTTGGGACGCCTTGCATGATTACGGTAGGATTGAGTGGCAACAGACTCTTGCGGATTTAGAGAAGGCCCCGCACATTCCCTACCAAGATGTTCTTAACGAATTCGATTCGACTTGGGGGGGTCAAAGGTCTCATTGTGACCCAGAGTCCCTTAGTGGTCATGTGGAAGGCTAGGCCCCAAATGGGCACTATTTCTTAATCTCCCATCGGTTTTGCATTGGTTCTTCCGAGGTGGTTGTACTTTGGTTCCTTTTCACAATTGATTTTTGCAATTTATATTAAAAAAAACCCATCTTTGATGTCAACGGCAATTGAGCTCAATATTATCAACATTTGTTTTGATCGATCACTTGCGTGTAGAAGCCAATTTCATAATGAAGGTGTGGGAGCAAAAATATCATCATTCCATTGATTTTGAGAAGATCCAACAGTTGCAAAGTTGAAGTTATCAAATTTAGGCAGCTACACTTATTATCCCAATGAGTGAGTGCGGTACTAAGTCCTGAAACACACACTATTTGCCAAAGCTCAAAATTAATGAGGGCCGAAATTTTTACTAAGTGATACTAAATTTATGAATAGATGCTCATTTACCATAAATTTCAAGAAAATTTGTGCATGCTCTAAGGTGTTTGTAGAGTAATAAAAAAATTATATGCAAAAGAAAATAGTGTTGGATGAATAGTGCCAATACTTTTAGTAAATGGTGCCACTATAAAGTGTATTTTTTAGGAATAGGGCTAGGATGAACAATACTTCCTAGAGCTTTTGATGGCACTAATTCCACAATGTAACACAATTTAGTATCACATTCACTAATTTCCCACACTCATTACTAGCCCTCCCTTATTAATTGGAATAATCACTGTAATGAGTACCTTTTCTAAATTTAGTTGATGAATGGATGTAGACCCTTGATAAAGACATACACACATGTACAAAAATAGAACATGTACATGTGAGAATTTTGACAAAATTTGGAGTTCATATGCCTCTTCTAGAGGCTGTCAAAGTTTCATTGACCGGATGATGGGTATCCCACATATTGAACTTGAATGCCATCTTTGGAGCATGTTTGCTTTGGGCCGTTGCCCAAACTGCTAATGTTAGTTGATTCTAACAAGGGAATTAGCAACACCATGGACAAGAAAACGTGCCTCCTTGCTCAAGTTGTAGTGACCTTCTATGAGGATCATATTCACCTTGGAGCATTGTTCTCCTTCATATCAAATAAAAATCTTAACTGGACTTGCACTTGCCTCATCTTGAAATATATAAAAAACACCATGCCAAGTGGGAGACTTGGATGATGGTGTGAGGTGGCGATTTAGAACACTCTCCCGACAAAAGATGACCCCCTGAGTCACGGGGGGCAATAATGGGTTAATGTGCAAGTACAATCAAGTACGTGAAGGAATCTGGTGCACAATGTTATGTAATGTTTAATATTCAAAGCCATCATTACACGACATGATCATATTTGATAGGTTATCTTTAAATTGATGTTGCTTATAAAATTCTTGACCATATCACTAAGCCTTGGGACACCATTCAAGTGTCAGTGACCTCCTACAAGCTCCAATTCTTTTTTGGAGTATCATTCTCCAATTCAAATTGAAAATGAAGGACAACTTGCACCTATCCATTCTTGAAACATCAAAGAATCTCCATGCTGAATGGGGGAGGGGGGCAAATGAAGACATGAAGTGGCTCCACGGTGGCTTCTCTTTTTGGAAAGAGAGCCAATGGGGTTTTCGGGGGCAATAATTGGTTAAGTAACACCTTGATATAAATTGTTTGTGACTATTAGATACAACCCAAATCTATCTATGGATTTTAGGTAGGTCAAGATGTAATCTTTCCTCTTAACCCCTAAGAACCAAGGGGGCACACTCACAATTCAAAGACGTAATATAAAGTATGATTGAAAGAACTCATTTGGAGCAAAATTTGAAAATAACATTACGATAGATCTAACTTATAGATAGAATCTCTATAGACAGAAGTACAATTTGTTTTTATGGTTTCTATAGATTTATTCTCATTTATCTTCAAACATTGATTTTTTTATCTATAGAGTTGTCAAGAAAAATCTCATGCCATGCATACATGCACGGTACAATACGATTCCATATAGAATTTCAGTTACTTGAAATTTCGATGAAAAGTACTTGATGAAAGGAGGACATTTTTGCCTAGAATTTGTGGATTAAAATTGTTATATTAAAAAAAAAGTAAAAAGAGAAGAGGACGTGAAGACTTGACATGTGTGGGTAAAAATAAGGTAATTTTTTTAAAATGGAAGCCACGGGGTTCTAGTGAGAAGTAATTCCATTGCTTAGATTAGGACTTCGATAATGGAGTAGACTTATTCTATTTATTTTTTTACTTTTTACTTTTATTTCTAACCTTTCACTACTTAAATCCTAAAACAACAATTTTTGTAACAATTGTTTTTGCGAAGTTTGAGCATTTTAAAGATCACATTTGTATGCTAATAGCAAATTTACCTTAAGAATGGCATGTTGAATAGAAATGGTGTGGAAGTGGAATATGTACAAGTAAAGAAAAATTCAATTGCAAAAGAAGTTCTTGTCTAATATCTTCAAATTGCATTAACCCCTAACTACCCAAGGAGCCCATTTATAAAGAGCATCTTTAACATACTTGAATTCCTTATACACATAAGATATAAAATATATATAATAAAATATATATTATAACATATAATAAAATATATATTATAACATATAATAAAATATATTATAACATATAATAAAATATATTATAACATATAATAAAATATATTATAACATATAATAAAATATATTATAACATATAATAAAATATATTATAACATATAATAAAATTATTATAACATATAATAAAATTATTATAACATATAATAAAATTATTATAACATAAAATAAAATTATTATAACATATAATAAAATTATTATAACATATAATAAAATATATATGATAACATATAATAAAATATATATTATAACATATAATAAAATATAAAACATAAAATATGGTATGTGATTATTGTCATGTATAAATTCTTGAGTGTGTTTGATCTCTTTGTTGAGTTTTTTTCACTAAAAATGGAAACTCTTGTTATATAGCTCCCACATGTGTTGTTATATTTTAAGGAACTACCATACTTTGAAACTACATAGGTTTGTCGGAACTTTGACAAAATTGTACCTCTCAATTATAATATATCATTGCTTTATGAAATTTCAAAATGGAATTCCTTCTAGAACCCGGGGAAGGGAACTCTAGATTTATCTAGAGTTATGTTTGACAGCCATGTCTTCCTCTCTTTTTATTTCATTATTTAAAATTTTACCCCCATATGTTAAGCCTTCTTGTCTTCTTCTCTTTTTATACTATATATGTATGTATGTATGTATGCATGTATTTGTTGCAGTGATTGTTTTTTAATCCGCAAACTGAATGCAAAATTGCCCTCCTTTCATCATTTACATGTTCTTGTTGAAACATGTTGGCATACTCCTTTGCTTTCGGAGACATTGAATTAGAGCTTGCAGTCTTCGCTTGGGTATAGGTCGAACCTTTATTTTAGAAAATTTGACCGTTCCGGGTTCAAAAATTCTTATATTGAACAAAAGCTACTTCAATGGATCTCTGGTCATTTTCATGGTGAGTGTCATAAAAAAAAGAAAAGTAAATGCAATTCCATGTGGAGTTGTAGTGTACTATGCATGCATGTGGACATGGTGGCATGAGATTTTTCTTTGACAACATTCTAGATAAATCAAGAGAATTGCTTTTCTAATCCACAAATCCCATGCAAAAATGCCCTCCTTTCATCAATTACTTTTCGTCAAAATAAAAGCAAATTAAATTTTGTATGAAATCATGCTATACCGTGGATTTCGTTTGACAACACTCTAGATAAAATCCAGAGAATCTAAACTTGAGTGATGAAGTTCGTGATTTTTTTCTTTTTCTTTTCAATCATGATAAATGTATGGATCTCATTTGATAATAACCATCCACCACTTAAACATAGAAAGATGAAAACCATAACCTTTGATGAAACCTATAAAACAAAATAATGATAGTCTATCAAATAGTAAAAGAAATATAGAATTGCTTGGGCACTAAGGGGTTTGAGAGAAAAATGTCCACTCCACTCCACTAACTTACATGGACAAAATTCAAGCATCTAGAAGTTCAATTATAAGTCATGTCCACTTTCCCGGAAAGAATATGCGTTCACCTTCAACCCACGCGGAGCCCAAACCCAGTTTTCCGGGAGGTTTTTGGGCACAATTTGAGTATTTCCAAGTCCGACCGGTTTCATGTCGACATCTTTCGGATTTTCTTTGTTACTTTGAGGCATATGCTATAAATTTTTCCAAGATGATGGGTAATTTTCCTGGAGTCTTGGAAGACCGGTTCTTTCTCAAACTCAACCGGTTCATATATATAACTACACTAAATATACCAATTAGTGAGTGTGGTACTACTTCAAGTCACATGCACAGTCTGGTCAAATCTCAAAGTTACTGAGGGCTGAAGTCGCTATTGAGTGGTACTAAATTCATGACGACGGTGAATCCTATGCTCGTTTACCATAGATTTTCAAGAGACTTAGTGCGTGCTTGTGATTAGTGCTTGCGAAACCCTAGGGAACAGATGTTCGTAGTTCAAATCTCACTCCTTATTGTCACATTTCTCTCCCTTATATCACAAAATTTGTCATTAATGCAAACCACCCAAGAAGTCAACCGACACCCTCGCATTGCGCCATGTGTCAACATGTGGAGTGTCACCTTCTTATGCTTATTCTTCTTCTTATGCCACTTGTTGAATGTTGGTGCATGCGTCCGCCACATCGCCCAAGAAGGCCAAGTGGAGTGGACCACAACTAGCGTAGGTGACGGGAGAACAAATTCAAACTGTCCTCACATCTCCTTTGTGTTATTCCATAATGTCACATGCTGCACTGATTCTATAGTATCATGCATCCATGTTAACACTACAGAACTCCGTAATATCACGTGCACTTTGGTTGCCACAGGTGTGATACTACGGAGTTTTAGAGTGTAATTTCCACAACTCACTAATTGGTCTATTTACTGTAGCAGCTGGCCTCCCCCTAGATCGGTACAGACCTACAGACAAGTGTGCCGACTCACGACATCCTCGTTTGCACTCTCTGCACTTCCAGTTCGCGCCGAGTACCGATGTGTCGACAGTCCTTCCCGCCCCACCACTACTCCTTGAGTTACAGACCACATCACTTACGCAGGACACCACTAGAATTTGTGCGTTGCTGGGGAGATCTGGAGAAATGATCTATATATTGATCGATCAAAATCTGCTGCAACCATGTCGATCAAAATCAAGGATTGATGGAGCTCTCAACCTGGACTTATGAGTCTTAGATTTTTCTAAGCCACCTAGACCAAGTCTGCCCCGTTGTAATTAAGACTGAAGGAGTATCAATTCTCAGGCTCGTGAATGTGTCGTCACCGCCATAGCTGATCTCCTTTTTGAGTCGCAGGTACGTCGACTTTGTCATTGTGGACGGTTTCATCACTTCCTGCCGGTGCTTAGTTTGGGAATTTGTGAACGGTTGATCTGTGGATTGTGAATGGAATTTGGGCATGGCATTGTGATGAAGCTTTGTGAGAGTGTAATTTCATAGGACCCCCGGGAATCAGAGGCACTTTGATGTAGGAGGAGAATATCGTGCAGTTGTATGTCTAACATAACAATGTGTCAAGTTGGGCTAAGATTATACCACTGGAGGAAACACATACATTTAGCTACAGAGGTACATGCAAATCCACTGCAACGTATCCTGGAGAGAAATCCATGAGATCCATCTCAGAGGTTCATCTCGACCCTAAATAGCGACTGTGTGATTGTTAGTGCTGTGCTTCGAAACTACATCGCAATGTACTTTAAGTGTTGGTAACCTGTGACGTTAACTAATAGTGTCACTGTAGACATAGGCATTGTAGTGGACATTACCCATACATGATCTTAGCCTAACTAATTATAGGGTCATAAGGTATGGGGGTGTTATTCGGTTTGTTTTTCTTCTTTTCCATCTAGTGTTGATCAGACATAGGTCAACGAATTTGTGTTGCATGAGGAAAATTTATCTATGATGAGACATCAATGAAAATTAGATTAAAAATCGGACATCACCTTTATTAGTTATGGTTATTGGAAGTGCATGTTTGTTGATTCTTTAATTGAATACATAGGTCCAACTACTTGTGTTCACTATAATTGAGTGTACAGTAGTTTATAAATTTTGAAGACGTAGTCCAATGTCTTGTTGAACATTGGTTTTTATGGTCTTCGTTCTTTGATCCTCACCATAACCACACAACCAATTAAATATAGGTGTTCGATCAAGAAGCGCAACCGAATAACACCGCATACTTTAACAGGGTGTCACGTACTCTACTTTGAAGCATGCAAAGGAGAGATGGAGAGGACATCCTTGTTCTCGTCATTTCCTCGTCCATAGCTCCCTAATGCTTCTCATTGTAGTTCACCATAAGTTCCACATAAAGAGTTTAGTCATGTTCACACTGTGATGTAAGCATAAAAAGAAAGCATTGGTGGGGGAATATTGTGCATTTTAAAACTCAACATAAGAAATTTTCAATGCTAATATAGATTCGGAATGAGGTATCCAATATATCTTTTTGAAGCATTTTCACCTCCCAATTACAAGCTATGAGCTGAGATGGAGAGGACACCCTTGTTATCTCATTTCCTCGTCTATAGCTCCCCCCTTACTTCCTACTCTAACTTATCATTAGTTCCAAATAAAGGGAACTTAACTTCAGTCTCATTCACACTTGTTCTGAAACTTATACTATAGATAAATAATCAAGTCCCATGTCATTGGAAAGGCATAAGCTGATGAACATTAACATCAAATAAGAGTCTCCAACAAAGCTTGATTCACATAAGCTGTTGCATAAATTACTCAAGATTTGCTTGAAGGGGTGGACTACTTTGAAGATAGTTCTCACCTCGAACTCACATTAAGACCTTGTTATTCATCTGCAGGTTTGTCAATTTTACTTAATATACTTCCAGACGTCATCATGGGTTCACCACCATCAGGATGTAGGAAACGGAAGACCTGCCAATTGGATATCATAAATCATATGTGAGAACAACTACTTTATTATGTTTGCTCAAGTGTACAGCTATACATCAGGGATTGTAAAGGGGTTTCAGAGATGGAAGTCTTGGGTTTTATTCTGATTTTGTACTTTGTGCATTGTGTCAAATCTGCAATGTAGAGTACCTCTTTTCATTGTATTAGGTAGCCAGTGCGAAGAGCCTGATGACATAACCGGTTAGTTTAAAAAGAGCTGCACAATCAGACTACATATTATTTAGAGTGGACATGAATGTTGAAAATTGGCGCACTTTTCAAATCTGGGTTTGAAATGTCGTACCATCTTGTTGGTCCAACTTTTTTAGTATAATTGATGGTCAAAGGTCCTTGGTATTAAGTGCGTCTCCTCTAGGGTATTCATTGATAGGAAGCTGACCCATAGGCGAGCCTAACCCTGAAACTGGTTTGTGGTCACACTGCAAAACTTGCCAAACTAATGAGAAACATGTATATTAGGTTTCAGGTTTCAAGTCCACAACCCGCTTCTTATAGTATAAGTTAGTGTGTGTTCCGATTTGTTTCTTTGGCATCAAAGTGCGAGGAATTAAACTCATTAGGTGCATATTATTTTCCATTTCAGAGGACTGGTGTGCACTTGGGAGGTGGAACTCTCAACATATATCAATCCAAGGGTTATACTCATGGAGTCAAACTGGGAATACTTCCGAAGTCAAAAGATGGTCAAGAGGAGTTCAGAGTATGTGACGACGACCCGCAGCTGGACGATCCGCAGCTGCGCAAATTCCTTCAAATTTTCATGTAGATCCAGCAAGATGCTGAAAACGAAAGAGACTCGAAGCGAATTCAGCTGCCAAATTCCTCTGCAAAAAATCTCCAACCACAATTTTCTTGGAGTGCTAGCTGGGGAACTGTGTGGCTTAATATATTGGGAAATCGAATGTCTAATTCATTACGACCAACTGGAATATCCTATACAATCTCTGATCTCAGTTGATAAAAGGGATCACAATGATACTGAAGAGCTTGCCATGTATGTTGAAGTTGCTTCTATGTGCACATCCAGAATTAAAATTTCAGTTCCTGACAATTCAGGTGGACATGCAAAATCAGCAGTTGGTCTAAGCAATAAAACACACAAGATGAAGGAGCGTACACCTGAGGTTGAAGAATGCATTTGGGATTCGGCTCCAGATGACATCCATGTGCTCATTCTTAGAAACCTCAAGTACGAGGATATGTCCCGAGCCAAAATAGTGTCACGAGGCATGAAAAAATTAATAGAAAGTACGCCCTTTCGAAACTCCGTACCCGAATTAGGAGTTCTAACCTCACTATTCTTGTACACCAAGAATGGAGCGTTACAGTGGTCAGGGTTTGATATAGATTTGCAAAAATGGAGGTCACTACCAACTTTAGGACGCCTACTTCCATCTCCAGGTCCAAATTACTTGTTCAAAGAGTATCTAGTCGCCGCGGGATGCGGGCTTCTCTGTGCAAACATCTCCAAATCTGTTGATCACGAAGAAATTGTAGTTTGCAACCCTATGACGCAAACCACTAGGGTTTTGCCACCTCTCAACTCCCGCAGGAACCCGGTGCTGATGCACATTCTCGTCGATCCAACAACAAACTCCTACAAGGTTATAGTAGCCGGAAGCTCCGGGATGACCCAAGGGCATCTCTCGAAGGAAACAGAAGTGTTCGATTCTCGTACATCCACGTGGACGAAAACGGGGGACCTCCCAGGACCGGAGTTCGGCTTGAACGAGTACCAAACAGGAGTGTGCGTCAACGGAAAATTGTACTGCGTAGCGTTTTTGGAGGATGGATCCAGTAAAGGCGTGGTGGCATACGATGTGAAGGCAGGGAAATGGCTAACCGATTGGAAGTGCCCGTTACCATGTCCCGGATCACCTGCGAATTCGTCTTCGGTTGCGCAAGTGGTGGAGTGCGATGGCGAAGTTTACTTGTTTTCAGAGCACGAGAATGGCAACGTTGTGGAGCATCGGATTGATAAGATGATGGCGAGTCACACGAGTTTTGGTAGATGGACGAATGTAGTGAGGGAGCGGAAGAGCGGTGGCCGGGGATTGTTGGTCTACCCCGAGCGTGCGTGTGTAGGGTTTGGAGAAGGGAAGCTGTGTGTGTTTAATACTCTCGAGCTTACGGGCAAGGTTTACGACGTCCGCAAGGGTGGGGACCGTCCGGAGCCTCTAATTGTTCCGTCGCCCGGGACACACCATAAGGAAGGAGGAGCTGAGTTGTTCCATACCCTCAACCCCCTCTCCTTCACATTTCAACCTAATTTCCAAACCAAAGTTTGAAGGGGAGTCCTACCTCTTAACATGGAGCTATATAGAGGGGGCCTAAGGTGAGATGGTTTTTGATTAACTTAAAGATGGGGGCAATAGAAGTGGAGAAAATAATTACTCTTATTGGTCGTATGTGACCTAATGTCCTTCACATTTCAACCTTGTTTCAAACTGGATTTGAATCAAGTCCTCCTGCAAGTGGCACTTCCTCCCTGTTGCTACACATGGTTCAATGAACCAGCAACCAATGGGCCCGTCTCACCATCAAGACCATGTACCTTAACGGTTAGAGATAATCTCGGACATGTGGATAGTTGTGAATAGTGAGTTGGGGAAATAGTTCTCAAATAGGTTACAAGAGATAGTTACTTGAGAATGTAAGGCGGCCACAAGTAGGGTAGTCATCGCAACATGTACAAACTTGAGAAATTGAAGATAAGGGACCCAACAAACCCTTGTAGTTGACATAGTATATATTAGTTATGGGGTGGACTTGGTTCCTAGGCCTAAATTTCATTGCACCTTTCTACAAACTTGCAAGATGTCATTATGTATAGTTACCTTGTCACATGTATCTCATGAGCTTCATTAATCTATATTTGAAGCAATTATCAGTACAATGAAGGTGGCACATATCTAGGACCGTAAAAGGTGGTGATTATTGTACACAAATATGTATGCCTCATCTTTTAGGAGTTAAACATGTATATGTGCACATGAAAAAGTGAAAATGTAATGTTGAGCTCATTACCTACTCCACTTGCACACATTCGTATCTTTATACTTCAAGGCACCTCCATGCCTTGCACTATTTCAATAATGACATACAAAGTTTACATAGTCGTGACAAGAAAATTGGAGTTCTTACTCTATTGTGAAAGCTCGTGTGTACACGACATTAAGATGGGGCCGAGGTGCTAGATTGTATCAATTGTGTGTGAGGGAGTAGGTGGTCTACAAGGCTGCAGGTTGGGATCAAACAAACAGTGTTACGTTTTCATGTACATGGTCAATATTGGGGAGGCATTCTACCTATTAAGTTGTTTACTATCTAATTTGTCTATGCAATGCACATTTTCATCATCATATGAACTTAAACTAGGATTTAAGTATGTTGGATTTATGCATGAATTTTGGACAGCTCCAACCGCCAATATGACATACACTAGATCGGAAAACTATACAAATATGGGTGGCTAGCAAACATGGAATACAAACATTTGAAGTTATGGTTGTTGTGTTGTTGCTTTTGTGGTTGTCATTTGATGTTTTTGTCCCCACAAGTGCACATCCCTTAATATTTTTGGACAAGTGATTTGTCCAAATATACTTAAATGCTAGTTACCATACGTAATATATGAACGAATCAACTTATGAATCTAGGCTCAAAATCAAGGGTTCCTGAACAAGTAATGACTATATAGTCTATAAGTAAAACTTTAGTAATCTTAACATATTTCCAAAGTAAGTATAAATTTTTTTATCAGTCAAAGAGGAAATTTTCATTTCAAGGATCATTATTGATTGTCCAAATTTGTAGTGAACATTGCTATCAATTGAAACTTGAATGTCGACATCACCTTTTGACCCACAAGCTGTAACAATAACATGCTTTGTCCATAGGTACACATGGAGGGTGCCTCTTGGTGCTATTAGCAAAGATCCGTTCAGTGTAGATGAGGATACATGTACCAACATTAATGACAATAACTATAAATGTTATTCGACTATAGGAAAACAGAACAAATATTATTATAATGAATATATATATAGTATTTTAATGAATGCATTTTAAATAAAAATTTGGATTTAGAGGAACTGAAGGTTCAAGAGTATTTTTGGCGTAACAACGCCATGCCTTCGAGCCACCATAGAGAAGATGATGGAGTTATGAATCATAGAATAATTTGGGGGAACTATTTTGCAGAGGCAACAATCTTTAACAAGGGAAATTCGTCGCCCTTATCAAATGAGAAGGTCGTTACTCATATATGTGATGGACACGTATGGACTTTTTGACCTATACAGTCTAACCTCGTTAGTACGACACTCGTTTATACAACACCCTCGATACTACGACACATTTTTGCGCGACCAAACTTTTTAGTTCAAAACTCCCTCTTTTATACGACTATGACACTCGATAATATGACATTTAGAATCTCCAATTTGTCATATTAAAGAGGCAATTAATGTTAAAATTCCTTTCATCTATGTTATGTACATCTAAAATACATCCATTTTCACTTGATAACTACTTGGGAACTTCACTTATCATTGGGAACTTAATGATAATTAGGGTTACTAGTGTAGAATGGACATGGTTAGGGTTAGAGTGGCCTCCTTCCTATTCTTTTGACAGATTATGAGCCTGAAGATGTTTATAATTTCATTAGACTGGATTGTATTTTAGAGCACATCCTAATAAAACATTAGCACAAGGGGAGGTGAAGGGTCGGAAGTTACAGAAGGAGCATGTAACACGTGCTCTTGTTGTTAATTCAATGCGTACTGATAAGTTGAGGTTGCTTGTGATTTATACGTCTAAGCAACCACGATGTTTTGGAAGGTGGCAACCTCATGAGTATGTTCGGTAGCACTCAAATAAAACAACTTGGATGAAAAGGGATATATTTGAAGCTTGGATTTTGCAGCTCAACAATCAGTTCAAAGGCCAAAATCAAAAGGTGATTATGATTTTGGATAAAGTATCTTCACATGTTGTTAGCTCTGCCAAAGTTGGTAAGTCTCGTGGTTTTTCAACCTTGGAATTGAGCAACTGACTTTGGTATTCTTTCCTCCCAATGTTACAAGTGTAGTTCAACCTTTGGATCAAGGTACAATAGCATCTTTCAAAATTTAGTACAAGAAGAAACTTTTGCAATGGGTTTTATCACAATATGATGATGCTACATTGAAGGACTTAAGGAAGGTGGTGCCCAACATCAAACAAACTATCATGTGGAGTTATGAAGTATGGAGTGAGTTGGATGCACAAATAGTCATGAATTGTTGGAGGATGGCACGTATATTACTTGCAACATGGAATGTTGATTTTGCCCTAGTTGATGAAAGGGAGAAGAATAGAATGCAAGAAGAATCAGGTGAATTTGGTGCTTTGGTTTCAAAGTTGCAATTGGGTGATGATGAGATGTCAATTGAGACTTACATTCAGATTGAGAGGAAAAAAATTACTGAGCTAGAATTGAGTATTGATGAGTTGGTGGATGTTGCTATGGGAATCAATTATGCATAATGCTTTGATCTTAATGTTGATCTACATTCAATAGATGTGGATGATGTTGCCCCACCTACAGTAAAGCTTAGTGATGCTAAACGTCATGCATCATTGTTGTCTAATTTCTTATTAGACAACTCTTTACATTTTGGTGTTAATGAAATTATTAGTTTTCAAAAGCTAGTAGGGAATTTAGATAAAATGACAATGGCAAACTTGGGTAGGCAACACCAGAGATCTTTGAACTCCTATTTCAAGAGTTCTTGAGAATATTTGTATTTGTTTGGAGTTATAAGTTATTATTTTATACAATCTATATTGCTTAAATTCATTGTATATATTTTTAAGCTCATATTGCTTATGTTTTTGTATTCCCTCGATAGTACGACAATTTTACACCATTTGTCATATTAACGAGAAGATGACACCTCGATAATACGACATTTTTGTGTTTCCTAAACATGTCATACTAAAGAGGGAGAACAATAATTTGTTCTCGGAATGCAACCCGCGTCACTAACGCGCTGTGAATGGGCCTTGTGTGGTCGCGGGCATGGTGCATCTAGGCCGTTGATCCACCAAGACCCATCCAAGGGCCTTAGTTGTCCTAAATTATCCTAGGTGGTGAGGGGCGGGGTAGGGCTTGCCACCAAGGCAGGGTGGGGCCACCACGGGCCTCGTGTCTTTTTTCGAGGAGGCTGGCTTTAGGGTCTTGTTAGGGCTAGGTGGCTAGGCGGGCTAGGTAGGCTTGGTAGGCTTACTTACTAGGTGGCTAGGCCTACTTACTAAATAACTAGTTGGCTAGGTTTACTTGCTAGGTGGCAAAAGACGACTAAGGTTGGGTGTTCGTTTAAAACAAATAACCACATTAAGCCCACTTACCTTATATTTTTATGAAATTTCTTTTGAACATGTGACATTACATCGGCTGTTTTAGCCGCAAAGTTGTCGTAGCCGTGCTCTACCATCTTCTTTTATTAATTGTGATGGAGTTCCCAACAAACTTCTTTCTCGATGTGTATTTCATTATGACTTTTTGGGAAGCAAATTATTATTAATATTGCCACCGTATATAAGGTTCACCCCCTCACTCTAGTGGGTGTTTGAGACCCACCATCTTGGGGCTGGGGATTTGTAGCACTCAAGTAAAGTTATCCGGTAACAAAAATCAAATGAATCCATCAAGAAACTTGGATGGAACTTACTTTAGTGAAGTGCCTCCAAGTTGGCACGTCAAACCCCCTTGTTCTCTCATAACTATTTTTGAACTACTAGCTATT